>CM022298.1:400552248-401167248 GCA_011799875.1 Thinopyrum elongatum | reverse complement strand
ACAGGGTCATCATACCTAACCACTGACGGATTAGGACGAATGCATTTAATGCACCATGAGGTGTCCGTTTAGGTGTCCTCATTTCTTGGGGATGGAAAAAGGGGCCATCCCATCAGCACCGCTTAAGCTCTCCTCCACTGGCGCGTTGCCACGCATCCAGAGAAGGACCCAGAATGTCAGGCTGGTTGCTGTGCCGAAGCGGTGGCACAGTGGCAGAATCTTGCCGGGCGCGAAATCTTGCCGGGATTCGTAGGCCACCCCGGCAAGATCTTGCCGGGGAGACTGGCTTTCGTTCTTCAGCTCTTCTCATCTACTGATCCTCAGATTCTTGACTTGGGTGTTTCTTTGATAACTTGAATTGACCTCCAACTATTCCCCGACAAGCCTGGCCGCGAGTATGGCTACAACTGCCCGTGCACAAGTACGGGGTACTAATGGCCCAATACTTAGTACACCGACAGGAGCCCTCGGGCCTAGGCCACACACGAGTGCGAGGCGTTGTTGGGTTAGGCCCAAACAGTGCACGGGCACACGTGGCAGGGGATTAACTGCTCGTAAATATCCCGCTTACTGTGCCCCCCACTATGCACGCTGAATGCGCGACGTGGGAAGCGTGCGCTGAAAGGCTGCAACTGCAGCACGCCTGCAGAGGCGTATTTACATTGGGGAGTAAAAGAGGCGGCCTTGCTCCTTCCCCATAAAAAGGGAAACCGCAGAGGCGCATCCTATTTACCCCCTCTTCTTCTCAATCTGGACTCTGCCATTATTTTCCCCTTCTCGAGCTCAAAGCCAGACTTCTCCTTATCCGCTCTTCGCTTCCACTCCTGCTCTATCCTCAGCCTCCGCCTTCGCAATCGCCATGCCGCCCAAGGCTAGCAAGGGCAAAGGCAAGAGCAAGGAGACGAAGGCCGATGTCCCGGAGAGCGAGCTGGTGAAGATGCGGAAGAAGCACGTCGTCTTCGCTCCGACGCTCGATGCGAGGGCCTTGAAGAATCGGTACCAGTGCATGTGGGCGAAGGAGACGCAAGCTCACCCCGCAACTCGCGTGATTCCAGGTTCTTGTTCCAAGAGCGGACCTAACAGATATCACTTCTTCACCGCTTATTTCTATTGCGGACTCTGTCCCCCATTTTCTGACTTCTTCAATGACATCATGTACACATACGACTTCCATCTTCTTGATTTTATGCCGAACGCCGTAATGTGCATGTCCGTCTTCGCCCATCTTTGCAAAAACTTTGCCGGAGTAGTTCCCAACACTGCCCTCTTCTGCCATTACTTTATTCCTCGCATCCAAAAGGGGGAGGCCCTTTCCGGTTCTGTCGCCTAGATTCCACGGGCTTGGAATAAGGAGATATATCCAGATGGGGTCTACCGCGAGAAGTGGGATGAATGGTGGTCTGAGTGGTGCTGGATCAAGGAAGCAGATCCCCATCCGTTCTGTTTGCCTCGACAGCAGAAGGCGGTCCGCGGCAGTGACTGGAGCTATCTCGCCGCGGAGGACGAGAGGCTCACGATCGCCACCACCAGGATTCTTCGCCTGAAAGCTGTCGGGCTCACAATGGAGATGATTGGCTTTGATTTCCTCCGCCGCCGTATCGCCCCTGTCGGAGTAAATGACCACGGGTAGCCTCATCAGCTCCCCTTGGTATTTCAAGACATCGGGGCAGGCTGCGCCCCTCAAACATCAAAGACAAAGGACCGCCTTCTTGGGGCCGGCTGGTCCAAGCGGTCGGTTGCCAGGAGGCGGCGGAGTCCAGAAGACGGCCATGAAGTGGGCCGACTCCTAGCAGGCGGCTTCCTGGGAAGCCGGGTCCTAGCAGGCGGCAACTCGCTCCCTCAAAGTTAGCACCCACATAAACACGACGAGACGGGGCATGGCTACAGTACAAGCCTGCCACCCCCGAATCCAGGGCCGAGCATGGCCACAGTGCAGCGTACCAAGCGGACATCCCACGCCCGACGCAGCACTATGCCATGCTGCTCATGACATCACCCATGGCAGAGGAAGCCATGCCCCCACGACGGGATGTCGGTACAGCCCGCAGGCAGTGGGCCCTACCTGTCAATGAGAGGCCAGAAGGCGGCGAGCCCTGACCAGTCGGCTCAGGGGGAGGCCGGCTCCTGGCAGGCGGCCCTCCCCCGTCCGTGAAGTTTGTGCGCCATTAACCAGAAGAGACGGGGAGTGGCTACAGTGAAACGCCCGCCAGGCGACGGGACTGTAGCCACGCTCTCCCCGACCAAGCATGCATCATCAGTGGCACGGCTACAGTGCTACACAGCCGACAGGACCCGCAAGCGGCGGGCCCGACTTGTCGGCCGAGTACGAGACAGCCGGGGGGACCCACCAGGCGGCGGGCCCCTACAGTCGGCGGAGAAGCCGGCGACCAGAGACACTGACGGCCGGGTCCTACGCCCGGCCGGATCACCATTGTACCCCTGGGGGGTAGGCCTATATAAACCCCCCAGGTCACCCATGCAAGGGGTTGAGACCTTGGTGGAGAGGAAAAAGCCTTCTTAGTTCAGCACTCACACACATATAGAGAGAGGGGTAGAGCTAGCCTTGCCCTCCTTCCTCCTCTAGAAAACACAGCACAAGGAGCAAGTTTGTAGCTACTTGTTGAGGTAGTGATCATGCGGAGACCCCGCGGAGCAGGACTAGGGGTGTTATCTCCTAGGAGAGCCCCGAACCTGGGTAAGATTCGCAGGCATATGCAGTCTCGCTCACTCCCGCTTCCAGAGCCCGGCGACGTACTTTTGTCCCCATCCATGATAAGCCATCCCCTGGCATATGTCGCACGATACCCCCGATAGCCCCCTTACAGAGCAGGGGAAGACCAGGTTGGGAGTACCGGAATGCAGCGGACATCATGAGGCTGCGCCCTGGATTGAACAACAATTTGACAGCCATGCAACTCGGCGCTCTCCGCCACAAGCTATTCCAGCGCGATGACAAACATCGGTTGCCGGCAAGAATTGTCCCTTTGTGCAACAACTCCGCCCTGGGGTCAATCATCGCTTTCATGCCAATGTTCAACGCCCATGGTCTTGACGCGACTTGGGCCAAGCCAACCGAGGAGGAAGCACAAAAGTTCTTCGACAACTTGTCGGAGAAGGCCATCCGGGAAGAAACGGGCCTCATTCGCGCCACCACTGACGAAGAAGTGGCGTATATTGCCACTAGGGTGGAAGAAGCGAATCTTGCCGTGGAGGCCGGCAGCGTCGGTTTCACAGAATGGGAAACCAGCGACGCGGTTGTGATGGAAGAAAATCTTGCCGGGGAGCAGAGCAGCGCGGCCGCCGAGGACTCGTCCGACGAGGATGTAGCCTAAGAAGAGCCGCAGGAGGAGCCCCCAGCTCCGAAGAAGATCAAGTGCGTTCTTCCAAAGGCCGCTTCTCGCAACCTGGCAAGCCAACCCTCTTCGAGCAGCGAGGCTCCCGGCAAGAAGGCGGCCGGCAAGATTGCGCCGCGGCAAGGAGTCCGATAGCAACCTGCGCGGCGCGCGAGACCCGCAACTGCGGCAACTACTGAGCCGGCAGGGGCGTCTCACACAACCGCACCGGAGGCTGAGGTGGCGGAATCACGCCAATCCCCCGCGCCTGCTATAGCCAAGTGACCCAGGACCCCTCCTCTGCCCCCTCACACGGACACTGCAACGGAGGTCGATTTCGACATCTCCGGCTTTAGCCCGGAACAAGAAGAGGAAGAGTAAGTATCCTGTCATAGCCTTTATCTCTCAAATTTCTGGAGTAATCTCATAGCCTTGCTTTGTCCTGTCTCTGCAGTGATGCAGAAACCTTGGCGGAAAGGGCGGCGAAGAGGTCGAGGACTTCCACGGGCGACGAGCCCCCGGCTGGCTCTACGAGCGCGCCGGAAATTGTCGTCGTCAGCCCGGGGCTCAGCCCTCAACGCAGCCCCCAGCGTGAGTTCTTCACTCATTTCCCGCTGGCTGGCGCTGAGGTTTCTACCCTTGCCGCTGATATCTTCGGGCTTGCAGGAGAAGAACAGCAACAGGGAGAGGTGGAAACCGCCCCCGTCGTGCCGCCTCCATCAACCGCGCCGCTCACAAGCGCATCCCCGGCAAGAGTTACCACCGACGAGCCTATCTTGGTTGAGGAGGAGCCGGTACGCATGGGTACCGGCAACATTTCCCCTGCAGCCAACGTTGCCGGGAGGGGCGAGGCCACCTCTCAACAACTCGACGCAGGTAACTATTTGCCTTAGAGCGCTTGCTATCCTTTTCTTTATCTTTCTTTCTTTTTTTTCTTGAACTTCAACCTTGATCTTATTTTGTTTCCTTCCTTCGTCGTCCAGAATTCCCTATGATGGAACACATGGATGTCGACGTTGTCATTGAGGAGACCGCCAGAGATGCCACCGCCGAAGCTGATAGGATTGCCGCTAGCGAGGCCGCCAAAGATGCCACTGCCGAGGTTAGCGAAACTGTTGCCGAGGAAGCCGCCAAGGAATCTGCCGAGAGGGCTGGCGAGGAAACTGATGACCACACTGACAGCATTCCTGCCGTAGGAGCGCCAGGCGCTACATCGGCCACAGAGCCCCCAGCCACCACCAGCGAGACGAACGTCAAGGACCAACCATCGACATCCGAAGCTCCCTCATTGAGCAAATATCTCAAGGTTGGCGACAACCTGTTCATCAACTTGCCGGGCACGGCAAATATTAAAACGCCGACCGAAGAGGAAACCTTCGATGAAGAAATCATCGCCACTGCCGGGCTCGAAATCGTTGATGATCCAAGCACCAGCAGTGGCAAATCTAAAGAGGATCAGCTCCTCCAGGCCATGGGCGAAAATTCCCACAAGCTCCAAGCACTCCACCGTGCTCGAAAAGAGAAAGCAGATTCCAGAATGGCAGTTGTCGAAGCAGCCGAAGCAGGTTTTCAGAAGCGCGTTGAGTAGATGCAAATTTGGTACACCGAGGCCCTTCAAGAGTTGAGTGCCAGCCGGGAACAAGTGAGCCAAAATTGGACGGAGCTCCTCTTGAAACAATCTGACATGGAGAAGGCGCAAGAGGAAGCTGCACAAAGAGCTGCCGCTGAAGATGCTCTCCTGACGGAGCGTCGCATTGCGCTTGATGCCCACGAGGAAGATCTTGCCGCATGTGAGCAGTCGCTCGCCGCCAAGCTTCGCGGCAAAGATGAGGAGATCGATAAGCTTGTCGCGCAGCGGATCCAGGAGCTGGAGCAAAAGCACAAAGAGGTGCTCGAAGCTCTAACTGTAGATCATGCCGGCAAGCTCAAGGAGGTCGTCGATGCTGCCGAGGCTATAGAGGCCGCCAAGAACGAGCTGAGCGACAAAGTGAAGAAGATGGAGGTGGATTTTGAAGAACACGGCAAGGAGCTCTCAACGCTCAAAGGGGACAGGGAGAAAACTCTCCACAGCCTGGCGGAGATGCAAGTTGCCATGTCCGACAAGACCAAACAGCTCACTTCAGCCAATGATGCCATTGCCGATCTGGAGAAGTCCCTCAAGGATGGCAGGGCCCGCGAGAAGGCCCTAAGCAAAGATCTTCAAGAAGAGAGGAACTTGCTTAAGAGCGCTGCCGCCGCCCAAATTGACCATGAGAAGGGTGTGAAAATCTGGACTGATCGCCTTGTCAACACCGCGGAGAGGCTCACAGCACAATTGTCAACCATGGGCCAGGATGATCTACAAAACTTCAGGTATTCCTCCGAAGACAGGATATCTTCGAGCGCCAGGTTGACCATGTTCTTCGAAAGCATCATTGATGCCTTGAAGCTGCTACAGTCCAACCGAGCGACCCAACTGGCCAATGAATCCCGCAAACTTTGCCGGGCCGTCCTCCACAAGGTACTCGTCAAGGTGGTGCATAAGAACCCTGGCATTCATCTCACCAACGTGCTCGACCGCTTGCCTAAGGATGCAGATCTCAAAGCACTTGAGGAGCTTGTCGCGCCCATCCTTGAGAAGGTAGATTCGATCAAGAGGGTCGAGGGCCAACGCAGGGACTAGCTACCTCATTTTTCCTTGTCGCCACCATTCCATGCCAAAAGACAATCAAGTCTTGTGTTAGAACTGCGGCAACTTATTGATGTAATATAACTTGCGTATGTTTGGGTATATGCATGCTATTTCCCTTGTCTGATTCTTTTATGTACGGAGTACACCCTACGCTTACTAAAAACTTGCCGGCGCGCAACCTGCCACGAGTGCTGGGTGCGGGACTTCAGCAGCCTGCTGGAGGTGCAGCGGCCGGCAAGGCACCTTGGCGTTCTCAGTGCTGCCACTTAAATTGTTGAGCGGACTCGAAACAAAATAAGGGCGCAACCGATTACGACAAGGATTCCTTCGCCTGCAGGTTTTCCATACAAAAGTCGGAATCGTCTAAGGAAAATAACTTTGTAATAAAAGAAACTTGCTTTAAGTTTTATAACTTAGCTTTCTGTCGCTGTTCTTCTTCCGGTAAGGCGTCAATTCTGAACGTTCTGAATGTCGCCAACTGGTACTCATATCTTCCTTCCCCCCCGGCAAATGTGCGCGCGAGGAATCCTTCTGTCTTTTGAGAAAAAGAAAGAAGAGAAAATAAAGATACGGAACCTTGGCGGCTCGTTAGTACTTACCCGGAACAAGTGTCATACAACGTCTTAGACAAGCATGCATATATATATATCATGGAAATCGATAAGGAAATGCACAACACTTAAACTTATTCATCTGGGCTCAGGGTCTGCGCCTGGCTTTGTACAAAGGATTACATGCCTTGCCGGCAAGACTTGTACAAAAAGGTTGTTGCCGGGGGCACCCGGCAACCGCGCCTTATGGGTAGAACTTGCGAAGATGCTTGATATTCCAGGAGTTGCTCACTTGAACACCATCTTCGGTCTCCAGGCGAATAGCGCCGGGCCTGGTGACTCGTACTACCCGATAAGGGCTTTCCCACTTTGGTGTCAACTTGTTTGAATTCTTGGCGGACTGAATCCATCGAAGAACAAGGTCGCCTTCCTCAAGACTTCGGGCATGAACTTTGCGGCTATGGTAGCGACGCAAAGCTTGCTGGTAGCGTGCAGCTGGCACAGCAGCCTGAAGACGATTCCCCTCAAGGAGCACAGCGTCATCTTGCCGCAGTTGCTCTTGCTCAAGCTCATCATAAGCGAGCACTCGAGGTGATCCGTATATGAGTTCCGTGGGGAGAACTGCTTCCGCTCCGTAGACCAGAGCGAAGGGCATCTGGCCAGTGGCTCGATTTGGTGTCGTTCTGATTGACCAAAGAATCGCCGGCAACTCATCAATCCAGCGTCTTCTGCACTTTTTCAGCTTGTTGAATTGACAGGTCAGCTGCTAATACTTGCAAATATTCTTTGGCTCCCCTTGTGTCGAATCAATAAATTTGGGTTGAATACTCTACCCTTGAAAACTATTGCGATCCCCTATACTTGTGGGTTATCAAGACCTTTTTCTGGGGCCGTTGCTGGGGAGCATAGCTATATTTGTTGAGTCACTTGGGATTATTATCAAATTATCACTATGAAGAATCTGAAGGATACTAAAACCAAGATTGTTCCCTCTAGGACGAGGGGAGGTAAGGAACTGCCATCACACTCTGCACTTGATTCACCTTCTGTTTTGAGTAGACTTGCAACACCACCACATATTATTAATCATATTATGTCGCAAGTCATTGATGATGCTACTTTTGTTATGAATGATACTCATGATGATGCTAGTACCTTGCTTGATGATAATGTGCCACTAGGTGAATTTCTTGATGAACAACTTGCTAGAACTAAAGCTTTTGAGAATGCTGAAACTGATGAAATTATTGAAACTGATGAAGAGCTTGAAACTGAAAATCTTGAAACACCTATTAGATCTAGTTCTCCTAGATATGAATTGCCTAAGATACCGGAAGGTTATGTTATGGATGAGGAGACAACTAGATACTTTCTTGCTTGCAATGATAGGGATGATCTTAAGAAATTATTATGCAAACTGAAAGAAAAATCTTTGAATGTTAGAATGAAATGTGATCCTAAGTTTGCTACTTCACCTATCTTTATTGATGATACGGATTATGGATTCTCTGTCGACCCAGAGTTAATTACTTTGGTTGAATCTGATCCTTTCCATGGCTATGAAACTGAAACTGTTGTGGCACATCTTACTAAATTAAATGAAATTGCCACCCTATTTCCTGATGATGAGAAAATTCACTATTATTATATTCTCAAATTATTTCTGTTCTCATTAAAGGATGATTCTAAGATATGGTACAATACTCTTGCTCCTGGTTGTGTGCGTAGTCCCTAGGATATGATTTACTACTTCTCTGAAAAATATTTTCCTGCTCATAAGAAACAAGCTGCCTTACAGGAAATATTTAACTTTGTGCAAATTGAAGAAGAGAGTCTCCCACAAGCTTGGGGGAGGCTTCTCCAATTGCTTAATGCTTTGCCTGATCATCCTCTTAAAAAAATGAAATACCTGATATCTTCTATAATGGACTAACCGATGCTTCTAGGGATTTCCTAGATAGTTGTGCTGGTTGTGTTTTCGGGGAACAAACTATTGAACAAGCTGAAGAATTATTGAATAACAGATTGAAAAATTATGATGATTGGACTCTTCCCGAACCACTGCCTAAACCCACTCCGAAGAAGAGGGGTATCCTATATCTCAGTCCTGAAGATATGCAAGAGGCAAAGAAATGTATGAAGGAAAAAGGTATTAAAGCTGAGGATGTAAATTTTTTACCTCCTATTGAAGAAATACATGGGCTTGATACACCACCACCACCAAAGATGGTAGAGGTAAATTCTTTAATGAAATTCAATGACAATGACAATCCTTATAATCTGCATCCTAGTCAATGCCTTTATGAGTTTGACAATTACATTAGAAAGCAAGATCATTTCAATGCAAATGTTGTGAAACAGTTGAAATACAACTCTGATATGATTGCTCGCTTGAGTGACTTGTTATTTAGAATTACCAATGATGTTATAGGTGTAGGGAAGCATGCCTCTATGGTTCAAACTCAACTAGAACAAGTTGCTAAATCTCAAAAAGAATTGCTTGATGAAATGAACAATAATATCAATGATCATGCTGTCAGAGTAATGACTAGAGGAGGTAGAATGACTCAGGAACCACTTTATCCTGAGGGACACCCTAAAATAATTGAACAAGAATATCAAAGAATTAACACTTATGCACCTAGTCCTTCTAAAAAGAAAAGGATAAATGATAGGACTTTGCATGCCTCTAGTGAACCTGAAGTAGAAAAGCCTCCTGATAATGATAATGATGTTTCTATTTCTGATGCTAAAACTCAATCTGGTAATGAACACTCACCTACTGATAATGAAAAAGATAATGATGAGGTTCATGAAGACACTCAAACAAATAATAAAGAACCAAATAATGATATTGAAATAGAACCAGTTGTTGATCTTGATAACCCACAACCTAAAAATAAAAGATATGATAAAAGAGACTTTGTTGCTAGAAAACATGGTAAGGAAAGAGAACCATGGGTTCAAAAACCTATGCCCTTTCCACCTAAATCAACTAAGAAGAAAGATGATGAAGAATTTGAATGCTTTGCTAAAATGATTAGGCCGGTCTTTTTGCGCACTCGTTTAACTGATATCTTAAAGATGGCCCCTTACGCAAAGTATATGAAAGACATCATCACCAATAAGAGAAAAATACCGAAAGCTGAAATCTCCACCATGCTTGCTAATTATTCTTTTAAGGATGGAGTACCTAAAAAACTTGGAGATCCGGGAATACCAACTATACCTTGCTCCATCAAAAGAAATTATGTGAAAACTGCTTTGTGTGATTTAGGAGCTGGTGTTAGTGTTATGCCTTTCTCTTTATATAAAAGACTTGATTTGAATAAACTCACACCTACTGAAATATCTTTGCAAATGGCTGACAAATCAACTGCCATACCTATCGGTATTTGTGAGGATGTGCCCGTTGTTGTTGCAAATGTTACTATCTTAACTGACTTTGTTATACTTGAGATGCCCGAGGATGACAACATGTCAATTATCCTTGGTAGACCCTTCTTGAATACTGCAGGGGCTGTTATTGATTGCAATAAAAGAAAAGTCACACTTCATATCAATGGTAATGAGCATACGGTGCACTTTCCAAAGAAACAATTCCAAGTGAAAGGTACTAATGTTATTGAAAAGTCTCCGACAATCACTATTTGAAGTTTTCAACTACCTTTGCCTACTGTCAAAAAGAAATATGAAATGCTTATTGTTGGGGACGTGCATATCCCCATTGAGGTAACCTAGTGTTTTGCGAAAGTTCATCGGTTTCATGCTAATCGAAAGTGGTTGTTAATAAGACTTGATCAACCTTATTAATGGATTATTTTTGAGAGGTATGAAGTTGATGAATTTAGTAGGCACTACTTTCTGTCCTTACTTTTATTTTCTATTTTTCTTAGTTAAATAAAATAAAATGCCATGTTTTATTCGTTTTCTGAATTTCCCGTGCAATAAAAAATGACCCAAAAATAAAAGTTCCCAGAATGCCCTGAAAATTTAATATGATTTTTTTCTGAATATTTCTGAATTTTTGATGCAAATAACATCAGAGGGGGGGGGGGGGGGTGCACCAGGTGGGCACAACCCACCTGGGTGCGCCAGCAGCCCCAGGCGCGCCCTGGTGGGTTGTGGTCCCCACGTGGGCCCCCTCACTTATCTCTTTAGCCCATGTCATCACCTACCTCCAGAAAAAATTCACCATTGCTCTCTCTCTCTCTCTCTCTCTCTCTCGTGTTCTTGCTCTCAAACCCACGGATTTCGATCTCTTTGCTCGAAGCTCCGTTTCCGAAACTGTTTTGGGGGATTGCTACTTGGTATGTGACTCCTCCATTGGTCCAATTAGTTTTTGCTTTAGTAGTTTATATTTTGAATAATTAGCTACTCTTGGTGCTGCTATAGATGAGCCTGCATGTTGAATTCTTAGAGCTCTAAGTAGTTTGAATGCTTGATATGGCCTCTATGCATCCTTATGAGTAGTTGCTATCAATCTTGTGAAGTTTTGTTGAAAAAAAATTGTGGACTAAAAATTTCAGAATTTTGTTCATAGGAAAAAGATTAGTTTCTTTAGGAAGTTTGCTTCCAAGAAGAACTCCAATGGAGTTATTGGGGAGTCGTTGGACAATGACCTCCGCACCCGGAGAATGGCGGAGGTACGGCCGTTCGAATGGCCGCACAACCCATTCTTGGATGGAGCCGGAATCCGTCAAGAGTTTGCACAATTTGCTGCTAATGCCGGCCTCACCGACTTCATCGCAGCTGAGTGTGAACAGTATCATCTCCTCACAAATTCCTTTGTGCAAAGTTTCCATTTCATAAGTAGGAATAACCCTCCTGAGGTGCAATTTAATTTATATGCTGAAACCCGTCAGATACCACTTACTGAATTTTGTGATATTTGCTTGATCCCTTCTGACGGGGAAATAAGGGAGCCTAGGCCTGCAGAGTTCGAGGGCTTTTATTGTACTCTGTCCTTGGGAGATGAGAGAGGGGTGTCGAGTGTCACCGCCACTAGCTTGCAGTTTCCTTCTGTGCACTATTTTGCTCTGTTCATTGCTAAGTGCTTAATTGCTAGGGAGAAGGTTGGTGCACTTTGTGATCTGAACTTTGCCATCTTACATCGTGCATTATACGGCGACAACACCTATAGCTTAGGGGCTATCATTGCACATCGCTTGCACCTTAGCAGATCCAAGGGTAAAATTCATGGTGGTATTTATGCTACTCGCTTAGCGAGTCACTTTAACATTCAGATACGCCAGCATGATTATTGTTTGCCCAAGGTTTACTTAGATCACCAGGCTATGGCTGATCATCAGTTTATTGATAGTGAGAACACTAACATTCCTGTTCCCTACAACCTGGTTTTCAGTGAGAACACTCGTGATATTATTCCATTGCCTACACCTGTTTTGTTTGATTCTATTGCTAGGGGCGGATACAGGATCATGCCATAGGATATCATTGCCTACCGGAACGCCCAGGCAGCAGCAGAGGAGGAACCTCAAGAGTGGGACCCTCAGGTGCTCGCTCCCCAACACTTCAACGTGGCACCTGATGGCTTCTTCGAGTGGTGATTACCAAGCTAGGCCAAAACCTAAGCTTGGGGGAGTACGTATTTCCACCGACATTACACTCATTGTTCACACATCTCATTCCAGTTGTCGGTGTTCATACTTTTTCATTGTATCATCCATGTTAGATTTATTTTCTCGCTTTCTTCTTGTGTGTTCGAAAAACTTTGAGAAAATACAAAAAATATTTCCTGCTCCTTTTCGGTTTTTCTTTCTAGTTTAATTAGCTTTAGTATCAAAAGAAAACCCAAAAAGATTTCTCGATTCTTCTTCTTGCTTGTTGGGAGCTTTCCCATGTAAATAGTTTTTCTTGTTTTTGTTTTTTCTGTTTTAATTTGCTTTCTTCTAGAAAAAAAAACTCCAAAAACATTTCAGTGTGTTTCTCTAAAATTCTTTTCTTTTTATTGATTCATACCAAGGACAAGACCACGATGAAATTGTTGAGTGGCTCTCATATGCATTATTGTTGATCTAACAAAGAGCCCAAATTACCTTATCTTCTCCTTTGAATAAAATGTTTGCAGATTCCAGCTTAGTCCACGACACTCTTGCACTATTATTATTTTCACATCATTCCGTCGTGCAAGTGAAAGGCAATAATGACGATATTTGATGAACTGGCTGTGGCAGGGAGAAACGGGTATGAACTCAACTTGTTCTGTTTTTGTAAATATGTTTAACCTAGTATCCATGATTCAGCCTATTATGATTAAACATGTTTGCAATGACCCTTAGAGATTATAGTTTCTCATGCCATGCTTAAGTAGCTAGGAGTGGATAATGATTTATCTTGGATGTCAACATTGCGTTAAAATGATTGTGATGTAGTATGATGATATGGTATCCTCCTATGAATGTTTGAGTGGCTTGACTTGGCACATGTTCATGCATGTAGTTGAATCAAAACCAACATAGCCTCTATGATATTTATGTTCATGGTGTTCATATCCTATTCATGCTAGTATCCAATGTTACTTATGCATAATGCATGTTCATGACCATTTTTTCTCTCTAGCTGGCCGCTTCTCAACCTATTTGCTAGCCTTCACCTGTACTAAGCGGGAATACTGCTTGTGCATCAAAATCCTGAAACCCAAGTTATTCCAGATGAGTCCACCAAATCTACCTATATCCGGTATTACCCTGCCATTCTAAGTAAATTTGCATGTGCCACCTCTAAAAACTTCAAATAAATATCCTTTTTGTGTGCCTGGATTGTTCATAGAGTGGCAGGAGGTAGTCAGTATCTTCCATGCTAAGCGGGTTATTCTCATGATGAGTGTTTATTCACTCGTCCTTGCACGAGAGGGGCGGTAATAGAGATTCCCAGTCCCAAATTCAAAATTGCAAATAATTAAACAAAACTCCCCCAGGATTGTTGTTGGTATGGATGGTACCCATGGATTCGGTTAGTTGTGGAGTGTGTTTGTTGGTGGAGGGGGAGTAAACCTTTACTTTTTATCGCTTGGGAACCGCCACTAATGTGTTTAGCATGGAAGATACCGATAACTAATGGTCGTGAAGTAAACAAGAAGGGTGCATTTCTCAATATTTCATTTACCTCTGTTTTAAAATTTTGAGCTCTGGCACCGCTGCAAATCACTGCTTCCCTCGTCGAAGGGACTATCTATTTACTTTTATGTTGTGTCATCACCTTCTCAAATAAGTGCCAGATCCTGAGAGCACTATTGTCATCCTCATGCATTGTGTGTAGCTAATGTTGGGTGCATCATGACTGGATCTTTTCTACCATGAATTACAATGTTTAGTCGCTGCTTGAACTTTGGAGGTGCTCTGCATTTATGTTTCGCGGTCTCAGAAAGGGCTAGCGAGATACCACTATTGTCATATTATATCATGGTTGTTTTGATAAAGTGTTGTCATTTGAGATATCTTATTATTGCTCGCTAGTTTATTATGCCATTGATATGAGTTAATGTAATTTTTAAGAGCTATTGTCGACAAGGTTAATCATGATCTTTGCTAAAAACCTGGGTGCTACTTAAGCTTATTTATGTAAACAAGAGCAAACGAGTTCGTAAAAGTTTTTCTTTTTCACTTTTAGTTTATCAACTGAATTGCTTGAGGACAAGCAAAGGTTTAAGCTTGGGGAGTTGATACGTCTTCGTCGTATCTACTTTTCCTAACGCTTTTCCTCTTGTTTTGGACTCTAATTTGCATGATTTGAATGAAACTAACCCGGACTGACACTGTTTTCAGCAGAACTACTATGGTGTTGTTTTTGTGCAGAAATAAAATTTCTCGAAATGGCACAAAACTTTTTGGAGAATATTTATGGAATAAAAGAAAAATAATGGAGCCAAGAACCACCGGAGGGGGGCCCCTGGGTGAGTACAACCAACCAGGGCGCGCCCCCCCCTCGCGCACCCAGGTGGGTTGTCCCCACCTGGTGTCCCCGCAGACCCTGATTCCAACGCTATAAAATCACATTTTTGAAGAAAAAAATCAGGGAGAAAGAGTTATCGTGTTTCACAAGACGGAGCCGCCGCCACCTCCTATTCTTCATCGGGAGGCCAGATCTGGAGTCCGTTTGGGGCTCCGGAGAAGGGGATCTTCGATCTTTGTCATCACCAACCCTTCTCCATCGCCAATTCCATGATGCTTCCCACCGGGAGTGAGTAATTCCTTCATAGGCTCACTGGTCGGTGAGGAGTTGGATGAGATTTTTCATGTAATCGAGTTAGTTTTGTTAGGGCTTGATCCCTAGTATCCATTATGTTCTGAGATTGATGTTGCTATGACTTTGCCATGCTTAATGCTTGTCACTTTGGGCCCGGGTGCCATGATTTCAGATCTGAACCGTTTATGTTATCACCATTATATCTATGTTCTAGATCCGATCTTGCAAGTTATAGTCATCTATTATGTGTTATGATCCGTAAACCCCGGAGGGACAGTAGTCAGGATACTTTCCGGTGATGACCGTAGTTTGAGGAGTTCATGTATTCACTATGTGTTAATGCTTTGTTATGGTTCTCTATTAAAGGGAGGCCTTAATATCCCTTAGTTTTCAATAGGACCCCGCTGCCACGGGAGGGTAGGACAAAAAATGTCATGCAAGTTCTTTCCATAAGCACGTATGACAATTTACGGAATACATGCCTACATTATATTTATGAACTAGAGCTAGTGCCATATCGCCCTAGGTTATGACTGTTATATGATGAATATCATCCAACAAATTCACCGATCCAATGCCTACGAATTTCTCTTATATTGTTTTTGCTAAGTTACTACCACTGTCGTTACTGTTACATTTGCTACAAAATCATTGCTATCACTGTTACTGTTACTATTGCTGTTGCTACTACTATCAAAACTATCATACTACTTTGCTACTGATCACTTTGCTGCAGATAATTAATCTCCAGGTGCGATTGAATTGACAGGTCAGCTGCTAATACTTGCAAATATTCTTTGGCTCCCCTTGTGTCGAATCAATAAATTTGGGTTGAATACTCTACCCTCGAAAACTGTTGCGATCCCCTATACTTGTGGGTTATCATCCACCTACTACTGAAAAGATTGACGAGCCAGTGATAGTTAAGGATGAAACTATCATTTACAATGTTGATCCAGTTGTGCCTACTGCTTATATTGAAAAACCGCCTTTCCCCGTTAGGATAAAGGAACATGATAATGTTTCGACCGTGGTCAACAAAAGTAATATGAGAGCACCTAGACCCTCTGAACAAATTAAAGTAGAACCTAGTATTGCTATGGTTAAAGATCTCTTGGTTGATAATGCTCATTGGCATGTTATTTATTTCTGTGCTGAAGCTGCTAGAATTGCCAAACCCGATACTAAAGATAAGAATAAACGCGTTGTTGGCATGCCTGTTTGTCTCAGTTAAAATAGGATATCTTTGTTATCATGGCTTATGTGATATGGGTGCTAGTGTCAGTGCTATTCCTTTTACTTTATACCAAGTAATTATGAATGATATTGCACCTGCTGAAATAGAAGATATTGATGTTACTATTAAACTTGCTAATAGAGATACTATCACGCCACTTGGGATTGTTAGAGATGTTGAAGTCTTGTGTGGGAAGATAAAATATCCTACTGATTTTCTAGTTCTTGGTTCTCCACAAGATGACTTTTGTCCCATTATATTTGGTAGACCTTTCTTGAACACTGTTAATGCTAAGATAGATTGCAAGAAAGAAACCGTCAGTGTTAATTTTGGTGACGTGTCTCATGAGTTTAATTTCTCTAAGTTTCGTAGGCAACCTCATAATAAAGAATTGCCTAGTAAGGATGAAATAATTGGTCTTGCTTCTATTGCCATACCTCCTATTGATCCACTAGAACAATATTTGCTTGACCATGAAAATGATATGCACTTGCATGAAAGAAATGAAATAGATAGGATGTTCTTTGATCAAAAACCTATTCTTAAACATAATTTGCATGTTGAAACTCTAGAAGGCCCTCCTCCACCTAAGGGTTATCCTGTGTTTGAATTGAAACAATTACCTGATACTTTAAAATATGCTTATCATGATGAGAAGAAAATATATCATGTTATTATTAGTGCTAACCTTACAGAGCATGAAGAAAAGGATTATTAAAAACTCTGAGGAAGTACCAAGCTGCTATTGGATACACTCTTGATGATCTTAAGGGCAATCAATGCCACTCTCTGTCAGCACAAGATTAATATGGAACCCGATGCTAAACCAGTTGTTGATCATCAGCGATGATTAAATCCTAAGATGAAGGAAGTGGCAAGAACTGAAATATTAAAGCTTCTGGAAGAATGTATAATTTATCCTGATAGTAGATGGGTAAGTTCTGTTCATTGTGTCCCTAAGAAAGGAGGTATTACTGTTGTTCCTAATGATAAAAATGAACTTATTCCATAAAGAATTGTGACTGGTTACAGAATGGTAATTGATTTCAGAAAATTAAACAAAGCCGCTAGAAAGTATCATTACCCTTTACCTTTTATTGATCAAATGTTATAAATATTATCTAAGCACACACACTTTTTCTTTCTTGATGGTTATTCTGGTTTTTCTCAAATACCTGTATCGCAGCCTGATCAAGAGAAAACCACTTTTACTTGCCCTTTTGGAACTTATGCTTATAGATGTATGCCTTTTGGTTTATGCAATGAACCTGCTACCTTTCAAAGCTGTATGACTGCTATATTCTCTGACTTTTGTGAAAAGATTGTTGAGGTTTTCATGGATAATTTTTCCGTTTACGGAACTTCTTTTGATGATTGCTTAAGCAACCTTGATCGAGTTTTGCAGAGATCTGAACAAACTAATCTTGTCTTGAATTGGGAGAAGTGCCACTTTATGGTGAATGAAGGTATTTTCTTAGGGCACAAAATTTCTGAACGAGGTATCGAGGTGGATAAAGCTAAAGTTGATGCAATTGAGAAAATGCCGTGTCCAAAAGATATTAAAGGTATAAGAAGTTTTCTTAGTCATGTTGGGTTCTATAGGAGATTCATTAAAGACTTCTCTAAAATTTCTAGGCCTTTTACCAATCTCTTGCAAAAGGATGTTCCATTTGTTTTTGATGATGATTGTGTAGAAGCCTTTGAAACGCTTAAGAAAGCATTAACTTCTGCACCTATTGTCCAACCACCTGATTGGAACTTGCCTTTTGAAATTATGTGTGATGCTAGTGATTATGTTGTTGGTGCTGTTCTAGGACAAAGAGTTGATAAGAAATTAAATGTTATCCATTATGCTAGTAAGACTCTAGACAGTGCCCAAAGAAATTATGCTACTACTGAGAAAGAATTTCTAGCAGTTGTGTTTGCCTGTGATAAATTCAGATCTTATATAGTTAATTCTAAAGTAATTGTTCACACTGATCATGCTGCTATTAAATACCTTATGGAAAAGAAAGATGCTAAACCTAGTCTCATTAGGTGGGTTCTTTTGTTACAAGAATTTGATTTGCATATCACTGATTGGAAGGGAGCTGAAAACCCCATAGCTGATAACTTGTCTAGGTTAGAAAATACTCTTGATGACCCACTACCTATTGATGATAGCTTCCCTGATGAACAACTAGTTGTCATAAATGCTTCTCGTAACACTCCTTGGTATGCAGACTATGCTAATTATATTGTTGCTAAATTTATACCACCTAGTTTCACATACCAACAAAAGAAAAAAATCTTCTTTGATTTAAGACATTACTTTTGGGATAACCCACATCTTTATAAAGAAGGAGTAGATGGTATTATTAGATCTTGTATACTTGAGTATGAATAGGAACAAATCCAACAGAAATGTCACTCTGAAGCCTATGGAGGACATCATGCAGGAGATAGAACTGCACACAAGGTATTACAATCTGGTTATATTGGCCTACTCTTTTCAAAGATGCTCGTAAGTTTGTCTTATCTTGTGATGAATGTCAAAGAATTGGTAATATTGGTAGAGGTCAGGAAATGCCTATGAATTATTCACTTGTTATTGAACCATTTGATGTTTGGGGCTTTGATTATATGGTACCTTTTCCTTCCTCTAATGGGTATACACATAGTTTGGTTGCTGTTGATTATGTCACTAAGTGGGTAGAAGCTATTCCAACTAGTAGTGCTGATCATAACACCTCCATTAAAATGTTGAAATAAGTTATTTTCCCAAGGTTTGGAGTCCCTAGATATTTAATGACTGATGGTGGTTCACATTTTATCCATGGTGCTTTCTGTCAGTTGCTTGCTAAATATTATGTCAACCATAGAATTGCATCCCCTTATCACCCTCAATCTAGTGGTCAAGTTCAACTTAGCAATAGAGAAATAAAGTTAAATTTACAAAAGACTGTCAACAGATCTAGGAAAAGTTGTTCTAAGAAACTTGATGATGCACTATAGGCTTATAGAACTTCTTATAAAAATCCTATGGGTATGTCTCCATATAAAATGTTTTATGGAAAAGCATGTTACTTGCCTCTTGAGTTAGAACATAAAGCATATTGGGCAATTAAAGAACTCAATTATGACTTAAACTTGCTGGTGAAAAGAGGTTATTTGATATTAGCTCACTAGATGAATGGAGAACCCAAGCTTATGAAAATGCCGAATTATTCAAAGAAAAAGTCAAAAGATGGCATGACAAAAGAATCCAAAAGCGGGAAATCAAAGTAGGTGAATATGTTCTATTGTACAATTCTCATTTTAGTTTTTTTGCAGGAAAACTTCTCTCCAAGTGGGAAGGACCATATATCATTGAAGAAATTTATCGATCTGGAGCTATCAAGATCAATAATGCCGAAGGCACTAATCCGAAGGTGGTCAATGGGCAAAGAATTAAGCACTATATTTTAGGTACACCTATTAATGTTGAAACTAACATTAGTCAAACCATGACACCAGAAGAATACATAAAAGAGACCTTCCAGAACACTCCAGAACCCTGAAAAGGAAGAGGTACGTGATACGGTAAGTAAAGCGACTCCAAAAATTCCGTGAAAATATTTTCTGTTAGTTTTGGAATATTAGAAAAAAAACACCCGAGAAGGCAACCAAGGTGCCCACTAGGCACCAGGGCGCGCCTGCCCCACCTGGCATGCCCTCGTGGGTAGTGGGCCCCTCGGGAACCTTCCCGACTCCGTTTTCCTATGGTATACTTGTTTCCCAAGATAAAAATTCTTTATATATACCCTCGGACGATTTGACCACTGTATCGCAGATAAATCTTTTGTTCTTGTTTCATGCTATTTTTCTGACACATCTGAAACTATGTCGTCTCAAGATTCAGATGGAGAGAGCTATGTCTCCCACTATGTTGCAGATCCAAAGATCTTTGGGGAGATTTACCCTTATCTATGGTCCACCGAAGAGGAGGAAGATACCGTCTTGGAGGAAACGAGGGATGCTAGCTCAGATCAAGATGAAGTTCCGCTGCCTCGACCTAGAGATATGCACGTGGAATTCAAGAAGTCAAGTCTTCCAAACGGAGTAAACAAATCTAAGATCCAATTTATCCCATCCCGTTTTCTGCAGGAAAGCAAGGAGGCATTATGCAAAAAGATATTGAAGCTTGAGCAAGAAAATGATGACTTGAGGGAGGAAAATTTTATCCTCAAGCCTAAATTGGAGAAGAAGAATGCTACTTCCTCATCACCACCACCATCTTCACCAAAGAAGGAGACTTGAGTACACGGGTATGGGCACTCCCCTTGGCTTGTGCCAAGCTTGGGGGAGGTGCCCCAGTATCGTATCACCATCACTTTTATTATCTTTACCTATCTTAGTTTGATCCTTAGTTATTTCGTGATTTAGTAGAATAAAAGTTTAGTATGATCTATGTTCGAGTGCTAGTTTCGTGATCTATCTATCTATGTAATCGAGTGAGAGTTATATAATAAAGTTTAGTTTGAGTTTTTGCTTCTTTACTTTTATGTTTCAATCAAAATAAAGAAAATACTGAAAAAGATCATATGCTAATCTTATGGAAAGTAATGACATTACATAAGGAAAAGTATAAGTGGTAAAATTTATTGAAAGTTGACAAGCATAACATTGGTCAATAATGCAATTCATGAAAGAATTAATAAGGGTAGAGAAGATTCACATGCAAATATACTATCTTGGACATCTTTTATGATTGTGAGCCCCCATTAAGTAATTTATGCCAAATTGTTGACGTTGGACAAGGAAGACAATGTAATGATTCATGTTTGTTCATATTCATAGAAGTTACATTGTCATAGATCCTCCAACATGTGGTGCTTGCCCAATATCTTTGCTAGCCAAAAATTTGCACCAAGTAGAGATACTACTTGTGCATCCATAAACCTTAAACCCAATCTCAAGTTATGAGAGTACATTATGCCTACCTATGGATTGAATAAGATCCTTCAAGTAAGTTGTCATCAGTGCATAAGGCAATAAAAATTGCTTCTAAATATGTATGATCTTTTAGTGTAAAGGAAAATAAGCGTTGTACGAACTTGTGATGGCAAAGAAATAAAAGTGACGGACTGCATAATAAAGATTGCTATCACAAGGGGCAATATAACATGATGTTCTTTTGCACTAAGAGCTTGTGCATCCAACAATAAAAGCGCATGACAAACTTGACTTCCCTCTGCGAAGGGCCCATCCTTTACTTTTATGTGTTTACATTTTTACGCAAGAGTCAATAGTGTTCTCCTCTATTCCTTTTATTTTTCTCTTTTGCAAGCATCATGTGGTGGGGAAAGATCTAGGCACATATATCCAGTTGGATATGAGTGATCATGAGTTATTATTGTTGATATCACCCTTGAGGTGAATAAGTTGGGAGGTGAAACTTTAAGCCCCTATTTTTCTATGTGTCTAGCTGAACCTTTTTGTTCCATACATATGTTGTGAGTGTTAGCAATCATAGAAGACTAAATGATGATTGAGTATGTGGGCTTGCCAAAAAGGCTCCGACACAAGACCCTTCCTGAAAATATGATGAATTGCAATTGCATAGTTGACTGACAACATGGTTTGTTAGTTTTCAAGAAAGTTTATTCCTTATACTTTGATGTTGTGATGAATTGTTACTTGCTCATGAAAAGTTTTATGATAAAGTTTATTGCTGCTATAATAATGATCATGATGCTACTATGTCCGTATTTTGTTTTATCGACACCTCTCTCTCTAAACATGTGGACATGATTCTCGATATTGGCTTTCGCTTGAGGAAAAGCGAGGTCTAAGCTTGGGGGAGTTGATACATCCATTTTGCATCATGTTTTCCTACTGTATTTATAGTGTTTTTATCTAATATAACACTTTGTGGAGTAATTCTAATGCCTTTTCTCCCATAATATGCAAGGTTTACACAAAGAGGGAGAATACCGGCAACTGGAATTCTGGACCTGGAAAAGCTATACCAGAGATACCTATTATGCACATCTCCAAATGAGCTGAAATTTTACGAAGATTTATTTTGGAATATATAATAATTTTTGGAGAAAAGAAATACCAGAGGGGGCCACCCAAGTGCCCACTGGGCACCACGACACACCTACCCCCCTGGCACGCCCTGGTGGGTAGTGGGGCCCCTGGCCAGCCTCCGGTGCCCATCTTCTGGTATATAAGCCCATTTGCCCTAGAAAAAATAAGGGGCAGACTTTCGGGGTGCAGCGTCGCCGTCTCGAGGCGGAACTTGGGCAGGAGCACTTTTGCTCTCCGACGGATCGATTCCGCCGGGGATACTTCCCTCCGGGAGGGGGAAATCGAAGCCATCGTCATCACCAACAACCCTCTCATCACGGGAGGGCCAATCTTCATCAACATCTTCAACAACACCATCTCATCTCAAAACCCTAGTTCATCTCTTGTGTTCAATCTTTGTATCAAAACCTCAGATTGGTACCTATGGGTGACTAGTAGTGTTGATTACATCTTGTAGTTGATGCTAGATGGTTTATTTGGTGGAAGATTATATGTTCAGATCTATTATGCTATTCAATACCCCTCTGATCTTGAGCATGAATATGTTTTGTGAGTAGTTACTTTTGTTCTTGAGGACATGGGAGAAGTCTGGTCATAAGTAATCATGTGAATTTGGTATTCGTTTGATATTTTGATGATATGTATGTTGTGATTCGTTTAATGGTGTTATGTGAACGTCGACTACATGAAACTTCACCATCTTTGGGCCTAAGGGAATGCATTGTGGAGTAGTTATTAGATGATCGGTTGCTAGAGTGACAGAAGCTTAAACCCTAGTTTATACGCTATTCCATAAGGTGCTGATTTGGATCCATATGTTTAATGCTATGGTTAGATTTTATCTTAATTCTTCTTTCGTAGTTGTGGATGCTTGCAATAGGGGTTAATCATAAGTGGGAGGCTTGTTCAAGTAAGAAAAGCACCCAAGCACCGGTCCACCCACATATCAAATTATCAAAGTAGAGAACACGAATCAAACAAACATGATGAAAGTGACTAGACAAAATTCCCGTGTGTCCTCAAGAATGCTTTGCTTATTATAAGAGACTGTTCCGGCCTGTCCTTTGCTACAAAAAAGGATTGGGCTACCTTACTGCAGTTTTGTTACCGTTACTATTACTTGCTCGTTACAAATTATCTTGCTATCAAACTATCTGTTACCAACAATTTTAGTGCCTACAGAAAATTCCTTGCTGAAAACCACTTGTCTTTTCCTTTTGCTCCTCGTTGGGTTCGACACTCTTACTTATTGAAAGGACTATGATTGATCCCCTATACTTGTGGGTCATCAGTTAACTCCTACCAACCTCCTCTCGAGGGGCATGCAGGGAGTACTTTGCTTCGAGGGCTAAGTAGACTTTCACAATAAGAATGTGAGTTCTTAAGACTAATGTGAGTCCATGGATTATACGCACTCCTATCTTTCCGCCATTTGCTAGCCTCTTCGGTACCGTGCATTGCCCTTTCTCACATCAAGAGTCGATGCAAATTTCGCCGACGCATCCAAACCCCGTGATATGATACGCTCTATCATACATAAGCCTCCTCATATCTTCCTCAAAACAGCCACCATACCTACCTATCATGGCATTTCCATAGCCATTCCGAGATATATTTCCATGCAACTTCCACTGTTCCGTTATTGTGACATACATCTTCATTGTCATATTGCTTTGCATGATCATATAGCTGACATAGTATTTTGGCTCATCCACCGTTCATCATTATTATACATGTTACACTAGCGTCATTGCACATCCTGGTACACTGCCAGAGGCATTCATATAGAGTCATATTGTTCTAGTATCGAGTTGTGAGTAAATAAAAGTGTGATGATCATCATTATTAGAGCATTGTCCCAGTGAGGAAAGGATGATGGAGACGATGATTCCCCCACAAGTCGGGATGAGGAACTGGACAAAAAATAAAAATAAAAGAGGCCAAAAAGATCCCAACAAAAAAAGAGAAAAAGAGAGAAGGGGCAATGTTATTGTCCTTTTCCACACTTGTGCTTCAGAGAAGCACCATGTTTTTTACAAAAAGAATATCCTATGTTATCACTTTCATATACTAGTGGGAATTTTTCATTATAGAACTCGGCTTGTGTATTCTGATGGTGGGCTTCCTCAAATGCCCGAGGTCTTCATGAGCAAGCAAGTTGGATGCACACCCACTTAGTTTTCGTTTGAGCTTTCATACAGTTATAGCTCTTAGTGCATCTGTTGCATGGCAATACCTACTCCCCGCATTGACATCAAATGATGGGCATCTCCATAGCACGTTAATTGGCCGCGTCAATGTGAGACTTTCTCCCTTTTTGACTTCTCCTTATTGATCCCTATCACCGCATTCTATTCCACCTAGTGCTATGTCCATGGCTCACGCTCTTGTATTGCGTGGTAGTTGGAAATGCTGAAGCGCATTAGAAGTACGATCCAATTGCTTGGTTTAACACCTTGGTGCTCATGAGTTAAATTTTTGCGGTGAAGGCGGAGTTAATGCCTTGTCAACCTGATAAAATGAGGGGGACTAACACTCGTTAAGGATCGCATATTTTGAAAAAGTAATGATTATGCTTCTTATATTCATGGATATTATTATGTTAATGTTATTACTTCATCATTTCTCCATATTTATATCGTAAAGAGATTACATGATAGACATGTTAGGTAGCATTCCACATCAAAAATTATATTTTTATCATTTACCTACTCGAGGACGAGCAGGAATTAAGCTTGGTGATGCTGATACGCCTCCAACGTATCTATAATTTTTTATTGTTCCATGCTTGTTTTTGGTTTTCCAGGAAATCAGTACCAAGCAGAGTCCAAACGCTACAAAACTTTTTGACTATTTTTTTCTCGACAAGAGAGCCCCTAGAAGCTTCGGGAGGAGACCAGACGACAAGCGAGGAGATGGCAAGGCAACAGGGCACGCCCTGTTGCCTTGTGGGCCCCTCGTGGCTCCGCCCTGTTGCCTTGTGGGCCCGTCGTGGCTCCGTCTGACCTAATTCCACCACTATAAATTCTCTAAAATCGGGAAACCAACAGAGAGCCACCCAAAACCCTTTTTTCGCCGCCGCAAGTTTCTGTTCTTTCGCGATCCCATCTGGAGGCCTTTTCACCGGTACTCTGCCAGAGGGGCAATCGATCATGGATGGCTTCTACATCATCCTTGCTGCCTTCCGATGATGCGCTAGTAGCTCACCATAGACCTACAGGTCCATAGCTGGTAGCTAGATGGCTTCTTCTCTCTCTTTGATCTTCAATACAATATTCTCCTTGATGTTCTTTCGAGTTCTATCCGATGTAATCTTCTTTTGCGGTGTGTTTGTTGGGATCTGTTGAATTATAGGTTTATGGTCTGAATATTTATGATAAGTAATGGAGTCTTTTCTAAACTTTATTATGCATGATTATTATAGCTTTGTATTTCTCTTCTATCAATCTGTTTGGTTTGGCCAACTAGATTGATTTATCTTCAGTGGGAGAGGTGCTTTGTGATGGGTTCACTTCTGGTTCTCTATCCCATTGACAGAAAGGGACAAGACACGTATTTGTATTGTTGCCATTAAGGGTAAAACGATGGGGTTTATTCATATTAGTTGAGTTTACTTTATCTACATCATGTCATCTTGCTTAAGGTGTTACTCTATTTTTATTAACTTAATACCCTAGATGCATGCTGGATAGCGGTTGATGGGTGGAGTAATAGTAGTAGATGCAAGCAGGTGTCGGTTTACTTGTCTCGGACCTGATTCCTATATACATGATCATTGCCTAGAATATCGTCATAACTATGCACTTTTCAATCAATTGACCAACAGTAATTTGTTCACCCACCGTATGCTATGTGTACGAGAGAGAAGCCTCTACTGAAAACTATGCCCCCGGGTCTACTTTAATCTTATATTAAAAAAACCAAAATATTCTTGCTGCAATTTTATTTATTGTTTTTACTTTGTTTTGCAATTTATCCATCTACCTATAAAAGATTTGATCCCTGCAAGTAACGAGTTCAAAGGGATTGACAACCCTCTTACCTGCGTTGGTGCAAGTATTTGCTTTTCTGTGTGTAGGTGTTGTTCATGAGGCTTTCCGTGATTCTCCTACTGGATTGCTACATTGGTTCTCAATGAGGGAAATGCTTATCTCTACTGTGGTAAATCTCCTCTCCTCTTTGGGGAAAATCCCAACGCAGCTCACAAGTAGCACCGCCCCGCGTTGTTGAGTATCTCTGCCGCCCTGCCACACCTTCTCCACCAATTTTGGAGGTCGGGGGTGCCCATTTTTCCCCGCGGGCGAGCGGCCACCGCCGATGCCATGGATCCGCCCGGAGCTTGCCACACAGCCATGTAGCAGGAGGATTCAGTTAGTCCGGATGCTGGTGAACATCAGAGTCGACTGTGGTGCAGCCGCACTCGCTGGCGCCGTGGATTTTGGGCCATGGTGAAGAAGAGGCTGGCCGATTTGCTTCGGTCGGCGGGATTGAAAAAAAGGGGCGGCTGAATTCATCCAAGCTGGCGGAATTGCTTCCAGGAAGGTAATTTGAAGCCCATTTGTTGTTTTAATCTTAGGTGCGATGATATTTTCTACTTCTGAGCTGAGTTGGGATTTCCTCGAAGAGGAGAGGATGATGCAGTACAGTAGAGATAAGTATTTCCCTCAGTTAAGAACCAAGGTTATCAATCTAGTAGGAGAACCATGCAAGACCTCGTGAACAATACCTACAAACAAAAGAACAAATACTTGCACCCAACGCCAACAAGGGGTTGTCAATCCCTTGGCGGTTAATTGCAAGGATCAAATCCCGTAGTGATAGATAGATAAACAAAAACACAAAAGAAAATAACGGTAGATAAATCTGCGTTGGTATTTCCCCAAAGAGGAGAGGATGATGCAGCACAACAACAACAAGTATTTCCCTTAGTTATGAAACCAAGGTTATCAATCGAGTAGGAGAACCAAGCTGTAACACCCCTGTGGTTAGCAACAGTAATCCCCCTTTGGTAATGCCATGTCATCATGATCAACAGTTCTTAAACATCATTTGGATCATATCTCTTTTCAAGTTTAAATTCAAATGGAAATTCCAAACTGAAAGTGAAAATAAAAGTTGCTCAAATCCAAGAACTAAAATGATCGTAATGTTGTAAATATTCCAGAGACAATTCTAAAATTATAACCAACATTCACTAAATTAATTAATTGACTCTAACAGCATCAAAACAGAGATATTTAATCCATATTCATTTATTCAAAATCCAAATAAAATTCATTTGCCTCCTAACCAATTTCTAGCAGTGACAAATATTGCACTATATTTATGTGGCTAGTTCACATATTTTATAAAGCTATATATGAGCCCACACATTTTTGCAAAGCAGTGAAACAAAAGAAAACAGAAAACAAAAACAATAAAAAGAAAATGGCCCACTGTGCCTGGACTGCAAGTGCATAGTGCGGCCCAGCCCACCTCGCTCGCCCCCTACCTCACTGCTCACCCGTGCGCTCGCTGTGGCCCTCTGCTCGCGCGCGCGCACTGGCCCCCCTCGCTCCCCGCTCGACAGCGGCCACCGGCGCACCGCAGTGGGCTACAAGTGCCCGCCCCTGACCCCGCGGACGAACCCTAGCCGCCTCACTCCCTCTCCCTCGCCCTCTTCTGCCCCACCCGAGCGCCGCCATGTTCGGCCTCCGTTGAACCTCGCGGCCACCATACCCCGTTTGCCTCCCCGACGTGTCTACGAGGCTCGCCGCCGTCCGCTACGTCGCCTACGCGAACGAGCCAGAGCCGAGGCCCCCTACATCGCCAGGAACGCCGCCTTCTTCCTCCTTCAGCCGCCTGCGTCACCGCCGTCGATTCGCTCCAGCAAGCCTCCCCCGAGCCCACCTTTGCACCTCTGCAGGCTCACTGTAAGCTGCCGCATCGCCTCCCCCTTTCCCCGGCCGCTCTCCGTAGCCGTACACGCCGCCCCTGTCGTGCCCGAACTCGCCACCGCCTAGAACGTCGCCGGCATGGCTCCGGCGACCAAACGGCTTCGGGTCCGTGCGCATCGTGCTCGCCGCGTTGCGTAGGCTCCCCCTAGCCTTTTGCCTTGCTCGCTAGCCCACCGCAGCCACGCGCTCGAGCTCCACCCGAGAGCACCGCCGCCAACCGCCATCGCCGGCGTCGTTCCAGCCACCCCCGAGTCCGACCACCCGCCCCACGCGACGTGCGACCTCGCCAGCTTTCGAACGCGCCAGGCCGCGCTCGAAACCGCCCTCTTTAGACGATTTCCTGCCAGGTCTGGCGAGTCACCGCCGTGTCGGGGCTCGCCGGCGTTGACCAGGTGCCCACGTGGACTGCTGGGGCCCGCCCCCAGTGCCACTGCCACTGGGCCCCGTGGGGTCCGTTGACCAGTCAGCGCTGCTGACTGGGTAACCCGTGTCACTGACACGCAGGCCCCACCCCCCTTGAAACATTTTTGAAATAAATAAAACTCTAATTAAAATATTAATTAACCTAATTAGTTAATTAGTTACTTAACAACTCACTGACAGTAGGCCCCACCCACTAATTAATCCTATTTAGTTTAAATTAACTCTGTTTAAACTAATCAGAGGCTGACATGTGGGTCCTGTGACGCCCCCGGCACAATCGTGCACTAATCATACACGCAAATGCACACGATCAAGCCTAAGGACTCACGGGAAGGTATCACAACACAACTCTAAAACATAAGTAAAGTCATACAAGCTTTATATTACAAGCCAGGGGCCTCGAGGGCTCGAATACATAAGCTCGCATACAAGCGTCAGCGGAAGCATTAGATATCTGAGTACAGATATAAAAGAAAACACAGAAAGGCCCTTAAAAGGCGGGACAAAAGAAAACACTACGATCGAAAGGCGCAGGCCTCCTGCCTGGGACCCTCCGAACCTACTCCTGGTCGTCAGCCAACTCGTAGTGGTATCCACCCTCGGGGTAGTAGTAGCGATCGTCGGCGGGGGCAGCTGTATCCGGGGCTCCGTCATCTGTTTGCATCAAAAGTGATATGGGGGAAAAAGAAAGCAAAGCAACCATGAGTACTCATCCAAAGTACTCAGCAAGCAAGGATCTACACTACATATGCAACATTATCAAGGGGAAGCTGTATATGTGGACTGGGCTGCAGTAATGCCAGAATAGAGAGAAGGCCTAGTCCTATCGAAGACTAGCATCTTCAGCGGTCTTGTAGCATTAGAAGAGTGTAGATTAGTACAATATAAAGTAGTAGTATCATTAAGTCTCAACCTCACCCAGAGATCCTTTCTCGACTCCCTGCGAGAAAGCAATCCCAGAGCCATACTGTCATCAACCTTGTCCTGAGATCCCTTCTTGACTCCCTGCGAGAAGCAATCCCAGAGCCATAGTATCCAGTTCTAGTTGTATCGATCAGGATACAACTCCGAGTGTCCGTTACCGAGGATCCGGCTATGCATAGATTAGTTCTTCCCTGCAGGGGTGCACCAACTTACCCACCACGCTCGCTTAACTCCGGCCGGACACACTTTCTGGGTCATGCTCGGCCTCGGCCAAGCAACACACCGCGACCCTACCTAGAGCTCAGCAGAGAGGTCCCCGTCGGTCTACATCCTAAGCGCTCAGAGGTCTTGGGCCATCGCCCTGTCCACTCTAAGTCGTTTTGTGGAGGGGGAAGCCAGGCACCAGGGGGGCGCCGGTCCGTCCCGGCCGCAATGCTGAACTGGACGTCTGACAAAGCTTTTGGCTGATGCATACGATGCAGAGTGCCCATAACTTTTCCCATGTGATGGTTAGTGCTATCGGGCCAGAGGCCCACTCAGATCAAATATCCAAATCGTAGTGTGTTGGTAGTGCGGTAACGAGCAGAGACTCACGATCGATGTGACCCCGTCGCCCCATCTCGAGGACTTGCTGCAAGGGCTAAGAATGCCCGGCCGCGCCTCGTATTCTCACTCAGGCACCATCCAGGCAACCCGTCTTCACATCACACGCGGGTACCCCTCAGGGTCGACCCGCCTTTCCAAGTAACCATTGTAAAGTCCAAGTATCCGTGTGTCCATAACATCAGGGGAATCCGAGGTATCACCCTCGTTGGATTCCTACTCGATGTATCCGTCAAGGTGAACTCAGAGGAATCACCCTTGATGGGTTCTCACTTGAGGTGTTGCACGACAGCATCGTTATCGGAAGTGGTGAAGGAGGAATCACCCTCGATGACCACGACCGAATAGCTACTCTACAGAGTTAACATCAGAAGTGCTACACGAGGTATCACCCTCGGCACTCGATAGTAACGCTGCAGTGTCGTTACAACTAAGGGGGTGATGTGTGGTGCTGGGGCCTGGTCGTCCAGTCTTCTGATGATCCAGCGGGGCAATCGGGACAAGTGGGGTCACTGATAGGTCTCAACCCAGCCTATACTAGACAGTTTAGGATAAGCAGGTACGGTTTCAATAGCAGGTTACAATAAACAAAGCTATGCATCAGAATAGGTAAAGCAGTAGCAGCAGCAATTCTAATGCAAGCATGAGAGAGAAAGAATAGGCGATATCGGTATGCTCAAGGGGGGGTGTGCTTTCCTGGTTGTTCGGTGGCAAAGGCAAGGTCGTCAACGGTGTCGTCAATCTTCGGAGCTGCGTCGGTACCGGGAACTGCGTTGGGGTCTAACGAGAGAGAAGAGGGGGAGGAAACAGTATAAATACACAGCAAACATGAGCAACATAATGTATGACATGACAATATGTAGAGCTAGGGGTGTTCTGACGTATGGTTGCACGTCACCGAGGAAGGGGGAATCCATCCGGGAATGTTTTCCCAGTTCCGGACATTGGTCAGACAGATGACCGGAGGGGAACGGTTCCATGTTCAGATAGTTAGGGTCGTGTGACGGACGAACGGACCGCATATTCTGATTCGTCTCGAAATTCTGAGCAACTTTCATGTACAAAGTTTTTCGATCTGAGCTACGAATTATTTTATATGATTTTCTAAAGATTTCTAGTATTTTCTAGAATTATTTTATTAATTTAAATCAACATTATCCAGAACAGTACGGGGGCGACGTCAGCATGACGTAGAGGTGACATCAGCGGTCAACAGAGGCTGACCAGGTCAAACCTGACGTGTGGGGCCCACATGTCATAGACTCAGTCTTAATCCAGTGTGTAAATTTTAACTAAACTAATTAAACAGAGGGGGCCCCACCTGTCATAGGGTGTTTGGTTACAAAATTAATTAAATTAACTTAATTAATCATCAGGTTAATTAGAGAGGGGTGGGGCCCACCGGTCAGTGACTGTGCTGCCTAGTCAGCACAGTTGATCGGGGTCAACGGTCAACAGGGGGCCCCGGGCCCATCGGTCAGTGGCACGGGGCGGGGCCCACCAGGGCCAGGTCAGCGCCGTCGCCGGAGTCGCTTGCACATCGACTGTAAAGGAGATAGCGTCGTCGGGAGAAAAACAAAAAAAAAACAAAAACAAAACTAAGAAAGCAATACAAAAGAAAAGGAAAAGTAAACAGAAAAGAAAAGGAAAATAATAAAAAGGAAAGAAAACTAAAAACTAGAAAAGGAAAATAATAAAAAGAAAAGAAAAATAGTGGTAGCACTGGATTGGGAACCAACGCTATAGCTAAGTTAGCTATAGCGCTGGATCCTAAACCAGCGCTACTGCTATTTGTATTTTAGAATTAAAAAAAGTTGGAATAGTTAGCGGTAGCGCTGGATTGGGAACCATCGTTATAGCTAAGTTATCTAAAGCGCTGGATCGCAATCCAGCGCTACTGCTATTTTGAGTTAACCCCCCGCCGCGCGGCCTCAAAATTTCACCAAGTCATTTTCCCCCCTCTCCTCCACCTCTCCCCCCCACTCTGTCGCCAGCCGTCTCCCCTGCCCGCCGTCACCCTTGCCCGTCGTTGACCTCGACGCCGGCCATCACCCGAGCCCTCCCTCGACCAAACAGTCGCCACCCAGGCCCGCCGCCGCCCTCTCCCCTGCCCTAGACCTCACCGCCGCCACCCTCTCCCCCGCCGTCGACCTCGCCGTCGCCCCGTAAGCCTCTCCCTCTCCTCTCCCCTGCCAAGGGATCTCCGGACCCGGCGTTTGGCTCGTTCGGCTGCGGGCGAGCTCGCGCGTCGAACGGCGATGGCGGCAGAGGATGGGGAGGCCGGAGCTGGCCGGAGCAGCGATGGTAGGCGGCGGCCGGAATCAGGCGAGGACGGAGCCGGGGCTAGGGGGTACGGCGAGCGGCGCGGGTTGGCTCTACGGGTCCCTTGGAGCCCTAGGAGCACGGGGCCGAGCTCGCTTTCGAGCTCAGGAGACAGAGGCCGCGACGGCGAGGCGAGCTGCAACGGCGAGCTCTCGGACATGGTGGCGGGACTAGCTAGGGGACACGGGCGAGCGAACGGCAAGGGGGAGGAGAGGCGAAAGCTTACGGCGAGGCTCACGGTGGCCCTTGATGGGATTAGTAGCTGCAGACGGGCTCGAGCTCGTCGGAGTCGCGCCGGAGATGCAGAAGAGGGGCGAAGCTCGATGCGGTCACGGCAGGGCTTCTCCGGCTCCGGCTGGTAGGCGTGGGCGACGTGGTCGGCCACGGCGCTCCTCCCAGACACGTTGGTAGCCCGCGGGGACGCCGGTGGCCACGGCAGTGCAGCAACACATCGACGGAGTCGCTCGGCAGAGAGAGAGAGAGAGAGAGAGAGAGAGAGAGAGAGAGAGGAACCGAGCGCGAGGGGAAAGTGGAGGGGGCCTAGGGTTCGCAGGGACGGGCGAGGGGGCTCTTATCCCCTCCACGGCGGGCGCGGGTGTCGAGCAGGGGGAGGGGGGCCTGGGCGCGGCATGCGGGCACGGCGACAGCGGCTCGTCGATGAACAGAGGAGGAAGGAGGGGACATGCGCGGGCTGGGCTGGCCACTGTTGACCTTAGGCCCAGGCACAGTGGGCCTCTTTTCCTTTTTTTATTTTCTTTTCTGCTTTCTTTTGTTTCATTGCTTTGCAAAAATGTGTGGGCTCATATACAGCTTTATAAAATAGATGAACTAGCCACATAAATATAGTGCAATATTTGTCACTGTTAGAAATTGGTTTGGAGGCAATTGAATTTTATTTGGATTTTATTTAAATGAAAAGGTATTAAAAAAGTCTGTTTTGATAATTTTTCTTCCTGTTAGTGTCATTTATTTAATTTCATTAATGTTGATTATAATTTTAGAATTGTCTCTGGATTATTTACAATATTATGAACATTTTAGTTTTCAAATTTGAACAACTTTTATTTGCACTTCCAGTTTGAATTTCCCTTTGAAATTGAATTTGAAAAGAGATATGATCCAAATGATGTTTAAGCACTGTTGATCATGATGACATGGCATTATCAAAAGGGTGATCACTGTAGCTTAATACATGGGGTGTTACAAATCTCCTCCACTAATAAGAATTCTCGTCCCGAGAATTAAGAGGTAGAAGGAAAAAGATTGGGGTATTCAGCACGGAGGTTATCCTCGCGTTCCCAAGTGGCTTCATCTTCAGTATGATTTGACCACTACACTTTGAGGAACTTGGTAGCCTTCTGACGGGTTCGACGTTCAGCTTCATCGAGAATGCGAATTGGATGCTCCTTATAAGAAAGATCATCCTGCAATTCGAGCATCTCGTGATCCAATGCTCGGAGCGGAGACTCCTTGAAGCATTTACAAAGTTGCGACACATGGAAGACGTCGTGGATATGAGAGAATTGCGGTGGCAACTCCAATTTGCACGCCACCTGACCACGTCTTGCAACAATGCGGAAAGGACCAATGTAGCGTGGAGCTAACTTGCCCTTGATTCCGAAGCGGTGAGTGCCCTTCATAGGGGTGACACGTAGATAAGCTTGATCACCAGGTTGATAAGTCAAACCCCATCGTTTGCGATCATAGTTGCTCTTCTGGCGGTCCTGAGCCGCCTTAAGATTTTCTCGAACGATACGGACTTGCTCTTCTGCGTGTCGGATAATTTCCGGACCCACGAGCGGTCGTTCCCCAGTTTCTGACCAATTCAGAGGGGTTCGACACTTACGTCCATAAAGTACTTCGAAGGGGGCCATTTTCAAGCTGGCTTGATAGCTGTTGTTATAGGAGAATTCGGCATACGGGAGAGATTCTTCCCATTTCTTGCCGAACGATATAACACAAGCCCGAAGCATGTCTTCAAGCACTTGATTAACTCACTCGACTTGGCCTTGGGATTGAGGGTGATAAGCTGAACTCCAGGTAATATGAGTTCCCATAGCTTCTTGGAAACTTTCCCAAAACTTGGAGGTGAAAAGACCGCCACGGTCCGAACTGATCTCCTTCGGAATACCGTGGAGTGATACAATTTTGGAGATATACAACTCTGCTAACTGACTAGCAGTGATAGTTTCCTTGACGGGCAGAAAGTGTGCAACCTTAGAGAGTTGGTCGACGACGACAAGAATAGCATCGTGACCCTTCTGTGACCTGGGAAGTCCTATAATGAAATCCATCTGAACCTTATCCCGTTTCCATAGAGGAATAGGAAGTGGTTGCAGAATTCCAGCAGGCTTCTGATGTTCTGCTTTAACGCGATGACACACATCACATTCAGCAACATATCGAGCAATATCCTGCTTCATTTTAGACCACCAATACCTTTGACGGAGATCACGATACATCTTGGTGCTACCCGGATGAATAGACAGTGGTGTGTCATGTGCCTCCTTCATGACCTTGTCGGTCATAAGCTCAAAGCGAGGTACAACAATGCGGTTTCTGAAATACAAGGTTCCATCTTCAGACAGTGAGAAATCCCTGTACTTTTCAAGGTGAAGATCTTTCTTCATCAGATCAATTTCAGCATCTTTAGCTTGCGCATTCTTAACAGCTTTCTCAAGATCTGGTTGTATCACAAGGTTATTAAGAGAACCCTGTGGAACAATACGCAGATTCAGCTTGCGCAGTTCTTCAAAAAGACGAGGTTGAGCTCGCCTAACCATGAGGTTGTCGCAATAGGACTTGCGGCTTAAGGCATCAGCCATCACGTTAGCCTTGCCAGGGGTATAGGAAATACCCAAATCATAGTCCGCAATGGCCTCCATCCATCTTTGCTGACGGAGGTTTAGAGATGGCTGGGTGAACAAGTACTTGTGACTTTTATGATCTGTGTATATCTCGCAATGATTACCGAGAAGGTAATGTCGCCACAACTGCAGTGCATAGATGACAGCAGCTAGTTCTAGATCATGTACCGGATAATTCTCTTCATGTGGGCGCAACTGACAAGAGCCATAGGAAATCACTTTACGCTCTTGCATTAGGACACAGCCTAATCCTTCATGGGATGCATCACAATAGATCACAAAATCTTTGCGAGAATCTGGTGGAGCAAGTACTGGGCAGATGTCAGCTTGTCTTTGAGTGTTTGAAAACTCTCCTGACATTTTTCTGTCCATTCAAATTTAACACCCTTGTGAAGCAGATCAGTCAGGGGCTTAGCAATCTTAGAAAAGTTCTCGACAAATCAACGGCAATAACTTGCAAGGCCAAGAAAACTTCTAACTTGCTTGACATTCTTCGGTGGAGTCCAGTCAAGAATAGCCTGAACTTGTTCGGGGTTAACAGCAATTCCATCCTTGGAAATCACATGACCAAGGTAGGTTACTTCAGAAAGCGAGAATTCACATTTGGAGTATTTGGCACACAACTGGTGTTCTCGGAGCCTTTCTAGTACAAGACAAAGGTGTTCAGCATGTTCTTCTTTATTCTTTGAATAGACCAGAATATCATCTAGATACACCACGACGAACTTGTCGAGGTAATCCATGAAGATGTAATTCATTAGACGGGAGAATGTGGCTGGAGCATTTGTTAAGCCAAATGACATGACAGTGTACTCGTAAGAGCCATAGCGAGTAACAAATGCAGTGGGAATATCCTCTTCACGAACACGGATCTGATGATAACCCAACCTCAAGTCGAGTTTAGAAAACACCGATGACCCAGCAAGTTGATCATACAAATCATTGATCCGGGGAAGCGGATATTTGTTCTGGATTGTGGCTTGGTTAATGGGCCGATAATCCTGAACCAATCGGTTAGTTCCATCCTTCTTCTTAATGAAGAGTGAAGGTGCTCCCCAGGTAGAGGAACTGGGGCGGATAAAACCCTTCTTAAGTGACTTGTCGATTTCTTACTTAAGCTCGAGAAGGTGGTGTGGAGGCATCTTATAAGGACGCTTCGCAATAGGGGTGGTGCATGGTTTCAAGTCGATGACAAACTCGACAGCTCTAGCAGGGGGTATTCCTGGAAGTTCTTCTGGAAAGACATCTTGAAAATCATGAACAACTGGAACGTTCTCGATGCCTTCAAGAGGTGAAGCATTTAATGCATTCAGAGCATATATCTGGCTCTCAGCATCCTGAGCTATTCGGGCTGAGTATTTGACTATTTGGCCAGAAGGATGGGTAAGTTGTACTTTCATAGTAGCGCAATCAATCAAAGCATTATGGGCTGTCAACCAGTCCATTCCGAGAATGATGTCTATGTCGGAAGGTCCAAGACCGATAAGGGAAGCAGAGAACATCAACCCTTCAATTCTGATCTGATTGTTGTGACTTACCATCTTGGTTTGCCACCTGGAACGGGGAGTGATAATCTCTAATGGTGTGGGCAATAACTCTAGAGGTAGCTCATGCCGCTGAGCAAATTGTTGAGACACAAAGGAATGTGATGCCCCGGAATCAAAGAGAACAGAAGCTGCAACTGAATTAACTGGCAGAGTTCCCATCACAATTTTTGGAGACTCACGAGCTTCTCCCATTTTGACGTGAGTGACCTGGCCTCGGTCCATAGCAGACATCCTGGCCTTACGATTTCTGCAACGATGGGTTCGATGGCCCTTCGTACGACCATCAGGAGGCCTCGATACATTCTGATCATTATGGGATGGTGACTCAACATTGGACTGTCCACCCTGAATCATTAACTGTCTCGGTAGCGGAGACAGACGAGGTGCGGCATAAGACGGCCTTGGCGTTGGAGCAGGTTGATGATGAACATTGTGTGGGATCCAGACTCGACATTTCTGAGCAGGTTGACCCGAAGACGAACCAACATCACGAGTGCGCTTGAGCGACTCCTGGCATTTAGTCAGAGCAGTTTCAACTTGGAAAGATCGGCTGACAAGCGTTGCGAAGTCTGTGCAATCATGGACTGCAAGTGCAAGGTTGATATCCATACGCAGTCCTTCACGGAACTTCTCCTGCTTGCGTATGTTAGTGCAGATGTCATCTTCAGCATAACGGGACAATTCAAGAAATTTCCTCTGATATTCATCCACAGTCATTTTACCCTGAGAGAGTTTGCGGAACTCCTGCTTCTTCTGGTCCATCAGTCCTTGAGGAATGTACCGTGCATGAAAAGCTGACTGAAATTCCTGCCAAGTGGTTACTGTTTCAGCAGGCAACATACCCTTGTGGCTTTCCCACCATTGAGCAGCTGATCCCCTCAGGTGATACGTCGCATAGGTGACGTAACTGTCAGGGATAACATTGGCCGACTTCATCTGGAAGGCAATGTCACGGAGCCAATCATCAGCATCCATTGGATCAGTTGAGCTGCGAAAAGTGGACGGATTGAGGCGCACGAATTCCGGCAGAGTTATTGGAGTAGGCTATTGATGAGCATTCTGGTTTGGGAACTGAGCCAATATCCCGGTCATAACCTGACGGTTCAATTCAAACTGCTGCATCATTGCGGCAATATAAGGTGGAGGTGGAGGATCGTCAGCCATCCTGCCAATTCAACAGGGGTAGTTTAGCAAGAAAAACTGCAGGTGTATGGAGTTATTCATGATGTAACACGGGAAATGAACAGGAAAGGCATTAGATATATGATAGTAGTCGTTAAAGACATACCAATCCATACACAGAGTTAGATTCAAATGGATAGTACGCGCTCGGGAACGCTCGCAGCTAGACAAACTAGGCGGCGCGCAGGCACGCGGTGAGGATTACAACATAGTGACATAGCAAAGGCTACATCATGTCGGAGAAAACTGCTGGGGCGAGGAATCTGCAAGTGACAACACAGGGTGCCCTCGATAAGAGGATCCTGCAAGCAGAACCTGGCCCGCAATATTGAAGGAAGGGGGAAAATTTTAGAACACCGGGTGGAAGTGATCACGAGAACCTAAGGTTGGAGTTAGTAAAATTTTAACCCAACTAGGAGAGAGATCAGAGTTCCAGAGTAAAGGTCGAGGAATAAAAGATCCTAAAACCACCTAGTTGGCGACGTGGGCCCGTAAGCCACACAGCCATGTTAGTAAAACAGTTTTCAAGTACTAGACTCAACTTCGGCCAAGGAGTTGGAAAGCGGGGTTCCTACAGTCAGTCGGCTCTGATACCAACTTGTGACGCCCCCGGCTCAATCGTGCACTAATCATACACGCAAATGCACACGATCAAGCCTAAGGACTCACGGGAAGGTATCACAACACAACTCTAAAACATAAATAAAGTCATACAAGCTTTATATTACAAGCCAAGGGCCTCGAGGGCTCGAATACATAAGCTCGCATACAAGCATCAGCGGAAGCATCAGATATCTGAGTACAAATATAAAAGAAAACACAGAAAGGCCCTTAAAAGGTAGGACAAAAGAAAACACTACGATCGAAAGGCGTAGGCCTCCTGCCTGGGACCCTCCGAACCTACTCCTAGTCGTCAGCCAACTCGTAGTAGTATCCACCCTCGGGGTAGTAGTAGCGATCGTCGGCGGGGGCAGCAGTATCCGGGGCTCTGTCATCTGGTTGCATCAAAAGGGATATGGGGGAAAAAGAAAGCAAAGCAACCGTGAGTACTCATCCGAAGTACTCAGCAAGCAAGGATCTACACTACATATGCAACATTATCAAGGGGAGGCTGTATTTGTGGACTGGGCTGCAGTAATGCCAGAATAGAGAGAAGGCCTAGTCCTATCGAAGACTAGCATCTTGAGCGGTCTTGCAGCATTAGAAGAGTGTAGATTAGTACAATATAAAGTAGTAGTATCATTAAGTCTCAACCTCACCCAGAGATCCTTTCTCGACTCCCTGCGAGAAAGCAATCCTAGAGCCATACTGTCATCAACCTCGTCCTGAGATCCCTTCTCGACTCCCTGCGAGAAGCAATCCCAGAGCCATAGTATCCAGTTCTAGTTGTATCGATCGGGATACAACTCCGAGTGTCCGTTACCGAGGATCCGGCTATGCATAGATTAGTTCTTCCCTGCAGGGGTGCACCAACTTACCCACCACGCTCGCTTAACTCTGGTCGGACACACTTTCTGGGTCATGCCCGGCCTCGGCCAAATGACACACCGCAACCCTACCTAGAGCTCAGCAGAGTGGTCCCCGTCGGTCTACATCCTAAGCGCTCAGAGGTCTTGGGCCATTGCCCTGTGCACTCCGAGTTGTTGCATGCAGGGGGAAGCCAGGCACCAGGGGGCGCCGGTCCGTCCCGGCCGCAATGCTGAACTGGACGTCTCACAAAGCTTTCGGCTGATGCATACGATGCAGAGTGCCCATAACTTTTCCCACGTGATGGTTAGTGCTATCGGGCTAGAGGACCACTCAGATCAAATATCCAAATCCTAGTGTGTTGGTAGTGCTGTAACGAGCAGAGACTCACAATCGATGTGACCCCGTCGCCCCGTCTCGAGGACTTGCTGCAAGGGCTAAGAATGCCCGGCCGCGCCTCGTATTCTCACTCGGGCACCATCCAGGCAACCCGTCTTCACATCACACGCGGGTACCCCTCAGGGTCGACCCGACTTTCCAAGTAACCATTGTAAAGTCCAAGTATCTGTGTGTCCATAACATCAGGGGAATCCGAGGTATCACCCTCGTTGGATTCCTACTCGATGTATCCGTCAAGGTGAACTCGGAGGAATCACCCTCGATGGGTTCACACTTGAGGTGTTGCACGACAGCGTCGTTATCGAAAGTGGTGAAGGAGGAATCACCCTCGATGACCACGACCGAATAGCTACTCTACAGAGTTAACATCAGAAGTGCTACATGAGGTATCACCCTCGGCACTCGATAGTAACGCTGCAGTGTCATTACAACTAAGGGGGTGATGTGCGGTGCTGGGGCCTGGTCGTCGAGTCTTCTGATGATCCAGCGGGGCAATCGGGACAAGTGGGGTCACTGATAGGTCTCTACCGAGCCTATACTAGACAGTTTAGGATAATCAGGTAAGGTTTCAATAGCAGGTTATAATAAATAGGCTATGCATCAGAATAGGTAAAGCAGTAGCAACAGCAATTCTAATGCAAGCATGAGAGAGAAAGAATAGGCGATATCGGTATGCTCAAGGGGGGGTGCTTGCCTGGTTGCTCGGCGGCAAAGGCAAGGTCGTCAATGATGTCATCAATCTTCGGAGCTGCGTCGGTACCGGGAACTGCGTCGGGGTCTAACGAGAGAGAAGAGGGGGAGGAAACAGTATAAATACACAGCAAACATGAGCAACACAATGTACGACATGACAATATGTAGAGTTAGGGGTGTTCTGACGTATGGTTGCACGTCACCGAGGAAGGGGGAATCCATCCGGGAATGTTTTCCCGGTTCCGGACATTTGTCAGACAGATGACCGGAGGGGAACGGTTCCATGTTCGGATAGTTAGGGTCATGTGACGGACAAACGGTCCTCGAAACTGGATTCGTCTCGAAATTCTGAGCAACTTTCATGTACAAAGTTTTTCGATCTGAGCTACGGATTATTTTATATGATTTTCTAAAGATTTCTAGTATTGTCTAGAATTATTTTATTAATTTAAATCAACATTATCCAGAACAGTATGGGGGTGACGTCAGCATGACGTAGAGGTGATGTCAGCGGTCAACAGCTGTTGACCAGGTCAAACCTGACGTGTGGGGCCCACATGTCATAGACTCAGTCTTAATCCAGTGTGTAAATTTTAACTAAACTAATTAAACAGAGGAGGGCCCACCTGTCATAGGGTGTTTGGTTAACAAATTAATTAAATTAACTTAATTAATCATCAGGTGAATTAGAGAGGGGTAGGGCCCACCGGTCAGTGACTGTGCTGCCCAGTCAGCAAGTTGACCGGGGTCAACGGTCAACAGGGGGCCCCGGGCCCATCGGTCAGTGGCATGGGGCGGGGCCCACCAGGGCCAGGTCAGCGCCGTCGCCGGAGTCGCTCCGGCGACCGTTTCGCGCGGCGGCGCGCGTCGGGTGTCGCCGGAATTGCGCCACAGGGGATCTCCGGACCCGGCGTTTGGCTCGTTCGGCTGCGGGCGAGCTCGCGCGTCGAACGGCGGTGGCGGCAGAGGATGGGGAGGCCGGAGCTGGCCGGAGCAGCGATGGTAGGCGGTGGCCGAAATCAGGCGAGGACGGAGCCGGTGCTAGGGGGGTACGGCGAGTGGCGCAGGTTGGCTCTACGGGTCCCTTGGAGCCCTAGGATCACGGGGCCGAGCTCGCTTTTGAGCTCAGGAGACCGAGGCCACGACGGCGAGGCAAGCTGCAGCAGCAAGCTCTCGGACGCGGTGGCAGGACTAGCTTGGTGGCGCGGGCGAGTGAACGGCGAGGGGGAGGAGAGGCGGAAGCTTACGGCGCAGCTCACGGTGGCCCTTGATGGGATTAGTAGCTGCAAACGGGCTCGAGCTCGTCGGAGTCGCGCCGGAGATGCAGAAGAGGGGCGGAGCTCGATGCGTTCACGGCAGGGCTTCTTCGGCTCTGGCTGGTAGGCGTGGGCTACGTGGTCGGCCACGGCGCTCCTCCCAGACACGGTGGTAGCCCGCAGGGACGCCGGTGGCCACGACAGTGCGGCAACGCGTCGGCGGAGTCGCTCGGCAGAGAGAGAGAGAGAGAGAGAGAGAGAGAGAGAGAGAGGAACCGAGCGCGAGGGGAAAGTGGAGGGGGCCTAGGGTTCACGGGGACGAGCGAGGGGGCTCTTATCCCCTCCACGGCCGGCGCGGGTGTCGAGCGGGGGGAGGGGGGCCTCGGCGCCTCGTGCGGGCGCGGCGACAGCGGCTCGGCGATGAACAGAGGAGGAAGGAGGGGACAGGCGCGGGCTGGGCTGGCCACTGTTGACCTTAGGCCAGGCACAATGGGCCTCTTTTCCTTTTTCTATTTTCTTTTCTGCTTTCTTTTGTTTCATTGCTTTACACAAATGTGTGGGCTCATATACAGCTTTATAAAATAGGTGAACTAGCCACACAAATATAGTGCAATATTTGTCACTGTTAGAAATTAGTTTGGAGGCAATTGAATTTTATTTAAATGAAAAGGTATTAAAAAAGTCTGTTTTGCTAATGTTTCTTGCTGTTAGTGTCATTTATTTAATTTAATTAATGTTGATTATAATTTTAGAATTGTCTCTGGATTATTTACAATATTATGAACATTTTAGTTTTCAAATTTGAACAACTTTTATTTGCACTTCTAGTTTGAATTTCCTTTTGAAATTGAATTTGAAAAGAGATATGATCCAAATGATGTTTAAGCACCATTGATCATGATGACATGGCATTATCAAAAGGGTGATCACTGTAGCTTAATACATGGGGTGTTACAGGTCCCACTGGACCCACCTATCAGGTTTGACTCCGGTTAGCCCCTGTTGACCTGCTGATGTCACACCTAGGTCATGCTGACGTCATCTGATACTGTTCTAGATAATGTTAGATTAAAATAATTAAAATAAATCTAGAAAATCAATTAAATCTTTAGAAATTCATATAAAATAATCCGTAGCTCAGATCGAAAAACTTTATACATGAAAGTTGCTCAGAACGACGAGACAAATCCAAATTCGCGGTCCATTCGTCCGCCACACATCCCTAGCATAGTGAACATGCAACCATTCCCCTCCGATTCGTTGTCCGAAAATGCCAAACTTCGGGAAAACATTTCCGGATGTTATCCCTCTTCGTCTGTATCACCGAGCACTGCGATAGGTCACCCCTAGCACCGCGTATCGTCAGGATTATGTTTTGTGATGCTTTGTTTGCTCCGTATTTACTGTTTCTTCCCCCTCTTCTCTCCGGTAGACTACGAGACCGACGCCGCTGCTGCCCCGATGGACTACGGTGTTGACGACCCCTTCTTCTCGACTGAGCAACCAGGCAAGCACCCCCCCCTTGAACATTCCGAAATCGCCTATTCTCTTCTCTCTTGTGCTTGCATTAGAATTGCTGCTACTACTGCTTTATCTATTCTGATGCATAGCCTGTTTATTGTAACCTGCTATTGATACCTTACCTGCTTATCCTAAACTATCTAGTATAGGCTAGGTAGAGACCTATCAGTGACCCCACTTGTCCCGATTGCCCCGCTGGATCATCAGAAGACTTGACGACCAGGCCCCAGCACCGCACATCACCCCCTTAGTTGTAACGACACTGCGGCATTACTATCGAGTGCCGAGGGTGATACCTCATGTAGCACTTCTGATGTTAACTCTGTAGAGTAGCTATTCGGTCGTGGTCATCGAGGGTGATTCCTCCTTCACCACTTCCGATAACGACGCTGTCGTGCAACACCTCATGTGTAAACCCATCGAGGGTGATTCCTCCGAGTTCACCTTGACGGATACATCGAGTAGGAATCCAACGAGGGTGATACTTTGGATTCTCCAGATGTTATGGACACACGGATACTTGGACTTTACCCTATTACTTGGAAAGGCGGGTCGACCCTGAGGGGTACTCACATGAGCCAAAGTGGCGAGTGTTGTGGAGACGGGTTGACCTGGAGGTTGCCCGAGATATGAATACGAGGCGTGGCCGGGCATTCCTAGCCCTTGCCGCAAGTCCTCGAGATGGGGCGACAGGGTCACATCGCTCATGAGTCTCTGCTCGTTACTGCACCCCCAATGTACTAACGATTTGGATATGTGATCTGAGTGGGCCTTTGGCCCGATAGCACTAACCATCACGTGGGAAAAGTTATGGGCATCTGCATCGTATGCATCAGCTGAAAGCTCTGTCAGACGTCTAGTTCAGCATGGCGGCACGGACGGACCGGCGCCATCCTGTAGTGGTGGTGCCTGGCTTCACCGTGTATGCAACGACCCGGAGTGCACAGGGCGATGGCCCAAGACCCCTGAGTGCTTAGGATATAGACTGACGGGGACCTCTCTGCTGAGCTCTAGGTAGGGTTGCGGTGTGTCGTTTAGCCGAGGCCGGGCATGACCCAGAAAGTGTGTCCGGCCGGAGTTAAGTGAGCGTGGTGGGTAAGTTGGTGCACCTCTGCAGGGAAGAACTAATCTATGCATAGCCAGATCCTCGGTAACGGACGCTCGGAGTTGTATCCCGATCGATACAACTGGAATTGGATGCTATGGCTCTGGGATTGCTTCTCGCAGGGAGTCGAGAAGGGATCTCTGGACGAGGTTGATGACTGTATGGCTCTGGGATTGCTTTCTCGTAGGGAGTCGAGAAAGGATCTCCGAGTGAGGTTGATAACATTACTACTACTTTATATTGAAATAATCTACACTCTTCTAATGCTGCAAGACCGCTGAAGATGCTAGTCTTCGATAGGACTAGGCTTTCCCCTCTAGTCTGGCATTTCTGCAGCCCAGTCCACATATACAGCCTCTCTTTGATAATGTTGCATATGTAGTGTAGATCCTTGCTTGCTGAGTACTTCGGATGAGTACTCACGGTTGCTTTGCTTTCTTTTCCCCCCATATCCTTTTGGTGCAACCAGATGACAGAGCCCCTGAGACAGCTGCCCCCACCGATGATCGCTACTACTACCTCGGGTGGTTACTACTACAAGTTGGCTGACAACCAGGAGTAGGATTCAGAGGGTCCCAGGCAGGAGGCCTGCGCCTTTCGATCATAGCTTTTGTTTTACCCCCGCCTTTCTAGAGACTTATCTGTTTCTGTTTCATATCTGTACTCAGATATCTGATGCTTCCGCTGACGCTTGTATGCGAGCTTATGTATTCGAGCCCTCGAGGCCCTTGGCTTGTAATATAAAGCTTGTATGACTTTATTTATGCATTAGAGTTGTGTTGTGATATCTTCCCATGAGTCCTTAGGCTTGATCGTGTGCATTTGCGTGTATGATTCGTGCACGATTGAGCCAGGGGCGTCACAAGTTGGTATCTGTTGGGGATATAACTATTGAGTATAAACCGCCCAGGAGGGGCCGGGTTATGCTCATAGTGGTTTACCTATATTGAAGCCCATGAAGACATAGAAGATGGCGACTTACGAAGGAGACTTAATAAGAAGGCCCAAAGCCCAAAGGCGAGTTAGGGCCCATAGATATAAACCGCCATAAGTACATGACTTGTATTGTAAGATAGGAAAGAGTGGATATCGAGCCGGACACGTTTATGAGCCGGCCGGGATACTGTGAACCGCCGGGGGTCAACCTGTGGATATAAAGGGATGACCCGGCGGCGGTTTAGGACAGATAACAAACAATCGGGAACTAGGTCAAGCATATTCGCTCCCTGGTAATCGAAACCCTAGCAATACAACACAAAGCAGGAGTAGGCTTTTACCTCATTGAGAGGGGCCGAACCTGGGTAAACTCTCTCTGTCTTTTGTCCCGTTTAACCCCCTCAAGTTAACCTAGTTGCGATGGCTCCACGACTAAGTCCTTCCGCTAGGACATCTTCCGTGTCAAGTCCACGAAAGTTGGCGCCCACCGTGGGGCCAGCGCACGGTGGTTTCGAGTTCTTGAAGGGCAACTTCGAAGGGATCAAGGGATACGCTGTGGGCCGGATGACCAAGAGTCGTCGCGGCAAGCTCTGCATCGACGACAAAGGCTGAGGCCCCGAGGCCGGCTCAATTGAGTACGGATACCGAGTCCCCTTCGGTGGAATTCACGTCTTCATTGGCAAGATCGGCGAGCCGGGCCCTGAGCCGGACACCTGCACCGACATCATCGAGACGGCTCAGCATGCAAAACCCGCCCGAGTTCAGCTCGCCATGAGTCGTGCCTTCGTGGGATTCATCAATGGTGCGGGATCTGAGGATAAATCGGTATTTGACGGTGAGACAGTTGTCTACTCTGATGGCGAGTCATCCAGCAGTGAAACCGAGTCATTGTACCAACTGCAAGACGGTCGGCTTGGGGGCTGTTCCGATGGCGATAGTATTCCGGACCCCTACGAGCCGCCGAACCGGGTTGCAATCTTCATGGCCGGTATGCAGCCAGTGCAGCACTCTTCAACTGCAGCGGCATTAATTTCTGGGTCAGCAGCGGCGACGGCAGCCGGGGCAGGAGGCCCTGCGCGCCCGCCGGCTCAAGTCTTGTCCGGGTTACTAGACGCCTTGGCAACACTGTTGACGACGGAGGTTAACCCGGGTAATCAAGATCATCATAACGAGGAAGTCGTGAAATTGCGAGATCAGATAGCTCAAGTTAAGGAAGACCTGGCAGCTGAAGATGCCAGGATGGCTGCGGAGCGGGTTATGTTGGATGCACAGGCGCAGCGGATTCAGCCGGAGTCTTACCGGCTCATGCTAGATCAGAACGCTTCAAACGAAGTCATGAGGAGGAGGCATCAGTCTCCCCTGCCACCGGTTTACGAGGCGAGGAACCTCTTTAACATGCCAGGAGCAGGAACCAGTAACCCGCCAGTGGCGGACCGGGTTGAAACGCCTAGGACGGGAGCACCGGTTCAGCCGCACACCACAGATCCGCCTCGTCAGAACAATATCCCGCCGCGACACATGCCAACACCACCAGGTCATTACTCTAACCCTTTGGATAACATGATCGCTGTGGCATCACGATTGGCGGCTCTCCCGGTTGAAGGCGAATCTCCAACGGTGGTTGAGATGCGGAGGCCTAGAGAGCTCCTTCAGACAACATTGGTTCAGCAGCAGGCTTATTCTTACAGTCGAAGCCGGATTCATTCCACCCCTCGCCCAAGCCGGAGTTATAGTAGGCATATTGATGAACTAGCTGTTTCAACCAGTAGGCGGAACTATAACCAGCCTCGTGGACATAGCCCGGCGGGCGGTGGTGCTGATGCTCAGAACGTGGTGTATCAAGGTAGAACACATCGAGAGGCCGAGCTGGCGGCGCTATATGCGGCCCGTCAACCTTCTCCGGTTCATCCGACAACTTCGGTGGAGCCAGGTGTAACCTTTAGGAATTTGGGCGTGCCATGTTTAGTGCCGGCCATACGTAATGAGCGTCTGCCCAAGGATTTTAAGGGCCCTCGCAAGGTGCCTAACTATACAGCCAATTTACCTCCTGAAGCATGGATCGAGAGTTATGAGATGGCCATGGAATTGCTAGATGTTAGTGATGCGGCATGTGCCAAATATTTTCCCCTGATGTTGGATGGAATGGCTCGCACTTGGTTGAAGGGGCTCCCTGCCAACTCCGTTGGGTCATGGGCCGAGTTAAAGGCCCGGTTTATCCAGAATTTCAAAGATACGTGCAAGCAGCCGATGTCAATTGTGGATCTAGATGCCTGTGTCCAAGAAGAGGGTGAGTCCACAACCCATTGGGTGTGCCGAGTTCGACCATCTTACATTCATCGGATCGCATCAATGCCGGTTCAGCGGTCATAATGTTGGAGAAGAATTGCCGGTTTACGCCTCTTAAGCAGAAGTTGGGTCGGCTCAAGCGCCACTGCAATGACATGGGAGAGCTGATGGCGGCTCTGGTTAAGTACGCTGACTCTGATGGTACCAAGGACCCCGAGTCTGATGATGACAAGCCGGGAAAGGGAAAGAAGAGCAGCAGCACTAGAGGGCAGCAGCATAATCCGGCAAATCAGGGAGGTAATGGTAAGCGCAAAGCTGATAATTGTTTGGACTTTGTGGCTAACACCAACGCACAGAATAATGGCCAGCGTCGTAAAGGTAAACCGCCCCCACGGGCCGGAGGGTCAGGCTTTAATCTCGAGCAGATGCTATATCAGCCCTGCCCAAGGCATGGGACGCGAGAAAGACCGTCTGGCCACCTCTGGAAGGATTGCTACATCATGAAAGAGTATAAAAATTCCAATCTTTTTCAAGACAATCATGGACCGGGTGGTGGTTCAGGGTCTGGTTCTCATGGGCCGGGTTACGGCGGTGGTGGTTCTAGTTCTGGATTCCAAGGTAATCAAGGCAATCAAGGCAATCAGGGTGGCTACCATCAACAGTCAGGTCAGGGGAATCAGCAGCGGCAATCTGGGTATCAGAGTAACCCAAAGCAATTGAATAGTGGGCAATACCACGTCTTCACCACAAATTTATGCAAACGGGATCAGAAGCTTCACAAAAGGGCAGTGAACGCCGTTGAACCGGCGGTTCCCCGTTACTTGCGCTGGCTGAGCAGCCCATCGTGTGGAGTCGGGAAGATCACCCGCCCCGGGTTGATAATCCGGGTCACCTAGCATTGGTGGTTGCACCCCAGGTTGGAGGGTATAAGTTTACCAAGGTACTCATGGACAGAGGGAGCAGCATCAATATCCTTTACTACGAAACTTTCCGTCGCATGGGGTTGACAGATAAAAATCTTAAACCGTCGAATACAGTTTTCCATGGTGTGGTGCCTGGTAAGTCGGCGTACCCTGTTGGTAAGATAGCTCTGGAAGTTGCCTTTGGAGATGATCATGACAGAGACATTGACCTTTGAAGTAATCAAAATTCACAGCCCGTATCACGCTCTGTTTGGACGGCCGGCTTATGCCAAGTTCATGGCACGGCCTTGTTATGTTTATCTGCAGCTCAAGATGCCGGGTTACAAGGGGACCATCACAGTACATGGGAGCTGAAGGATAGCCTTGGAATGTGAAGAGGGTGATGCGGCTTATGCTGAGTCAGTTTGTGCAACGGAGGAGTTAAAATTTTACAAGGACAATGTTGATCCGGCGGATATGACGTCTTTGAAAAAGCCAACTACAGAGCATGATCCGGTTTTGAAGTTTAAATCGGCAGATGATACTAAGATGGTTGATTTTGTTCCTGGCGATTCATCCAAGCAGTTCAGCATCAGTGCTAATATGGATCCAAAATAGGAAAGCGCGCTCATCGAGTTCATTCGTGAGAACCGGGACATCTTTGCATGGAAACCTTCTGACATGCCAGGTGTACCGAGGGAACTCGCTAAGCACACTCTCAATATTGATCCCAAGTTTAAACCGGTCAAGCAGTTTCTTCATCGTTTCAATGATGAAAGGCGTAAGGCCATTGGTGAGGAGGTAGCCCGGCTCTTGGCGGCTGGGTTTATTATTGAAGTTTTTCATCCTGAGTGGTTGGCTAACCCGGTGCTGGTACTTAAGAAGAACGACATTTGGCGCATGTGTGTGTACTACACGGATTTAAACAAAGCTTGTTCGGCTGATCCTTTTGCTCTCCCTCGTATTGATCAGATTATTGATGCTACGGCGGGTTGTGAGCATTTGAGTTTTTTGGATGCTTATTCTGGTTATCATCAGATCAAGATGGCAGTTAAGGACCAGGAGAAGACAGCTTTCATAACTCCCTTTGGAGCCTTCTGCTATGTGTCTATGCCTTTTGGGATCAAGAGTGCCCAGGCGACTTACCAGCGATGTGTGCAGAATTGTCTTCATAATCAGATTGGACGCAATGTTCATGCTTATGTAGATGATATTGTGGTGAAATCCAGAAAGAAGGAGACATTGATAGACGACTTGAAGGAAACCTTTGATAATCTCTGAGTTTATAAGATGATGCTCAATCCGGCCAAGTGTGTTTTTGGTGTGCCGACGGGTAAGCTTTTGGGTTTTCTGGTGTCTAACAGGGGCATTGAAGCTAATCCGGAGAAGATCAAAGCCATTACTTCTCTGGCTAAACCGGCGTGTATCAATGATGTTCAACGTCTGGCGGGTCGTATTGCGGCGCTAAGCCGGTTCATAAGCCGCCTCGGTGAGAAGGCCATCCCTTTGTATCAGATGATGAAAAAGACAGATGACTACGTCTGGAGTGACGCTGCTAATGAGGCATTTGAGGCGCTTAAGAAGCAGCTGGCTGAGCCGCCGGTCCTAGCTGCGCCTGTTGATAAGGAGCCACTGTTGTTATATGTGGCTGCTAATAGCCGGGCTGTCAGTGTGGCTATTGTGGTTGAAAGGAAAGAGGCAGGCAAGGAATATCCGGTTCAATGGCCGGTTTATTATATCAGCGAAGTGCTTATTGAGTCCAAACAGAGATACCCACATTGGTAGAAACTTGTATATGGGGTTTTCATGGCAAGCCGGAAGCTCAAGCAATATTTTCAGGGTCACCCCATTACTGTGGTTAGCTCTGCTCCTTTAGGAGATATCATACAAAACAGGGAAGCAACAGGCCGGGTTGCCAAATGGGCCATTGAACTTGGGCCTCATGGTTTGAAGTATATGCCTCGCACGGCCATCAAGTCTCAAGCACTGGTGGACTTCATCAATGACTGGACAGAGCTGCAGATGCCTGAGGAAAAGCCAGATAACACGTATTGGACTATTCACTTTGATGGGTCCAGGCAATTGGAGGGCTCGGGGGCTGGAGTTGTGCTTGCTTCCCCTCGAGGTGATAAATTTTGTTATGTTCTCCGTTTGATGGTCCCTTGTACTAACAATGCAGCTGAATATGAGGCCTTGCTCCACGGTCTTCGGATGGCTAAGGAGATGAACTTAAGCTGGGTAAGGTGCTTTGGTGATTCAGATTTGGTGGCTCAACAAGTCTCTGGTACTTGGGATTCTAAGGATCCCCTCATGGCGGCTTATCACCGAGAGGTGGATGTTATTGCTGGTCACTTCAAGGGTTATCAAGTTGAGCATGTTGATCGGAGGAAAAATGAAGCGGCTGATGCCTTAAGCCGCTTGGGTTCTCAACGTAAACCGGTGCCACCTAATGTCTTTCTTGACGTTTTGCATAACCCGTCGGTCAAGTTACCTACAGAGGAGGATTTGGCTATTCTTGACCCGAAAGCTCAGTTGGTGGCGGCTCTTCATGTTATTCCTGATTGGACAGTTCCATATTTGGCATATATGAGCCGGGGCGAGTTACCTGAGGATGAAACCTTGGCCAGGCAAATAACCCGGCGGTCCAAGTCAATGACAATTATCAATGGAGAGCTACACCATTGCAGTATTACCAGGGCGTTTCAGTGTTGTGTTTCTCCTGAAGAAGGCTGTGAGATTCTGCATGAGATCCATGAAGGAGATTGTGGTCATCACGCCGGCTCTAAATCTCTTGTAGCCAAGGCTTTTCGTCACGGTTTTTATTGGCTGACGGCTCATGCTGATGCTGAGGACTTGGTCAAAAAATGTGACGGTTGTCAGAAGTTTTCACGTCGAGCTCATGTTCCGGCTCAGGAGTTGAGAATGATTCCAATCACTTGGCCATTTGCAGTTTGGGGGCTTGATATGGTTGGACCTTTTAATAGGTCCAAGGATAAGAAGACCCATCTCTTAGTGGCAGTTGATAAATTCACTAAGTGGGTAGAGGCAGAGCCAGTCAGTAAGTGTGATGCAGCAACGGCGGTTCAATTCATGAAGAAGGTGATCTTCCGTTTTGGCTTTCCACACAGCATTGTAACAGACAATGGCACTAATCTCTCCAAGGGTGCTATGAAAGAATTTTGTCAACGTGAGCATATCCGGCTTGATGTATCGTCGGTGGCTCACCCCCAATCTAATGGTCAAGCTGAGAGAGCCAATCAAGAGATTCTGAGAGGCATCAAGCCCTGGCTTATGGTTCCCTTACAGAGGACGCCGGGTTGTTGGGTAGAGGAGTTACCCTCGGTGCTATGGAGCATCAACACAACGCCCAACAGATCTACGGGTTACACGCCTTTTTTCATGGTTTATGGAGCAGAGGCGGTTCTCCCCAGTGACATCCGTCACAACTCACCCCGGTTGGCGGCTTACGTTGAAGCTGATAATGAAAAGGCACGTCAGGATGCACTTGACCTGTTAGACGAGACGCGTGATCTCGCAGCGGCTCGTTCGGCGATTTACCAGCAAGATCTACGTCGTTATCACAGCCGCCGGGTCAAGACCAGAGCCTTTCAAGAAGGCGACTTGGTGCTCTGGCTTATCCAGGATCAGACTGATATGCACAAGTTATCCCCACCTTGGGAAGGACCCTTTGTGGTCAGCAAGAATCTAAACAACGGGTCATACTACCTTATTGATGTTCGAGACCACAAGGACTCATGCACGTCGGAGGAAGAGACTCGCCGGCCGTGGAATATTGTTCATCTTCGGCCTTACTACACCTGAGCCATTGGCTCTTCTGATGTACATATTTTTGACAATGTATATATTAAACCGACACCCCTGCTAAAGCAGGGCCTCTGTCGTCTTTTCTTAATAAGTTTTTGGTTACTTGGGGGCTTCCGGCTTATGAGCGAAGTTATGATTACCCTTTGAACTGGCTTATAAGCCAACTGTAAAAAAAACTTGGGGGCTTGCTACCCAAGTTAAAGGTACCAAAGAGAGCCTGTTGCAAAATCACAGCTCAAACATAGGTGCCCCTTGAGCACAGCTGAAAAATATTACTTGGGGGCTCTTTGATTCTAAAGAACAAAGAGTTTGTGTAACCCTTGTAATAGGCTTAAAAGCCAGGCTTGGAAGCCAGGTGTATTCACCTAAAAACCCGGGTTATCCTGCCTTTTTAAGTAAGCCACTCCGCCCAGGTATTCCTGGAATGACCCGCCGAACGTTTGACAAGTTAATCTTATACAGACCCTGAACTTGTCAAAGTTAAAATGACGATTGGTTATGTGAGGTCCATCTTATAAGGTTTGTATATAGGTTTAACTCAGTGGCTGTGCGGCCCGTGAAAGCACTCGATTTTCGGCCTGCCAGCCCATGAAAAGCCTCATTTTTTCGTTTGTTTTATTCCACAGTTTTTGAGGTTTATTTGATAAAGCTTATAATGCTTTATGATCATAATTCATCCGGTGTTTATTAACCCGTCCTGGTTTTTGACTATAAGTCGCCAGTATGAGATAGGATAATATCCGGTGTTTATTAACCCGGCCTGGTTTTGTTCATAAGGCAAGCAAATCTATGATGATTACCAGTGCTCAAAGTTTGGGTTCTCCCCTTACTACACCGGTTTGATAAACCAACAGTGTCATCAAATATCACAGGTATGATATATTTCAAATTTGGTTATTCTTAAAGTCCAGTCTTGGGTACAAGCTATGTTAGTTTCCATGGTTTTATATTGGGCGTTATGACCTGTCCAGCGGTAAACCGCCAGGACACCTTTAATCCTTTGCATGCAGGAACAGATTCCACATTGTTAATATTATAAGCATAAGTGGCATATCTTAACATGGTGGATTAGCAGTGTCATGCAAAGTAAATATGCACGATGGCATAGCAGAACAAGAGTTTAAGCTAGCCTATTACAAGGCGTTTGGTGCCCAAAAGAATAGTTGTTTTAACAAGTCTTAAAGAAAAGCAGCTGCTAAACCGGCCTCCGGTTTACGAGTCCTGGCCTGGCTGACTTGAAGGTTGCGGATCGTCCAGCGCCGGTTCATCTTCCTCCTCTCTACCCAGTGGCTGGAAGTCAATGGTGGTCCAATCAATCCCAGTTAAGGCCTTGAATACAGCTTCATCACTTATAAGTGTGGAGGGGTCAACATCAGGGGCATAGGTATGCTTACGGATTGGAGGAATAAGGTTTGGAGCATCATAAGTCGGCGCATTAACTATCTTGTTGTTGGCATCATAAATCGACTGATAATGTGAAAGATCGGTTTCTTCAGCCAATTGGCTAGCCAATGGGTGCGTTCCCCTCGTCAAGGCTCTGAGGTCATCGTTATTAAACTCTGACCCATCCTCCTTTATGCTCGGGTAGCCGTTTCCAACATCGACTGGATCAAGATCAGATATCCAAGCTTTGGCCTGAGTCAGTGCAGTAAGAGCACCCGCCCTGGCAGCTGACTTCTTTAGCTCTTCAAACCATGCAGGCATCATCGCCAGCCTTTCCAAAGTCTCCTTGATCAAGGTTGGGGGCTGTTTATTATGGGAAGCTGTGCAGATAACCCGTTGTACGCCGGTATATAATTGCTCTATAAGTGTATAGGCGGCCTTCAGTTTTTGCCGCATATCTGAGCCAAGATGAGCAATACGAGTTCCTGCATCATCAAAAACATCGGTAAACTGGCAGTCTCTTACATAATACATTTTCAAGCTTATGAAGAAGTTATTTACCAAATACGGCAGCGGTCATGGCATTTATTTGCTGTTTCAAGCCAATCAGCTCTTCAGCTACCGGTTTAAGGGCAGCCTCAGCATCCTCAGCCCTCTTCAGCAGAGTTGACTTTTCTGTATCCCAACCTGCCCGCTCGTTCTTGAAGCTCTCCTTCAGTTTCTCCATGGCTGTTAAGGCACTGGTCAGTTCCTCCTTGGCTTTGGAGGTCTCGGCTTATTGCGACTTGATATTTTCTTGAAGGTCGGCGATTTGAGATTCCTTCTTGTTAAGATCAGCCTGCAAGAGACATGTAATTAATTACATGGCAGTGCATATTCAAAGTCCCAAGCACATAACAAGTAATATACTTGGCACTTGGGGGCTAATGTCTATTGCTTCTTATCAAAAAAAAATTTGCAAGTCCCAAGCACGTAACAACTATCAGCTTGATGGTCAACCGGATTATAAAGGTCCTAAGTAAGAATTTTGAGCCTTACAGCATAATTAGTCTCAACTTAACATATTTGTTAAGTCGACCCTTGGGGGCTACATAGGCGAAATTGAAGATATATTATTATAAAAGTCCCGGTTCATATTGACATTATAAACCGGCCCTTGCGGGCTAGTGGAGTTGATCTATATGGCTCTTGAAAGTTTGCAGAACATTCTATTCTTTTATGTCCAGTAAACTTGGCAGCTAAGGGAAGAATATGTATGCAGAGTTAACAACATTTACCTCATATCGCTCCTTCATCATGTTCAGTAAACCGGCTTCATAATCACGGCTTGTGTACAGACGGTTTAAAAACCTAGAATGAATATCTTGGGCGCTGAGATGGGCAAAGCTTTCCAAGTCCGCCTTCCACTTGCCCTTGTCAACAGCAGAAAATTCTTCTTTGGCACTATGTTTTGACAGAGCAGTGGGGTTGTCTGGGGATGTATACTGACGCTTGTATGCGAGCTTATGTATTCGAACCCTCGAGGCCCCTGGCTTGTAATATAAAGCTTGTATGACTTTCTTTATGCATTAGAGTTGTGTTGTGATATCTTCCCGTGAGTCCTTAGGCTTGATCGTGTGCATTTGCGTGTATGATTAGTGCATGATTGAGCCGGGGGCGTCACAAGTTGGCATCAGAGCCGACTGCCTGTAGGAACCCCCCTTTCTAACTCCTTGGCCAAAGTTGAGTCTAGTATCCGAAAGTTGTTTTACTAACTTGATTGTGTGGCTTACGGGACCACGTCGCCAATTGGGTGGTATTAGGATCTTTTATTCCTCATCTTTACTCTAGGACTCTGACCTCTCTTCTATTCGGGTTAAATGAATTTTACTAACGCCGACACTTAGGATCTCGTAAATCTCGCCTACCCGGAGAGCTGGATATTTGTGCTTAATTCCTTACCATTGATCTGATTAGTCTGATAATCATTTTCCTTTCCATTGTTTTGTTTAACCTTTCTCTCTGAGTTGTATTATACTTCTCATTGTCATTGGACAATCCTGAATTTCCTCTGTTTCAGATGGATCATTTGTTTCCACCACGCCCTACGACGCAGCTTGTGCTTCGCACTTGGGCTCGTGGTACCCCTGGTTTTCCAGCTGTCCTGATCGCCCTCTTGACCAGGCTGGGCTACTGCTGGTACCCCGAGTACATGGTCTACGAGGACTACGGCGAGTTCAACCTGGAGCAGTACCATGCTGATTTCCGTATCTATGATCAGCGCGATGACTCAGACACTAAGCTGCACCTTTTCCACGGTATCGGCGTGACAATTGAGATGGCAGTACATGATGCCACCTACTTTGCTGCCACACGTCTTCGAGGAGAGTTCAGCGATAGCTTGGATGCCTCTGAGTTCCGATACATTCCGTATGCCCCTACTGGAGATACTACTGGATACTACACAGCTATCTGTGCCCCGTACGAGCATCGTCGATACGACCCGCATGTTCTGATTCAGTGCACTCAGGCTCTGGATCGCACTGTTCGGGCTCTTGCCGTCGAGTTGATTGCCACTCGAGCACGCCTCTACGATGCTATGACGCAGTTGCTACCAGCTGTTCATGCAGGGATACATCCAGAGTACATCCTTTACCCGAGCAGGACTCAGATGTATGCTGGTATTGATTGGCCTGCTGTTGGAGGTCACGCACCTCCACGTGGACCTCGTCTTTCAGCTCGAGACCGGGTTCTGCATTAGAGTGCACATGGAGCGCAGGATCCTTTCGCGTTGAACATTCGTCGTCCGCACGTGCAGCTACCCCGTTTCAGTGGATCTTCCCGACGTTGATGTAGCCTTTGCTATGTCTCGTGGTGTACTTCCTTACCACGTGCCTGCGCGCCGCCTACCATGTCTAGCTTTTGAATTTGCGACGTTATGCTATTCGCATGTACCCGACTCTATGTATGGATATGTATGTCTTAATTGACTACTGTTAAGTATCTAGTACACTACTTAATTATTGTCGTGTTACATCATGCTTGTCTCTAAACCCCCCGCCAATGCTCTTACCGAACTACCCCTGTTGAAACGTAGCAGGATGGTTAGACCAGGTGGTCGTGGTCGTGCCCCTGAACGCCCACCACCGCCAGATTATATGGCAGCTATGATGCAACAATTCGAGCTCAACCGCCAGTTTATGACTGGGATTATGAGCCAGTTCCCACATCTAAACAACCCGAACCAGAACCCTCCTTCAATAACTCTACCGGAATTTATGCGTCTTAACCCCACTCAGTTCCGCAACTCTAAGAAACCACTGGATGCTGATGACTGGATTCGCGATATCACTCACGAGATGGAGTCTGCAAATGTCTCCCCTGCCAACTTTGTCGCCTTCACGTCCTTTTTCTTAAAGGGTCCCGCTGCTCAATGGTGGGACACCCACAAACGTACACTGCCTACTGGAACAGCCATTACTTGGCCTGAGTTCCAGGCTGCTTTCCGTGCTCGATATATTCCTCAAGGAATCATGGACCGGATGAAAACCCAGTTCCGCAACCTCACTCAGGGCAACAAGACTGTCGAAGCTTATCAGCGGGAATTCCTTGACCTGTCCCGCTATGCTGAAGAAGACATCGCCACGGATGCCCATAGACAAGAGAAGTTCCGTAATGGACTCCACCCAGACATCGAGCTTGCACTTGCTGCTCAAGAGTTCACCAACTTTACTAATCTTGTGAACAAGGCTATTCTACTTGAGACTGCTCAAATGAAGCATAAGGAGTCGCAGAAGCGCTATCGTGATGTTGTCTCATCTTCGGGCTCAACACAGAAGCGTCGAGTCTGGATTACCAACAACGTGTTCCGTCAAGCTGCCCCTACGCCAGGGAACAACTATACTACACCACGTGTTCCACCCAATGCTCCTCTTCATCCTGAAGATGGACTGTGCTTCAAGTGTCGCAAACCAGGCCACCTTGCTAAGGACTACCGCCAGACTCAGAATCAGTTGGCTTTCCCTCATACTGGCCGTGGCAATGGTCGTGGCAACGATCAGGCCCGCAACTATAATACTGGGTCTGCTGCTTATGGTCGTGGACACGCTTACAACATTGATATTGAACAAGTCCAAGATCAATCTGCACTGTGATGGGTACTTTTCTCGCTAACTTAGTACCTGCTTCTGTTTTATTTAATTCTGCAGCATCACATTCATTCATCTATGAAAATTTGCATTTCCGTTAGTCGTTAAAACCCCCGGAGATCATTGTCATGCTGACGTGATTACACCTAACGTTATCGTCGAAATTAAAGGATTAGAATTCCTTGCCTCACCCATCACTTTCGAATCTCCCACCATGGACATCATCCTCGAAATTGATTGGTTCAAGGCTCACTATGCCTCGATCAATTGTGCCACTAAAAGTTGTACTTCTCATGCACCCAACTACTGGGCTAGTGAATTACCGTGCCCTGACAACTCAAAATGCTGAGGCTAAAATATACACCTTGAATGCGTTGAACGCTTCTCCGCTTGAGGGGGATCGAAAACATTCCAGTCGTTTGAGATTTTCTGGATGTTTCTTCGGAAGAACTTCCAAGAATACCCCGCTTTCTTTTAGTCTTCCTCTTAATTCTCGGGACGAGAATTCTTATTAGTGGAGGAGATTTGTAACACCCCAGTGGTTAGCTATAGTAATCCCCTTTGGTAATGCCATGTCATCATGATCAATAGTGCTTAAACATCATTTGGATCATATCTCTTTTCAAGTTTAAATTCAAATGGAAATTCCAAACTGAAAGTGAAAATAAAAGTTGCTCAAATCCAAGAACTAAAATGTTCATAATGTTGTGAATATTCCAGAGACAATTCTAAAATTATAACCAACATTCACTAAATTAATTAATTGACTCTAACAGCATCAAAACAGAGATATTTAATCCATATTCATTTATTTAAAATCCAAATAAAATTCATTTGCCTCCTAACCAATTTCTAGCAGTGACAAATATTGCACTATATTTATGTGGCTAGTTCACATATTTTATAAAGCTATATATGAGCCCACACATTTTTGCAAAGTAGTGAAACAAAAGAAAACAGAAAACAAAAACAAATAAAAGAAAAAGGCCCACTGTGCCTGGACCGCAGGTGCACAGTGCGGCCCAGCCCACCCCGCTTGCCCCCTACCTCACTGCTCACCCGCGCGCTCGCTGTCGCCCTCTGCTCGCGCGCGCGCACTGGCCCCCCTCACTCCCCGCTCGACAGCGGCCACCCGCACGCCGCGGTGGGCTACAAGTGCCCGCCCCTGACCCCACGGACGAACCCTAGCCGCCTCACTCCCTCTTCCTCGCCTTCTTCTGCCGCACCCGAGCGCCGCCATGTTCGGCCTTCGTTGAACCTCGCGGCCACCGTACCCCGTTTGCCTCCCCGATGTGTCTCCGAGGCTCGCCGCCATCCGCTACGTCGCCTGCGCCAATGAGCCGGAGCCGAGGCCCCCTTCATCACCAGGAACGCCACCTTCTTCCTCCTTCGGCCATCTGCGTCACCGCCGTTGATTCGCTCCAGCAAGCCTCCCCCGAGCCCAACTTTGCACCTCTGCGGGCTCACTGTAAGCTGCCGCATCGCCTCCCCCTTTCCCCGGCCGCTCTCCGTAGCCGTACACGCCGCCCCTGTCATGCCCGAACTCGCCACTGCCTAGCACGTCGCCGACATGGCTCCGGCGACCAAACGACTTCGGGTCCATGCACATCGTGCCCGCCGCGTTGCGTAGGCTCCCCCTAGCCTTTTGCCTTGCTCGCTAGCCCACCGCAGCCACACGCCCGAGCTCCACCCGAGAGCACCGCTGCCAACCGCTGTCGCCGGCGTCGTTCTGGCCACCCCCGAGTCCGACCACCCGCCCCACGCGACGCGCGACCTCGCCAGCTTTCGAACGCGCCAGGCCGCGCTCGAAACCGCCCTCTGTAGACGATTTCCGGCCAGGTCCGGCGAGTCGCCGCCGCGTCGGGGCTCGCCGACGCACTCCGATGGCCGGCGCTGACCGAGCGACCACGTGGACTGCTGGCGCCCGCCGCCAGTGCCACTGGGCCCCGTGGGGTCCGTTGACCAGTCAGCGCTGCTGACTAGGCAACCCGTGTCACTGACACGCGGGCCCCACCCCCCTTGAAACGTTTTTGAAATAAATAAAACTCTAATTAAAATATTAAATAACCTAATTAGTTAATTAGTTACTTAACCACTCACTGACAGTAGGCCCCACCCACTAATTAATCCTATTTAGTTTAAATTAACTCTGTTTAAACTAATCAGAGGCTGACATGTGGGTCCCACTAGACCCACCTGTCACGTTTGACTTCGGTCAGCCCCTGTTGACCTGCTGACGACACACCTAGGTCATGCTGACGTCATCTGAAACTGTTCTGTATAATGTTGGATTAAAATAAATCCAGAAAATCAATTAAATCTTTAGAAATTCAGATAAAATAATCCGTAGCTCAGATCGAAAAACTTTATACATGAAAGTTGCTCAGAACGACGAGACGAATCCGAATTCGCTGTCCGTTCGTCCGCCACACGTCCCTAGCATAGCGAACATGCAACTGTTCCCCTCCGGTTCATTGTCCGAAAATGCCAAACTTTGGGAAAACATTCCCGGATGTTATCCCTCTTCGTCTGTATCACCGAGCACTGCAATAGGTCACCCCTAGCATCACGTATCGTCAAGATTATGTTTTGTGATGCTTTGTTTGCTCCGTATTTACTGTTTCTTCCCCCTCTTCTCTCCGGTAGACTATGAGACCGACGCCACTACTGCCCCGATCGACTACGGTGTTGATGACCCCTCCTTCTCAACTAAGCAACCAGGCAAGCACCCCCCCTTTGAACATTCCGATATCGCCTATTCTCTTCTCTCTTGTGCTTGCATTAGAATTGCTGCTGCTAGTGCTTTACCTATTTTGATGCATAGCCTATTTATTGTAACCTGCTATTGATACCTTACCTGCTTATCCTAAACTGTCTAGTATAGGCTGGGTAGAGACCTATCAGTGACCCCACTTGTCCCGATTGCCCCGCTGGATCATCAGAAGACTCGACGACCAGGCCCCAGCACCGCACATCACTCCCTTAGTTGTAACGACACTGTGGCGTTACTATAGAGTGCCGAGGGTGATACCTCGTGTAGCACTTCTGATGTTAACTCTGTAGAGTAGCTATTCGGTCGTGGTCATCGAGGGTGATTCCTCCTTCACCACTTCCGATAACGACGCTGTCGTGCAAAACCGCAAGTGTGAACCCATCGAGGGTGATTCCTCCGAGTTCAACTTGATGGATACATTGAGTAGGAATCCAACGAGGGTGATATCTCGGATTCTCCTGATGTTATGGACACACGGATACATGGACTTTACCCTGTTACTTGGAAAGGCGGGTCGACCCTGAGGGGTACCAGCGTGAGCCTAAGTGGCGAGTGTTGTGGAGACGGGTTTACCTGGAGGTTGCCCGAGATATGAATACGAGGCATGGCCGGGCATTCCTAGCCCTTGCCACAAGTCCTCAAGACGGGGCGACGGGGTCACATCGCTCGTGAGTCTCTGCTCGTTACCGCACCCCCAATGTACTAACGATTTGGATATGTGATCTGAGTGGGCCTTTGGCCCGATAGCACTAACCATCACGTGGGAAAAGTTATGGGCACTCTGCATCATATGCATCAGCCAAAAGCTCTGTCAGACGTCCAGTTCAGCATGGCGGCACGGACAAACCGGCGCCATCCTGTAGTGGTGGTGCCTGGCTTCACCGTGTGCGCAACGACCCGGAGTGCACAGGGCGATGGCGCAAGACCCCTGAGTGCTTAGGATATAGACCGACGGGGACCTCTCTGCTGAGCTTTAGGTAGGGTTGCGGTGTGTCGTTTGGCCGAGGCCGGGCATGACCCAAAAAGTGTGTTCGGCCGGAGTTAAGCGAGCGTGGTGGGTAAGTTGGTGCACCCCTGCAGGGAAGAACTAATCTATGCATAGCCGGATCCTCGGTAATGGACGCTCGGAGTTGTATCCCGATCGATACAACTAGAATTGCATGTTATCGCTCTGGGATTGCTTCTCGCAGGGAGTCGAGAAGGGATCTCTGGACGAGGTTGATGACTGTATGGCTCTGGGATTGCTTTCTCGCAGGGAGTCGAGAAAGGATCTCTGGGTGAGGTTGATAACATTACTACTTCTTTATATTGTACTAATCTACACTCTTCTAATGCTGCATGACCACTGAAGATGCTAGTCTTCGATAGGACTAGGCTTTCCCCTCTATTCTGGCATTTCTGCAGCCCAGTCCACATATACAGCCTCTCTTTGGTAATGTTGCATATGTAGTGTAGATCCTTGCTTGCTGAGTACTTCGGATGAGTACTCATGGTTGCTTTGCTTTCTTTTTCCCCATATCCTTTTTGTGCAACCAGATGACGGAGCCCCTGAGACAGCTGCCCCCGCCGAAGATCGCTACTACTACCTCGGGTGGTTACTACTACGAGTTGGCTGACGACCAGGAGTAGGATTCGGAGGGTCCCTGGCAGGAGGCCTGCGCCTTTCGATCATAGCTTTTGTTTTACCCCCACCTTTCTAGAGACTTATCTATTTCTGTTTCATATCTGTACTTAGATATCTGATGCTTCCGCTGAAGCTTGGATGCGAGCTTATGTATTCGAGCCCTCGAGGCCCCTGGCTGGTAATATAAAGCTTGTATGACTTTATTTATGCATTAGAGTTGTGTTGTGATATCTTCCCGTGAGTCCTTAGGCTTGATCGTGTGCATTTGCGTGTATGATTAGTGCATGATTGAGCCGAGGGCGTCACAAGTTGGTATCAGAGCCGACTGCCTGTAGGAACCCCCCTTTCTAACTCCTTGGCCGAAGTTGAGTCTAGTATCCGAAAGTTGTTTTACTAACTTGATTGTGTGGCTTACGGGCCCACGTCGCCAATTGGGTGGTATTAGGATCTTTTATTCCTCATCTTTACTCTGGGACTCTGACCTCTCTTCTATTCGGGTTAAATGAATTTTACTAACGCCGACACTTAGGATCTCATAAATCTCGTCTACCCGGAGAGCTGGATATCTGTGCTTAATTCCTTACCATTGATCTGATTAGTCTAATAATCATTTCCTTTCCATTGTTTTGTTTATCCTTTCTCTCTGAGTTGTATTATACTTCTCATTGTCATTTGACAATCCTGAATTTCCTCTTTTTCAGATGGTTCGTTTGTTTCCACCACGCCCTACGATGCAGGTTGTGCTTCGCACTTGGGCTCGTGGTGCCCTTGGTTTTCCAGCTGTCCTGATCGCCCTCCTGACCACGCTGGGCTACCGCTGGTACCCCGAGTACATGGTCTACGAGGACTACCGCGAGTTCAACCAGGAGCAATACCATGCTAATGTTCATATCTATGATCAGCGCGATGACTCAGACACTGAGCTGCACCTTTTCCACGGTATCGGCGTGACAATTGAGATGGCAGTACATGATGCTGCCTAATCTGCTGTCGCACGTCTCCGAGGAGAGTTCAGCGATAGCTTGGATGCCTCTGATTTCTGATACATTCCGTATGCCCCTACGGGAGATACTACACAGCTATCTATGCCCCATACGAGCGTCGTCGATACGACCCGCACGTTCTGATTCAGTGCACTCAGGCTCTGGATCGCACTGTTCGGGCTCTTGCCGTCGAGTTGGTTGCCACTCGAGCACGCCTCTACGATGCTATGACGCAGTTGCTACCAGCTGTTCATGCAGGAATACATCCAGAGTACATCCTTTACCTGAGCAGGACTCAGATGTATGCTGGTATTGATTGGCCTGCTGTTGGAGGTCACGCACCTCCACGTGGACCTCTTCTTTCAGCTCGAGACCGGGTTCTGCATCAGAGTGCACATGGAGCACAGGATCGTTCCACGACGAACTTTCATCGTCCGCACGTGCAGCTACCCCGTTTCAGTGGATCTTCCCGACGTTGATGTAGCCTTTGCTATGTCTCGTGGTGTACTTCCTTACCGCATGCCTGTGCGCTGCCTACCATGTCTAGCTTTTGAATTTGCGCCGTTATGCTATTCGCATGTATCCGACTCTGTGTATGGATCTGTATGTCTTAATTGACTACTGTTAAGTATCTAGTACACTGCTTAATTATTGTCGTGTTACATCATGTTTGTCTCTCAACCCCCGCCAATGCTCTTACTGAACTACCCCTGTTGAAACGTAGCAGGATGGTTGGACCAGGTGGTCGTGGTCGTGCCCCTGAACGCCCACCACCGCCAGATTATATGGCAGCTATGATGCAACAATTCGAGCTCAACCGCCAGATTATGACTGGGATTATGACTTAGTTCCCACATCTGAACAACCAGAACCCTCCTTCAATAACTCTGCCAGAATTTATGCGTCTTAACCCCACTCAGTTTTGCAACTCTGAGAAACATCTGGATGCTGATGACTGGATTCGCGATATCACTCATGAGATGGAGTCTGCAAATGTCTCCCCTGCCAACTTTGTCGCCTTCGCGTCCTTTTTCTTGAAGGGTCCCGCTGCTCAATGGTGGGACACCCACAAACGTACACTGCCTGCTGGAACAGCCGTTACTTGGCCTGAGTTCCAGGCTGCTTTCCGTGCCCGATATATTCCTCAAGGAATCATGGACCGGATGAAAACCCAGTTCCGCAACCTCACTCAGGGCAACAAGACTATCGAAGCTTATCAGCGGGAATTCCTTGACCTGTCCCGCTATGCTGAAGAAGACATCGCCACGGATGCCCGTAGATAAGAGAAGTTTCGTAATGGACTCCACCCAGACATCGAGCTTGCACTTGCTGCTCAAGACTTCACCGACTTTACTAATCTTGTGAACAAGGCTATTCGGTTTGAGACTGCTCAAATGAAGCATAAGGAGTCGCAGAAGCGCTATCGTGATGTTGGCTCATCTTCGGGCTCAACACAGAAGCATCGAGTCTGGATTACCAAGAACGTGTTCCGTCAAGCTACCCCTGCGCCAGGGAACAACTATACTGCACCACGTGTTCCACCCAATGCTCCTCTTCATCCTGAAGATGGACTGTGCTTCAAGTGCCGCAAACCTAGCCACCTTGCTAAGGACTGCCGCCAGACTCAGAATCAGTTGGCTTTCCCTCGTACTGGTCGTGGCAATGGTTGTGGCAACGATCAGGCCCGCAACTATAATACTGGGTCTGCTGCTTATGGTCATGGACACGCTTACAACATTGATACTGAACAAGTCCAGGATCAATCTGCCACTGTGATGGGTACTTTTCTCGCTAACTCAGTACCTACTTCTGTTTTATTTAATTCAGCAGCATCACATTCATTCATCTATGAAAATTTGCATTTCTGTTAGTCGTTAAAACCCCCGGAGATCATTGTCATGCTGACGTGATAACACCTAACGTTACCATCGAAATTAAAGGATTAGAATTCCTTGCCTCACCCATCACTTTCGAATCTCCCACCATGGACATCATCCTCGAAATGGATTGGTTCAAGGCTCACTACGCCTCGATCAATTGTGCCACTAAAAGTTGTACTTCTCATGCACCCAACTGCTGGGCTAGTGAATTACCGTGCCCTGACAACTCAAAATGCTGAGGCTAAAATATACACCTTGAATGCGTTGAACGCTTTTTCGCTTGAGGGGGATCGAAAACATTCCAGTCGTTCGAGATTTTCCGGATGTTTCTTCGGAAGAACTTCCAAGAATACCCCGCTTTCTTTCAGTCTTCCTCTTAATTCTCTGGACGAGAATTCTTATTAGTGGAGGAGATTTGTAACACCCCAGTGGTTAGCTACTGTAATCCCCCTTTGGTAATGCCATGTCATCATGATCAACAGTGCGTAAACATCATTTGGATCATATCTCTTTTCAAGTTTAAATTCAAATGGAAATTCCAAACTGAAAGTGAAAATAAAAGTTGCTCAAATCCAAGAACTAAAATGTTCATAATGTTGTAAATATTCGAGAGACAATTCTAAAATTATAACCAACATTCACTAAATTAATTAATTGACTCTAACAACATCAAAACAGAGATATTTAATCCATATTCATTTATTTAAAATCCAAATAAAATTCATTTGCCTCCTAACCAATTTCTAGCAGTGACAAATATTGCACTATATTTATGTGGCTAGTTCACATATTTTATAAAGCTATATATGAGCCCACAAATTTTTGCAAAGCAGTGAAACAAAAGAAAACAGAAATAGAAAAAATAAAAGAAAACGGCCCACTATGCCTGGACCGCAAGTGCACAGTGCGGCCTAGCCCACCCCGCTCGCCCCCTACCTCACTGCTCACCCGCGCGCTCGCTGTCGCCATCTGCTCGCGCCCGCGCACTGGCCCCCCTCGCTCCCCGCTCGACAGCGGCCACACGCTCGCCGCGGTGGGCTACAAGTGCCTGCCCCTGACCTCGCGGTCGAACCCTAGCCACCTCACTCCCTCTCCCTCGCCCTCTTCTGCCGCACCCGAGCGCCGCCATGTTCGGCCTTCGTTGAACCTCGCGGCCACCGTACCCAGTTTGCCTCCCCGATGTGTCCCCGAGGCTCGCCGCCGTCCGCTACGTCGCCTGTGCCAACGAGCCGGAGCCAAGGCCCCCTCCATCGCTAGGAATGCCGCCTTCTTCCTCCTTCGGCCGTCTGCGTCACCGCCCTCGATTCGCTCCAGCAAGCCTCCCCCGAGCCCACCTTTGCACCTCTGCGGGCTCACTGTAAGCTGCCGCATCGCCTCCTCCTTTCCCCGGCCGCTCTCTGTAGCCGTACACGCCGCCCCTGTCATGCCCGAACTCGCTGCCGCCTAGCACGTCGTCGGCATGGCTCCGGCGACCAAATGGCTTCGGGTCCGTGCGCATCGTGCTCGCCGCGTTGCGTAGGCTCCCCCTAGCCTTTTGCCTTGCTCGCTAGCACACCGCGGCCATGTGCCCGAGCTCCACCCGAGAGCACCGCCGCCAACCGCCGTCGCCGGTGTCATTCCGTCCACCCCCGAGTCTGACCACCCGCCCCACGCGACGCGCGACCTCGCCAGCTTTCGAACACGCCAGACCACGCTCGAAACCGCCCTCTGTAGACGATTTCCGGCCAGGTCCGCCGAGTCGCCGCCGCGTCGGGGCTCGCTGGCGCACTCCGACAGCCGGTGCTGACCGGGCGCCCATGTGGATTGCTGGGGCCCGCCCTCAGTGCCACTTCCACTGGGCCCCGTGGGGTCCGTTGACCAGTCAGCGCTGCTGACTAGGCAACCCGTGTCACTGACACGCGGGCCCCACCCCCTTGAAACATTTTTGAAATAAATAAAACTCTAATTAATGTATTAATTAACCTAATTAGTTACTTAACCACTCACTGACAGTAGGCCCCACCCACTAATTAATCCTATTTAGTTTAAATTAACTCTGTTTAAACTAATCAGAGGCTGACATGTGGGTCCCACTGGACCCACCTGTCAGGTTTGACTCCGGTCAGCCCCTGTTGACCTGCTGACGTCACACCTAGGTCATGCTGACGTCATCTGATACTGTTCAGGATAATGTTGGATTAAAATAATTAAAATAAATCCAGAAAATCAATTAGATCTTTAGAAATTCATATAAAATAATTCGTAGCTCAGATCGAAAACTTTATACATGAAAGTTGCTCAGAACGACGAGATGAATCCAAATACGCGGTCCGTTCGTCCGCCACACGTCCCTAGCATAGCGAACATGCAACCGTTCCCCTCCGATTTGTTGTCCGAAAATGCCAAACTTCGGGAAAACATTCCCGGATGTTATCCCTCTTCGTCTGTATCACCAAGCACTACGATAGGTCACCCCTAACACCGCGTATCGTCAGGATTATGTTTTTTGATGCTTTGTTTGCTCCATATTTACTGTTTCTTCCCCCTCTTCTCTCCGGTAGACTACGAGACCGACGCCACTGCTGCCCCGATCGACTACGGTGTTGACGACCCCTCCTTCTTGACTGAGCAACCAGGCAAGCACCCCCCCTTTGAACATTCCGATATCGCCTATTCTCTTCTCTCTTGTGCTTGCATTAGAATTGCTGCTGCTACTGCTTTACCTATTCTGATGCATAGCCTGTTTATTGTAACCTGCTATTGATACCTTACCTGCTTATCCTAAACTGTCTAGTATAGGATGGGTAGAGACCTATCAGTGACCCCACTTGTCCCGATTGCCCCGCTGGATCATCAGAAGACTCGACGACCAGGCCCCAGCACTGCACATCACCCCCTTAGTTGTAACGACACTGCGGTGTTACTATCGAGTGCCGAGGGTGATACCTCGTGTAGCACTTCTGATGTTAACTCTGTAGAGTAGCTATTCGGTCGTGGTCATCGAGGGTGATTCCTCCTTCACCACTTCTGATAACGACGCTGTCGTGCAACACCTCAAGTGTGAACCCATCGAGGGTGATTCCTCCGAGTTCACCTTGACGGATACATCGAGTAGGAATCCAACGAGGGTGATACCTCGGATTCTCCTGATGTTATGGACACATGGATACTTGGACTTTACCCTGTTACTTGGAAAGGCGGGTCGACCCTGAGGGGTACCAGCGTGAGCCTAAGTGGCGAGTGTTGTGGAGACGGGTTTACCTGGAGGTTGCCCAAGATATGAATACGAGGCGTGGCCGGGCATTCCTAGCCCTTGCCGCAAGTCCTCGAGACGGGGCGACGGGGTCACATCGCTCGTGAGTCTCTGCTCGTTACCGCACCCACAATGTACTAACGATTTGGATATGTGATCTGAGTGGGCCTTTGGCCCGATAGCACTAACCATCACGTGGGAAAATTTATGGGCACTCTGCATCATATGCATCAGCCGAAAGCTCTGTCAGACGTCCAGTTCAGCATGGCGGCACGGACGGACCGGCGCCATCCTGTAGTTGTAGTGCCTGGCTTCACCGTGTGCGCAACGACCCGGAGTGCACAAGGCGATGGCCCAAGACCCCTGAGTGCTTAGGATATAGACCGACGGGGACCTCTCTGCTGAGCTCTAGGTAGGGTTGCGGTGTGTCGTTTGGCCGAGGCCGGGCATGACCCAGAAAGTGTGTCCGGGCGGAGTTAAGCGAGCATGGTGGGTAAGTTGGTGCACCCCTGCAGGGAAGAACTAATCTATGCATAGCCGGATCCTCGGTAACGGACGCTCGGAGTTGTATCCCGATCGATACAACTAGAATTGGAAGTTATGGCTCTGGGATTGCTTCTCGCAGGGAGTCGAGAAGGGATCTCTGGACGAGGTTGATGACTGTATGGCTCTGGGATTGCTTTCTCGCAGGGAGTCGAGAAAGGATCTCTGGGTGAGGTTGATAACATAACTACTACTTTATATTGTACTAATCTACACTCTTCTAATGCTGCAAGACCGCTGAAGATGCTAGTCTTCGATAGGACTAGGCTTTCCCCTCTATTCTGGCATTTCTACAGCCCAGTCCACATATACAGCCTCTCTTTGATAATGTTGCATATGTAGTGTAGATCCTTGCTTGCTGAGTACTTCGGATGAGTACTCACGGTTGCTTTGCTTTCTTTTCCCCCCATATCCTTTTGGTGCAACCAGATGACGGAGCCCCTGAGACAGCTGCCCCCGCCGACGATCGCTACTACTACCTTGGGTGGTTACTACTATGAGTTGGCTGACGACCAGGAGTAGGATTCGGAGGGTCCCAGGCAGGAGGCCTGCGCCTTTCGATCGTAGCTTTTGTTTTACCCCCGCCTTTCTAGAGACTTATCTGTTTCTGTTTCATATCTGTACTCAGATATCTGATGCTTTCGCTGACGCTTGTATGCTAGCTTATGTATGCGAGCCCTCGAGGCCCCTGGCTTGTAATATAAAGCTTGTATGACTTTATTAATGCATTAGAGTTGTGTTGTGATATCTTCCCATGAGTCCTTAGGCTTGATCGTGTGCATTTGCATGTATGATTAGTGCACGATTGAGCCTGGGGCATCACACAAGCAACACTATGTAAACAGTACCTGCACACAAATAACAAATACTTGCAACCCAACGGGTAAGAGGGGTTCTCAATCCCTCCTTGGTATTGAGATCGATTAAATTGTATGCGATTTGATAAATAGATCTGACAAAAGCACAAAATAAAAAAAATAAAGAAAAAGTGCAGCAAGGTATTTTTGGGTTTTTAGAATAATAGATCTGAAAATAACATGATAGGAAATAGACCCGGGGGCGGTAGATTTCACTAGTGGCTTCTCTCGAGAAAATAGCATACGGTGGGTAAACAAATTACTGTTGGGCAATTGATAGAAGAGCAAATAATTATGACGATATCCAAGGCAATGATCATGTACATAGGCATCACGTCCAAGATTAGTAGACCGACTCTTCCCTGCATCTACTACTATTACTCCACACATCGACCGCTATCCAGCATGCATCTAGTGTATTAAGTTCATGGAGAAACGAAGTAAGGCAATAAGAACGATGACACGATGTAGACAAGATCTATTCATGTAGGAATAGACCCCATCTTTTTATCCTTAATAGCAACGATACATGCGTGCCTCGCTACCCCTTCTGTCACTGGGTGAGGACACCGCAAGATCGAACCCATCAGAAAGCACCTCTTTCCATTGCAAGAAAATTCAATCTAGTTGGCCAAGCCAAACCAAAGTTTCGGAGAAGAAATACGAGGCTATAATAATCATGCATATAAGAGATCAAAGAGGACTCAAATAATATTCCTAGATAGAACTGATCATAAACTCGCAATTCATCGGATCCCAACAAACACACCGCAAAAATTCATTACATCAAATTGATCTCCAAGAACATCGAGGAGAATATTGTATTGAGAATCAAAAAGAGAGAAGAAGCTATCTAGCTACTGCCTACGGACCCGTAGCTTTGTGGTAAACTACTCACGCATCATCAGAGGAGCACCAATGAGGATGATGAACCCCTCCGTGATTGTCTTCCCCTCCGGCAAGGTGCCGGAATAGGGCTCTAGATTGGATCTCGTGGTTCTGGATCTTGCGGCGACGGGAATTGTTTTTCGTCGACTCCCCTAGAGTTTCTGGAATATTTGGGTATTTATAGAGCTGAGAGGCGGTGGAAAAGACTCCCGTGGGCTCCACTACCCACCAAGGCGCGTGTGGGGCCTCTAGCGTGCCTTGGTGCCTTGTGGGGCCCACGGGCCTCCCCTCTTGCACTTGCTTGGCTCCCAAGTTGTCTTCTCGGGAGAAAAAAATCTCCAAAAAGTTTCTCTGCGTTTGAACTCTGTTTGATATGGATATTCTACGAAGTAGAAAAAAAGCAAAAAAACAGCAACTGGCACTGGGCACTATGTCAATAGGTTAGTCCCAAAAAATGATATAAAGTTGCTATAAAATGAATGTAAAACATCCAATAATGATAATATAACAGCACGGAACAATAAAAAATTATAGATATGTTGGAGACGTATCAGTAGGTATGCTGGCTGTATTGAGGAAGGTATAAGGAGGTTTATGTGTGATAGAGCGTATCATATCACGGGGCTTGGATACACCGGCGAAGTTTGCACCACATCTCAAGGTGAGAAAGGGCAATGCATGGTACCGGAGAGGCTAGCAAATGGCGGAAAGGTGAGAGTGCGTATAATCCATGGACTCACATTAGTCATAAAGAACTCACATACTTATTGCGAAAGTTTATTAGCCCTCGAAGCAAAGTACAACTAGGCATTCCCCTTGGGGGGAGGTTGGTAGGAGTTAACCATCACGTGCACCCGACCTTCACGTAAAGGAAGACACTCAATAATAAATCGTGCTCCAACTTCTTAGCATAACAAGAGACTATACATGCATGCTTCGGGAATCACAAACCTTAACACCAATATTCTTACTAAACCACAATCATTCACTAGTACCTCCCACATATTACCATCTTTATATCACAAAACTATTGCAATTTATCAAATTTATCATATTCAGTGATCTACATGAAAGTTTTTATTATATCCCCCTTGAATACCTATCATATTAGGACCAATTTCATAACCCGTCCATATAGCCATTACTATTTATCAAACTCTCAAAATATTATAAATGAAGCATGAGGGTGCAACTACCACCGCCGCGCTATAAAAATTATAAGTGAGGTACTAGAGCAACTGCCTAGCTCAAAAGATATAAGTGAAGCACATTGAGTATTCTAACAAATCACAAATAATGTGTGTCCCTCTCAAAAAGGTGTGCCCAACAAAGATGATTGTGGAAAACTAAAGGGTAAACAAAGCAAATACTCATATAATACACGACGCTCCAAGCAAAACTCATATCATGTGATGAGTAAAAATATAGATCCAAGTAATTTACCGATGGTTGGTAGAAGAAAGAGGGGATGCCATCCGAGGCATCCCCAAGCTTACAGTCTTGGCTGTCCTTTAATATTACCTTGTGGTTCCTTGGCGATCCCCAAGCTTAGGGTCTTGCCACTCCTTATTCCTTCATCCATCATGATCTCACTCAAAACTTGAAAACTTCAGCACATAAAACTCAACAGAAAACGCGTGAGATTCGTTAGTATAGCAACCAAATCATAAACTTTAGGTACTATTGTAAACCCATACATATTTTATTATTGCATAATACCTACTATATTCTAACTTTACCTTGACTTATACCACCCGATACCATAGATTCATTAAAACAATCACACAATGCAACAAAAACAGAATCTGTCAAAAACAAAATAGTCTATAATAATCTGGCTAAGCACAATACTTCTGTAACTCCAAAAATTCCAAAACATTAGGAAAACATGGGAAATTTGTATATCAATCGTGTGTAAAAAATTCAGAATTTTATCATGTTCCAGTGAATTTAAACAATTTTGACACTGGGCGCAGAAGTTTCTGTTTTCTCACAGAATCAAATCAACTATCAACCAAATCCAAAGGCTTTACTTTGCACAAACACTAATTTAAACACAAAAACACAACCATAACATTAGCATAATTGTGTGCACACCAAAAAATAGAAAAAAAAAAAAGAAAATTAAGATAACTATTGGGTTGCCTCCCAACAAGCGTTATTGTTTTACGCCCCTAGCTAGGCGTAATGCATAGTTTCAAGTGTTGTCATCCTTCAAATTTATTCCATGGGTGGCCCTCATAATAGATTCATATGGTAGATTAATTTTCTTTCTAGGGAAGTGTGTCATTCCTTTCTTTATTGAAATCTTATATTACCTTCTTTCATATCAATAATAGCACCTATGGTTCGAAGGAAAGGTCTACCAAGTATTATGGGACAAGATGGATTGCAATCAATATCAAGAACAATGAAATCAACGGGGAACATAATTTCTATTTGCAAGAATAACAAGATCATTTATTCTACCCAAAGGTTTCTTAATAGTGGAATCCGCTAAGTGCAAATTAAGAGAACATTCATCCATATTGGTAAAACCTAGCACGTCACATAAAGATTTTGGTATTGTGGAAATGCTAGCACCCAAATCACATAAAGCATTGCACTCATAATTTTTAATTTTAACTTTAATAGTAGTTTCCCACTCATCATATAATTTCCTAGGTGTTGAAACCTCCAATTCTAGCTTTTCTTCCGAAGCTTTCATCATAGCTTCTACAATATGTTTAGTAAAAGCCTTATTTTGTTCATAAGCATTGGGTGAATTTAGCATGGATTGCAACAAGGAAATACACTTAGTCAAAGAACAACTATCATAATTAAAATCCTTGAAATCCAAAGTAGTCGGCATATCACTATTTAAAGTTTTGACCTCTCCAAACCCACTTTTATCAAATTTTCATTAAGATTATCACCCTCCGAACAATGGGGACGCCTTCTATCTAAAGTTAACTCATCTGCAGTCCCTTTTTCATCAAATTTTATATTGATAAACAAATATTCAATGGATGAGACACCAATCATTTTAATATCATCATCATGATTACGATAAAACCCGGGGGGAATCGCTTTTTCTAGGAATTCTTGCTTAGCCTCAATCTAAGAATTACCATAGAATTGAAAATCTTTTGGGAATTTATAAATTCCTTAATATTACTTTCAAGACCATAGGGCATCCTATTATTATTATTATTATTAATATTATTATTATTATTATTATTATTATTATTATTATTACCATAGGAATTTCCATAATTATTAGAGGAATTTCCAGGAAACGGCCTAGGATTAAAATTACCTCTATAAGCATTACTATTGAAGTTGTTTCGCGAGAAAAAAATCACATCTATGTGATCATTATTTTGCTCAATCAAAGTAGACAATGGCACATCAAAAGGATCAATATGAGCACTCTTACTAGCAACCATTTTCATAAGCGCATCTACTTTATCACTCAAAGTATTAATTTCTTTAACAGAATTCACCTTTTTAGTAGTAGGAGTTCTTTCAGTATGCCATTGTGAATAATTTTCCATATTATTATCAAGAAATTTTGTAGCTTCTCCTAGTGTGATTTCCATAAAGGTACCCCCCACGGAGGAATTTAAAAGATTTCTAGAAAAAAGTTCAATCCCGCATAAAACTTTTATATGGTCATCCATAAGCTTAAACAATGAGTGGGGCAATTTCTTATCATTAATTCCATCCTCTCCCAAGATTGGGCAACATGTTCATGCTCAAGTTGCTTAAAATTCATGATTTGATTTCTAAGATAAATAATTTTCACGGGAGGAAAATACTTGGCAATAAAAGCATCCTTACACTTATCCCAAGAATCTATACTATTTCGTGGCAGGGATGAAAACCAAGTTTTAGCACGATCTCGTAGTGAGAATGGAAATAATTTTAGTTTGACAATATCATTATCCACATCTTTTTTTTTGCATATCACACAATTCAATGAAAGTATTACGATGGGATGCAACATCTTCATTAGGACTACCAGAAAATTGTTCTTTCATAACAAGATTTAGCAAAGAGGCATTAATATCACACGACTACGCACTAGTGGCGGGAGGAGAAATTGGAGTACTAATAAAATCATTATTATTAGTATTGGAAAAGTCACACAACTTTGTATTTTCTTGAGATATCGCGTCAAAGCAAGAAAACAAGCAAAAAGGCAAACGAAAAATATTTTCTGTTTTTGTGAAAATGTTTTGGAAGTGGGGGAGATGAAGATGAGAGGCAAATGGACAATGAAAGTAAATGCAAGGAAATGAAAGTTTATGTGATGGTACTTGATAGGTTTTGGTGATGTCTCCTCGGCAACGGCGCAAAAAATTCTTCCTGCTACTTGTGAGCTGCGTTGGGATTTCCTCGAAGAGGAGAGGATGATGAAGTACAGTAGAGATAAGTATTTCCCTCAGGTAAGAACCAAGGTTATCAATCTAGTAGGAGAACCACGCAAGCCCTCGTGAACAGCACCTACACACAACAGAACAAATACTTGCACCCAACACAAACAAGGGGTTGTCAATCCCTTGGCGGTTAATTGCAAGGATCAAATCTCGTAGTGATAGTTAGATAAATAAAAACAAAAAATAAAAAAAATGGTAGATAAATTGCAGAAAGGTATTTTTGGATTTTAATATATGATAAAGATAGACCCGGGGGCCATAGTTTTCACTAGAGGCTTCTCTCTTGACAATAGCATACGGTGGGTAAACAAATTACTGTTGGGCAATTGATAGAAAAGCGCATAGTTATGACGATATTCAAGGCAATGATCATGTATATAGGCATCATGTCCGGGACAAGTAGACAGACTCCTGCCTGCATCTACTACTATTACTCCACACATTGCCCCCTATCCAGCATGCATCTAGAGTATTAAGTTCATAAAGAACGAAGTAACGCCTTAAGCAAGATGACATGATGTAGGCAAAGTAAACCCAATCAATATGAATAAACCCCATCTTTTTATCCTTAATGGCAATGATACAAATACATGTCATGTCCCTTTCTGTCACTCGGATTGAGCACCGCAAGATCGAACCCATCACAATGCACCTCTCCCATTGCAAGATAAATCAATCGAGTTGGCCATACCAAACGGAGAGATCGGAGAGAAATACAAAGCTATAACAATCATGCATATAAGAATTCTGTAACATCCCAAATTTTCAATTTGGAAAGTTCTACAATTATTAGCTAAGCATCTATGCATTTTGTTTGAATTGAGTGGTAGATGGAAATTTCAGAGGCATTTGAGTTTTATTTGAATTTGGATTCAACTTGGCATTTGAAAAAAAAATCATTTCAAATATCCCTAACAAATACTTGAGCAAAAGTATGAGAGGAGCAAAAATGACACTGCAAAAATGTCAGTAGAAAACAATGCCAAAAGTTTTGAATTCAAATTTGAGTTTCATTTGGAATTTCAAAAAAATGTTTTTTATGAAGTTTGTATTTTGACTCTGAAAAATAGTTCACTATTTACGATTTATTTTTCTGAGAATTTTGATATATAAAAGTATTTTTTTTCTATTTATTTTTTATTTTTTTTCTTCTCTATCTTATTTTTTTTAAAAAGGAAACCTCACCGTAGCCAGGCGCCAGGCCAGCAGGCCTAGCACCCGAGCCAGGCGACCTGCCCCACAGCCCACCAGCGAGCCGGCCTACCCCAATGCGCCCACACGCCTGAATCCCCCACCCTTCGGTCGCCCGCTCTCCCTCACCTCTCCCTCCCTCACTGACCCGCGGGGCCCGCCCTCATCCTCAACCCCTCGCCCACGACAGCGCGTTAGAGTACGTTCGACGCCGCCGCCGCGTCCGAATCCTACGGGATCACGATCCCGAGCCACCCCTGCCCCAAGAAGATACCCTATAAATAGCCCTAGGCCTCCTCGACCGAAACCCCTAAAGCCCCGATGCCAACTCACACCGTAGCCCACGCCCGCTCCATTCCGATCTCGCTCCTGCAACCGCCGTTCGTCGTCGCTGCCATCAATGGTGAGCGACCTCCTGCCCTCAAACCTTGTCAGCCGATCCACCTCAACCTTATGAACTCGTTTGACATGGTCTTGCCCCCTTTTTTTGTGCCACAGCGATGCCCTGACACGAGCCTCCTGCTCGTTCCTATCGCCGCCGACCTCCGTCTTCACCACCTTCGTGACGCCCACGAGCCACCGCATCCACACGCCTACTTCATCGTCGCCGAAGACCACCACAGTCGCCGCCCCGCTCAACACCGACCGCCGCGCTGTCGCCCCTGTCCATCGCCGACGTCCCTGTAAGCCGCCCGCCCCCCTCCACCATTGGATCTCTCCTCTAGGGCGTAGATTAGACCAGCGTAACGTTTCATTTTTTTATTTAGATCGGTTAGTCATCGGTTTATTTACGGTTTTATCGTTTAGACTTAGTTGGTTTAGCAGATCAGTTTTCTTTTATTAGCCCGTATACGTTTTAGTTGTTTTATTGCCTGAGCGCTTGATAGTTACAGATCGCACCCCACTAGGCCCAGTAGCGCCCGTTTGTTTTTTAGTTATTTTTCGTTTCTGTTTTTAAAACAGAAAAGTTCCAAGTTTGTAAAATCTATTACTCCTAGGATATTTAATATTTTCTGGTGATTCTTTTTGCTCTAGTTGGGAAATTTCCTGAAGTTTCTGTGGATATAATTTGTGTCCATCTTTGATGTTCTAAAAATTGATTTGCATGAATTTTGTTCAGATCACCAACTTTGCAATAACTAGGGCTAGGATTAATATTTTTAGGCGATTCTTTTTGCTACTGTTTTCTTGTGATCTTAGCTATCAGTAGGTTTAGTTTGGATAATTTTAGAATTTACTAAAAATAGTTTATCTCAAAAACAGTACTGTTTTGCTTTTTATCATCTTTGTTACTATTTCTTTTATTTTAAATTGTTTTAAAAATTATTTTCTTTTGTTCCTTTTGATATGTTCAGATTAGTTCTGTAGATTAACAGTAGCAAATTTATTTATAGTAAAAAATATTTTAGTAGTTTATTTTCTTTTGTTTTGCTAGGAAAACCGTTTTAAGCTTATTAGGAGTTTCATAAAAGGTTTTATAGTAATTCCTTTTTCATAAATTTTATTTGTTGTTTGCTTTTCTGTTATTTAATAAAAACTTTATTTTTGTTCTGATAAAGAAAGTTTTAATGGTAGAAAACTATTTTTATAGCTTGTTTCGCTAGTAGTAAAAACTTGGTATTGATTTTATGACTCTCTTTGGTTTTGTCTTTGGATTTCATTATGTGTTATGTTGATTGCCATTTACTAAGTTTACTTCCTGTTATGTTAGTATATTGTATGATGGTATTGTTATTATGCTTTGTTTGTCTCGGTAGAATTCCTGAAGTGCAAGGCTTGTTCCTACGAGTCGCTAGCTTTCGAAGATCGTTAGCAAGGCAAGTCTTGATCATGAATTTTAATACCTATGTTTTATTGCATTAGTAGTATTTCCTCCCCACCATGCATGCAGTAGGAGAAAATTGAATCAAGTCTTGAGTAGTACCATGTGCTAGGTTGACCCAAAATCCCTATGTTACCATTGCCCGGGACGTTGTAGTATTTATGCTATGCTTCGTAGACGGGGTTGGTTAAGTGATTCATATGGGAGATGTGAGAGTCAAGATGATGACAACCCCATGACTTCAAGATGCTCAAGATGGACTTCAAATTCACTACTGGGTGGAGGACGGATTGATGCGCACCCTGGAGTAACCAGCGGATGGCCGGGATGCATGGAGAAGTGCCATGACATCTTGCGGAAAGCTTCACCCAGCCATGAAGAGATGGATGGATACACCTTGACCGGAAGCTTACCTGTGTAGCCGCAAGCCATTATGGGCTCTGGCTTGGTCGACCCTAGGCGTGACTCTGGACGGACGGTGCCAGCAGATGTAGAAGAACGGTAGGTTATGGATGGGCATCGGCAGTGGCCCAGGGAAACTCTACGGAAGACCCCGTTTCATTCGTCCCATATTCAAACACCAGGCACTGCGAGGACATAAAGGAGGGAATGATTCTTGTGGGTAAAGTGCACAAGACTCTGCAGAGTGGAAATCTAATCGATTAGCCGTGTCCCCGGTTACAGACAACTGAGCCTCGAGAATTGTAGTATTTCAGAAATCTCAACACCGAACATAATTAATTAATTGATGGGTTATTAAAATGATTCGGGTATGAGACACTGGTTGGCGGAACCATCTCAATAACAACCAACATTTTGTAGTAATTGCAAGCAAGTCCTTTTGTCATAGGAAAAAATTGGCATTTTCGCAAAAACTTAAATCTAGAGCCCCAGAGCCAAATTGCATATAGTGATAACACTATTATTTTTGTCTTTCTCTCTGTGACTTGCCGTCATATTCAAAATGCTGACCTACATGGCTGCAATGTCTCATGTTGCAGAGGAGTTTTCCAACCAGGAGTGAGGCTACGATCTACACTCGGTGATTGCCCTATGGAGTCGGATGGACTCGCTTATCGTCTACGCTTCCGCAACATTTAGTTTTTCTCATGAGTTGGCCTTCGGCCGAATTTATTCTATTGTAATAAAGACTCTATATGAGAATCATGCAATAAATTAGGTGTGATTGAAATTTGATTTTTTTTCATCAATGTACTATGTGTGCCAGCATGATATTGGGATGGTAAAGATACACAGAGACTTGACTGATTTCGGGTCGGGTCGCTACAAATTCAGAAAAGAGTCAAATAATATTCATGAATTATCAGATCATAAACCCACAATTCATCGGATCCCAACAAACACACCGCAAAAAAGGATTACATCGACTAGATCTCCAAGAACATCGAGGAAAACATTGTATTGAAGTTCAAAGAGAGAGAAGAAGCCATCTAGCTACTAGCTATGGAACCGTAGGTCTGTGGTAAACTACTCACACATCATCAGAAGGGCATTATGGTTGATGTAGAGGCCATCCATGATCAATTCCCCCTTCGTCAGAGTACCGAAAAAGGTCTCCAGATGGGATCTCTAAAGAACAGAAATTTACGGCGGCAGAAAAAGTATTTTGGGTGGCTCTCTGGTGTATTCGGAATATCTGGGAATTTATAGAAGTGGAATTATGTCAAGAGGTGCCACGAGAGGCCCACAAGCCTGGGGGCACCCCCCATGGGGCGCGCCCTACGGGCTTGTCGCTCCCTCATGGCTCCGCAGGTCTTCTCTCGAAGCTTCTAGGGTCCCTTCTGGTACAGAAAAAATCGTTAAAAAGTTCCGTAGCGTTTGGACTCCGTTTGGTACTGATCTCCTGAAAAGCAAAAAATAACAACTGGCACTGGGCACTAGGTTAATAGGTTAGTCCCAAAAAATGATATATAATTGCATAATAAACATCCAAGATTGATACTATAATATCATGGAACAATCAAAAATTATAGATACGTTGGAGATGTATCTTTATTTTATATAAATATTAGGCATGGATTTATTTTGTAGATGGATTCTTGGAATTCTTATCGTCTTCTTAGCCGGATGATTCGGACATCGAGGAGATGATTTTGGATGACGATGCCGACCACTTAGTGTTCTTGCTTCTTATCGACAAATTTGAAGCCGCCCCAAAGAGAAAGCGCCACAGTTCAATGGTTGGCCGACTTTGCATTCCGCGCAACCGAGCTCTCTGCCACAACATGCTCATGAAAGACTACTTTACCAAGGTACCGACATATCCAACTCATCTTTTTCGTAGGCAATACCGAATGCGTAGGTCTCCTTTTGTTCACATAGTTGAATCTTGCGAGCAAAATTGTCGTTTCTTCACTCGCCAGAGGAAGGCGGCCAGTTTGCTTGGGTTTAGTTCATACCAAAAAATGTCGACAGCAATGAGAGCGATTGCACATGGCGTTCCGATCGACTAGACCGATGAGTATCTTTGCATTGAAGAAGATACAACACTCAAATGCATGCGGGTGTTTGCGAAGACATTAATCAGGATTTTTGGGCTGGAGTTTCTTCGAGCTCCAAATGAGGAGGACACAAAGAAGTTGATGGCGATGCATGAAGAAAGAGGATGGCCGAGTAATACGCCTCCAAAGTATCTATAATTTTTTATTGTTTCATGCTATTATATTATCAAATTTGTATGCTTTATATGCAATTTTATATCATTTTTGGGAACTAACTTATTAACCTAGTGCCCAGTGCCCGTTCCTATTTTCGCCTATTTTATTGTTGCGCAGAAAAACATTACCAAACAAAGTCCAAACACGATGAAACTTTATAGTGATTTTTTCTGGGCCAGAAGGGATCCTAGAAGCTACGGGAGGAGGCCAGAACATACGAGAGGGCCACGAGCTCACACGGCATGCCCCTAGGGGGCGCGCCACCTGAGATTGTGGACCCCTCATAGCTCCGTTGACCCTAATTCCACTTCTATAAATTCCCATAAATTCCAAAAACACCAGGGCGAGACCCGAAAAAATTATTTCACCGCCGCAAGCCTCCGTTCTTCCGTGATCGCATATGGAGTCCTCCACTAGTACTATGCCGGAGGGGGAATCGACCACGGACGAATTCTACATCAACCTTGCTGCACCTCCGATGATGTGTGAGTAGCTTACCACATACCTACGGGTCCATGGTGATTAGCTAGATGGCTTCTTCTCTCTCTTTGATCTTCAATACAATGTTCTCCTTAGAGTTCTATTCGATGTAATCTTCTTTTGTGATGTGTTTGTTGGGATCCGATGAATTGTGGGTTTATGATCAGATTATACATCGAAAGTAATTGAGTCTTTTCTGAACTTTATTATGTCTGATTGTTATAGCTATGTAATGCTCTCTGATCTATCCATTTGGTTTGGCCAAGTAGGTTGATTTATCTTCAGTGGGAGTGTTACATAGTAGTAGGTTCAATCTTGCGGTGTCCTCACCTCATGACAGAAGGGGTAGCACGGCACGTAATTGTATTTTTTCTATTAAGGGGAAAACGATGGGGTTCAATCATATTGCTTGGTTTTATTCTGTCTACATTATGTCATCATGCTCCAAGCATTACTCTTTTTGTTATGAGCTTAATACCTTAAGATGCATGCTGGATAGCAGTCGAGAGGTGGAGTGATAGTAGTAGATGCAGGCAGGAATCAGTCTACTTGTCACGAATGTAATGCCTATATACATGATCATGCCATGAATAACGTCATAACTATGTGCTTTTCTAATAATTGCCCAATAGTAATTTGTCTACCCACCGTATGTTATTTTCTATAGAGAGAAGCCTTTAGTGAAAACTATGGCCCCTTTCAACTTGTGAGTTGTGTTGGGATTTTCCCCAAAGAGGAGGGGATATGTAGTACAATAGAGATAGGTATTTCCCTCGGTGAGAAGAAATGTTTATCAAACCAATAGGAGAATCACGCAAACCTTGTGAACAACACCCGCACACAAAAAAGCAAATACTTGCACCCAATGCGGGCAAGAGGGTTGTCAATCCCCTTGAACTCGTTGCTTGCACGGATCAAATCTTGTTGTGGTAGAAAGATAATTTGCAAAACAAAATAAAAGAAATTAAATTGCAGCAAAGGTATTTTGGATTTTATAATAGATAAAGGTAGATTCGGGGGCATAGTTTTCACTAGAGGCTTCTCTCTCAAACACATAGCATATGGTGGGTGAACAAATTACTGTTGGGCAATTGATAGAAAAGCGCATAGTTATGATGATATTCAAGTCCATGATCATGTATATAGGCATCATGCTCGAGACAAGTAGACGGACTCCTGCCTGCATCTACTACTATTACTCAACCAATTGATCGCTATCCAGCATGAAGCTATGGTATTAAGTTCATAAAAAATGGAGTAACGCCATAAGCAAGATGACATGATGTAGACAAAGTAAACCCAACCAATATGAATAAACCCCGTCGTTTTACCCTTAATGGCGACAATACAAATACGTGTCTTGTCCCCCTCTGTCACTGGGATATAGAGCACCGTTGTAACACCCCATGTCATTAGCCACAGTAATCACGTTTGATAATGACAAGTCAGCAAGTTTAACAGTGCTTAATCATCATTAGCATCATATTGCATTTCAACTCCTAAGTCAGAATTCAAATTTAAAAGAAAGTGGAAAATAAAAGTTTTCCAACATAGAAACTAAAATGTTCAATAAATAACAAATATTGCAGAGACTATTCAAAAATTGTAACCAATAATTAATAAATTATTTAGGTGGCTCTAACATTACCAAAACAGCAAGGATTAATGCATTTTATTTATTATAAAATTTGTGTGAAGTCCAATTCCCTCCCTCCAAACCAATTTTTGGTAGTAGCAGATAACGCCTAGTAATTATTGGAGCAAATGCCATGTTTTACAAAAATCATTTGGTGGCCTAACTAATTACAAAACAGGAGATAGAAATAAATAAAAACAAAAAGACAAATAGAAAACAAAAAAATAAATAAAAAGGAAACCCCCTGGCCCCAGCTGGACCACGGCCCAGCCAGCGGCCACCAGGCCGGCCCTTCATTCCCCCCCGGCCTATATGCCCCCCCCGGGGACCCCGAAACCCTAGCCGACAGCCACCCACTCCCCTCGCACTCTTGCCCCCTCCCCTGATCCCCTCCTCGATCGGGATCGCGCCCGACGCGCCCTCGACGCCGTCGCCGGCCTGGTCCCCACCTCGCCTCCTCCCCGACACGCCCCAGCGCTCGCCACCCCGAATCCCGTCGATGCCGCGCTCGCCTGCGCTACCCCGCGCCCGTCCCCGACATCCCCCTCGCCGGTCCTCCTCGCCGGACTGTGCTGCCCCGCTTCTCCATCACCGGACCACCTTGAGCCTCGCCGCCCCTCTCCTCTGCAACGAACGGTGAGGCCACCGGCCTCGTCGCCCGCTCCTCTCTCTCCCCCGCCCCGCGCTCGCCCTCCGCCGCGCAGCTGCTGCCCCGCTGCGCCTGCCTCGCTCCTGCGCGCTCTCGTCGCGGCCTCTGCTCCGTTCCGCCTCGCGCACGCGCACGCGGACGCACACCGCCCATGCCTGCCTCCCGCGCCGCCTACCATCGCCGGGCAGCCCCCTGCCGTAGCTCCTCCTCCGGCGCCGCCTCGCACCCCCACCCACGCGCGCGACCTCGCCCCGCGCCCGACGGCGCTCTGGCCGACGCCCTGCCGCGCCTGGCCGCGCCCAGTGCCGGGCTCGCCCCATGGCCGCTCCCGCGCGCCGCGCCCTCGCCCGCTGTGGCCATTGGGCCACAGACAGGTGGGGCCGAAGCCCCAGTGTCACCGACCGCTGGGCCCCCACCCCCCTGTGCCGATGACATGTGGGGCAAGCCCCAGGAACGTTTTAAAAAAAAGAAAAAAATGAATTAGTAAATTAATTAATTAATTAATTAATTAGTAAATTAATTAATTTAATTAATCCTGATTAGGTTAATCTAATTTAGTTAATTAGTTTAATTAAACAGTGATTAATTAGCTAAATCCTAATTAACTAATCAGTCAATGACAGGTGGACCCCACCTGTCAGGTTGACTGCTGATGTCATGACGTGTTTCGGATAATGTTTAATTAAATAAATAATTAAATTCTAGAAATTAGTAAAAACTTTAGAAAATCATATTAAATAATCCGTAACTCCGATGAAAATACTTTATACATGAAACTTGCTCAGAATTCCGATACGAACCCGAATACACCCTTCGTATTCCTGTCAGATGCCCCTAGCTATATAAACATTGAACTTTTTGACCGAATTCGATAAATGAATAGTGCCTGACTTTAATTAAATAAATTCGAATAAATTCCTAAATTAACTAAATCATTTAGTTAGGCAGTAGAACACCCCGTCATATCATTTGGGCATGTCATACATATTGTTTGCATTATTGCCATGAATTTATTGTTTCTCTCCCCCTCCTTCTCTCTCGATAGACGCCAAGACTGACGACGCTGCACCTGGGTACGACTACACTACCGACGAGCAGCCCGTTGACGATCCCTCTCTCTTGCCAGAGCAACCAGGCAAGCCCCCCCCCCCCTTGAGCATCCAGATATCGCCCATTCTATTCTCCTGCTTGCATGTGATTTTGCTACTGTTAATGGATGCTCCTATTCTAATGCATAGCCTGCTATTGTAACCTGTTCATTGTTACTTTACCTGCCTATGATAAACTGTTTAGTATAGGTTGGTAGTGAACCATCAGTGACCCCCCACCACCTTATCCTTGTTGCCCCTGCTTGATCATCGACGACTCGATCAACGTGATCGTCGACCAGAGACCGACACCTCACTTCACTCCCCCTTAGTTGTACGACTCTGCATAGTTACTATCGAGTGCCGAGGGTGATACCTCGTAACGCACTCCCGATGAATACTCTGCAGTGTAGCTGTTCGGTCGTGGTCATCGAGGGTGATTCCTCCTTCTCCACTTTCGATACGACTCTGTCGTGCAACCCTCAGTGTGAACCTCGAGGGTGATGCCTCATACGTTCACCCTGATGATTTCATCGAGTGGAATCCGCCGAGGGTGATTCCTCGGGTTTCCCCCTTGATGTTATGACCACACGATTACTTGAACTTTGTTACAGGCAGGTCCACCCTGGTGGGTACCCGCTGGGGATCTACGATGTCGGGTGTGCTGGAAGGCACTCGAGTGTGATATTGTGGCGGAGCATCAGAGACTCTGATTGTCTCCGCGTGATACTAATTGAGCCTATTGGATTTGGGTTTGTGATCTGAGTGGGTCAACGTGCCCTATACGCACTACCACCACGTGGGATAATGGTTATGGGACCCTCTGCGATGTACGTTCCTCCCGAAAGCTTGTCTGACGTCATGATTCACCGTGCGGGCTGATTGTCGGGATTGGGCTGGATACTTCACTGACGAGCTCAGTGTCGCGCCTGCACCCCGGCCAGTCTCGCAATGCGCAGGATGCCCAGGGCGATGGCCCAAGACCTCTGGGTGCATAGGTTAGTCCGGCGTGCTGACCTCTCTGCCGAGCCTAGGTAGGGCGCTGCTTCGTGTTGATCTTCCGAGGACAGGCATTACCCAGCAAGTATGTCCGGCCAGAGTTGATCGAGCGTGTTGGGTAACAGTAGTGCACCCCTGCAGGGATGAATCATCTATCGATAGCTGGTCCTACGGTAAAGGACGCTCAGTTTGTGTATCCCGATCTACTACTTGAACTGGATAATTGATACTTAATTGAAGCTTCGGGATCGCTTTCTCGCTTGGGAGTCGAGGAAGGATCTCTAGGCTTTGCGTCAACATGTTTGCTAAATAAAATGCTATTCTACTCTCTTCTACTGCTGCAAGATGATGGCCTCGTGAAGATGTTTGAAGATGCTAGTCTTCGATAGGACTAGGCCTTCTCTCTATTCTGGCATTTCTGCAGCCCAGTCCACTTATACAGCCTTTCTCCATTGATAATGTTGCATATGTAGTATAGATCCTTGCTTGCTGAGTACTTCGGATGAGTACTCACGGTTGCTTTACTTTCTCTTTTCCCCATACCCCACCTTGATGATACATCATATGATGGAGTCCAGGTGCCAGATGCCACCACAGGAGCTTACTACCAGGAGGGTCCAGAGGGCACTTACTTTTGGATCGAGCCAGCCGACCAGGAGTAGGATCGGAGGCTCCCAGGCAGGAGGCCAACGCCTTTCGATCTAGTGTCGCTGTTTGTGCTAGCCTTCTTAAGGTAAAACTTGTCTAACTATGTCTGTACTCAGATAATATTTGTATGACTAACTTATGTATTCGGATCTTCGGATCCCTGGTCTGTAATATTGTGGATCTCCGTTTAAATTGTGTTAGAGTTGTGTTGTGATATCTTCCCGTGAGTCCCTGTGCTTGATCGTACACGTTTGCGTGTATGATTAGTGTATGATTGAGTCGGGGGCGCCACAAGTTGGTATCAGAGCCGAGTGCCTGTAGGAAGCCCCCTTCCAATTCCTTGGCCGAAGTTGAGTCTAGACATCGAAAAACTAATTTACTAACTTGGCTGTGTGGCTTACGGGCCCATGTCGCCAACTGGGTGGTATTAGGATCTTTTATTCCTCGTCTATTCTCTGGGACTCTGATCTCTCTTCTACTCGGGTTAAATAAATTTTACTAACACCGACACTTAGGATCTCGTAAATCCCGTCTACCCGGAGAGCTGGATATCTGTGCGATTTCCCTGTCATTGATCTGATTAGTCTGATAATCATTTTCCTTTCCATTGTTTTGTTTAACCTTTCTCTTCGAGTTGTGTTAAACTTCTCATTGTCATTTGACAAATCTGAATTTCCTCTGTTTCAGATGGACCGTTTGTTTCCACCACATCCTACGACATAGCTTGTGCTTCGCACTTGGGCTTGTGATGCCCCTGGGTTTCCAGCTGTCCTGATCGCTCTCATGACTAGACTTGGCTACCGTTGGTATCCTGAGTACTTGGTTTACGAGGATTACCGCGAGTTCAACCAGGAGCAGTACCATGCTGATGTTCGTATCTATGATCAGCAAAATGACTCAGACACCGAGCTACACCTTTACCACGGTATCGGCGTGACGATTGATATGGCAGTACATGATGCCGCCTACTCTGCTGTCGCACGTCTCCGAGGACAGTTCAGTGATATCTTGGATGACTCTGAGTTTTGATACTACACAGCTATCTGTGCCCCGTACGAGCCTCGTCGCTATGACCCGCGTGTTCTGATTCAGTGCACTCAGGCTCTGGATCACACTGTTTGGGCTCTTGCCGTCGAGTTGGTTGCCACTTGAGCACGTCTCTACGATGCTATGACGCAGCTGCTACCCGCTGTTTGCGCAGGGATACATCCTGAGCACATCCTTTATCCGCGCAGGACTCAGATGTATGCTGGTATTGATTGGCCTGCTGTTGGAGGTCATACACCCGCACGTGGACCTCTTCTTACAGCTGGAGACCGGATTCTGCATCAGAGTGCACATGGAGCACAGGATCCTTCCGCGACGAACATTCGTCATCCGCACTTGCAGTTACCCCGTTTCGGTGGTTTTCTCCGACGTTGATGTAGCCTTTGCTATGTCTCGTTGTGTACTTCCTTACCGCGTACCTGTGCGCCGCCTAGTATGTCTAGCTTTTGAATTTGCACCGTTAGGCTGTTCGCATGTACCCAACTCTGTGTATGGATCTGTATGTCTTAATTGACTACTGTTATGTATCTGTTACACTACCTAAATTGTTGTCGAGTTACATCATGTTTGTCACTAAACGCTCGCAATTGCTTTTACTAAACTACCCCCTGTTGATACTTAGCAGGATGGTTAGACCAGGTGGTCGTGGTCGTGGTACCCCTGAACACCCACCACCGCCAGACTATATGGCAGCTATGATGCAACAGTTTGAGCTTAACCGTCAGTTTATGACTGGAATCATGGCTCAGTTTCCCCATCAGAACAACCAGAACCACAACCCAGCTTCAATTACTTTGACAGAGTTTATGCGACTCAACCCAACTCAGTTTCGCAACTCTGACAAGCCACTGGATGCTGATGACTGGCTCCGCGACATCACTCACGAGATGGAGTCTGCTAATGTCGCCCCTGCCAACTTCATCAACTTCGAGGCCTTTTTCTTAAAGGGACCCGCAGCTCAATGGTGGGACACACACAAGCGTACTCTGCCTGTTGGAACAGTCATCACCTGGTATGAGTTCCAGGCTGCTTTCCGTACACGTTACATCCCTCAGGCAATTATGGAACGCATGAAGACCCAATTCCGTAACCTCACTCAGGGCAACAAGACTGTCGAAGCTTATCAGCGGGAATTTCTAGACCTCTCCCGCTATGCTGAAGAAGACATCGCCACAGGTGCACGCAGACAAGAGAAGTTCCGTAATGGACTCCACCCAGAGCTCAAGCATGCACTTGCTGCTCAAGACTTCAACGACTTTTCAACTCTAATGAACAAGGCTATTCTTGTTGAGACCACTCAGATGGAATACAAGGACTCGCAGAAGCGTTATCGTGATGCTGGCTCATCTTTAGGCTCAGCATAGAAGCGTCGAGTTTGGATTCCCAACAATGCGATCCGTCCCAATACCTCTGCGCCAAAGAACAACTATGCTGCACCACGTCTGCCTCCTCCACCACCGAGGCAGCCAAAAGCTCAAGCTATTCAAAACAATGCTCCTCTTCGTCCTGAAGATGGTCTGTGCTTCAAGTGCCGCAAACCAGGTCACCAGGCTAAAGACTGCCGCCAGACTCAGAATCAGTTAGCTTTTCCTCGTACTGGCCGTGGCAATAGTCGTGGCAACAATCAGACCCGCAACTATAATACTGGGCCTGCTGCACATGGTCGTGGACACGCTTACAACATTGACATTGAAGAAGTCCAGGATCAACCTGCTACTGTGATGGGTACCCTTCTCGTTAACTCAGTACCTGCTTCTATTTTATTTGATTCAGGAGGATCACATTCATTCATCTCTGGAAAATTTGCATTCATGCATGGCATTCGATATGAGAAAATGCATACTCCGTTAGTCATTAAAACTCCCGAAGGTCACTGTCATGCTGACGTGATAGCACCTAACATTACCGGCAAAATTAAAGGGTTGGAATTCCTTGCCTCGCCCATCGTCTTGAAGTCTTCCACCATAGACCTCATACTCGGAATGGATTGGTTGAAAGCTCACATTGCTTCGATCAATTGTGCCACTAAAGTCGTCCAACTTCTTCACCCCTCCGATGAGATAGTGAACTATACCGCCCGCATTACACGAGACGCTGAAGCTCAGATATATGTTCTAAATGCTTTGAAAGCCTCACCTCTGGAAGGAATCGAGAATATTCCTGTCGTTCGAGATTTTCCGGACGTCTTTCCAGAAGAACATCCAGGAATACCCCGGCTAGAGCTGTCGAGTTTGTCATTGACTTGAAGCCTGTCACTGTCCCTATTGCCAAGCGACCTTATAAGATGCCTCCGCATCACCTACTCGAGCTTAAGGAAGAAATCGACAAGTCACTTAAGAGTGGTTTCGTCCGCCCCAGTTCCTCTGCTTAGGGAGCACCTTCACTCTTCGTTAATAAGAAGGATGGAACTAACCGTTTGGTTCAGGATTATCGGCCCATTAACCAAGCCACAATCCAGAATAAATACCCACTGCCCCGGATCAATGATCTTTATGATCAACTTGCTGGATCATCGGTGTTCTCTAAACTCGACTTGAGGTTGGGTTATCACCAGATCCGTGTTCGTGAACAGGATATTCCCAAGACTGCATTCGTCACTCGTTATGGCTCCTATGAATACACCGTCATGTCATTTGGCCTAACGAATGCTCCAGCAACTTTCTCCTGTCTGATGAATTATATATTCATGGATTACCTCGACAAATTCGTCGTGGTTTATTTGGATGATATACTTATATATTCCAAGAATAAAGAAGAACATGCTGAACACCTCTGTTTGGTACTAGAAAGGCTCTGAGAACACTAGTTGTATGCCAAGTATTCCAAATGTGAATTTTGGCTTTCTGAAGTAACTTACCTTGGTCATGTGATTTCCAAGGATGGAATTCCTGTTAACCCCGAACGAGTTCAGGCTATTCTTGACTGGACTCCCCCGAAGAATGTTAAGCAAGTCAGAAGTTTTCTCGGACTTGCAAGTTATTGCCGTCGATTCGTTGAGAACTTTTCCAAGATTGCAAAACCATTGACAAATCTGCTTCACAAAGGTGTTAAATTTGAGTGGACAGAAAAATGTCAAGAAAGCTTTCAGACACTGAAAGATAAGTTAACATCTGCCCCAGTATTAGCACCCCCGGATTCCCAAAAGGATTTCGTGATATACTGTGATGCCTCCCGTCAAGGATTAGGCTGTGTCCTAATGCAAGAACGCAAGGTGATTGCTTATGCCTCCCGACAATTGCATCCTCACGAAGAAAATTAGCCAGTGCACGATCTCGAACTTTCTGCGGTTATTTATGCCCTAAAGCTATGGCGACATTACCTTCTCGGTAACCGTTGCGAGATATATACGGATCATCAAAGTTTGAAGTATTTATATACTCAACCAGATCTGAACCTTCGTCAACAAAGTTGGCTCGAGACAATAGCCGATTATGATATGAATATCTCATACACCCCTGGCAAGGCTAATGTAATGGCCGATGCTTTGAGCCGTAAGGCTTATTGCAACAATCTTACGGTTCAGGAAACACAACCTCTTCTCCATGAAGAGCTTCGCAAATTGAACCTCCATATTGTTCCACAGGGTTATCTCAATACCCTGGTTGTCGAACCAGATTTAGAACCCAGCATCAAGACTATGCAACGGTATGACTCTGAAGTTGAAAGGATCAAGCGATACCTCGAAAAAGGAAAACCGTCGGAATTCCATCTTAATGATGATGGGATCCTATTCTTCCAACACCGTCTCTTCGTACCCAAGTTCAAGGATGAGAGAGAACACATTATGAAAGAAGCTCATGACACTCCTCTGTCAATTCATCCTGGTAGTACAAAGATGTACCGTGACATTTGTCAGAGATACTGGTGGCCTAATATGAAGTGAGATATTGCTCGTTATGTTTCTGAGTGTGACGTCTGTCGCCGCATTAAAGCAGAACATCAAAGGCCCGCTGGAACTCTGCAACCCCTTGAAATTCCTGAATGGAAATGGGACAAGGTCCAAATGGACTTCATTACTGGATTTCCCAGATCTCAGAAGGGTCATGATGCTATTTTTGTCGTCATTGACCGATTCTCCAAAGTTGCTCACTTTCTGCCAGTTAAGGAGACAATCACTGCTAGCCAGTTAGCAGACTTGTATGTTTCCCGAATTGTGTCACTCCGCGGTGTTCCGTTGGAGATCAGTTCTGATCGTGGCAGCCTCTTCACCTCCAGATTCTGGAATAGTTTCCAAGAAGCTATGGGAACTCATCTGTCTTTCAGCACTGCTTTTCACCCTCAGTCACAGGGTCAAGTTGAACGAGTTAATCAAGTGCTCGAAGATATGCTTCGAGCCTGCGTCATCTCCTTCGGTAAGAAATGGGATGAATCTCTCCCGTATGCCGAATTCTCTTACAACAATAGCTATCAAGCTAGTTTGAAGATGGCACCGTTTGAAGTTCTATACGGTCGTAAGTGTCGAACCCCTCTGAATTGGTCAGAAACTGGGGAACGTTCACTCGTCGGACTGGACATTATTCAGCAAGCAGAAGAACAAGTCCGCATTGTCCGTGAACATTTGAAAACTACTCAGTCTCGTCAGAAGAGAAACTATGACCGAAAGCACCAGGAAATGGTCTATCAACATGGCGAGCAAGCTTACCTCCGCGTCACTCCATTGAAAGTCACTCATAGGTTCGGAATCAAAGGCAAGTTAGCTCCGCGCTACATTGGCCAGTTCCGTATTCTTGCCTGTCGAGGAGAGGTGGCATATCAGTTACAATTGCCGCCAAATCTTTCACAAGTACATGATGTCTTTCATGTATCCCAACTCCGTCGCTGCTTCAAGGATCCTATTCGAGCTGTGGATCATGAAGTGCTTGAATTACGGGAAGATCTGTCTTATCCAGAATATCCCATCCGTATTCTTGATGAAGCTGAACGTCGGACTCGTCAAAAGTCAATCAAATTCCTCAAAGTTTAGTGGTCGAATCATTCTGAAGATGAAGCCACATGGGAACGCGAGGATCGTTTTCGTGAAGAATACCCCTCTTTCTTTCAGTCTTCCTCTTAATTCTTGGGACGAGAATTCTTGATAGATGAGGAGAATTGTAACACCCCATGTCATTAGCCACAGTAATCACTTTTGATAATGACAAGTCAGCAAGTTTAACAGTGCTTAATCATCATTAGCATCATATTGCATTTCAACTCCTAAGTCAGAATTCAAATTTAAAAGAAAGTGGAAAACAAAAGTTATCCAACATAGAAACTAAAATGTTCAATAAATAACAAATATTGCAGAGACTATTCAAAAATTGTAACCAACAATTAATAAATTATTTAGGTGGCTCTAACATTACCAAAACAGCAAGGATTAATGCATTTTATTTATTATAAAATTTGTGTGAACTCCAATTCCCTCCAAACCAATTTTTGGTAGTAGCAGATAATGCCTAGTAATTATTGGAGCAAATGCCATGTTTTACAAAAATCATTTGGTGGCCTAACTAATTACAAAACAGGAGATAGAAATAAATAAAAAGAAAAAGACAAATAGAAAACAAAAAAATAAATAAAAAGGAAACCCCCTGGCCCTAGCTGGACCACGGCCCAGCCAGCGGCCACCAGGCCGGCCCATCATTCCCCCCGGCCTATATGCCCCCCCCCCGGGGACCCCGAAACCCTAGCCGACAGCCACCCACTCCCCTCGCACTCTTCCCCCCTCCTCCGATCCCCTCCTGGATCGGGATCGCGCCCGACGCGCCCTCGACGCCGTCGCTGGCCTGGTCCCCACCTCGCCTCCTCCCCGACACGCCCCAGCGCTCGCCACCCTGGATCCCGTCGACGCCGCGCTCGCCTGCGGTGCCCCGCGCCCGTCCCCGACATCCCCCTCGCCGGTCCTCCTCGCCGGACTGCGCTGCCCCACCTCTCCATCGACGAACCACCTCGAGCCTCGCTGCCCCTCTCTTCTGCAACGAACGGTGAGGCCACCGGCCTCGTTGCCCGCTCCTCTCTCTCCCCCACCCCGCGCTCGCCCTCCGCCGCGCAGCTGCTGCCCCGCTGCGCCTGCCTCGCTCCTGCGCGCGCTCGCCGCGGCCTCTACTCCGTTCCACCGTGCACACGCGCGCGCACCGCCAGCGCCTGCCTCCCACGCCGCCTACCATCGCCCCGCAGCTCCCTGCCGCAGCTCCTCCTCCGGCGCCGCCTCGCACCCCCACCCACGCGCGCGACCTCGCCCCGCGCCCGGCGGCGCTCTGGCCGACGCCCTGCCGCGCCTGGCCGCGCCCAGTGCCGGGCTCGCCCCCTGGCCGCGCCCGCGCGCCGCACCCTCGCCTGCTGTGGCCATTGGGCCACAGACAGGTGGGGCCGAAGCCCCAGTGTCACCGAACACTGGGCCCCCACCCCCTGTGCCGATGACATGTGGGGCCAAGCCCCAGGAACATTTTAAAAAAAAAGAAAAAAATGAATTAGTAAAATAAATAATTAATTAATTAATTAGTAAATTAATTAATTTAATTAATCCTGATTAGGTTAATCTAATTTAGTTAATTAGTTTAATTAAATAGTGATTAATTAGCTAAACCCTAATTAACTAATCAGTCAATGACAGGTGGACCCCACCTGTCAGGTTGACTGCTGACGTCATGATGACGTCAGCATACACTGTTTTGGATAATGTTTAATTAAATAAATAATGAAATTCCAGAAATTATTAAAAACTTTAGAATATCATATTAAATAATCCGTAACTCCGATGAAAATACTTTATACATGAAACTTGCTCAGAATTCCGATACGAACCCGAATACGCCCTCCGTATTCCTGTCAGATGCCCATAGCTATATAAACATTGAACTTTTAGACCGAATTCGATAAATGAATAGTGCTCGACTTTAATTGAATAAATCCGAATAAATTCCTAAATTAACTAAATCATTTAGTTAGGCAGTAGAACACCCCGGCATATCATTTAGGCATGTCATACATATTGTTTGCATTATTGCCGTGAATTTATTGTTTCTCTCCCCCTCCTTCTCTCTCGATAGACGCCGAGACCGACGATGCTGCACCTGGGTACGACTACACTACCGACGAGCAGCCCGTTGACGATCCCTCTCTCTTGCCAGAGCAACCAGGCAAGCCCCCCCTTGAGCATCCAGATATCGCCCATTCTATTCTCCTGCTTGCATTAGATTTTGCTACTGTTAATGTATGCTCCTATTCTGATGCATAGCCTGCTGTTGTAACCTGTTCATTGTTACTTTACCTGCCTATGATAAATTGTTTAGTATAGGTTGGTAGTGAACCATCAGTGACCCCGCACCACCTTATCCTTGTTGCCCCTGCTTGATCATCGACGACTCGATCAACGTGATCGTCGACCAGAGACCGACACCTCACTTCACTCCCCCTTAGTTGTACGACTCTGCATAGTTACTATCGAGTGCCGAGGGTGATACCTCGTAACGCACTCCCGATGAATACTATGCAGTGTAGCTGTTCGGTCATGGTCATCGAGGGTGATTCCTCCTTCTCCACTTTCGATACGACTCTGCCGTGCAACCCTCAGTGTGAATCTCGAGGGTGATGCCTCATACGTTCACCCTGATGATTTCATCGAGTGGAATCCACCGAGGGTGATTCCTCGGGTTTCCCCCTTGATGTTATGACCACACGATTACTTGACCTTTGTTACAGGCGGGTCCACCCTGGTGGGTACCCGCTGGGGATCTATGATGTCGGGTGTGCCGGAAGGGCACTCGAGTGTGATATTGTGGCGGAGCATCAGAGACTCTGATTGTCTCCGCGTGATACTAATTGAGCCTATTGGATTTGGGTTTATGATCTGAGTGGGTCGACGTGCCCTATACGCACTACCACCACGCGGGATAATGGTTATGGGACCCTCTGCGATGTACGTTCCTCCCGAAAGCTCGTCTGATGTCACGATTCGCCGTGTGGGCTGATTGTCGGGATTGGGCTGGATACTTCACTGACGAGCTCAGTGTCGCGCCTGCACCCCAGCCAGTCTCACAACACGCAGGGTGCCAAGGGCGATGGCCCAAGACCTCTGGGTGCATAGGTTAGTCCGGCGTGCTGACCTCTTTGCCAAGCCTAGGTAGGGCGCTACTTCGTGTTGATCTTCCGAGGACGGGCATTACCCAGCAAGTATGTCCGGCCAGAGTTGATCGAGCGTGTTGGGTAACAGTAGTGCACCCCTGCAGGGATGAATCATCTATCGATAGCCGGTCCTACGGTAAAGGACGCTCAGTTTGTGTATCCCGATCTACTACTTGAACTGGATACTTGATACTTAATCGAAGCTTCAGGATCGCTTTCTCGCTTGGGAGTCGAGGAAGGATCTCTAGGCTTTGCTTCAACATGTTTGCTAAATAAAATGCTATTCTACTCTCTTCTACTGCTGCAAGATGATGGCCTCATGAAGATGTTTGAAGATGCTAGTCTTCGATAGGACTAGGCCTTCCCTCTATTCTGGCATTTCTGCAGCCCAGTCCACTTATACAGCCTTTCTCCATTGATAATGTTGCATATGTAGTATAGATCCTTGCTTGCTGAGTACTTCGGATGAGTACTCACGGTTGCTTTACTTTCTCTTTTCCCCATACCCCACCTTGATGATACATCATACGATGGAGTCCAGAAGCCAGATGCCACCACAGGAGCTTACTACCAGGAGGGTCCAGAGGGCACTTACTACTGGATCGAGCCAGCCGACCAGGAGTAGGATCGGAGGCTCCCAGGCAGGAGGCCAATGCCTTTCGATCTAGTGTCGCTGTTTGTGCTAGCCTTCTTAAGGCAAACTTGTCTAACTATGTCTGTACTCAGGTAATATTTGTATGACTGACTTATGTATTCGGATCTTCGGATCCCTGGTCTGTAATATTGTGGATCTCCGTTTAAATTGTGTTAGAGATGTGTTGTGATATCTTCCCGTGAGTCCCTGTGCTTGATTGTACACGTTTGCGTGTATGATTAGTGTACGATTGAGTCGGGGGCGCCACAACCGCAAGATTGAACCCATCACAAAGCACCTCTCCCACTGAAGATAAATCAATCTAGTTGGCCAAACCAAACGGATAGAACAGACATAAATACAAAGCTATCACAATAGTGCGTAATAAAGTTCAGAAGAAAAAAAACTCAATTACTTCTCATGAATATTTAGATCATAAACCCACAATTCATCGGATCCCAACATAGACACCGCAAAAGAAGATTACATCGGATAGAACTCCAAGAAAACTGAGGAGAACATTGTATTGAAGGTCAAAGAGAGTGAAGAAACCATCTAGCTACTAGCTATGGACCCATAGGTCTATGGTGAACTACTCACGCATCATCGGAAGGCAGCAAGGATGATGTAGAAGACACCCGTGATCGATTCCCCCTCTAGCAGAGTACCAGAAAAGGCCACAAGATGGGGCCGCAGAAGAACAGAAGCTTGCGGCGGCGGAAAAAGTGTTTTGGGTGGCTCTCTGTTGGGTTGGGAATATTTTTGAATTTATAGAAGTGGAATTAGGTTAAGGGGGCGCGCCTACCCCCCCCCCCCCCCCCGGGGCACGTCCTATGAGCTTGTGGCTCTCCCGTAGCTCTTCTGGCCTCCTCCCGAACCTTTTAGGGTCCCTTCTGGTCAAGAAAAAATCATCATAAAGTTTCATCGTGTTTGGACTTCGTTTGGTACTGATTTTTTGAAAAGCCAAAAACACGCAAATAAACAGGAAATGGCACTGGCACTAGGTTAATAGTTAGTCCCAAAAAATGATATAAAATAACATATAATGCATATCAAGCATCCAAGATTGATTATATAATACATGGAACAATAAAAAATTATAGATATGTCGAAGACGTATCAGCATCCCCAAGCTTAATTCCTGCTCGTCCTCGAGTAGGTAAATAATAAAAACAAATTTTTTGATGTGGAATGCTACCTAACATGTTTATCATGTAATCTCTTTTTATGATATGAATATTAAGATCTGAGTGATTCAAAGCAATAGTCTATAATTCGATATAAAGACATCAATACTCGGGCATACGAACAAACAATCATGCCTTTCAAAATAAAAAGGCTAAAGAACGCGCTATCCCTACAAAATCTTATAGTCTTATCATGCTCGGTCTTCCTAACATGAAGTATTAATCATGAACTACCCCGATGACAAGCCGAGCAATTTCATCATACTTTTTAACACGCTTCAGCTTTTTCAACCCCAAGCAATACATGAGCATGAGCCATGGATATAGCACTATGGGTGGAAAAGAATGCGGTGATAGAGATCAACAAGGGGAAGTCAAAAAGGAAGATAGTATCGCATCGACGCAGTTAATCAATGGGCTATGGAGATGCTCATTAATTGATGTCAATGCGAGAAGTAGGAATTGCCATGCAACAGATGCACAAAGAGCTATAAGTGTATGAAAGCTCAATGGAAACTAAGTGGGTGTGCATCCAACTTGCTTGCTCATGAAGACCTCGGGCATTTGAGGAAGCCCAACATCGGAATATACAAGCCAAGTTCTATAACGTTAAATTCCCACCAGTATATGAAAGTGACAACATAGGAGACTCTCTATATGAAAAACATGGTGCTACTCTGAAGCACAAGTGTGGAAAAGGATAGTAACATTGCCCCTTCTCTCTTTTTCTCTCATTTACTTCTTTTGTTGGGCTCTTTTTGGCCTCTCTTTTTTCTTTCTTTTTATTTATTCATTTTTCGTCCGATTCCTCATCCCGACTTGTGAGGGAAACATAGTCTCCATCATCCTTTCCTCACTGGGACAATGCTATTCTAATGATGATCATCACACTTTTATTTACATACAACTCGATATTACAACTCGATAACTAGAACAATATGACTCTATATGAATGCCTCTGACAGCGTACCAGGATGTGCAATGATACTAGTGTAACATGTATGATAATGATGAATGGCGGCTGAGCCAAAAAATACTATGTCAGCTATATGATCATGCAAAGTAATATGACAATGAATCACTGGTACAGCGAGGTGCTATACAAACGGTTTTTAACCCCTTTCCGCGACGGCATTTTGAACTGTTGCCAAGTGCGTGCGTGCGATAGGGGGGTCCTTCCCACACGACCCAGAAACCGTCAGGGATAGGGAGCCTTGATGCATATAGTTGTCCCTATAAAATTGTTTCTGATATCTCGAATATCCCAAATGCTTCCTCCTTGCAACTCATTTGTGCTCGCATTGCCATCACAGTCGGTATTCTGTGGTGCTACGTTTACGATGCGTGACCCATCACAAATAGTTCATGATTATAGAACGTATATGATAAGCAGACAATCACACACATTTACTTTTCCTCGACTGTATGCGATTTGATGTAAGAGCGCATACAGTTGTCCGTACAAAACTATATGCGAAGCTTGAATACATCCCACACGGTTCATCCGGCATACCCATGTCGGATGAAGACCTATCGCACGCGTTCTTCTATGACCAAATGTTTGAAATGCGCATAACATCATAAACAGTCCATAATTGCCAAGCGTGTGTGATAAGGTGACTTTCGCAAACATTTAATAAGAAGGAACTGTGTGCGATGCTGTTGTTAATCGCACACGTTTTTTCTTGGCCGATCGTGTGTGCAGTAGAGATTGATCGCACATGTAGTGGATCCGAGAAACGCGTCTGATCTCGACGTCTATCGCTGATGTTTTGCTTTCGCAAACCGTGTGCAGTGTAATCCCTAAATTTAAAAATCACAGATTTTGAATTTGAAAGTAGGCAATCACTTATTTCATATCGAACCATGTTTATTACAAATATAGGTTTGACCACGAATGCATAATTCGATGCACAGGTACATATACTGAAGAACTACAGAAGCACCAAGTAAAGAATGATGAACCACAATTGTACTAAAGACTGTAAAGAGAGAGGAGAAAGACATTCTGGTTGCTAGAGAAGGTGAAGCGAAATGCCCATATCTTGCCCTCCTCCATGCGTAATGCACGCACGACTCTAGGCCAACCCCTTGTGATGGCTGCCCATCCATCCTTCACTGTCTTCATTAGGACTTCTCGATGCTCATTGTAGTCTGGATGAAATACTTTAACCTTCATTGCGTGTCCACCAATCATGTACTTTGCGAGGTAATCTTGAGTAAACTGCTTTGGAAATCACTGCGAACAAAAAAGATTCAGACATTGTTGTCTAACAACTCATTATGGGCAGTAAAAAGAGAAGAGTGCAGAGTTTGTAGTTACCATCCTACAGCTCACTGTTGTGTTGGATAGAGCACAAACAAATAATTTGCTTGCTACCGTTCGTATCTTTTTGCTAATAATACTTATCAGTTTCCTCACTTGATGCTTGTTCATGAATATCTCATAGCCCCATACGCAAAAAGGGTCGATGCGTGGATCTTTGCCAAGGGCATAAGTACCTACAACCAACAAGTCAATATTAGAAGCTAACAAGTGTCCAGGCCTGGATCTATATGCACTACATTATGGAATGACGGGGGAGTACAAGCCGAGGGATGAAACTAACCTCGGCGGAAAATGCTGGCCACTCCTGTTGTTGTCCTGCATAAGTAGTGGAAAGGCATGATAAGTACATCAACCTTAACATCAAACAAATATAGCAAAGGTAAACAACATCACCTCCAAATGATAGCTCGAATGTGTTGGTTTCAGCATGCTGTTAAAGCAGATAAAAAATGGAAGGGAATGTTACCTATAACAGGCTTAACAGCCATCAAATATTCCAATTCAAACTTGTATTATTGAAAATGAATAGAAAGTAGGTCATGCTTAAACATCACACTGGATAAATGTGTAAAACTGAAATAAAGGGCATGTGTTAACTACACCAGGCATAACTGGAACCAAATATAGCCGTTCAAACTGGTATTGATGAAATCGAGCGGCAACGTTCCGACTTGCACAAAATGAACACCACATTGTGAATGACTGAAATAAACAAGGCATAAATGATCAGTATAACAACCAAATATAGCCATTGAAAACTGGACAGAGTCTCACTGCAACCAACCTAACAAGCAAATACAGATAAACATGGCATATGCTTGAAAACTGGACAAATGCTCACTGCAACCAACCTAACAAGCAAATACAGATAAACAAGGCATCTGCTCGAAAACTGGACAAATGCTCACTACAACCAACCAAACAACCAAATACAGATAAACAAGGCATCTGCTTGATAACTAGACAAATGCTCACTTCAACCAACCTAACAACCAAATACAGATAAACAAGGCATCTGATTGATAACTGGATAAATGCTCACTGCAACCAACCTAACAACCAAATACAGATAAACAAGGCATCTACTCACTAAACAACCAAATATAGCCATTCGTGAAACTGAAGTGGACAATTGATACTTAAACATCACATAGCCCTATTGAACATTACATTTTTCCATAACTGAAATAATTAAACACGGCACAGTTAAAACACCGCATGGCAAAAGCTACTCCAACAAAGGGTACGGGTTGTCAAGCTAGAAAAGGTAAGATTTGCTGATAGGATGTTGCCTCACATGTCATGGACGGGATCCTTCCAGTTGGAAGAGCACAGACCCATGGTGCACTCTCTGATGTCACAGATGGGTTGTTTCACCTTGGAAGAACCTTTGTGGGTGGCCTCATGGTCGATGAGATCTGACTTGGCAATTGAGAATCCCAAGCCGCCGCCGTAGAACGTGTGCTTCAGAAATGACAAAATGGGCTCAATGGCGTACAAGGATCGCAAATCCTTGACCGTGTGGCGGAGGAGATCAGCGGCATGGCCGTCAAAGAGATCGACGACGGTTGAACCAGAGCGGTTGGGGATGGACCACTTAACCAGTGACATGGCCCGCGTGAAGCCGTCGCTGTCGACGAGCTTGATGTCGTAGCCAGCTTTCCCGAGATACAGTAATACGCTAGCCTGCTGACGTGAAGCCTTCGGCATGACAACGTAGTCAACGTCTTCGCCGGCTTCCGTGGTGAGGTGTTGCTCCGGGATTGACAGGTCAGGGCGAATGGTGGCCACCTCGCCAATGTCCGTCGGAGAGGCCATGATAAACCTCTTCTTGGCCGAACGCTCGTTGGGCTTCCCGGGATACGTGGTCAGGCTTAGGCTGTGACATTGTGGAGCAGGGGATGTGGATCTAACGGGGAGGGACACCGCAGGCCTCATCTAAAAACTGAGGGGAGTGGGGCGACGGTATGGGAATCGCTGGGTAACCTGAACTTTATTATTTAAGCTAGGAGGAATGGGCAGACCGACAGGGGTTGGCGGCTGCAGCGTCGGCGGTAGTGGCGAGCTAGGGTTCAAGGGGGGAGGGGGGACGGGTGGGGGACTATGGAGGGGGGTGGTGTTTGAGGATATGCCACGGCTACTGAAAATTTTAGTAATGGTGGGTGGAGATGGTGGTGGACGAGGGAGGGCAACGGTTCAAATGCCTCGGCTACTGCAATTTTCCTATAAGGTCGGTGCTGGAGGTGTGGGCGAGACGGTTGAAGTACCGCGGCTACTAAAATTTGGGTAAAGGAATTGATGCGGGGCGGGAGCACCCAAGATCGCACACGGTCCAATAAGAATATGCGTGTATGATAATAAGGAAAAGCGGCAGAACCGCCGATTTTTGCAACGCTCAAGGCGGGTAGTTTGTTTTTAGATTTCTAGCTAGCTAGTCTATCGCACATGGTTCGTCCTAATTTTCATACGCAGACGTGGAATTCAATCTAAATAAACTACCCGCCTTTAGCTTACGCAGGTGGTGATTTTATAGCGCACTAGCATTGCACACGATTAAGCCGGTACCTCCACCTTTGCTCGCGCTTGCGCAGTCGTGGTGATTCACATCGCACTTGCATCGCACACGGTTAAACCACTACCTCCACCCCTGCTCGCGCTTGCGTAGTCGTGGTGATTTCACAACCCACTAACATCGCACACGGTTAATCCACTACCTACACCCTTGACCGCGCTTGCGCAATCGTGGTGATTTCACAGCGCACTTGCATCGCACACGGTTAAGCCAGTACACCCGTGTCTGTTGAGCGTCATCCGAGTCTTCGCAGCAAAAAAAATGTCAGAGAGGTTCAGAAGACAGCCACACCAGCATGTGGCCCAAATATATATGAATGAAAAGGCTGGTCTGTGATGTTCAAAATTCCAATGCACAACTTTGACCGCGCGGGCCCACGGTTGGGCGCGTCGTCGAAGATCGATGAGAGGGGCCATAAGTCAAGAACCACCTGCAAGTGGCCAAATATATGTAGGAATATAGGGTTTGATGTTTAAAACTTTAAATACACAGTGCACAACTTTGGTGGCACCTGCCTCGCAAACCCGAAAGCACCCTTGGATATATCTATAATGACATAATGTCATAGCTACCTAGCTAGGGTGCTTGACCCACCTCCCACTTCGTGTCAGCGGGGCGGATGCACGTACTGATACTTTGGTCATACATGCATGTGGCCATGACCTACCATAAGACGGACCAGTGAATCTATTGCTTGGTCAAACGACAACTGTTGTTGTCGATAAAAAATGGATAGAATATATATAGAAACCGCTTGGGCCAATAGATTGAACCATAATCAAAAATCGCATGAGAGGGACCACAAAACTAGCACCGCCTGCATGCGGCCCAAAATGATGTACGTTGGAAGGGGTGATGTGTGTTTTCAATATCAAATAATGTACAATTTAGATGTGGCGCCTGCCTCTCGATACAGACAACAACCATGAAAGCCAGGTAATTAAGGACGAGATACGCAGGGTACGGTGTCGGTCGAACCCACCAATCCGAGCATGTGGGAGGGAATCCTGACAATGCATGAGCTCGAACTTTGCTTGAACGACATGTGCCGGTGACCGGCCCTAACACGAACTAGGAGGAATCCATTCATGGCCAACACATACCCCTCGTTATTTGTCAAAGGGATGATATATATACACCCGGGGAGCCCACAAATATGTGTGTCGTCACAAAAAACCGCACAAGGGAGACATGGTCGATCAAAAGACCCCCTATACACTGCATGCGGCCCGAAAATATGTATGGTGGTGTGTGATGTGTTCAAATCACCAATGCACAACTTCAATGGGGCACCAACTACATTACAAACCGAACATCGTACCCGACCCCAGGCCAGGTTCAATACGTACAATGTCGGTTCCCCAACTTCAAGGCGGGGGGTGTCGTCCAATGCATGCGCTCAAACTTTATTTGGTCTAACATGGCACACATAGCAATAGAAAACCATCATGGTCAAACCCTTCTCGTATGTTGGGTCAAAGGGATAGATTGTGTGGGCCCCCTTGTTATCGGTCAAGGATGATATATATATAGACCTCGGGGAGCCCACAGATATGTGCGACGTCTACAAACCGCACAAGGGAGACGTGCTCGATCAGAACACCCCCTATACCCTGCATGTGACCTGAAAAAACTGTATGGGTCTGGTGTGTGATTTGTTCAAATCCCGAATGCACAACTTCGATGGGGCACCAAATACATCAGTAACATTACAAACTGAACATCGTACCCCCTAGCCAGGTTAAAGACGTACGATGTCAGTTCTGCAACTTCGAGGCAGGTGAGGGGGGGTAAGGGGGTGTCGTCCAACGCATGTGCTGAAACTTGATTTGCTCTAACATAGCACACAGAGCAAAGAGGAAACCCTTCTCGTGCATTGGGTCAAAGGGATAATTTGTGTGGGCCTACAGATGTCGATCATTCTTCGATTTTTTAGAACAAAAAATAACCAATAAAAAACATATTCTACAAATTAGCAAAACAAGGATCCCAAGGTTTATATAATCATCATGACAGGTCACTATAGAGACATTTAGATGATAAATGTCTATAATGACCATATCATGGCGCTTTAATGAAGCTTGAGATATGCAACTTCCCACCGGGTCACCCATCCTTAGACTACTCCAGACCTAGCACGCTTAAGTTTTGCGTTCTATTCGACTAGGTTAGCGGATGGGAAGCCGCCCCTTGCTGATAAGAATTTCCTCCTTGCCTTTAAGGCATTTCACGTTGGTCACCCTATGGGACCTACTCCCCACTATCACACACATTTATGCTTTTAGAAACTGTTAGGACCGAGAGTATATCGACCAGAGGGGGGTGAATGGGAGATTCAAAATTTTCTTTCGAAAGTATTGAAACTAATCCCAATCATAGCAGCGGAATAGAATAGAGAAGGAAATGAACTAAATCAGTCTTCTTCGTCAGAAGCAGATTCCTCGATGAAGGATGTAAAAACAGTACGAGCACGAGAAATGACGGGTTTAACTACTTATGAGAGTAATGCAATATGCAAACAAGTGTAATAGAACAAGACACAACATGGAGCACACAGAGAATAATGTTATGGAATGATTGTGCAAGAGAGCCGAGGAATATGATAGTGACTAGTCAATACAAGCAATGAGAATGAAACAGGAGGAACACAGATATACATGAAGAAGACAACAAAAAGAAATGATCAGATAAACTATCGGCACAGATCATGAAAAAAAACTGCTGAAGGAATTGCTGTGAAATAGAATGAACCAATGGTGCTCGATGGCGACAATCAGATTTGGTAGACCAGTTCACCCTTCTGCCAAAGGGCTACATCTGGTTGGAGGGGCTGTGACTTAACATGGAAGATAAAATCTCTTCACCCTATTCTCCTTCAACACAGAGCTGATCAGACTCAGGTTGATTTCACTCATGGTAGATCCTTGTTGACGATCTCCAAACCTTCGGTCGACCTTCGCGAACCACAATCAATCTTGGTTGCTGAAGATCAGGCTCGATGAAGATAACAACTCTTCAACACTCGAACCTAAACCTATCCATCTAGAGAGTGCGCAGCTCTCAAGAGTAATAGGTACAAGAAATCTTACTTAGAACTACTGTGATGCTAAACCACTGTCTAAGTTTGGGCTCTTGATTTTTCTCTCGGTGGATCTTAAACTCAAATCATTCGGAGAGGGGTTGCTCAAATAAATCTTCTCAGAAATCTCAAGCAGAGCAGCCAATGGACAATGTTGGAGCGGGGTGGCTATTTATAGCCGCAGCCTTCCCTGATGGAAAATGACCAAATTAGACATCGGGATCAACCAATGTCCAAACGACACGAGTCCAACGGTCGGATTTGAGCACAACGGTAACATTACTAGAGGAACAAGTAATGCAAACTCCTAGGTCCGAGACAAATCTCTCGCAGGGAAGAAGATCACAGTATCTTGCTGGCAAGTATTTGCTCGGAGCACAAAGAGATTTCTCTCGCAATTTTCATAGGTTTTGGCTAAGCACCATAGTGGATCTAAGCATCGAGAACCTATACCCCTCTTAATAGTACGAAGGTCCTATGACTCAAAAGAATGAAAGAAGAACAACAAAATGAATACTGCGTCTTCACTTTGTCTTTGACTTCCATCGCTGCAGTCAATTTCTTCGGACGACAGTACCGAAACTAAAGTTTTACTTCAGCAGTAAATTTTCAAGGGGTCAATTTCTTCACATCAATCTTCTCGACTATATGACTTCAACAGATATAGCCCATTCTTCTCTCCAGCGCAAATATGCTTCGGAGAAGTTCCTCGAACTCAGCACCGGAGACAGCATTCTCTTCGGTTGTGTATGGAAATTTTCTCTCTGTATGCACTACCAAACAAATCAGTCCATACCTGTTTCTGTCAACAATCTCCAAAACACAAGGTAGGCAGATATTGCACCACATTGAACGGATGAGATCGCAAACATGAGATCATGTGCACATGTCAGTCATTTCCTGCGAAAAACTGGGTAACTGAACAGAATGCCGAAAGGTTTGAGGAAGCACAAGCGCCAAACCAGATGAAATTTTGAAGTTGATTTCATTCGCGACCAAGGACGTCGGATTGAAATCACCTTCAGATCAAGTTGCATGTTTATGACGAGAAAGAACTGAGGAAAAACAGAATAGAAACTGACTCAAAGCACGAAGTCAAGCGAAGGAAAAACTCAAAACACAAATACTCAGAATGAAAACACAGAGAGTTAAACACCAACAATAATTGATCTCAGGGCTCATAAAGGACGTAAGATATCCTTGAGAGAATTCCCTGCACGAGAGGATTAGTTCTTCTTCACAACCCACACTTGCGTGGGAGGTGAGGATCTCATTTGCTTGAACTGAGTAGGGGTATTCCTTCTGTGAGGCCTGTGAGACATCTGTGCACTTTGATGATAATCATATGAATATGCATTGAAGTTATTTCAAGATACATGAATGCAATGATTTGTAGAGGAATGCATGTACTCCTTGTTACGCAGGTTTGGATGATAATCATTTGAAAAAGATACTAGAGTAGACTGAGAATGATATCCAGTTCTTCTTCGAGAGTTATCCTGCATAGTCAGGTTAGCAGTGACAGATAGATTTTCAATAGTGCACTTCTTTACCCAGATTTGCTTCTTGGGTGAACATGTCCTGCAGTTAGTTCCAACATATCGAGCGAAAACCTTACCATTCTGTTGTTTGAAGATTTTGTAATTTGAGTCATCAGACTCGTCAATATCAACAGGAATGGGTGAAAGATAAGCAGTTAGAGTTTCAGGTTCGAGGGTTTTACTCTTTGCACGAACCCAAGTCGTTCGAGGATACTGCTCGGGAGTCCAATAGGATCCATCCACATTAAGTTTCTTTTCGAAACCTAATCCTTGCTTCTGAGGGTTTTTGTGTAGTATGGACTTCTTGAGCACATCACATAGGGCTTGATGCCCTTTTAGGATCCTTAGCATTCCAGTCTCAAGTAATAGCTGCAAAATCCTCGGAAGAAAGGTTAGTAGTACCAATTTCCGTAGTAGCAATATTCTCTACAACAGCAGTTAAACATTCAGCATGAGAATCAACATTGCTATGTTCTAAGTGTTTTAAGCATGGAGGTACAAAATCATCAGGAAGTCGAACAGATTGCTCGGCGAAGAGAGAAGCTTTCTCTAGCACTAGCTCGTTATGAGATTCTTTCAGTGACACGAGTTCTTGATTCCTATTAAGGAGTTTATCTGATAGACTCTCATAGTCAACTATAAGCGAGTCATATCGATTGGTAAGATCATCAATAGTTGATGAAAAAGCATCTTGCTCTTCGATCAACTTTTGATTCTTCTCCATCTCTTCGACCAGCAATCCTTCAATTTTCCTGAGATTTCTCTCAAGCATTTCAAGTTCATCATGTTGGGATTTGGCAATCTTGACCAGCTTGGCATAGGAGATATATTCAGGTGAATATTTGTTCATGGACCTTTGGAGTTTAGCAGATACCTGATCCTTTGATGATTTTGCCATGAGACAGAAGGCGATCGGTTCATCATTGCTTGAATCATCATCATTGGTGCTTGATTCATAGGATTTCTTTGATGATTCAATGGCAACATATGCATTGCTTCTCCCAATTCTTTTGTAGAATTCTTCATCATCTGATTCAGTGTCAGTTGCTTCCTCTTCGGAGTCCAGAGTCAGATCGGCACATGCTCTATTAAGCCGTGACATCCTCTTCATATTTGATGCAATGGTAGCTCTGGCTTTCACGTCAGTGACTGGTCTCATCAAAGAAGATGAGGAAGATGCAATTTCCTTTGAGAGCTTAGTATGACAATCCACTCGAGTAAAACCACTGCAGTGAAGATATTTCCATCTGTTGCTAGGTTTTCCTTCCTAGCTAGGGCAATCAGCGATGAGATAACCATATAATTTGCACTTGAAGCACTTCATATCTTTCAGAGGCAATCTTCTTCTTGACGATTCTGGCGCGTCAACCTCGTCATCATTTGTGAGGCAGAGATTTTGCCTTTTCAGATCTCTTAGCCTTTGTGTGAGCATTTCAAGTTCTCTGGTGATGGTGTGTTGATTCTCAACATCTTCTTCTTCTTCAGAACTACCATAGTGTGAGAGAATTTCTCCTTCACTTTCCGAAGAAGATTCTTGATTGACATTTTCTAGTTCCATCTTTTCTTCATGAATTGACAGCAGTGTCATGACCTCAACATAGTGAAGCTCTTCATAGTCTGGTCTTTGTTTGATTTCAGCTATGATAGGATCGAAGGATTCATCAAGAGCGCTCAGAAGCTTGTTGACTACATCTCTATCGGTGATATCAGTTACTCCTCGCTGATGTAGTCTTTCGACAATGTTTGTCAATCGATCAGTGAGTTCCATAACACTTTCTTTAAGGAGGCTTCTGAATCCAGTAAACATAGCATGAAGCATTTGAATGTGGGGATCTGATCTGGCAACAAATTCTTCATGAGCATTGTTGATAGCATCTCAAATTTGCTTTGCAGTATTGAGCCTTTGGAACCGAAAGAAAATGTCTTTAGATAGACTGCTACAGATGATATCTTTTGCTTGAGCATCCAACTGCAGATTTGCTTTATCATCGTTGTTGAGATTGTACGGTTGCTGAATGGTGTAGCCATCTCCCACAATCTACCACAGATCATAGTTGATAGCTTGAATTCTGATTCTCATTCGTTCTTTCCAGTACAGATAGTCATTTCCATCAAACATAGGAAATCTTTCAGAGTGCGAGGATCTACCTGCAAACGACATACTCAAAGCTCCAAGGACGTTAGACCTTTAATAAACAAAGATAGGGAGTACCTGCTTTGATACCAATTGTTAGGACCGAGAGTATATCGACCAGAGGGGGGTGAATGGGAGATTCAAAATCTTCTTTCGAAAGTATTGAAACTAATCCCAATCACAGCAGCGGAATAGAATAGAGAAGGAAATGAAATAAATCAGTCTTCTTCGTCAGAAGCATATTCCTAGATGAAGGATGTAAAAACAGTACAAGCACGAGAAATGATAGGTTTAACTACTTATGAGAGTAATGCAGTATGCAAACAAGTGTAATAGAACAAGACACAACATGGAGCACACAGAGAATAATAGCTAGGTTAAAGACGTACGATGTCGGTTCCGCAACTTCGAGGTAGGTGAGGGGGGGTAAGGGGGTGTCGTCCAATGCATGTGCTGAAACTTGATTTGCTCTAACATAGCACACAGAGCAAAGAGGAAACCCTTCTTGTGCGTTGGGTCAAAGGGATAATTTGTGTGGGCCTACAGATGTCGATCATTCTTCGATTTTTGAGAACAAAAAATAACCAATAAAAAACATATTCTACAAATTAGCAAAACAAGGATACCAAGTTTTATATAATCATCATGACAGGTCACTATAGAGACATTTAGATGATAAATGTCTATAATGACCGTATCATGGTGCTTTAATGAAGCTTGAGATATGCAACTTCCCACCGGGTCACCCATCCTTAGACTACTTCAGACCCAGCACACTTAAGTTTTGCGTTCTATTCGACTAGGTTAGCAGATGGGAAGCCGCCCCTTGCTGATAAGAATTTCCTCCTTGCCTTTAAGGCGTTTCATGTTGGGCACCCTATGGGACTCCCCACTATCACACACATTTATGCTTTTAGAAACTGTTAGGACCGAGAGTATATCGACCAGAGGGGGGTGAATGGGAGATTCAAAATTTTCTTTTGAAAGTATTTAAACTAATCCCAATCACAACAGCGGAATAGAATAGAGAAGGAAATGAACTAAATCAGTCTTCTTCGTCAGAAGCATATTCCTTGATGAAGGATGTAAAAACAGTACGAGCACGAGAAATGACGGGTTTAACTACTTATGAGAGTAATGAAATATGCAATCAAGTGTAATAGAACAAGACACAACATGGAGCACACAAAGAATAATTGTATGGAATGATTGTGCAAGAGAGGCGAGGAATATGATAGTGACTAGTCAATACAAGAAATGAAAATGAAACAGGAGGAACACAGATATACACGAAGAAGACGACAAAAAGAAATGATCAGATAAAATATCGGCACAGATCACGAAAAAAAACTGCTGAAGGAATTGCTGTGAAATAGAATGAACCAATGGTGCTCGATGGCGACAATCAGATTTGGTAGACCAGTTCACCCTTCTGCCAAAGGGCTACGTCTGGTTGGAAGGGATGTGACTTAACATGGAAGATAAACTCTCTTCACCCTATTCTCCTTCAACACAGAGCTGAACAGACTCAGGTTGATTTCACTCATGGTAGATCCTTGTCGGCGATCTCCAAACCTTTGGGCAACCTTCATGAACCACAATCACTCTTGGTTGCTGAAGATCAGGCTCAATGAAGACAACAACTCTTCAACACTCGAACCTAAACCTATCCGTTTAGAGAGTGCACAACTCTCAAGAGTAATAGGTACAAGAACTCTTACTCAGAACTACTGTGATGCTAAACCACTGTCTAAGTTTGGGCTCTTGATTTTTCTCTCGGTGGATCTTAAACTCAAATCACTCGAAGAGGGGTTGCTCAAATCAATCTTTTCCGAAATCTCAAGCGGAGCAGCCAATGGACAATGTTGGAGTGGGGTGGCTATTTATAGCCGCAGCCTTCCCTAATGGGAAATGACCAAATTAGACATCGGGATCAGCCAATGGCCAAACGACACGAGTCCAACAGTCGGATTTGAGCACAACGGTAACATTACTTGAGGAACAAGTAATGCTAACTCCTCGGTCCGAGACAAATCTCTCACAGTGAAGAAGTTCACAGTCTCTTGCTGGCAAGTATTTGCTCGAAGCACAAAGAGATTTGTCTCACAACTTTCATAGGTTTTGGCTAAGCATCACAACGGATCTAAGCATTGAGAACCTATACCCCTCGTAATAGTACGGAGGTCCTATGACTCAAAAGAATGAAAGAAGAACAACAAAATGAATACTGCGTCTTCACTTTGTCTTCGACTTCCATCGCTGCAGTCAATTTCTTCGGATGACAGTACCGAAACAAAAGTTTTGCTTCAACAGTAAATTTTCGAGGGGTCGATTTCTTCACATCAATCTTCTCGACTATATGACTTCAACAGATATAGCCCGTTCTTCTCTCCAGCGCAGATATGCTTCGGTGAAGTTCCTCGAACTCAGCACTGGAGACAACATTCTCTTCGGTTGTGTATGGACTTTTTCTCTCTGTATGCACTAGCAAACAAATCAGTCCATACCTGTTTCTATCAACAATCTCCAAAACACAAGGTAGGCTGATATTGCACCAATAGAAACTGTGTGCAATATTTACATGGCCGGTGTGTCGCCGCCTAGCCTTCTATGAGCACTGACACTGGCAGCGGGAAACCAATGGGAGAAGTGGCGGGAAATCGATGGGAGGAGTGGCGGGAAACGGTAGTGTGTTTGGATATATAACAACATTAATATGGAAAACTTAGTAGAGAAGGAAGCGTGAGCTAGCACGACGCATGCGCATAGTGCTTACCCACGGGTGACAGACGGTTGACCAGAATTGCTTTAAATATTCAGGGTTCGTTTGGCCTTTTTTATACATTATAATTAAGTTTTATAAGCATTAATTTAATGTGCATAATTCAAATTAGTGCACCAAAATGGCTACAAAAATCATACATGTGTCCTTGGATGCATGTTTAGGTCCCATGCAAAGAATGAGAATGAATTACAACTATCTCGGCGTCTGGCTCGGCCTCAGACATTGAGAATCTCGGTTTTTAAATCCCCGTAAATCCAAAACTCACCCGAAAATCGTGAAACTTGGCATGGTGTCATGACATGGCACATATATGTCATGGAAAAAAATTTGTCCATTTTGGGGCAAGTTTTATTACAATCCTCTTACAAACCGGAGCTTCTCTCAAGAAGCCTCGTAGTTCCGATAGGGAAACATGTCCCCCTTGTGGGCGAAACGGTAATCACTGCCTCTTTTCACCTTGTATTTTTTTTCTACAGGCAACATGGAACGACAGGATATCCGTGCAGAAATTTAAAATTATTCAGGGTTCGTTTGGCCTTTTTATACATTAATTGAGTTTCTTAGGTATTTAATGTCCATAATTCAAATCTAAACTACAAATACATGCTCTAGTTCACCAAAATGGCTAGAAAAATCATATAGTGTCCTTGGTTGCATGTTTAGGTCCCATGCAAGGAATGGGAATGAATTACAACCGTATCGGCGTCTTGGCTCATCCTCAAACATTTGGAATCTTGGTTTTTAAATCCCCGTAAATCCAAAACTCACTAGAAAATCATGAAAGTTGGCATGGTGTCACGTCATGGCCTCTTACAAACCAGAGCCTCTCGCAAGAACCCTCATGGTTTCGATAGGGAAATGTGTCCCCTTGTGGGCGAAACGATAATCGCTCCCTCTTCTAGCCTTGTATTTTCTTCTACACGCAACATGGAACAATGGGATATTCGCATGGAATTTTGAAATTATTCAGGGTTCATTTGACCTTTTTTATACATTAATTGAGTTTTCTAAGCATTTAATGTCCATAATTCAAATCCGAACTACAAATACATGCTCCAGTGCACCAAAATGGCTAGAAAAATCGTACATGTATCCTTGGGGTGCACGTTTAGGTCCCATGGAAGGAACGGGAATGAATTCAACCATCTTGACTTCCTGGCTCAGCCTCAAACATTGCGAATCTCCCTAAATCCAAAACTCACCAGAAAATCATGAAGCTTGGCATTGTGTCACGACATGGCACATATATGTCGTGGTAAAAAAATTGTCCAATTTGGGCCAAGCTATATTACAAGCCTCTTACAAACCGAAACTTCTCGGAACCCTCGTGGTTCTGGTAGGGAAACATGCCCCTGTTGTGCGTGAAACGATAACCGCTGCCTCTTCTTGCCTTGTATTTTGTTTTCTACAGGCAACATAGAATAACAGGAGTGTCGTGCTGAAATTTGAAACTGTTCAGGGTTCATTTGGCCATTTTATATATTAATTGAGTTTTCTAGGCATTTAATGTAGTCCATAATTCAAATTTGAACTACAAGCACATGCTCCAGTGAAGCAAAATGGGTGGAAAATCATACATGTGTCATTGGGTGCATGTTTAGGTCTCATTAAAGGAATGAGAATGAATTAGAAACATCTCTGTCTGCGTTCTGGGAACTAGGGTACCCAGACTTGCCTGCCTGCGGCCCATAGCATGGCTCCCTTGACGGCCTGTTACAGCCCAGCAGCAAGACCTTCAAGGCAAGACCCTCGTGAGGCCCCCCCGGCCTCGCGAGGCGGACGACACCAAGACCTCCAGAGGGAGCGGCCTCCCCAGGCGGCCTCCCCAGGCGGCCTCCCGCGGAGCAGAGATTCCTATGCAAGTGCCCAGCCTCATGAGGCTGCGATGACGTGAGCCATGACGACCAAGGCTAGGCGGGCGTCAGCGGGCGCAGAGGAGACAGTTTCCCTTTCGGTGCTAAGGGAGCAAGGACAGGCGTGGGTTCCCAAGGAGTCCTCCAAAGGTTTCTATTCCGGTGCAACAGGACCCAGACCACGAGCTCAGCAGGACGAATATCATCACCGAGCCCACTGCTGCATCACGACCAGAAGCTTTGCAGGAGAAGACCACCTTTCGTCAGGATAAGATGTACTACTTGTCCCCTTTCAAATTGGCTGTTGTGGGATCCCTTCCCGCCAAAGTTTTGAGGGAAGAGGACCGAGGCCACTATAAATATAGGTTAGCCACCACCGTAGAACGGGTGGACTCATTCTCACCCCCGAGCCCTCATGAGGCAGCTCATCCACTGTACTAGTTCATCCTCAACCTCCTCGCCAGGCCAATCCACCACAAAGTAGGAGTAGGGTTTTACACCGCAAGGTGGCCCGAACCTGGGTAAACTGTTGTGTTTATCTTTTTCCCCGCTCACGCAAATCCGACAAGGCTAAGCTATAGGGCGACGAGCTCGAGGCTTGAGAGGTTGAGATCTTCGCACACGCCCCAGAGTTCGAACCTTCTTGGGTCTTCGGAGCCCTGAATCCGACATTTGGCGCGCCAGGTAGGGGGCATGTCAGAGATTCGCTTCCTCCCCGATCATGCTTCGCCCTTGCCTCGTGGTTTCCATGGTGGGCGCCGCGTCGCCGGCCTGGCAGCTCGTGGCCCACGGAGATGCCGCGGGCTACCCGGCCTTCACCTCTAGCCTGCGTCAGGTGCTGTGGCCGGCGAAGTTTTGACCGATGCTTCCCCCACGGTACGACGGCGTGGCTGACCCCCGAGAGTTCCTCCAGTCATATGCGCAGGCCATCGAGTCGACGGGCGGCAATGACAAGGCCATGGCGAACTGGTTCCCCCTGGCTCTCACGGAGGCCCCTCGATCCTGGCTCTGCGGCCTCCCGCGTTCCTCGATCTCCTCTTGGGAAGAACTCTGCGACCAGTTCATCGCACACTTCACGGCTCCAGCGCCCCATGCAGTCGCGTGCATCATCGGCGGGTCATAGGCGCCTGCATCTGGCCGCCACATCAAGTAGTTTCTCTGTGGCAAGGTGCTCCTTGGCCGCAGCGCGAGGCTATGCGGGGCCGCGTCGGGCCTGAAACCGACATCATCTTCTATTCCAAGGACCACCAAAAGACCACGGCGGTGGCAGGAGCCCTCCCCATGTTGTGCACGCCCACCATCAGCAACGTTGCGGTGACCAAGAACCTCATCGACGGGGGCGCCAGCCTGAACGTCCTCTCGGTGGAGACTTTCAACCTGCTCCAAGTGTCGTACGATAAGCTCCTCCCCACCAAGCCTTTCTCGGGGGTGGTCAAGGGCTCGCCCCTCCTAGGGCAGATACGCCTCCCCGTCACCTTCGGCACATGCACCAACTACCGCACCGAGCTCATCGACTTCGACGTCGCCCGCATCGGCCTCCCGTACAATGCCATCCTGGGGTATCCGGCCCTCGCCAAGTTCATGCCGGCAACGCACCCAGGCTACAACATCGTCAAGATGCCTGGGAGCAGCGGCATCACCACCGTGGAGGGAGACACCAAGGATGCACTCCTAGCCCTCAAGCTTGCCTTCAAGGCCATGGCGGCCTCACGGCCAGGCACTGGGGATGCTCCAGAAATCTCGGAGGCCATGCCAGCTGCTACTTCTTGAGCTTGCGTTGGTTTTTCCCTTCAAGAGGAAAGGGTGATGCAGCAAAGTAGAGATAAGTATTTCCCTCGGTTTGAGAACCAAGGTATCAATCCAGTAGGAGACAACGCACAAATCACCGAATACCTGCACAAACAATCAAACAACTTGCACCCAACGCGATAAAGGGGTTGTCAATCCCTTCACGGTTATTTGCAAAAGTGAGATCTGATAGAGATAGATAATTGATAAAGTAAATATTTTTGGTATTTTTGTTTTATAGATCAGAAAGTAAAAGATTGCAAAATAGTAGATCGGAAACTTGTATGATGAAAAGTAGAAGATTATATGATGGAAAATAGACCCGGGGCCATAGGTTTCACTAGAGGCTTCTCTCAAGATAGAAAATAATACGGTGGGTGAACAAATTACTGCCGAGCAATTGATAGAAAAGCGCAAAGTTATGACGATATCTAAGGCAATGATCATGAATATAGGCATCACGCCCGTGTCAAGTAGACCAAAATGATTCTGCATCTACTACCATTACTCCACACATCGACCGCTATCCAACATGCATCTAGAGTATTAAGTTCATAAAGAACGAAGTAACGCATTAAGTAAGATGACATGATGTAGAGGAATTAACTCAAGCAATATGATGAAACCCCGATGGGAAAGGACACCGCAAGATTGAACCCAAAGTGTCGGTGTACTAAGTATTGGGCCATTAGTACCCCGTACTTGTGCACGGGCAGTTGTAGCCATACTCGTGGCAAGGCTTGACGGGGAACAGTTCGAGGTTGACTCAAGCTATCGAAGAAACACTCAAGACAAGGATCTGAGGATCAGCAGATAAGAAGAGCTGAAGACCGAAAGCTAGCCTCCCCGGCAAGATCTTGCCGGGGTGTCCTACGAAGCTCGGCAAAATTTCACCCTCGGCAAGATTCGGCGCCCGGCAAGATTCTACTACTGTGCCACCGCTTCGACACAGCAACAAGCCCGACATTCTGGGTCCTTCTCTGGATGCGTGGCGACGCGCCAGTGGAGGAGAGCTTAAGCGGTGCTGATGGGATGGCCCCTTTTTCCATCCCCAAGAAAGTGAGGACACCTAAACGGACACCTCACGGTGCATTAAATGCGTTCGTCCTAATCCGTCAGTGGTTAGGTATGATAACCCTGTAGCTACTTTACACCTCAATGTATGTACATTTTGCCACTGTGGTGACCCCTTTGAGCGTATAAAAGGAGGCCCAAGGCAATTGCTACAGGGAGGAGGATCTTCTGGCCCATTCTGCATGTGTAGCTCCTCTTTGAACATACTGTTCATTGCAAGCGCTCTTGGAGCCTGGGCTCAAGAACACTCATAATAAAATAAAGCAGGAGTAGGGTTTTACGCTGATCAGCGGCCCGAACCTGGGTAAAATCGCAACGCATCGATCGTTGGTTCTGCTCTTTGTGCGTACCTCTCTCCCTGCCGAATCGTAAAAGGGGTCCCTTGGGGTCCCATAGGTGTCGCACGCCGACACAAAGCTAAGCACTTCTCCCATTGCAAGAAAAACCAATCCAGTTGGCCAAACCAAACCAATAGTTCGAAGAGAATTACAAAGATATCAAATCATGCATATAAGAATTCAGAGAAGATTCAAAATATTCGTAGATAAGCTGATCATAAATCCACAATTCATTGAATCTCGGCAAACACACCGCAAAAAAGTATTACATCGAATAGATCTCCAAGAACATAGAGGAGAACATGGTATTGAGAATCAAAGAGAGAGAAGAAGCCATCTAGCTACTAGCTACGGACCCATAGGTCTGTGGTAAACTACTCACGCTTCATCGGAAGGGCAATTGTGTTGATGTAGAAGCCCTCCGTGATCGAATCCCCCTCCGGCAGGGTGCCGGAAAAGGCCCCTAGATGGGATCTCACGGGTACAGAAGGTTGCGGCAGTGGAAAAGTCTTTTCGTGGATGCCCCTGTTGGTTTGGGGCTATATGGGTATATATAGGCGAAAGAATTAGGTCAGGAGGTGCACGAGGGGCCCACAAGGGTGGGCGGTGCGCCCTACCCCCTGGGCGCGCCCTCCGTCCTTGTGGCCGCCTCGTTGCTCCTCCTACTTCATCTCCAAGTCTCCTGGTTTCCTTCTGGTCCAAGAAAAATCATCGCAAAGTTTTATTCCGTTTGGACTCCGTTTGGTATTCCTTTTCTGCGAAACTCAAAAACAAGGAAAAAACATAAACTGGCACTGGGCTCTAGGTTAATAGGTTAGTCCCAAAAATAATATAAAATTGCATATTAATGCATATAAAACATCCAAAACAGATAATATAATAGCATGGAACAATAAAAAATTATAGATACGTTGGAGACGTATCAAGCATCCCCAAGCTGAATTCCTGCTCATCCTCGAGTAGGTAAATGATAAAAATAGAATTTTTGATGTGGAATGCTACCTAACATATTTATCCATGCAATTTTATTTATTGTGGCATGAATGTTCAGATCCATAAGATTCAAAATAAAAGTTTAATATTGACATAAAAACAATAATACTTCAAGCATACTAACAAGGCAATTATGTCTTCTCAAAATAACATGGCCAAAGAAAGCTTATCCCTACAAAATCATATAGTCTGGCTATGCTCCATCTTCATCACACAAAATACTCAAAAAATGCACAACCTAGATGACTAGCCAAGCAATTGTTTCATAATTTTGACGTTCTCAAACCTTTTCAACTTTCACGCAATACATGAGCGTGAGCCATGGACATAGCACTATAGGTGGAATAGAATATGGTGGTTGTGGAGAAGACAAAAAGAGGGAGATAGTCTCACATCAACTAGGCATATCAATGGGCTATGGAGATGCCCATCAATAGATATCAATGTGAATGAGTAGGGATTGCCATGCAACGGATGCACTAGAGCTATAAGTGTATGAAAGCTCAAAAAGAAAACTAAGTGGGTGTGCATCCAACTTGCTTGCTCATGAAGACCTAGGGCAATTTGAGGAAGCCCATCGTTGGAATATACAAGCCAAGTTCTATAATGAAAAATTCCCACTAGTATATGAAAGTGACAACATAGGAGACTCTCTATCATGAAGATCATGGTGCTACTTTGAAGCACAAGTATGGAAAAAGGATAGTAACATTGCCCCTTCTCTCTTTTTCTCTCATTTTTTTTCTCTTTCTTTTTTTTCTTTCTTCTTTTTCTTTTTTTCTCTTTTTTTCTTTTTTTCTTTGGCTTCTTTGGCTTCTTTTTTTATTTCCTCACATGGGACAATGCTCTAATAATGAAGATCATCATACTTCTATTTACTTACGACTAAAAAAAATTACAACTCGATACTAGAACAAAATATGACTCTATATGAATGCCTCCGGCGGTGTACCGGGATGTGCAATGAATCAAGAGTGACATGTATGAAAAAATTATGAACGGTTGCTTTGCCACAAATACGATGTCAACTACATGATCATGCAAAGCAATATGACAATGATGATACGTGTCATAGTAAACGGAACGATGGAAAGTTGCATGGCAATATATCTCGGAATGGCTATGAAAATGCCATAATAGGTAGGTATGGTGGCTGTTTTGAGGAAGGTATATGGTGGGTGTATGGTACCGGCGAAAGTTGCGCGGTACAAGAAAGGCTAGCAATGGTGGAAGGGTGAGAGTGCGTATAATCCATGGAGTCAACATTAGTCATAAAGAACTCACATACTTATTGCAAAAATCTATTAGTCATCAAAACAAAAGTACTACGCGCATGCTCCTAGGGGGATAGATTGGTAGGAAAAGACCATCGCTCGTCCCCGACCGCCACTCATAAGGAAGACAATAAAAAAATATCTCATGCTCCAACTTCGTTACATAACAGTTCACCGTACGTGCATGCTACGGGACTCACAAACCTTAACTCAAGTATTTCTCAAATTCACAATTACTCACTAGCATGACTCTAATATCACCATCTTTATATCTCAAAACAATCATAAGGAATCAAACTTCTCATAGTATTCAATGCACTTTATATGAAAGTTTTTATTATATCCCTCTTGGATGCCTATCATATTAGGACTAAATTTATAACCAAAGAAAATTACCATGCTGTTTAAAGACTCTCAAAATAATATAAGTGAAGCATGAGAGTTCAATAATTTCTACAAAATAAAGCCACCTCCGTGCTCTAAAAAGATATAAGTGAAGCACTAGAGCAAAATTGCCTAGCTCAAATGATATAAGTGAAGCACAAAGAGTATTCTAATAAATCACGATTCATGTGTGTCCCTCTCAAAAGGTGTGTACAGCAAGGATGATTGTGGCAAATTAAAAAGCAAAGACTCAAATTATACAAGTCGCTCCAAGCAAAACACATATCATGTGGTGAATAAAAAGATAGCCTCAAGTAAAGTTACCGATAGACGAAGACGAAAGAGGGGATGCCTTCCGGGGCATCCCCAAGCTTAGGCTCTTGGTTGTCCTTGAATATTACCTTAGGGTGCCTTGGTCATCCCCAAGCTTAGGCTCTTGCCACTCCTTATTCCATAGTCCATCAAATCCTTACCCAAAACTTGAAAACTTTACAACACAAAACTCAACAGAAAATCTCATAAGCTCCGTTAGTATAAGAAAATAAATCACCACTTTGGTAATGTTGTGAACTCATTCTTTATTTATATTGGTGTAATATCTACTGTATTCCAACTTTTCATTGGTTCATACCCCCCGATACTACCCATAGATTCATCAAAATAAGCAAACAACACAAAGAAAACAGAATCTATCTGCGAAGGTCCGAATTGTTTTAATACTTATGTAACTCCAAAAATTCGGAAAAATTAGGACAACAGATGAAATTTGTATATCAATCTCGTATAAAAAATTCAGGGTTTTTCAACTGCCTAGTGAATTATTAAAATTCTGAGACTGGACGCAAAAGTTTCTGTTTTTCAGCAAGATCAAAACAACTATCACCGTAAGCCATCCCAAAGGTCTTACTTTGCACAAACACTAATTAAAACATAAAACCACATCTAACCAAAGGCTAGATGAATTATTTATTGCAAAACAGAACCAAAAAAGCAAAAATAAAAAATAAAATTGGGTTGCCTCCCAACAAGCGCTATTGTTTAACGCCCTTAGCTAGGCATAAAAACATGAATAGATCTAGGTATTGTCATCTTTGGTATGCAATCCATAAGTAGCTCTCATAATAGATTCATATGGCAATTTAATTTTCTTTCTAGGAAAGTGCTCCATGCCCTTCCTTCATATCAATAATTGCACCAATCGTTCTAAGGAAAGGTCTACCAAGAATAATAGGACATGTAGGATTGCAATCGATATCAAGAATAATGAAATCTACAGGCACATAATTCCTATTTGCAACAATAAGAACATCATTAATCCTTCCCATAGGTTTCTTAATAGTGGAATCCGCGAGATGAAAATTTAAAGAACAACCATCAAATTCACGAAAACCTAACACATCACATAAAGTTTTTGGAATCGTGGAAACACTAGCACCCAAATCACATGTAACATCCCCAGATCTTAACCCTGTCTTCAAGCTAATTAACTTGCCATGTCATCATATTTTACTAAGTCAAAATGCCACTTGTCTCAAATCAAATTCAAATTCAAATCTAAATTGCAAGTCAAATTATTATTTCTTCAAACAACAAAACAAAAATGTTCATAATATTGCAAATAATCCAGGAGCAATTATAAAAATATAATCAACATTAATTGAATTCCTAAAAAGACCCTAACTTCTAGAAAACAGCACCCAAGTCAGCCATTTAAATGCAATTCTAATTAAATAAAATTCAAATGAGGTTCAAGCTTATCATGGCAGTGCAGAATATTCCCTTGTAATTGTTTTGACCAGTGGCACATTTTTGCAAAGTCATTTGATGGCTTAAAATAAATGCAAATAGCTACTGTTAAGAAATGCGGAAACCGAAAAAGGGAAAAGGCTAGATGTACTGTGCACTTAAGCCACTGAGCTACAGGAGCCGGCCCAGCCCACCTCGCAGCTCCTCCCATTCCCCCCGCCGCTGTCAGCCGCGCGTGCTGACACGCCGTCGCCGCACCTCGCTGTCGACCATTCGGCGCCTCCGCAACGCCAATAAGGTCTCCCCTGAGCCGCTCTCCCCCTCCCCCGAACCCTAGCAGCCCCACTTGCCCCCACGCGCCTCACCTCTCTCTTTCCCCACCTCGCCCGAGAGCTCGTCGCCGTCCACTGCTCGATTCCGCGGCCATCGTCACCACCTCGCCTCGCCGACATGCCGTAACGACGCGTCATCCTCGGCTACTTCCCCTGCACCAACCGGAGCAAGACGGGAGCCCCCACCGCGTGCCCTACTTCCTCTTCTTCCTCCTCGGGCTTCTTCTTCTCCGTCGCCGATTCGCCGCCGACGAGCCTCTCCGAGCAGGCTTGAGCACATCTGCAGGGCCCGGTGAGCAGCCGCTTCGATCTCCCCCTCTCCCAGGCCTCTCCCCGTAGCCATAGCCACCGCGTCTGCTATGGCCGTGCCTCTGCTTCCACCGGCGTGCTCGTAGCCGTGCCATCGCTGCCCACCGAGCTCAAACGAGCTCGGGTTCGTGCTCAGCACGTCCGTGTGGGTCCAATGCACCCATGCATGCACTTTGTCGAGCCCCGTAGCGTCGATCGCAAGCTCCGCCCGAATGCGCCGCCCGCCGCCGTTGCGGTAGTGGTCGATTCCGGCCATCTCCGTGCTTTTCACGGCCACCATCGGACACGGCGCATCGCGCCCGTCCCGTAGGAAGAAACCGCGGGCCAAATGGCCCCCTGTGCGCCGTTTCCGCATGTCGCTGCCGTCTTCGGAGGTCGCCCGAAGGCGCGCCGACGTCTAAATGCCGGCCGGCCAACGTGCGCCGACGTGGCCCCCTATGTGTCACTGACAATGGGCCCGGTGGGGCGCGGTCGACTGGGTTGACCAGTCAACCCTGCTGACTGGTCAACCGCTGTCACTGGCCTGAGGGCCCCAGCGCCTAATTAACCCTAACTCAAATTTAAACTAATTGTAATTAGTATAAGACACTGATAGGTGGGTCCCGCTAGATGATTAGGATTAGATTAATTAATTTAACTCTGTTAATTAGTCCAGTCACTGACTAGTGGGACCCACTAGACCCACATGTCAGGTTTGACCTGGCTAGCCGACTGTTGACCACTGACATCATCATGACCTCATGCTGACATCACCAAACACTGTTCTGGATAATGTTGAATTAGATGAATAAAATAAATCCCAGAAAATATCTAAAATCTTTGAAAATTCATAGAAATTAAACCGTAGCTCGGATTGAAAAACTTTATACATGAAAGTTGCTCAGAACGACGAGACGAATCCGACCGTGCCATCTGTTTCCTTGTCGGGACCCTCTACGGAGGTGAACCCGCAACTTTTAGCCTGTTTTCAGTAGATGAATAGTGCATATACACCGGTTAATAATTCCAACTTAAATCCTAAAATAACTAAAAGGGTTTAGACATGCTTTTAGGCAACCCTGCACTGCATGTTAGCATAGCTTGCTCTGTGATTGCAATTGTCTGCCTTTTATTTATTGTTTCTTCCCCCTCTTCTATTCCGATAGACCCCGAGACCGACGCAACTCCGGAGATCGACGACCCCACTGACGACTCTGCCTTTGCCGCCGAGCAACCAGGCAAGCACCCCCCTTTTGAACATGCTGATATCGCCTATTCTTTCTCTCTTATGCTTGCATTAGAAATTGCTGCTGCTACTGTTTATCCTATTTCTGACGCATAGCCTGTTTTTGTAACTTCTGTTGATACCTACCTGCTTATCTTAAACTGCTTAGTATAGGCTGGATAGAGACCCACCAGAGACCCCACCTTGACACAGTTGCCCCCGCTGGATTATCAGATGACTCGGTCAACATGATCGACAGCCAGGCCCCGGCACCGCACATCACCCCACTTAGTTGTACAACACTACAGCGTTACTATCGAGTGCCGAGGGTGATACCTCGTATAGCACTTCTGATGTTAACTCTGTAGAGTAGCTATTTGGTCATAGTCATCGAGGGTGATTCCTCCTTCACTACTTCCGATAACGACGCTGTCGTGCAACATCTCAAGTGTGAACCCGTCGAGGGTGATTCCTCCGAGTTCACCTTGACGGATACATCGAGTTGGAATCCAACGAGGGTGATACCTTGGATTCCCCAGATGTTATAGACACACGGATACTTGGACTTTACAATTGTTGCTTGGAAAGGCGGGTCGACCCTGAGGGGTACCCGCGAGTGATGTGAAGATGGGTTGACCTGGAGGGTACCCGAGAGATAAATACGAGGCGTGGCTGGGCATTCTTAGCCCTTGCCGCAAGTCCTCGAGATGGGGCGACGGGGTCACATCGATCGTGAGTCTCTGCTCATTACCGCAAACCCCAATACACTAACGATTTGGATATTTGATCTGAGTGGGCCTTTGGCCCGATAGCACTAACCATCACGCGGGAAATTTATGGGCACTCTACATCGTGGCATCAGCCGAAAGCTCTGTCAGACGTCCAGTTCAGCATTGTGGCACGGTCGGATCATGCCGGCCATCCGAGGCGGTGCTGGTATCCACCCTGCACACAACGACCCGGAGTGCAATGGGCGATGGGCCCAAGTCCCCGAAGTGCTTAGGATGTACACCGGCGGGGACCTCTCTGCTGAGCTCTAGGTAGGGCTGCGGTGTGTCGTTTGGCCGAGGCTGGGCATGACACAGAAAAGTGTGTCCGGCCGGAGTTAAGCGAGCGTGGTGGTAAGTTGGTGCACCTGTGCAGGGTAGAACTAATCTATGCATAGCTGGATCCTCGGTAACGGACGCTCGGAGTTGTATCCCGATCGATACAACTAGAACTGGATACTTGTGATGAGAAACGGATAGTATGGCTCTGGGATTGCTTTCTCGCAGGGAGTCAAGAAAAGATCTCTGGCCGAGGTTGATACTTAATGCTACTACTACTTTATACTGTACTAATCTACACTCTTCTAATGCTGCAAGACTGTTGAAGATGCTAGTCTTCGATAGGACTAGGCCCCCTCTCTATTCTGATAATTCTGCAGCCTAGTCCACATATACAGCCTTTCTTTGATAATGTTGCATATGTAGTGTAGATACTTGCTTGCTGAGTACTTCGGATGAGTACTCACGGTTGCTTTCTTCCTCTTTTTCCCCATATCTGTTTGTTGCAACCAGATGATGGAGCTCCAGAGCCAGCTGCCCCGTCGACAATCACTACTACTTCCCTGAGGATGGCTACTACTATGAGTTGGCTGACGACCAGGAGTAGGTTCGGAGAGTCCCAGACAGGAGGGCTGCGCCTTTTCAATCGTAGTGTTTTCTTTTGCCCCACCTTTTAAAGGCCTATTTGTTTTATCTTTTATAACTGTACTCAGATATCTGATGCTTCCGCTGATGCTTGTAAGTGAGTTATGTATTCGAGCCCTCGAGGCCCCTGGCTTGTAACATAAAGCTTGTATTATTTTAATTTGTGTCTAGAGTTGTGTTGTGATATCTTCAAGTGAGTCCTTAGGCTCGATCGTGTGCATTTGCGTGTATGATTAGTGCACGATTAAGCCGGGGCGTCACATCACACAAAGCATAGCACTCATAATCTTTAATCTTAATCTTAATAGTAGGTTCCCACTCATCATAAAGTTTTCTAGGGATAGAAACTTCCAATTCAAGCTTTTCTTCAAAAGATTGCATCATAGCATCAACAATATGTTTAGTAAAAGCTTTGTTTTGATTATAAGCATGAGGGGAATTCAACATGGATTGCAACAAGGAAATACAATCTATTAAAGAACAATTATCATAATTAAATTCCTTGAAATCCAAAAGAGTGGGTTCATTGCTACTTAAAGTTTTGACCTCTCCAATCCCACTTTTATCAATTTTTGCATCAAGATCTAAAAACTCCGAATCATTGGGACGCCTTTTAACTAAAGTTGACTAATCTCCAGTCCCATCTTTAGCAAGATTTATATTGGAAAAAAAAGATTCAATAGGAGTCACATCAATCACTTTAAGATCTTCATCATTATTTTCACGGAAACTAGAAGAACATGTTTTTACAAACCAATCCTTTTTAGCACGCATCTTAGCAGTTCTTTCTTTGCACTCATTAATGGAAATTCTCATAGCTTTGAGAGACTCATTGATATGATGCTTGGGTGGAATAGATCTAAGTTTCAAAGAGTTAACATCAAGAGAAATTCTATCCACGTTCCTAGCCAAATCATCAATCTTAAGCAATTTTTCTTCAATCAAAGCATTGAAATTCTTTTGCGAACTCATAAATTCTTTAACACTATTCTCCAAACCAGAGGGCATCTTATTATAATTTCCATAAGAATTGTTGTAGGAATTACCATAATTATTAGAGGGATTACTAGGAAATGGCCTAGGATTAAAATTGCCTCTATACGAATTATTACCAAAATTGTTCCTACCAACAAAATTCACATCCATAGATTCATTATTATTTTCAATCAAAGTGGACAAAGGCATATCATTAGGATCCAAAGAAGCACTCTTGCTAGCAAATAATTTCATAAGTTCATCCATCTTTCCACTCAAAACATTAATCTCTTCAATTGCATGCACTTTTTTACTAGTGGAAGATCTTTCGGTATGCCATTGAGAATAATTAACCATAATATTATCTAGAAGTTTAGTAGCTTCTCCTAGAGTAATTTCCATAAAAGTGCCTCCCGCGGCCGAATCTAAAAGATTTCTAGAAGCAAAATTCAATCCGGCATAAATTTTTTGTATAATCATCCACAAATTCAAACCATGAGTAGGGCAATTTCGTATCATCAATTTCATTCTCTCCCAAGATTGCGCAACATGTTCATGATCAAGTTGCTTAAAATTCATAATCTCGTTCCTAAGGGAGATGATATTAGCAGGAGGAAAATACTTGGAAATAAAAGCATCTTTACACTTATTCCATGAATCAATACTATTTTTAGGCAAAGATGAAAACCAAGTTTTAGCACGATCTCGTAGTGAGAACGGAAATAGCTTCAATTTAACAATATCATTATCCACATCTTTTTTCTTTTGCATATCACACAAATCAACGAAATTGTTTAGATGGGATGTGACATCTTCACTAGGAAGGCCAGAAAATTGATCTTTCATAACAAGATTCAACAAAGCGGCATTAATTTCACAAGATTCCTCACTAGTGGCGGGAGTAATCAGAGTACTAATAAAATCATTGTTATTGGTGTTGGAAAAGTCACACAATTTGGTATTCTCTTGAGCCATCGTGACAAAGCAAGCAATCCAACACACGAGCATACAAAAAGCAAACGAAGAAGACGAACGGAAGAGGGACGAAGAAAAGGCAAAGAGAGGGGCGAAGAAAAAGGCAAATCTTTTCGAAAATCGTTTTAGAAGTGGGGGAGAGGAAAATGAGAGGCAAATGGCGAATAATGTAATGCAAGAGATGGGAGTTTATGATGGGTACTTGTATGTCTTGACTTGGCGTAGATCTCCCCGGCAACGGCGCCAGAAATTCTTCCTGCTACTTCTTGAGCTTGCGTTGGTTTTTCCCTTGAAGAGGAAAGGGTGATGCAACAAAGTAGAGATAAGTATTTCCCTTAGTTTGAGAACCAAGGTATAAATCCAGTAGGAGACAACGCACAAATATCCGAATACCTGCACAAACAATCAAACAACTTGCACCCAACGCGATAAAGGGCTTGTCAATCCCTTCACGGTTATTTGCAAAAGTGAGATCTGATAGAGATAGATAATCGATAAAGTAAATATTTTTGATATTTTTGTTTTATAGATCGGAAAGTAAAAGATTGCAAAATAGTAGATCGGAAACTTGTATGATGAAAAGTAGAAGATTATATGATGGAAAATAGACCCGGGGGCCATAGGTTTCACTAGAGGCTTCTCTCAAGATAGAAAATAATACGGTGGGTGAACAAATTACTGCCGAGCAATTGATAGAAAAGCGCAAAGTTATGACGATATCTAAGGGAATGATCATGAATATAGGCATCACATCTGTGTCAAGTAGACCGAAACGATTCTGCAACTACTACTATTACTCCACACATCGACCGCTATCCAGATGCATCTAGAGTATTAAGTTCATAAAGAACAGAGTTACGCATTAATTAAGATGACATGATGTAGAGGAATTAACTCAAGCAATATGATGAAAACCCCATCTTTTTATCCTCGATGGCAACAATACAATACATGCCTTGCTGCCCCTACTGTCACTGGGAAACGACACCGCAAGATTGAACCCAAAGCTAAGCACTTCTCCCATTGCAAGAAAAACCAATCTAGTTGGCCAAACCAAACCGATAGTTCGAAGAGAATTAAAAAGATATCAAATCATGCATATAAGAATTCAGAGAAGATTCAAATAATATTCATAGATAAGCTAATCATAAATCCGCAATTCATCGGATCTCGGCAAACACACCGCAAAAAAGTATTACATCGAATAGATCTCCAAGAACATCGAGGAGAACATGGTATTGAGAATCAAAGAGAGAGAAGAAGCCATCTAGCTACTAGCTACGGACCCGTAGGTCTGTGGTAAACAACTCATGCTTCATCGGAAGGGCAATGGTGTTGATGTAGAAGCCCTCCGTGATCGAATCCCCCTCCGGCAGGGTGCTGGAAAAGGTCCCTAGATGGGATCTCACGGGTACAGAAGGTTGCGGCGATGGAAAAGTCTTTTCATGGATGCCCCTGTTGTTTTGGGGATATATGGGTATATATAAGCGAAAGAATTAGGTCAGGAGGTGCACGTGGGGCCCACAAGGGTGGGGGCGCGCCCTACCCCCCGGGCGCGCCCTCCGTCCTTGTGGCCACCTCGTGGCTCCTCCGACTTCATCTCCATGTCTCCTGGTTTCCTTCTGGTCCAAGAAAAATTATCGCGAAAGTTTTATTCCATTTGGACTCCATTTGGTATTCCTTTTGTGCGAAACTCAAAAATAAGGAAAAAACAGAAACTGGCACTGGGCTCTAGGTTAATAGGTTAGTCCCAAAAATAATATAAAATAGCATATTAATGCATATAAAACATCCAAAACAGATAATATAATAGCATGGAACAATAAAAAATTATAGATACGTTGGAGACGTATCACCAGCAAAGAAGAAACAATTGTTTTCTAAAGACCGAGCCGAGACGAAGCAGGTGCCCGTTGACGACGGAGGTTCAGGCTCCACCTTCACCATAGGCGTTGGCCTCCCCCCAGATCAGGAGGAGGCGTTGGTCAGCTTCCTCCCCGCAAACAAGGATGTGTTCGCGTGGGAGGCAACGGACTTGGTCGGTGTCCCACGGGATGTGATTAAACACCACTTAATGGTATGCCCCAGTGCACGCCCGGTGAAGCAGAAGGCACGATGACAGGCCCAAGAAAAGCAATTGTTCATCGTCCAGGAGGTCCGCAAGCTGCAGGAAGCTAGCGTCATTCGGGAAGTGCGACACCCAGATTGGCTGGCTAATCCAGTCATCGTCCCCAAGAAGGGCGGGAAAGAGCGGATGTGCGTTGACTTCACGAGCCTGAACAAGGCTTGCCCTCAGGACCCGTTCCCTCTTTCGCGCATGGACCAGATCATGGACTCCACCGCCGAGTGCGATCTGCTGTGCTTTTTGGACGCCTTCTTAGGCTACCACCAAATAAAGATGGTTGTGCAAGATGTCGAGAAGACGGCCTTCCTCTCCCCGTGCGGTGTGTACTGCTACACCTGCATGCCCTTTGGGCTGCTGAAAGCTGGCACGACTTTCCAGCGATTGATGCATATCGCTATGGGCCGGCAGCTCGGGAGGAATGCCGAGGCGTACGTCGACGACATAGTGGTCAAATCACGGGAGGCAAGGACCCTTGTCCACGACCTGGAGGAAATGTTCGCCAACCTGCGCAAGGTGAACCTGAGGCTCAACCCTGAGAAATGCGTGTTCGGTGTCCTGTCCGGCAAGCTGCTGGGCTTCCTAGTGTCACACAGAGGGATCGAGGCTAACCCCGAGAAGGTCAAGGCAATAGAAAGGATGAGCCCGCCACAGACCCTCAAGGAGATGCAGAAGCTCGCGGGCTGCGTAACCTCCTTGGGGCGATTCATCTCCAAGCTTGGCGAGCGCGCCCTCCTATTCTTCAAGTGGATGAAGAGGAAGGGCCCCTTCGAGTGGTCTCCGGAGGCTGAGGCGGCTTTCCAAGACCTCAAGAGGTACCTCACGAGCCCGCCTGTAATGGTGGCGCCCCGTCCTCTTGAGCCTCTGGTGCTTTACTTGGCCACCACACCCCACTCGGCCAGCGCAGCACTCGTGGCAGTCATGGAGGAGCACACAGGTGCGGGCGCGCGGCAAGGCGTCCCACGTAAGGTCGTGCTGTCGCCACCTCAGGATGGCACTCCTGAGGCCTCCGACACTCCGCCGGGCAGTGAGGCTCCCGAGGCCCCCTCGTCCCAAGCAAAGCTGGACGTCGTCGACGCCTCATCCCTCGTGGAGCACCCAGTATACTTCGTCAGCACGGTGCTGCGCGATGCGCGCACGCGTTACCCCATGCCACAGAAGCTCCTGCTCACGCTCCTCGTCGCCTCCAAGAAGCTGCGCCACTATTTCCAAGGCCACCCCATCAAGGTCGTCTCCGCATACCCCTTGGAGAAGGTGCTCCGCAGCCCCAACGTTGCGGGGAGGGTTGCAGAGTGGAATATCGAGCTGCAGGCCTTCCAGCTAGAATTTAGCACCACCATGGTCATCAAAGGCGCGGCCCTCGCTAACTTCATGGTGGAATGGACGGATGCCCTCGATCGAGAGATGGGCGAGAGCCAATCCCTTGCGCCCGGCGATGAGGTGCTCGACGGCTGGGTCATGTACTTCGATGGCGCCTTCGCGCGACAGGGCGCGGGGGCTGGAGCTGTGCTCATCTCGCCGACCAAGGATAAGTTATACTACGCTGTGCAGCTCTGTTTCCAGCATGGCGAGAAGGTCTCCAACAACATCGCGGAAAACGAGGGCCTGATCGCTGGCCTCAGGGCCATGGCCACCCTGGGGGTCAGGCGCCTCACCATCAAGTGCAACTCTTGATAACCCACAAGTATAGGGGATTGCAACAGTTTTTGAGGGTAGAGTATTCAACCCAAATTTATTGATTCGACACACGAGGAGCCAAAGAATATTTGCAAGTATTAGCAGCTGAGTTGTCAATTCAACCACACCTGGAGATTAATTATCTGCAGCAAAGTGATCAGTAGCAAAGTAGTATGGTAGTTTTGATAGTAGTAGCAGCAACAATAGTAACTGTAACAGTAATAGCAATGATTTTGTAGCAAGTGCAATAGTAACAGCAGCAGTAGTAACTTAGCAAGAACAATATGAGAGAAATTCGTAGGCATTGGATTGGTGAATTCGTTGGATGATATTCATCATATAACAGTCATAACCTAGGGCGATACAACACTAGCTCCAGTTCATAAATATAATGTAGGCATGTATTCTGTAAATAGTCATACGTGCTTAGGGAAAGAACTTGCATGACATCTTTTGTCCTACCCTCCCGTGGCAGCGGGGTCCTATTGGAAACTAAGGGATATTAAGGCCTCCTTTTAATAGAGAACCGGAACAAAGCATTAACACATAGTGAAAACATGAACTCGTCAAACTACGGTAATCACTGGGAAGTGTCCCGACTATTGTCACTCCGGGGTTGCCGTATCATAACACGTAGTAGGTGACTATAAGTTGCAAGATCGGATCTAGAACATAGATATAATGGTGATAACATAAATGGTTCAGATCCGAAATCATGGCACCTGGGCCCAAAGTGACAAGCATTAAGCACGGCAAAGTCATAGCAACATCAATCTCATAACATAATGGATACTAGGGATCAAGCCCTAACAAAACTAACTCGATTACATGATGAATCTCATTCAACTCCTCACCGACCAATGAGCCTACGAAGGAATTACTCACTCCCGGTGGGGAGCATCATGGAATTGGCGATGGAGAAGGTTTGGTGATGATGAAGATCGAAGATCCCCCTCTCCGGAGCCCCAAACGGACTCCAGATCTGGCCTCCGGTTGAAGAACAGGAGGTGGTGGCGGCTCTATCTCGTGAAACACGATAATTCTTTCTCCCTGATTTTTTTATCTGGAAATATGACTTTATAGCATCAGGGTTGGAGTCTGCGGGGCCACCAGGTGGAGACAACCCACCTGGGTGCACCTGGAGGGGGGGCGCCCTGGTGGGTTGTGCCCACCCAGGTGCCCCCTCCTGTGGTTCTTGGCTCCAGAAATTTTCTTTTATTATAAAAAAATCCTCGGGAAGTTTCGTTCCAATCTGAGAACTTTTATTTCTACACAAAAACAACACCATGGTAGTTCTGCTCAAAACAGCGTCAGTCCAGGTTAGTTTCATTCAAATCGTGCAAATTAGAGTCCAAAACAAGAGGAAAAGCGTTAGGAAAAGTAGATACGACAGAGACGTTTCAAGTCCCCCAAGCTTAAACGTTTGCTTGTCCTCAAGCAATTCAGTTGATAAACTAAAAGTGAAAAAGAAAAACTTTTACGAACTCTTTTGCTCTTGTTTACATAAATAAGCTTAAGTAGCACCCAGGTTTTCAGCAAAGATTATAACTAAGCATGTCGACAGTAACACTTAAAAATTATATTAACTCATAACAATGGCATAATCAACTAGCGAGAAATAATAAGATATCTCAAACAACAACACTTTGTCAAAGCAACCGTGATATAATATGACAATAGTGGTATCTCGCTAGCCCTTTCTGAGACTACAAAACATAAATGCAGAGCACCTCCAAAGTCCGAGCAATGACGAAACATTGTAATTCATGGTAGAAAAGATCCAGTCATGATGCACCCAACATTAGCTACACACAATGCATGAGGATGACAATAGTGCTCTCAGGTTCTGGCGCTTATTTGAGAAGGTGATAACACAACATAAAAGTAAATAGATAGTCCCTTCGCAAAGGGAAGCAGTGATTTGCAGAGGTGCCAGAGCTCAAGTTTTAAAACAGAGGTAAATGAAATTTTGAGAAATGCACCCTTCTTATTTACTTCGCGACCATTAGTTATCGGTATCTTCCATGCTAAACACATTAGTGGCGGTTCCCAAGCGATAAAAATAAGGTTTACTCCCCCTCCACCAACAATCACACTCCACGGCTTGTCCGAAACAACGGGTGCCGTCCATACCAACAACATTCCTGGGGGAGTTTTGTTTAATTATTTGCAATTTGAATCTGGGACTGGGCATCCCTATTACCGCCCCTCTCATGCAAGGATGAGTGAATAAACACTCATCATGAGAATAACCCGCTTAGCATGGAAGATAATGACTACCTCCTATCGCTCTATGAACAATCCAGGCACACAAAAAAAGATTTTTATTTGAAGTTTTTATAGGTGGCACATGCAAATTTACTTAGGACGGCAGGGTAATACCGCATATAGGTAGGTATGGTGGACTCATGTGGAATAACTTGGGTTTCAGGATTTTGATGCACAAGCAGAATTCCCACTTAGTACAGGCGAAGGCTAGCAATTAGGTTGAGAAGCGGCCAGCTAGAGAGCGAAAACGGTCATGAACATGCATTATGCATAAGTAACATTGGATACTAGCATGAGTAGGATATGAACACCATGAACATAAATATCATAGAGGCTATGTTGGTTTTGATTCAACTACATGCATGAACATGTGCCAAGTCAAGCCACCCGAACATTCAGAGGAGGATACCATATCATCATACTACATCACAATCATTTTAATGCATGTTAACATCCAAGATAAATCATTATCCACTCCTAGCTACTTAAGCATGGCATGAGAAACTATAATCTCTAATTGTCATTGCAAACATGTTTGATCATAATGAGTTGAATCATGGATACTAGGTTAAACATATTTGCAAAAACAAAACAAGTTGAGTTCATACCCGTTTCTCTCTGCCACAGCCAGTTCATCAAGTATCGTCATTATTGCCTTTCACTTGCACGACCGAACGATATGAAAATAATAATAGTGCAAGAGTGCTGTGGACTAAGCTGAAATCTGCAAACATTTATTCAAAAAGAAGAAAACAAGGTAATATGGGCTCTCTGTTAGATCAACAACAATGCATATGAGAGCCACTCAACATTTTCATCGTGGTCTTCTCCTCGGTATGACTCAATAAAAAGAAATTCAGAGAAACACACTGAAATATTTTTGGAGTTTTTGGTTTTCTGAAAGAAAGCAAATTTAAGAAAGGAAAAACAAAAACGAGAAAAATTATTTACACGAGAGAGCTCCCAACACGCAACAGAAGAACCAGGAAATCTTTTTGGGTTTTCCTTTTAAATACTACAGCTAGTTATAATAGAGAGAAGCAGGAAATATTTTTGTATTTTCTCAAAGTTTTTAAAACACACAAGAAGAAGGCGAGAAAATGAATCTAGCATGGATAATACAACGAAAAAGTGTGGACACCGACAACTGGAATGAAATGTGTGAACATGAAAGTAATGTCGGTGGAAATACGTACTCCCCCAAGCATAGGCTTTTGGCCTAACTTGGTAATCACCACTCGAAGAAGCCATAGGGCCCTATGTTGAAGTGATGGGGAGCTGGTACCTGAGGGTCCCATTCCTGAGGCTCCGCCTGTGCTGCAGCCAAGTTGTTCCAGTAGGCGACAATGTCCTCAGGCATAATCCTGTATGCGCCCCTGGCAATAGGATCAAACAAAGCAGGTGCAGGCAACGGAATAATATCATGAGTGTCCTCACTAAAAACAAGGTTATAAGGAAAATCACTAGTAGTGTTCTCGCCATCAATAAATTGGTGGTGTGCCATAGCCGAGCGATCTAGAAAAACCTTGGGTAGAGGATAATCATGCTGGCGTATCTGAATGTTAAAGTGACTTGCCAAGCGAGTAGCATAAATACCACCATGTATCTTACCCTTGGATCTGTTAATGTGTAGGCGACGTGCCACAATAGCTCCCAAGCTATAAGTGTTGTCGCCGTAAAGTGCACGACGTAAAATAGCGAAGTCAGGCTCGCTGAGTGCACCTACCTTCTCTCTAGCAAGCAAACGCTTCACAATGAATAGAGCAAAATAATGCACAGCCAGAAAGTGTAAGCTAGTGGCAGTGACAGCCGATACCCCTCTCTCATCCCTCACAGTCAGAGTGCGGTAAAAACCATCAAACTCTGCGGGCCTAGGCTCTACTAAATCCCTGTCAGAAGGGATCATGCATATGTCACAAAACTCAGAAAGTGGTATCTGATGGGGTTCAGCATATAAGTTAAACTGCACCTCAGGAGGATTATTCCTACTCAAGAAATGAAAACTTTGGACAAAGGAATTTGTGAGGAGATGATACTGTTCACATTCAGCTGCAATGTGCAATGAAGTCGGTGAGGCCGGCATTAGCAGCATATTGTGCAAACTCTTGAAGGATTCCGGCCCCTTCCATGAATGGGTTATGCGGCCATTCGCACGGCCGTACCTCCGCCATTCTCTGGGTGCGGAGATCACTGTCAGATGACTCCCCAATAACACCCTTGGAGTTCTTCTTGGAAGCAAACTTCCTAAAGATACTCATCTTTTTTCCTATGAACAAAATTCTGAAATTTTTAGTTCACAAAATTTTTCTCAACAAAACTTCACAAGATTGATAGCAACTACTCATAGGGATGCATAGAGGCCATATCAAGCATTCAAACTACTTAGAACTCTAAGAATTTAACATGCAAGCTCATATACAGCAGCACCAAGAGCAACTAATTATTCTAAATATAAACCACTAAAGCAAAAACTAATTGGACCAATGGAGGAGCCACATACCAAGCAACAATCCCCCAAAACAGTTTCGGAAATGGAGCTTCAAGCAAAGAGATCAAAATCCGTGGGTTTGGGAGCAAGAATATGAGAGAGAGAGCAATGGTGATTTTTTTTCTGGAGGTAGGTGATGATGTGGGGCGAAGAAATAAGTGAGGGGGCCCACGTGGGGACCACAACCCACCAGGGCGCGCCTGGGGGTGCTGGCGCGCCCAGGTGGGTTGTGCCCACCTGGAGTACCTCCCTCTGATGTTATTTGCACCAAAAATTCTTAAATATTTAGAAAAAAATCGTATTAAATTTTCAGAGCATTCTGAGAACTTTTATTTTTTGGTCATTTTTTATTGCATGGAAAACTCAGGAAACAGGAAAGGCATTTTATTTTATTTTATTTAACTAATAAAATCAGAAAAAAAAGGTAGGAACAGAAGGTAGTGCTCACTGAATTCATCAACTTCATACCTCTCAAAAATGATTTATTAATAAGGTTGATCAAGTCTTATTAACAAACACTTTCGATTAGCATTAAACCGAAGAACTTTCATAAAACACTAAGTTACCTCAATGGGGATATGGATGTTCCCAACAAAAAGAATTTTGTATTTCTTTTTGGCAGTAGGTAGAGGTCGTTGAAAACTTCCAATAGTGATTGTCGGATATTTTTCAATAACATTAATACCATTCACCTGGAATTGTTTCTTCGGAAAGTGCACCGTATGTTCATTACCATTGATATGAAAAGTGACCTTGCTTTTATTGCAATCAATAACAACCCCTGCAGTATTCAAGAAGGGTCTACCGAGGATAATCGATATGTTGTCATCCTCGGGCATCTCAAGTATAACAACGTCAGTTAAGATAGTAACATTAGCCACAACAACGGGTACATCCTCACAAATACCGATAGGTATTGCAGTTGATTTATCAGCCATTTGCTAAGATATTTCAGTAGGTGTGAGTTTATTCAAATCAAGTCTTTTATATAAAGAGAAAGGCATAACACTAACACTAGCTCCTAAATCACATAAAGCAGTTTTCACATAATTTCTTTTGATGGAGCAAGGTATAGTTGGTATTCCCGGATCCCCAAGTTTTTAGGTAATCCATCCTTAAAAGTATAATTAGCAAGCATGGTGGAGATTTCAGCTTCCGGTATTTTTCTCCTATTGGTGATGATGTCTTTCATGTACTTTGCATAAGGAGGCATTTTTAAGATATCAGTCAAGTGAGTGCGCAAAAAGACTGGCCTCAGCATTTCAGCAAAGCTTTCAAATTCTTCATCATCTTTCTTTTTGTTTGACTTAGGTGGAAAGGGCATAGGTTTTTGAACCCACGGTTCTCTTTCCCTACCATGTTTTCTAGCAACAAAGTCTCTTTTATCATAACTTTTATTCTTGGGTTGTGGGTTATCAAGATCAACTGCTGGTTCTATCTCAACATCATTATCTGGTTCTTTATTATTTATTTGAGTGTCTTCATGAATCTCATCATTATCTTTTTCATTATCAGAAGGTGAGTGTTCACTACTAGATTGAGTTTCAGCATCAGAGATAGAGACTTCATTATCATTATCAGGAGGTTTTTCAACTTCAGGTTCACTAGAGGCATGCAAATTCCTATCATTTTTCTTCTTCTTTTTCTTTTTAGAAGGACTAGATACATTAGTGTTAACTCTTTGAGAGTCTTGTTCAATTCTTTTTGGGTGTCCCTCAGGATAAAGTGGTTCCTGAGTCATTCTACCACCTCTAGTTATTACTCTAACAGCATGATCATTGATATTATTATTCATTTCATCAAGCAACTCTCTTTGAGATTTAGCAACTTGTTCTAATTGAGTTTGAACCATAGAGGCATGCTTTCCTACACCTCTAACATCATTTGAGATTCTAAATAACAAGTCCCTCAAGCGAGCAATCATATCAGAATTGTATTTCAATTGTTTCATAACATTTGCATTGAAGTGATCTTGCTTTCTAATGTAATTATCAAACTCATAAAGGCATTGACTAGGATGTTTATTATAAGGAATATCACCTTCATCAAACTTTAGTAAAGAATTTACCTCTACCACCTTAGGTGGTGGTGGTGTTTCAAGCCCATGTATTTCTTCGATAGGTGGTAAATTTTTAACATCCTCTGCCTTAATACCTTTTTCCTTCATGGATTTCTTTGCCTCTTGCATATCTTCAGGACTGAGATATAAGATACCCCTCTTCTTTGGAGTATGTTTAAGTGGTGGTTCAGGAAGGATCGAATCATCATAATTTTTTAGTATGTTATTCAATAATTCTTCAGCTTGTTCAACAGTTCGCTCCCTGAAAACACAACCAGCACAACTATCTAGGAAATCCCTAGAAGCATCGGTTAGTCCATTATAGAAGATATCAAGTATTTCATTTTTCTTAAGATGATAATCAGGCAAAGCATTAAGCAATTGGAGAAGCCTCCCCCAAGCTTGTGGGAGACTCTCTTCTTCAATTTGCGCAAAGTTAAATATTTCCTGTAAGGCAGCTTGTTTCTTATGAGCAGGAAAATATTTTTCAGAGAAGTAATAAATCATATCCTGGGGACTACACACACAACCAGGAGCAAGAGTATTATACCAAGCCTTAGCATCACCCTTTAATGAGAACGGAAATAATTTGAGAATATAATAATAGCGAATCTTCTCATCATGAGCAAAAAGGGTGGCTATATCATTTAACTTAGTAAGATGTGCCACAACAGTTTCAGTTTCATAACCATGGAAAGGATCAGATTCAACCAAAGTAATTATCTCTGGGTCGACAGAGAATTCATAATCCTTATCATCAACAAAGATAGGTGAAGTAGCAAACTTAGGATCACATTTCATTCTAGCATTCAAAGTCTTTTCTTTATACTTGCAAAATAATTTTTCCAGATCATCTCTATCCTTACAAGCCAGAATGTCTCTAGTTGTCTCCTCATCCATAACATAACCTTCCGGTACCTTTGGCAATTCATATCTAGGAGAACTAGGTCTAATAGGTGTTTCAAGATTTTTAGTTTCAACAATTTCATCAGCTTCAGCATTCTCAAAAGCTTTAGTTCTAGCAAGTTGTTCATCAAGAAATCCACTTAGTGGCACATTATCATCAAGCAAGGTACTAGCATCATCATGAGTAGCATTCATAGCAGAAGTAGCATCATCAATAACTTGCGACATATTAGAATTGATAACATGTGGTCGTGTTGCAAGTCTACTTATAACAGAAGGTGAATCTAAAGCGGAGCTAGATGGCAGTTCCTTACCTCCCCTCGTCTTAGAGGGAAAAATCTTAGTCTTAGCATCCTTCAGATTCTTCATAGTGATAATCTGATAATAATCCCAAGTGACTCAACAAATATAGCTATGCTCCCCGGCAACGGCGCCAGAAAAAGGTCTTGATAACCCACAAGTATAGGGGATCGCAACAGTTTTCGAGGGTAGAGTATTCAACCCAAATTTATTGATTCGACACAAGGGGAGCCAAAGAATATTTGCAAGTATTAGCAGCTGAGTTGTCAATTCAATCACACCTGGAGATTAATTATCTGCAGCAAAGTGATCAGTAGCAAAGTAGTATGGTAGTTTTGATAGTAGTAGCAACAACAATAGTAACGGTAACAGTAATAGCAATGATTTTGTAGCAAGTGCAATAGTAACAGCAGCAGTAGTAACTTGGCAAGAACAATATGAGAGAAATTCATAGGCATTGGATTGGTGTATTCGTTGGATGATATTCATCATATAACAGTCATAACCTAGGGCGATACAGCACTAGCTCCAGTTCATAAATATAATGTAGGCATGTATTCCGTAAATAGTCATACGTGCTTATGGAAAGAACTTGCATGACATCTTTTGTCCTACCCTCCCGTGGCAGCGGGGTCCTATTGGAAACTAACGGATATTAAGGCCTCCTTTTAATAGAGAACCGGAACAAAGCATTAACACATAGTGAATACATGAACTCCTCAAACTACGGTCATCATTGGGAAGTGTTCCGACTATTGTCACTTCGGGGTTGCCGGATCATAACACGTAGTTGGTGAGTATAACTTGCAAGATTGGATCTAGAACATAGATATAATGGTGATAACATAAACGGTTCAGATTTGAAATCATGGCACCCGGGCCCAAAGTGACAAGCATTAAGCATGGTAAGTCATAGCAACATCAATCTCAGAACATAATGGATACTAGGGATCAAGCCCTAACAAAACTAACTCGATTACATGATGAATCTCATCCAACTCCTCACCGACCAGCGAGCCTATGAAGGAATTACTCACTCCCGGTGGGGAGCTTCATGGAATTGGCGATGGAGAAGGGTTGGTGATGACGAAGATCGAAGATCCCCCTCTCCGGAGCCCCAAACGGACTCCAGATTTGGCCTCTCGATGAAGAACAGGAGGTGGCGGCGGCTCCGTCTCGTGAAACATGATAATTCTCTCTCCCTGATTTTTTCTCCGGAAATATGACTTTATAGCATCAGGGTTGGAGTCTGCGGGGCCACCAGGTGGGGACAACCCACCTGGGCGCGCCTGGAGGGGGGGCGCGCCCTGGTGGGTTGTACCCACCCAGGTGCCCCCCCTCCTGTGGTTCTTGGCTCCAGAAATTTTCTTTTATTATATAAAAAATCCTCGCGAAGTTTCGTTCCAATCCGAGAACTTTTATTTCTGCACAAAACAACACCATGGTAGTTCTGCTGAAAACAGCGTCAGTCCAGGTTAGTTTCATTCAAATCATGCAAATTAGAGTCCAAAACAAGAGGAAAAGCATTAGGAAAAGTAGATACGACGGAGACGTATGAACTCTCAGCTCCTCGTCAACTTCTCCGACATGGAATACAAGCCCAGGGACGAGCACATGGAGGCATACCTGGAAGAGGAACGCAAAAGTGAAAAACGCTTCTTGGGTTTGGAATTGCAGCCTGTCCTGCGTGGCATGAACAAGGAGGCGGACGACATGGCCAAGAGAGCATCCCGCCGCGAGCCCTTGAAGCCTGGTGTCTTCGAGGAGAGTCTCTTCAAGCTGTCAGCAGCACCCCTTCGGGAGGAGCCGCCTCTGGCCCCTTCCTCAGGTGCTCTGGCCTGCGGTCCGACCTCAGGAGCCCGCCTTCTCCTGGCGCTGGAGCCTCAGGAAGGCTGCTGGACCGAGGAGTTCAAGGCGCACCTACTCCATGGCACTTTACCGGAGAAGGAGGAAGATGCAGAATGTGCGGCTCGCCAGGTCACCGCTTATTACCTGCAGGACGGCGAGCTTTACCGAAGGTGCCCCAACGACGTCTCGCTACGATGCATATCCAAGGAGCAAGGGCGCGAGTTGTTGGATGACATCCACGACGGAGATTGCGGACATCATTCTTCCTCACGCACTCTCGTGGGCAAGGTGTTCGCCAGTGGGTTCTACTGGCCCACAACGCTCAACGACGCCACCGAGCTGGTGTGGTCCTGCGAGGCCTGCCAGTTCCACGCCAAGCAGATTCACTAGCCTGCGCAAGGCCTCCAGACCATTCCACTCTCATGGCCATTCGCGGTCTGGGGGCTGGATATCCTGGGCCCGTTCCCTCGGGTGGCCAGGGGATATCGCTACCTCTACGTCGCCATCGACAAGTTCACCAAGTGGGCGGAGGTGGAGCCCGTGCACACCAGCCCTGCTGGCTCGGCCATCAAGTTCATCAAGGACCTCGTGAGCCATTTCGAGGTCCCCAACCATATCATTACTGACAATGGCTCCCAGTTCACAAGCAATCTCTTCAGGACATATTGTGCTAACCTTGGAACACAGATATGCTACGCTTCGGTGGCACACCCACGGAGCAACGGCCAGGCCAAACGCACTAACGCAGAGGTCCTGAGGGGCCTCAAGACGAGGAGCTTCAAGAAGAAACTTGAGGCCTGCGACAGGGGTTGGCTCGGTGAGCTTCAGTCCGTGTTGTGGTCCATCCGCACCACCGTGACTAAGCCCACCTGCGAGACCCCGTTCTTCCTCGTCTACGGGGCAGAGGCGGTCCTCCCGCATGAGGTCAAGAATCGCTCCCTGCGGGTTTTGGCGTTTGATGAGGCACGCCAGGACGCCTCGCGGGGGACAAATCTCGTGCTCCGGGAGGAGGCCAGCCGCCAAGCCTCGCTCCGTGCGGCGAGGTACCAACAGGCGCTGCGGCGGTACGACTGCCGCAGCGTCCGCTCCAGGACCCTTGAGGTGGGAGACCTCATCCTGAGGTGGGTGCTCTCCAGGGAGGGGCTCCACAAGCTCTCACCCATGTGGGAGGGCCCGTTCAGGGTCGCCCGCGTCTCCAGGCCTGGCGCCGCGCGCCTGGAGACGCCGGACGGGATCCCCATCCAGAATGCCTGGAACATCCAGCACCTTCGCCAGTTCTACCCATGACACTCTCACGTATTAATGAGTGGGGTTGTACACACCCCGGAGTCTCCCGGTGCGTCGCTCCTTGACACTGCGGGGGCTCCCACCCACGCCCAAGTGGAAGCCCCATGCTCCGCGCTGGCGGACGACACGGTCTTTCAGCGACTATGCCCACGCCTAGTGGAAGCCCCATGCTCCGCGCTGGCGGGAAGACTAGAAGACTAGTGTAGGCGCCGGACGTGGCTGTTCTTTTGCTTGCCTTTGTAACCAAATTTGTTGTTTCTTCGAATGAATTTGAGCTTTTCGCGTCTTTATTTAAAAGGGAGGGAATTCTTCTTTTTCTTTTTGTTGCTCCCTGCAGTGTTTCCCCTCTTGACTTTCATTCTTAAGCGGTGTAGTGGTTGCCCATAGCTCACTCCATGGCGGCCCGCGAGCGGGGGCTGGGCATGGTACGCCTGAGCTGGCTTAGGCCGCTCACGCACACACCTCGCCAAGGCCTTGGCGTTCGAATCCTTGCGCGGCGCTCTCGAGCGAGCTAGCGGGCACGCACCGATTTCGGCCCATCGGCCTCAGGAGTGCTCGCCTCCTGGCCCTGCCGGGCATCGCGCCCCAGCGCGCTAATAACGGCCGGCCCTCGCTCGGGGGCTCCAGAGCCCTACCCAAATTGCCCCTCTGGGCCTCGCGGGGGCACGCCATTCAATGCTCCGGAGCTTGCCGAGGGGCCTCCCTAGGTTGTCACCAGGAGAAGCTCCGCAGGAGCGCGCCACCACGACGAAGGGACCCGCGAAGGGTCACTAGCGCACCAAGCTAAGTTATTCTAATCATGCCAAGCAGGAACTTCTAATTAATAGCAGCATGAGTATTAGAATGCAAACGGGAAATACTGACATAAGGGCGCAAGCGCTGCGGTTCATTACACACCCCCAGGGGGCTTTTTCATAAGTTGTGATGCAGGAAGCAAAAGAAGAAAAACTGAAGAGGCGGCCTCTAGAGGACCGCTGCTCCTGAGGCCCGGCTTCGCCGCCGCCCGCGCTCAGTCGGGGTGCTCCTCCTGCTTGACGGGGGCATGATGGCGAGGTGGCTCGGTGTCCTCCGGAGCAGGGACGCGGCACCGTGGTAGCATGCCGTCCTCTTTGGTGTGCGCACGGCGACGAGGTGGTTCGTCGTAGTCATCGTCGCTCGAGCCTTCCCCGGAGGAAGCGCCGCTACTGGAGGAGCGGTAGCCATCGCCAAGGGTAAGTTCACCATGGAGGACATCGCCGCCACGCTGACCATCGTCGTCGGAGGCGTGGTTGTTGCTGTCGTCGTCGCCTTCCGGGAAGCACCCCAGGAGGCTGTCGTCCTCCCCAAAGACCCTGACAAAGAGCTTTGCCGCTCCGTCATACTTAAAATGGAGGGTGCACCTCCCATCCAGACTGCGGGCATGGGCAAACAACTGCCACTCGCGGGTCAGGAACACGTGCCCGATGGAGGAGACCTCGACCTCCACCCACGAAGACTAGTTGCAGCAGCCGTCCGGCTGCAGCCGCAGGCCAACAGGCCCTGCTGCCGGCAGCTCCTCCGCGAAGGAGCTAGGAAGCAGAAGCCGGGTGCCCGGAGGGCCCTCCACTCATATGACGAACTCGTGTCCCGTGTCACCCGAGTGGGCACGCGGGCGTGGTGGCCGGGCGGCCGCGGTGCGCCTTCCCCCTTCGCCGCGGCTGCTGGGGCCCCCGCAACTGCCTCCGCGGGAGAGGCCCCTCCCCTGGTTGCTGGAGCTGACGCGGGCTAGCAGGGGTGGCCGCCCGCGCCCCGTGATGGCGCTGTTGATGCGGCCGTGCATTTGCGGGGACTGCCGCGTCCCCTCTTGAGTGGTGGCGAGCCCAACCACTCCTTTGGGGCCTTGCCTTTCTCTTCAGCCGAGAACCTCCTCGTTGGCGCCATGGTCGCTTCAGCGAGGTGACGGCGCGGCAGAGACAGGAGAAGAGGGGATTGCAGGCCAGAGGATGAAGACGGGCTGGGGGGGGCTCCGCCTTCCTCGCCCTCTTATAGGAAGTCGAAGGCCAACCGGCGCCCCTCCATGTTCCAAGCGATGATGGCCCTGCTGCATGCACCAGGCAGTTGTCAAGTCGGGGCAGCTGCTAAGGCGACGTGGGGAAGCGGAGGCGTCCACGTCCTGTCAAGCGCCACGCATCAGCCTGGCCGGCAGGCGGTTGGGGCCCACGGCACTTCGCCCATGCCCCTTGGCTTTACCTCGAAGCCAGCCCGAGCGTGCCTTGGGCCCAGGGGCTACTGTCGGCATTCTGGGAACCAGCGTACCCAGACTTGCCTGCCTGCGGCCCACAGCGTGGCTCCCTCGACGGCCTGGTATGGCCCAGCAGCAAGACCTTCAAGGCAAGACCCTCACGAGGCCCCCCGGCCACGCGAGGCGGACGACACCAAGACCTCCACAGGGAGCGGCCTCCCCAGGAGCGGAGATTCCTATGCAAGTGCCCAGCCTCACGAGGTTGCGATGACATGAGCCATGACGACCAAGGCCAGGCGAGCGCCAGCGGGCGCAGAGGAGACAGTTTCCCTTTCGGTGCTAAGGGAGCAAGGACAGGCGTGGGTTCCCAAGGAGTCCTCCAAAGGTTTCCATTCTGGTGCAACAAGACCCAGACCATGAGCTCGGTAGGATGGATGTCATCGCCGAGCCCACTGCTACATCACGACCAAAAGCTTTGCAGGAGAAGACCACCTTTCATCAGGATAAGATGTACTACTTGTCCCCTTTCAAATTGGCCGTTGTGGGATCCCTTCCCACCTAAGTTTTGAGGGAAGAGGACCGAGGCCACTATAAATATAGGTTAGCCACCACCGTAGAACGGGTCGACTCATTCTCACCCCCGAGCCCTCACGAGGCAGCTCATCCACTGTACTAGATCATCCTCAACCTCCTCGCGAGGCCAATCCACCACAAAGCAGGAGTATGGTTTTACACCGCAAGGTGGCCCGAACCTGGGTAAACTGTTGTGTTCATCTTTTTCCCCGCTCACGCAAATCCGGCAAGGCTAGGCTATAGGGCGACAAGCTCGAGGCATGAGAAGTTGAGATCTTCGCACACGCCCCAGAGTTCGAACCTTCTTGGGTCTGCGAAGCCCTGAATCTGACAGTCTCATCGTCCTGAAACATTGAGAATCTCGGTTTTTAAATCCCAGTAAATCGAAAACTCACCCAAAAAATATGAAACTTGGCATGGTTTCATGACATGGCACATATATGCCGTGGTAAAAAAATCGTCTAGTTTGAGACAAGGTGCACACATTAATAGCCAACGAAGTCCTTTTGAAACAAACATCTGACACGTTAATATCACAAACGGTTGTATTATATGAACCGTGTGTGTTCCCGTAACCATTTAAGTGCGGCCACGCGTCCCTCTTTTCTAATGGGATAGTACTACCTCGGTCCTCGTTCATTGGTCATCTTTGTATTTTGTGCCAAAATTTAACCATACTCGATGGCGTGCGTGCAGCTGTTTGATTAGACGGGACGAGCGCGAGAAGTCCGCCATGCAGGCTCGATGGGACACGCGCGAGCAGTTCACCGCGCAGGCTCGACGGGACGCCTGCAACCTGTCCACCTCGCAGGCTCGACGGGACACGTGCGAACAGCCAAGGCTGCCCATGGTCACCGGGAAGCGAGCTCTTTGATCTCCATCCACCAGCTGCCCACCTCGCTCACAACTTCTCCATTAATGGCGGCCGAGCCGCTGTTTAACACGTGATTAATTAAAGCACCTGGACGGAGGGTGTTTGCTTGTGATCCCATGGCCCCGCTCAATGTTAGCATTTGCGTTGTTCATGTTTTCAACTCATATTCCGGATAATTTAAAATGCCACATAGGGCAAAGGATAATACGACGACAAATAAAATGGCAACGGATAATATGACGACAAATTTACAATGGCACGAATAATAATTGTCTTACATATTCCGGATAATTTTAAATGCCACATGCGGCAAAGCTTGGAAGACACGGGGGTAAGAGAAGAAGGAAATAGCAAACAACGATCTGGGTCGCTACTGCCTCTACTCCTCGATGGATCGCCGGGCGACGACATCCTCCAGCTCCTTCAATTCCTCGCGACTTTGCTTGACAGCAGCCACGGATTCCTCCACCTCCTACTCGAGCTTGATCTGGAGCTTCCTCAATTCACCCATCAGTTCCTCGATGACCGCTTTCAGCGTCATCCCCGAGGCACTGCTCTGCTCATGCAGCTTCTTCCAGCCGGGGCCTCCTCCTCCGTCTCGACGAGGCCAGTCGCCTTCTCAACCGAGCATCGCTAATCTCGAGCAACTTCATCAAGCCGCCGACCAGCTCCTGATACTTAATTAGGACAGCAAGAATGTCGTCATCGCTGGCCAAGGACTTCAGCAACTCCAGCTTGTCGTGATCGCCGACGCGGCGAGTTCGCTTGTGAGAGCCCTCGCATGCTGGTGAGAGCTTGTTCGAGGGCTTCGTGGCATGCAAGGACATCTCTGCTGCAGCTGCCGCGTAGCGGCGGGACCTCTCTAGTGTTTCCGCGGCCTTGGTCTTTGCTCCCTGGTTATATGTCGACCCGAAATTCCTCCTACCGATCATGGCGGAACGACTTGACAGGAAAGACCTGTTTTGTGGGTGATGAGTAGAGGAACTAAGAATAATTTTTGTGTGGGTAGTTTTTATAGCCCAGTTCTAAGTGTGAACACATTTAGGTTTGATCGGTGTGAACAGATTTGCAATTACTTATTGCGTTGTAATCTGGAATGTGACGAGAAACAAGGTCAAAATTTATTGATGGTTCTAGGCTCGAAGCCCGAAACACACCTTCATATGGCTGCCCATTTCTATTGTTCTGGCTCATCGCAAACAGTTCTTATGGATCAACCATATGCCACGCATCGCACATGCATCAAAAGCCCAAAACGGTTCCCAGATGGCGTACGTGGGCACGCGTTCTCGGGTGTACGTGTCTGCCCACTATCACACACGGTCCAGATATCACCATCATGTCTGATGGATGCACCGTCGCGCCTCCCACGGGGTGCCAGAAGGTTGACCAGAATTGCAATAAGCAAGTGTGGTTGCTCGCCATTGAGGCGGCCGCGGCGCGCTCTGCTCGTCGTTGAGGTGGCGGCGGCGCGCTCTGCTCGAGTCTGTCCGCGCGTTTTGCTCGCCATTGAGGCGGCTGCGGCGCGCTCCGCTCTGGCGTCCCTACACGCGCTCTGCTCGCCGTTGAGGCAAATTTACAATGGCAACAGTTAATAATTGTCTTACATATTTAGGATAATTTAAAATGCCACATGCGGCAATGCCCAAAACACTCACAACCTACATATGCTTAGTGAACTAAAATGTCGATATGCGACATTTGCATACAATTATAATAAAATATAGGCTAAAAGGCTCTGGCGGCCTTCCGACGACGGTCTTCTCGGAATCCATGATCAGCATAGCACCCTTGCGGCCGTTCATTCCAAGTGTCCTGACCCACCTCGGCCTATGGAGCTGCTAGCGCTGGGAGGCTCTTGGGGCTGCTGGGCCTCTTCCAGTAGAGCTTGACAATGTGCAATCGCGTGCATGACATGCCCGCAATCCGTCCATCACCTGCATCCTCAAGATACCACGTTGGCGATGTTCTACTTCGTTGGTGACGTCAACTCCGCCAAGGGTGCGCTCGAGCCTGGCCACCACATTTTCGGGATTGAGGTTGACACGGCCACCGCCGGAAATGATGAAGCCGCAGATTGGCTGTCGAATAACTGAATTGTAGAGGTCCTGTGCCCATTCCTGGCTGGGCATTAGGCTCTCAATGAGCACCGGTGATGGCGGCTCTTTGGGTGGGTCGTCGATCATGCCGCCTAGCAGCTCTGGATCTTCTACATGGTGAATGGCAAACTGCTCATCACACTTCCTCTGCAATGTGTCGATTGTGCGACCAAGGACTGTCATGGCGATATCGCTCCTGATGGGCCATGGTGCCTGCACCGGCCGATGAAGCTCTTGCTCCTCGACCAGCTCCGGCTCATTCTCCTCGCCGAAGATGTAATGCGGGTAGGGGTCGACGTTGAAGCTTTGGTCATTGCCTGGCATGCTTGGAATAACTAATGGTAGATGGGTGAGGACTAGATCTGCGCACAGTGTCGCGACGGTGCGTTGCCGCCTGGGTTATTGTAACACCCCAAAAATTTAATCATGTTTTTACTAAATAAAATTTGTCTAGAATTAAAATTTTGAATTTTTACTCGGTCTTTTATTAATTTCAGAACCATTTTCTATTTCAGATTTTTCAAAATTCTTCCCTCCATATAGAAATCTTTGGAAATAATATTGTGGCTTTGGTAGTTTTCTCAAATCATTTCAATTATATTTTAATAACAGTAAGAATTATTTTCATAATAAAAATTGCCCAAAACAATTCTTTTAATAGCATTTACAACACTTTAAATGCCTCTGTTGCACTACAACTATTTTAAATAATTCTTTTAAAATCCCACAAAAATTATGAGAGGTCATGTGATGCCTGCAAATCACTTTTATGCAAAACCCAACTTGATCTTTTGGGAATTTTGAGTGAAACAATCTCTTTTCATTTCTGTCCATTTTCTAGGTTTTAACTACAACCTCATTTTTCCTTGCTCCAAAAATCCTGAAATTTTTCCCACTTATAGTCCTTCCAACCAAACCCTTAATTGCAAAATTTTAGCTCCATTGGAATCATTTTAGTTCACCAAATATTCCTCTGAATTTCCTGTCCAGAAATGAATTTCTATAAAACTTGCACAGACAAGTTTTCTATTCTCACAAAACAACTTCACCACTATCTTTACCATCCAAAGAGACCTCCACCTGCCAGTCTCCATGACTACCAGAACCACCTAAATACCCTTAGCATTCTGTAGAACACCTTGAGTGCATGAACAAAAGTTTCAACTTTCCAAAACCTCATGTGGCACCTGATCCCCTAGCAAAACAAGTTTGTCCACCATCTCTAGAATTGACAGGAGCACCACTCTGCCAAGACTCAAGTGTATCAAGCCACTCTAGGGCACCCTGGCATTGTGTCGAGCACTTTGTGGGCGTGCACTGAGCACGGCCAGGACGCCAGTATTGCAGGCTTCGGCATCGCCCACGAGCCGTGCCCCCGCTGTCGCCCCAGCACACGCACCACCCCAGATAGCTTCGCCAGGAAGCAGTACGCCTTGCCGACACGCTGGCTTGGCCTCTAGCGCCGGCCAGCCATCGCTATCACCGCCGCCCGACGCTGCCTTCCCTGTCACGCCACCGCGGCCGCACGCCTCCAGCACCGCCTCCCCTGGCACCCCTGTGCGCCCGACCACTGCTTGGACCTAGTTCAGCCTCCCCGAACCGGAATCCACCCCCTGGCACCGCCCTCCGCCGGTCAGCGCCACCACCGACTCCATCTGTCACTGTCACGGCGCCGCCCATGACGCGTGGCCCAACCCGCAGCTGCCAGAGCGTCCCCGCCTTAACTCCGGGTCGTCACCATCCCTACCGACCCCCAATGGCCTCGCCACCGACCTCCATTCGCCATCAATGGCCGCCCGCCACCGTGGCTTCCCTGGAAGCCCTAGAACCGCCTCGCCCCGCCTGTAAATTCCCTCCTCGAGCCCTCTCTTGTCATCAGAACCTTCCCTCACTCCTCTCCAAGCCTCCCTGAGCACTCAAACGACCAGAGACGGTCGTCTTCCTCGTCTCCGGCAGCTTCTGCCGCCTCCACCTCCTCGATGGTTCCGACGCCACCACAGCATCCCCGCTCCAATCTCCTCACCACAAGCATCCACTCACACCCGCACATCCATTCCCCCTCTCAATTTCAGTTGAGATCGACCACGGGTAAAAGCCCCTTTCAATTTCCATCGGAGCTTCTCGGGAGTCCTCGCCGCCGGCAAGATAGGGCCCTCCGGCGACCGTGCCGCACCTCAACGGGATCGTCAGAAGCTCCAGCGCATGGCGGTGTGATCCTCTCCCGGAGCCATGCCTCCAATCGTCGGCGAGCATCGCCGGGGCTCGCCTCTGTTTCTGTTCAGGCGCGCACGAGGGGGAGGACAAACCCGACAGGTGGGTCCCACCTGTCGGTGACTCGCCGCTTCGCCTCACGTGGCAGCGTCTCTGGGCTCGGCCCAGTGGCGCCGTTTAACTGGGCCTCGCCCGGTGCGCGCCTTAGCTCGACAGGTTGCTTTGTTTTTTCCTTTTTAACCAGTGACTTAATAATTTCCATAGAGTTCATTCTGAGTTCAAATGAGATGATTCAAATTTATAAATACTAATAAAATTATGCTCTATTAATATGGCTAGGGTGAACATTTTTCCTAAGGTTTAGTATCTACTGGATCAATTAAATAGTATTTTTAATCATTTATTCCAACTTAGTAATTCCATAGGTAACTCATTATAACTCCAAATAAATTGATTATTTTTTCTGTTATTTTTAATTTTTCATCTAGTTTATTTTAGTAATTATTTCAAAAATATTTGAAACACTTTTTTAGCACTATTTTTGTTTTATATGGTAATTTAAATATTTTTGAAAATAGGAAATGGAGGGGAGTTAAGATTTCAAACTTTTGGAGTGCACCCAATACTTCTGCATGCTCAAGTCAAGCATCTTGAACACTTGATATGGTGAATACATGGTAGTTTATTGCTAGAATAATTTAAACATGACTATGTTAAATTCAAACTAAATTGCATATTGCTAGTAGTGCTTGCATGGTTTGAATCCGAGTAAAATTTGCATGCATGTAGTGTTGGCATGTTTCATCGTGCCGTGCATCGTGTGTTGCCATGACTAACTTGCAGGAGCAGGCATAAGTGAAATATCGTTACCGGCAGAAGGATGATCACGTTGGAGCGTGATCATGCCTTGATTGTTGTGCATGTTGGAGCATGCAAGGGTTGTGACCCTGTTGGGATTGCTGTTGAAGGAATACCTTGTTGTGCTAACCATTGCAGGAAACTTAATGCCTCCTGAGTCGACCATAGATCGAGTCTTGTTCCGGTAACCCCCATACTTGTTTCGTGCTGCCACAGGTTCCTGCCATGGGTAGGGTATGGTTCAGTAAGTTGATAACCCCTTTCCATGCACACACCATACAGAGGGCCACGATGAGGGTTTCCCAGGGATCCGGGACTAAATCCTGTCATCGGGTCAGGGGGCATCGGTGTTTCCAGTTGTGACTGAGAGGGGGGCACCCCTTATAATCCGCACGTATTAATAGTGATCCCATGCAGGACATTGGTCTCTCTGTCTCAGAGTTTTTCTTGAACGATGCCTTGGGTGATTCCTGGCATCCGAAAAGTTAATCTGGTGTGTGCTGGTCAGGTGTGTTTTCAACCCAAAGACCGTAATGGGAATTAGTCAGTGTCACGGTACTGACTAAAGAAATTCTTTACTTGTGGGTAAAGCGTACACCCTCTGCAGAGTTTAAACCTATTCGAATAGCCGTGTCCGTGGTTAAGGGCTACAGTCTGGGTTGGTCAAGTGTCGGTCTTAGTGTCGGTCTTCGGAGGAAAATAATTAATTGGACCTGAACTATTTTGCAGGATATTGTTATCATCACTAACGCCGTCATGGTTATTTGAATACTATTGCTGTGAAATATTTGATGGTTATGCATATTATTGTGAACTAACCTTTTAATTTTCCTGAGTGTCTCAGGGGCTGGCTAGACTACCCTGGGCACTCAATTTTATTTTCAAGACCTCTCGTGGCATCCCTCGAGTTAACAAGCAGTTTATCACGCCACTACTCTTGTGGACACCCGATTGGCATTTCTCTTCAAGTCCGACCGTGGTGTCACTTGACACCCGACTGGCATTTCTTTTCAAGACCTCTCGTGGCGTCGCCTGAGTTCTCGGATGGTCCTGTCTCGTCCGATTTCTCTTTTAGACACCCGATTGGCATTTCTCTTCAAGACCTACCGTGGTGTCACTTGACATCCGACCGGCATTTCTTTTATTTTGTTTCCTTTGACTTTCCTTGTTTATCACTAAATTTTTTTATATGTTTGCATATGCTAATATGTTATCATGCCATGATTTAATTCCTGTCGGCATGCATTCAATATAGTCCAGCATGAGCATACGCATATAATTTATTTCATCATGAGCACATAATACCTGCTGCATTCGGTATATCTTTTGTTCATGATGTTTGCGAGTACATTCAAACGTACTCACTGGCTTGTCCCTGGCTATTTACTTGGCCAGGTCAGGAGTTCAGCAAGGACTACCTCAGCGACGTCCGTGCGGAGCCTAGGATAGCAGCCACGTGGATAGGAATTATCTGGGTCAGCTGTTCCTGTGGGAATGGAGCCCCATCGACGTTGGAGAACCACGAGTCATTTCCGTCATCCACCACCGGAGTCACTGTTGTATCATTAGACCTTCATGGTCTTGTATCCAATTCTTGTAATAGCTTGGTAATCTGTAACAAGGATGTGTCCACCAGTAGCGGTAATCCTAGGTTGGTGATGACACAAGGGGTTAATTTCTGGGAATATATTGTGTCCCCGAAATCCGGCCCCGACAGTTATATGCAACAAGCCATTAGCTGGTGGCAGGAAACCGATGAGGGAAGAGGCGGGGATTTTACAATTCACCCATGTGGAGCGCGGGAAGCATTCACTGGAGCGTGGAAGCCTTCCCTGGAGTGCGGGAAGACTAAGTGGAGCTCACAACCCGAATACCGTATGCAGTGTTATGTGTTATCTATCACACACGTGTTAACATAAGGAAACGTATGTATAACTTACTAATCATCGCACACGAGTACTCGCAGACGCATCGTGTGTGATACTCCTAGCCACCGCAAGCAACTAGTTTGCATTTTTCAAAGTTTTTTGTACACATTGAATCGCACATGAATTAACTGGAGTAACCGTCTGTGTTATAATTTCTCATCGCAAACAGTTCATCCAAGTGGGCTGTTTGCCGCATATCACACACATCTTGTTTACACGAATCATTTGTGTTCTTTTGGCTCATCACAAACAATTCATCTATGTGAACTATATGCCGCATATCACACACATCTTGTTAAGTTGAACCGTCTCTGTTGTGTTCCCTAATCGAAAACAGTTCGTCCGAGTGAACCGTATGCCGTATATCACACACACCTTGATCTGGCTAACCGTTTCTGTTGCATTCCCTAATAGCAAACAGTTCATCAGAGCGAACTGTATGCCATATATCGCACACACCTTGATATGGTTGCCCGTTTCTGCTGTTCTGTCTCATCGCAAATAGTTCGTATGGATCAACCGTATGCCCCGCATTGCACACGCAACTAAAATCTGAACCGTGTTTGATGTATCCACCATCGCAAACGTTTTGCATCTTTTTTGATGGTTTTTTTACATCACTGTTTGCGATTAATGCATCGCACACAGTTTCATCAAAGGGTCTCTGATCATAGTGTCGCATTAGCAGCATCCTGCAGTAGTGAATGTGCATGTCATAAAAACGGAACATTGGAAGTTGCTATGGAAATGCCATGATAGGTAGGTATGGTGGCTGTTTTGAGGAAGATATAAGGAGGCTTATGTGTGATAGAGCGTATCATATCATGAGGTTTGGATGCACCAGTGAAGTTTGCACTGACTCTTGAGGTGAGAAAGGGCAATGCACGGCACCGAAGAGGATAAAAATGGCAGAAAGGTAAGAGTGCGTATAATCCTTGGACTCACATTAGTCATAAAGAACTCACATACTTATTGTGAAAGTTTATTATCCCTCAAAGCAAAGTAGTAATCACATGCCTCTAGGGGGATAGATTGGTAGGAAAAGACCATCGCTCGTCCCCGACCGCCACACATAAGGTAGACACTCAATAATAAATGATGCTCCAACTTCATTGCATAACTAGAGACTATGCATGCATCCTTCGAGAATCACAAACCTTAACACCAATACTCTTACTAAACCACAATCATTCACTACTACCCCCACATATTACCATCTTAATATCGCAAAACTATTGCAAGGAATCAAACTTATCATATTCAGTGATCTACATGAAAGTTTTTATTATATCCCTCTTGAATACCAATCATATCAGGACCAATTTCATAACATGTGCATATTGCCATTACTATTTATTAGAATCTCAAAAAGATTTAAGTGAAGCATTAGAGTGCAACTATTTCTTTAAAATATAACCACTGTCGTGCTCTAAAAGAAATAAGTGAACCACTAGAGCAACTGCCTAGCTCAAAAGAAATAAGTGAAGCTCATAGAGTATTCTAACAAATTGCAAATAAATGTGTGCCCCTCTCAAAAGGTGTGTGCGGCAAATAATGATTGCAGAAAACTAAAAATAAAACAAAGAAAATACTACTATAATACAAGACGCTCCAAGTAAAACTCATATCATGTGAGAAATAAAAATATAGCTCCAAGTAGTATACCGATGGACTGTAGATGAAAGAGGGGATGCCATCCGGGGCATCCCCAAGCTTAACACTTGGGTCTCCTTGAATAATACCTTGGGTTTCCTTGGGCATCCCCAAGCTTAGGGTCTTGCCACTCCTTATTCCTTAATCCATCGTGATCTCACCCAAAACTTGAAAACGTCAGCACACAAAACTCAATAGAAACCTCGTGAGATCCGTTAGTATAATAAGCAAATCATAAACTTTAGGTACTGTTATGAACCCATTCATATTTTATTATTTCATAATACCTACTATATTCTAACTTCTCCATGACTTATACCCTCAGATATAATCCATAGCATCATTAAAATAAGCAAACTATGCAACGAAAACAGAATCTGTCTAAAACAGAACAGTTTGTAATGATCTGAACAAACACTATACTTATGGAACTCCAAAAATTCTGAATAATTAGGACAACGTGGGCAATTTGTATATCAATCATGTGTAAAAATTTAAAAATTTAATCACCTTCCAGTGAAGTATAATAATTCCAGTACTGGGCCCAAAAGTTTCTAATTTTTTTCACAGAATCAAGTCAACTTTCAACCAAATCATCCCAAAGGCTTTACTTGGCAGAAACACTAATTAAAACATAAAAACACAATCATAAAATTAACATAATTGTGTCAGAACACCAAAAAAAGAAAATAAAAAGGAAAAAATAGATAACTATTGGGTTACCTCCCAACAAGTGCTATTGTTTTACGCGCAGGCCACTTAATATTACAACATATTACCATCTCATACATAAACTCATTATCATGAGGAAGGCTATACCACATCATATGCATACCCTGCAAAACCAAGTTAGACGTCCTTATTCAATTTTGGCAAAATTTTAGTTACACGGTTAACCAATTTTAACAAGTAATACTAGCTACCTATGTCCACAATTAAGGCGATGATTCTTGATGCTAGATTAAGGTTCGGGGTGTGTGAAACAAGAGACTTAAAAAATATCTAGCCCCACACTAAACATCATCAATACGCGTGACCCCCTAGAAGATCATCCATCTATAGTACCCTCTTGTGTACGTGATGGTTCACTATTCTCAACTATGGTGAAGCCCGAGGAACCGTTAACAGATCGTCGACAGCCAGAGTCGATCGATTGTCAGAACCTTGTGAAAAGCGACACCATGCCGTCGATGAATTGAACCGAAGCAACACTCGAGGGAAGCACAGAAAGAACATCAACCCTCAAGATCACATGTGATCTAGATCGAAACCTGCACCTACTCATAAAACCACTGATGATGCCACTGTTGGGAAACGTAGTAGAAAACAAAAAATTCCGCACCTCCGATCACCTAAGATCAATATGAAGATGCATAACGGGTTGAGATCACGATCGTTACCGTCACCGAGTTGCACTGGAAGATGAATGTGTCGGTGTAGATCGTACCTGGAGTCCCTCGAACCATCAATGAATGATCCCTCGTACCACCCATGAATAGTCCCTCGAACCAAAGACCGAAAGCATGACCTCTCTACTTGGTTGCAAGCGTACAGCCTTCACGATCCGACAGCGCTTTGCCGTCCAGCGCTAATTATTGCCGAAAAATTAGAGGGAGGAGATTAGAACCACATTTGGCCTCTAATTATGAGGACAAGAGAATTATCCAAGCTCTAATTAGTCAAATAGGACCAACTAGAACATGAACTAGAAGAACTATAGGAGGCTCCAAAAACTGTATGTCAAAAAGGTGGAAATCCTCTAGTATATATAGGTTGGAGGGGAGCCACAAGGGGAGGGAAAAGTCCCTCCCCTTTGGCTGGCAAATGGAGGAGGAGTTGGACTCCTCCCACACTCCAATTTGGCTCCTTTCCTTAGGGAAGGGAGGCACTTTCCACTTGGGCCTTTTTGGCCCAAGTTGCCTTCAACCTCTTGGCCTTTCTAGGCCTGTTGATATTTAAATTAAATATAAAATGTAATCAATACTTCTAGACCATTATATATATATATATATATATTAGCATCCCAGAAACTTTTTCCACCTATATATAATTTATCGGTAATACCCGGTATTACCCGATACTCATCGAAACCCTTCCGGTGACCCTGAAACGCATCCGGATCCTCTCGGAACTATTCCGAATATTCATGAAATAAATCCAAAAATATATTCTCATGAATCCCATACTACTAATACTCAGCAAATCATGATTTCCTTAAGCTTGTGGCCCCGTAGGTTCAGTACGTCATAGACATGAACGAAACTGTTCGTTCAATGACCGACAGCTGGACTGTGGACGTCCATATTGGTCCTTGTGAGTACACTAATGAAATTAGAGTGAACCTTTGGTTATCATGTGATGTTCCCTTTGCTTTAGGTCACTTCACAAAACCCGGGATGCATTGGTATCCTCATGAGTCATCACCATGCTCACTATACTGAAATCCTCGTTACCGGTTTTGTTCTTCTTTCTTGTTATTGTGTTTCGGCATCCCTGTGACGAAGTCATGTGTGTCTGGCCAGATGATGATTGATGCCATCACACCGGGAGGGCCCTAAGAATATCTCTCCATCGTTGAACGAGCAAATCCCACTCTCGATCTATCCGGTCACTTGTCAAACTTTCCGATGAACCTGTAAGTTGTTGTTATGATCACCATGTTACAAGTGACGTTTGAGCAATCCCAAAGCCCATTGTACGCTAAGAAGTCACCACGATACTCTCATGGTCTAAGGAGCAATATCACACGTTAACACTCCATGTTATTACAATTGAATGCAGATGATATTAACTCAATTCGTAACAAACAAGATTGGGTTGATTCAATATGATCGTTCTTCCAACGTCATAATCTCAATGTTGTTTTAGGACTATCGTTACACTTAATGATATCCTAAGATCCGGAAAACATGATCACCAACAACACTTGAGCTAGTCTTAGAGGCGAGACTAAGAACCTTTTATTTACTGTTTATCATTCCACACGTGCATATGAGTTTTCCATTGAATCGCATATTCCAGGATCATAGCAGTTATAGCATAGAATATAAACTCTTAACTATGAATATGTAAATATAATAATATAAATATTATTGCCTCTAGGGCATATTTCCAACAGTCTACCACTTGCACTAGAGTCAATAATCTAGTTTAGCACATTTAACTTTTACACCAATGGCAATCCGGTGTTAGTCCATGCTTTGCTTGTGGTATGGACTTTGTCCTGTAGAATCTGACAATCTTCATATCTGTGTGTACCCTTTGCATTTCAATGCATCTGTCATGCTTTCACATAAATTCATAATTTGTGTGAAACTGGCTTTGTATGTATTTGAATCACTGGCCGTACCTTTGATTCCTTAGATTGAACTATAGAACCAGTATTTGAGAACATTTTTCTATTTGTACAATCATCTAGAAACCATACCAAGTTAAAAAATGAACCTTTGATTCATCACCCTCTATTGTTGCTTCTAAAGCGACAATATACTCAGTGTTCTGTTATAGAATTCACCACAATAACTTCATTGGACCAATTCCAACTTAATGTGCCACCATAAATCATTTAATTGAAATCGAAATTCACTTGGAGCACTGATTGAAGATTTTTGTTGATGTACTACTTACATCAAGCATGTATTGATGTAAACTCCTTACACCGATCTCTTCATTTTCTCCGTATGCGAGAAACATGTCATCAGTACTCAACGACATTTTCAGTGTTGTCCTGAGATCAACAATTTGACCTTTCTAGTAACTTTACTCACAACTTACTTGGAGTACTGGACTTATATGGTCATTTACATACCCTGGAATTAACACGAGTGTGATTGAAATCATGTATTCACTCAACAGTATTTCAAGATACCAATTCTTGCTAAGATCTCCTTCCATGTGACTTTCACGAGAAAACTCTTCTTGACGTTTTTCATGCTAAACTGCTTTAGTACTTTGTCAGTATGTATTTTGGCTAGGCCTTATTATACACTACTATCTCCATAGATTATTATGTCTAATACAAGGACTATATTTCCTAAGTACTTTACTGAAAAACTATTTTCAATAAAGTCTTAATCCATGTAAAGAAATTTATGTAATTTCCAATCAAGAATGTGTCATGCACACATAGTGTTTAAAAATATTATCATGCTCCCACTTACTTTCTTGTAAATACAAGCATCTTTATCAAAACAAAGATTCTAACTCCACTATACTTGCTTCAGATCATTACTGGATCTCTTGAAGTTTGCACACTTACTAGCATCCTTTGGATCAAGAAAATTACATTGGACTGTATCAAATATACAACCTTGGTTCTATTTCCATCTCATGGGAATCATTTTGACATCCATCTGCTATATCTCATGACTGAAATATTTAGTAATTGCTAGTTTAATCCGAACTGACTTTAAGTATGATTATGATGAGACAATCTCGTCATAATCAACTCCTTGATCTTGTCATAAACTATTTGCAACAAGCCAAGCATTATAAAACATTTTTATCTTTGTCAATTTATAGATCCATCACTACACTTTAGAATTTAAGTCTTTTAGAGGGTCTATCAAGTTCCAAACTTGAATTATGTGTATGGATACTATCTCGGATTATTTTGGCGTATAGTCAATTCTGGAGTCAGGTCCCACACTACAAAAAAGGACACATCCGTGACATTTTGGCCCGAATGAAAAAAAAATCTGTCATGCTTATGCCACTTCTATGACGATAATTGTGACAAAACCACGTATCATCATAGATGTGGTGGGCTCCTACTTCTATGACAAAAAATCATGACAGAAAATGGGCTTTTCGTCCTGGGCGGGCCGGGGACGCACCTGCATGACATTCTTTGGGCCGTCCATGACGGAAAAAATCGTGGTAGAAGCGAGGGCGAGGAAAATTTCGGGGAGTTCCTGGTTACGGTGGGTGGTTGGGGCCGAACGATGCACGGAGGGATTGCGCGTTTCTCTCGTACACATGCACGCATGTGTGCGAGGCGTTGGGCTCTAACTGAACCCGAGAGAGGCGTTCGCGTACTGAACCCGACCGATTGCACTAGCTACGTTACTGAACCCCGAGTGATCGAGCCCTTGGCTATTAACTGAACCCGAGCGATTCCTTCGCTACAGCTGCTAACTTAAGCCGATCGAACCTACTGCTGCCTCTTGATGAACAGTGACCATTGTTGGGGGATGGATGAAAAGTTCCCAGTGGGGGCCGGATGAACATGACCCCGTGGTAGTAGAGGCCATTGCCACTGGATGAATAGGACCCCGATCGAGAGGAGGCCACCACACACCACCCGATCGAGCCGGTTGGGGGTGGATGAACAGGACCCCGTGGAGGGCTGGTTGAATAGTAGCCGGTGGAGGCTGGATGAGCAGGACCCCGTGGATGAACAGTAGCTGGTGGAGGCAGGAGGAACTCGACGGTGGATGAACAGTAGCAGTTGGAGGCTGGAGGAAGTCGACGATGGATGAACAGTAGCCCGTGGAGGCTAGAGCGAGGCAGTAGACGGTGGATGAACAGTAGGCTGTGGAGTCCCGTTTTGCGGTAAGCCACACCCCTCACGATGAATAGGACCCCATTTCGACCATAGGTGCTCCAACACAAGTCCGTTTCCTCCGTTTTGCGGTACGCCACACCCCTCCCGATCAACAGGACCCTGTTTCGACCGTAGGCACTCGAATAGAAGGCCGTTTACTCTGTTCTGCGGTACGCCAGACCCTTCCTGATGAAAAGGACCCCATTTCGACCGTACGCGGTCGAACAGAAGGCCAATTTCCTCTGTTTTGCGGTACGCTAGACCCCATTCCGGCTGTTCCATCCATGTCAGTTGGCTCCCGATGAACAGGAGGTGTTCTGACCCAGTGGCTTCGCTCTCGATGAACAGGACGTGTTCCGACCTTGTCACTTGGCTCCCGGTGAACATGACACTGTTTCCTCCGTTCTAACCTAGCCGGTTAGCTGCTGATGAACAGGACGACGTCTCTGCCGTCCGTTGCCTCTCCATGTACACGAGCCCTAGCCGTAAGTATGCGCGCGTACACATTCGAGACCCCGCCCGTATGTACGTATGTAGCTGTATTTACTTTCTTGCAGCGTGGCTGTACATACATGTACACGATATATATAGATGTGACTACATGACATGCTATGTCCGCGCCTCTACTACAACATGTGCATCTCCTTACTCGGCCACGGTTCATCACTGCAGAGAGAGCGATCGACCAGTATTGTCGGGGACGAATCCACGATCACCCATGGGACCCAGGGAAGGACCCCTTTACGTTCGGCAGGGAGAGACGGTCGCACGAAGAGCAGATCAAGCGAAGAACACGACAGCGCACGCGAGAGATTTACCCAGGTTCGGGCCGCACGGATGCGTAAAACCCTACTCCTGCTTTTTGGTGTATTATCTGGATGATTGTTCTAGCCCCAGGAGCGCTACAGTACAGAGTAGCTGCGTACAATACTGGAGTTCTCAATCTCCGAGTTCCTCCCCTCCCTCCACGTTGCCTATGGGCCTCCTTTTATATGCACAAAGGGGTCACCAACAGGTGGCAAACAGTAAAGGTAGAGGTGGAAAGTTGCTACAGTAAGGCCATTATTACTAGGATGACATGTCCTACCTACCACTGACGGCAGGGGACAAGGGCATTAAATGCCCATGCCTTAGCTGTCCAGATACATGTATCTGGACGTCTTGGACGTGGGAAAAGCCTATCCCACCTGCTCCTGCACCACTAGCTACAGAGCACCGCCGTCTACACAGTGCCCTACCGTGCACGCTTGGAAGGACCCAGAGCGCCACGCTGGCAGAGGCACTGGAGCAGCAGCACAGTAGCACAGTGGTACAGTAACGCTTGCCGTGGCAAGACCTTTGCCGCACTTGATAGCTTGCCGCGCAAGGTAACTTGCCGGGGCAAGTACCTTGCCGCAGCTGCTATCTTGCCACAGCCAATACCTTGCCGCAGCCAATGACTTGCCGGGGCAAGTACCTTGCCGCGGCAAGTACTCTGCTACAGCATTTACATGCTTATCACTGACGGGTCAGGACAAGCGCATTAAATGCTCTGTCTAGGTGTCCCTTAGCTTCTTGGGGATGGGAAAAGGGGCCATCCCATCAGCACCGCTTGGCACAGTGCTCTGCCACGCATGCCTGGAGAAGGGTCCAGAGTGCCATGCTGGCGGCCGCACTGGAGCAGCAGCATAGTGGCTTAACCTTGCCGGGCAGGAACCTTGCCGGGCTCAGCTGGTCATCCCGGCAAGAACCTTGCCGGGGCCTTGTCTCCAGTCTAGCTGTCCCCCGGCAAGCCTTGCCGGGTTCAGCTGGTCATCCCAGCAAGAACCTTGCCAGGGCCTTATCTTTAGTCTTGTCGAGTCCTGAGCTTGCCGGCCCTGATCTCTCCGGCAGTAGTAGACTTGATCTTCTGGTCGACCCACCTGGAGTCTTGTCTTGCCAGCTCTGCCTTGCCGGCGTTGCGTGGACCCATTCCCGGCAAGTAGACCTTGCCGGGAACTGGGCTTCGAATGTACTCTTGGGTGGATTCCTCCTCTGCCATGTCCTTCCCGCCTGGAGGCTGCGACTTGTCGGTGCGTGTCCAGGGGTAGTGAACACCCCCCTGTTTACTACACCGACAGGAGCCCCCGGGCCTGGGCCGGATAGGCATGCACAGTGGTTGTCCGGGCTAGGCCCAACGACGCGCACCGGCAACATGTAGATCTGTTCCCTGCCGTTCCTCCCGCCTGGAGGTCGCAACCCTGTTGCTGCAATGGCACGCATAAAGAAATAATTTACCTTAATTAGGCCAGGCTTTATGGCACAAGAGATATTCCTTCATGCCAAATGAATGCATGCTTCCCCTTTGATTGATTCCGTCCTTGCACATATCTTATACCCTACGCTGTCTGGAAACCCTGCCGGTGCGCACGCTTGCCGCGAGCGCTAGGTGCGGGTCTTTAGCAGCCTGCTGGAAACGCCACCGCCGGCAAGGCGACTTGCCGGGCCAGAACGCAGCTGCTAAGTTTGCCGAGCGGACTCGAGGCGAAACCAGAGCGCGGACTAACCACGGCAAGGTCCTTTCGCGTGCAGGTCGATATACGAGAACGAGGAATCAATCAAGATGACCCACGCTTGCTGGAAAGCTTTCCGGTGCGCACGCTCCAGTCAGCGGCGCTTGGGGATCGGGTCCTTAGCAGCTCGCCGGGAAGGCCGCCTCCCGGAAAGGTTTACCTTCCCGGTTCTGGTGCAGCTGCTCACATCGCCGAGCGGACTCGAGGCGACTAGGAGCGCAACTAGCCCCGGGAAGGCTCCTTCACGTGTAGGTGTAAGAAGCGAGTGAGGACAGTAAAATGAATGCAATTGCCGAAAAATCTGTGCAACTTAGCTTTTTCTGCTAGGGCGCCGCTAGCCCCCGAGCTTGTTTCTTGCTCAAAGAGTGGTTGTCGGAGCCCCCGGCAAGGGAGGCTCTTAACTCTGGCGGAGAACTTTGACGTTCTCAACCCCAGCTTCCGGCAAGCTTGTTGCCGGGAAGGCTCTTGACTCTGACTGAGAACTTTGACGTTCTCGACGCCAGCTTCCGGCAAGCTTGTTGCCGGGAAGGCTCTTCAGAGGGTTACTCTCTGGGGCGCTGCCAGCCCCCGAGCTCGCCTTCCATGCGTGTTCCTGCAACACTGACTGGGCATGAAATGCCACAACAACGTTTGAGCACAACAAGTTGATTAGCTTCTGGTTAATGTCGGATTCGCTGCAATCTTGACTCCTGCTGAATATTCCCTTGCTTGCCGGAACACTTTCCGGTGCGCACGATCCAGTCAGCAGCGCTTTGAGGAACGGATCCTTAGCAGCTTGCCGGGAACGCCGCCTCCCGAAAAGGTTTACCTTCCCGGCTCTGGCGCAGCTGCTTAGGTTGCCGAGCGGACTCGAGGCAACTAGGGGCGCGACTAGCCCCGGGAAGGCTCCTCAACATACGGGTTTACGCAGGAACCTTAGAATAAAACTCGCTAAGTCCTTCTCCTTAAACGACTGCATTTTTGCACAGTGAGCCCCCCACGCTTGCCGGAATACTCCCCGAATGCGCACGTTCTGGTCGATGGCGCTTAGGATCGGGTCCTGTTCAGCAGCCTATCGAGAACGCCGCCTCTTCAGGAGCTTAACGCCTTAGAAACAATCGCAGCTGCGTCTGTATTGTTGGGCGGACCCAAAACAACCAGGAGCGCAGAATGTTTCAGGAGCGCTCCTTCGCGCACAGGTTATGCACAAAAATATCGTCCAGGATAAGACTTAACAGCAGAAAGTAATTAAAGCTTTAAAACTTAGCTTTTTGCGAAGGTTCAGGCCCTTCTTATTGGACGCTATGGCGGTGAAGATGATGAAGAAACTGCCGCGCTGATTGCCAGATCAGGTTCGCGCAGCCCCTCACCCCTACCTGGCGCGCCAAAGATGTCGGGGACGAATCCACGATCACCTATGGGACCCAGGGAAGGACCCCTTTACGTTCGGCAGGGAGAGACGGTCGCACGAAGAGCAGATCTAGCGAAGAACACGACAGCGCACGCGAGAGATTTACCCAGGTTCGGGCCGCACGGATGCGTAAAACCCTACGCCTGCTTTTTGGTGTATTATCTAAGATGTCGGGGACGAATCCACGATCACCTATGGGACCCAGGGAAGGACCCCTTTACGTTCGGCAGGGAGAGACGGTCGCACGAAGAGCAAATCTAGCAAAGAACACGACAGCGCACGAGAGAGATTTACCCAGGTTCGGGCCGCACGGATGCGTAAAACCCTACTCCTGCTTTTTGGTGTATTATCTGGATGATTGTTCTAGCTCCAGGAGCGCTACAGTACAGAGTAGCTGTGTACAATACTGGAGTTCTCAATCTCCGAGTTCCTCCCCTCCCTCCACGTTGCCTATGGGCCTCCTTTTATACGCACAAAGGGGTCACCAACAGGTGGCAAACAGTAAAGGTAGAGGTGGAAAGTTGCTACAGTAAGGCCATTATTACTAGATGACATGTCCTACCTACCACTGATGGCAGGGGACAAGGGCATTAAATGCCCATGCCTTAGCTGTCCAGATACATGTATCTGGACGTCTTGGACGTGGGAAAAGCCTATCCCACCTGCTCCTGCACCACTAGCTACAGAGCACCGCCGTCTACACAGTGCCCTGCCGCGCACGCTTGGAAGGACCCAGAGCGCCACGCTGGCAGAGGCACTGGAGCAGCAGCATAGTAGCACAGTGGTACAGTAACGCTTGCCGTGGCAAGACCTTGCCGCACTTGATAGCTTGCCGCAACCAATAGCCTGCCGCGCAAGGTAACTTGCCGGGGCAAGTACCTTGCCGCAGCTGCTATCTTGCCGCAGCCAATACCTTGCCACAGCCAATGACTTGCCGCGGCAAGTACTCTGCTACAGCATTTACATGCTTATCACTGACGGGTCAGGACAAGCGCATTAAATGCTCTGTCTAGGTGTCCCTTAGCTTCTTGGGGATGGGAAAAGGGGCCATCCCATCAGCACCGCTTGGCACAGTGCGCTGCCACGCATGCCTGGAGAAGGGTCAGAGTGCCATGCTGGCGGCCGCACTGGAGCAGCAGCATAGTGGCTTAACCTTGCCGGGCAGGAACCTTGCCGGGCTCAGCTGGTCATCCCGGCAAGAACCTTGCCGGGGCCTTGTCTCCAGTCTAGCCGTCCCCCGGCAAGCCTTGCCGGGTTCAGCTGGTCATCCCGGCAAGAACCTTGCCGGGGCCTTATCTTTAGTCTTGTCGAGTCCTGAGCTTGCCGGCCCTGATCTCTTCGGCAGTAGTAGACTTGATCTTCTGGTCGACCCGCCTGGAGTCTTGTCTTGCCAGCTCTGCCTTGCCGGCGTTGCGTGGACCCATTCCCGGCAAGTAGACCTTGCCGGGAACCAGGCTTCGAATGTACTCTTGGGTGGATTCCTCCTCTGCCATGTCCTTCCCGCCTGGAGGCTGCGACTTGCCGGTGCGTGTCCAGGGGTAGTGAACACCCCCCTGTTTACTACACCGACAAGTATGTACATACACGTTCGCGACCAGACAGACAACCCTATGTACGGTTCAACTCGGTGGGTCCCAGCTGTCAGGGAGGATAAGGAGGCACTTCCTTGCATGCGAAGATATAGCTGGTGCGTCCCAACTGCCAGGGGGAATAATCATTTTTTTGCCCGTAATATGGACGCACTTCCTTGTGTGCGAAGATGTAGCTGGTGGGTCCCAACTGTCAGGGGGGAACCATTTTTTTCGCAAAATACGGTAGCCCTTTTGGTGGGTCCCTGTTGTCAGGTGGAGGAATCATTATTTTGCGCGTAATAAGGAGGCACTTCCTTCCTGTGGCCGTGGACCCAGCTGTCAGCCTCTCCACGTACAGTCCTCTTCCGATGGAAGTCGTTCCTTGACCATGTTGACCACGCCACGCCGAGAGCACCAAGGCGGTGGACGATGGCGAGCCCTAGGAAAGGAATGACCCGGAGCCGGGGAAGACTCGGCAGTTGTTTCCCACGCGGACGGGAGTATGAGGGTTTACTGGTTTGGCTGTAGTGTGAGGTTGTCGTCGCCGGAGAATAACAGGAGGTCTCGGTGAGTACAGGGATGGCCAGCCAAGCGATGGGAGTAGGGTGGGGCGGTGAGGCCTGCGCGGCAGCACAGCCGGCCACGGGACGCAGGAGCAGGCAGCACGGCAAGCGATGGTTTGGGCGGCTGGAGCAAGAAGACCAAAGGTTGAAGAAACACGACGGCCGTTGGATGGACATCGTACGGTCACTGCAGCTAGAATCGTTTATATTGACTAAGTTGACAAATCCTGCATCTGCGCCAACTTAGTAGGCCCACAAGTCAACCTCCAAATATGGTGGGTCCCAGCTAGCAGGGGAGTATTCATTTTTTTGTGCGTAATAAGGAGGCACTTCCTTGCGTGCGAAGATATAGCTGGTGGGTCCAAGCTGTCAGCGGGAGGAACTTTTTTTTGCGAAATATAGAGGCGCTTCCGGTGGGTCCCCACTGTCAGGTGGAGGAATCATTATTTTGCGTGTAATAAGGAGGCACTTCCTTGTGTGCGGCCATGGACCCAGCTATCATCGTCTCCATGTTTTGACCAAGCCGCACTGAGAGCACCAGGGCGGTGGACGACGGCGAGGCCTAGGAAGGGAACGACCTGGAGCCGGAGAAGACTCGGTAGTTGTTTCCCACATGGAGGGGAGTACGAGGGTTTACTGGTTCGTCTACCGTCGTCGGAGAATAACAGGAACTGTGGGTGCGTAGAGGGATGGCCAGGCCAGCGATGGGAGTAGTGTGGGGCGGTTAGGCCTACGCGGTAGCACAGCCGTCCACGGGCGACATGAGCAGGCAGTACGGTCGGTGCTGGTTTGGGCGGCTGGAGCAAGAAGACCAGAGGTTGAAGAAGCAGCATGGCTATTGGATTAACAATCCAACGGTCACTGCTGCTAGAATCGTTTGTAGACTAAGTTGACAAAGCCTTTCGTACACGTCAACCTTGTAGACCCACAAGTCAGCCTCCAAATCTGTCCCAAACAGCATACAACCCGAAATTTCTAGCCAGATTCAATTAATTTAAAAAATAAACATACCTTAATGTAAAATCCAATGAAATTTTACCCGCACAAAAAAAATGAAATTTAAAATATCAAAATCGGAAAGAAAAAAGTAATTTGGAACTAATTGCCTGTTTGCTGTATTTTTCATTTTACAGCCCATTTCTTATTACTTATAGCCCATTTTTGGGGCAAGCCGAATGCATCCCTCCTCGTCTTGAAAGATTTCAGGCCCAGCTGGGCATAGAAAAGCAAGTAGGCCTCCGTTGGTTATTCTGCAAAAACAAAATAGCTGAGCTAGCCATTTTCAGAAAGGAAAAACAAAATTGGGCTGGTCATGTGGTAAACATATGAAATAAAAGCCTGGGCTTGACGGGCCACAACTCCCACACAACCCAGTTGATACCCTGCTCTGTCCCAAACACAAAAAAATAATACTGCGCGAGCTGCTAGGTCTCGGGTGTCAGCCGCTCCTTGTGCAGTTATCTTGCTTATTGACAACATTAACAGTGGCGTGCGACCCAGATGTCAGGAAACCATCAGGAGGAACCATTTTTTCTTGTAATAAAGGAGGCACTTGCTTGCCTACTGCCATGATCCTGGTGGGTCCCTACTGTCATTCTCACCATGTACAGTTATCTCCTTATTCCTCTCGGTTGTTGACCATGTTGACAACATCGGAGGGCGGCGCCGCAGCGAGCGAACCAAGGCGGAGGACGACGGTGAGGCCTCAGACGGGACCGAACATGAGCCAGGGAAGATGCGTAGAGTTTTAGGGTGCGATGTGCCCACGATGCGTGCGTGGCAGCACAGCCAGCCATGGGAGGCGGGAGCAGGCGGTCCCGTCAGTGCTGGTTTGGCTTTGGCGGCTCGAGGAAGAAGAGACTGAAGAAACACGATAGACATTGAATGTCAATCCAACGGTCAAGGTTGACACAATCGTTTGTTGACTAAGCTGACACCACGTAGCATACTTTTGTATAGGAAGAAAAGAAAAACTGGGCTCGTTCGCCAGATAACATTCCCGAAACTGCCACCATTTGATCTTGCGTCGCAACTAAAACTGCCAGGAAAATGCATTCGTTTGCCGTCCTCCTCCCAGGGAACGTTCGCCACATAACATTCCCGAAAATCAAAGACTTGAGAAGGCGTACAGAACAAGCTAGTGTACCAGTAAAGAGACGTTGCAGAGTTTTAGAAAAAAGAGAGACGTGCTCCTGTAGCTGGTTCGAATCCAAACCTAGACTATGACTATATATAGTGCTATGCTACTCTGCAAGTAATGAAATTGACATATCCAACGTTCGCTTCTCCTCTTCTCTAGTTACTCTGCCTAGCATCAGAAGCTCCAGCCGCAGCAACCATGTCCGCTGGCGGCTCATCCACCTGCTCTTCAGCAGGCAACAACCAGATATGCGCCAAGTCGCCACCCGTACCATCCCCTGTGGGTCTCATCACACCCCCGCCGATACACTCACCGTAGCTGGTTGCTCATCGCAACCCGCTGCCGTTGGTGTGGTGCCACTGCTGCAAATGACGTAGAGTCACCCGTCACGTCTCAACTACAATCCTCAACCCTGGCCGAGTCTTCTACAAATGCCCGAATCATGGGGTAATAATATGTTTAAGTGTTTTTCGCCTGCTTTCGGTTGCTGATTTTTTAATAGTTTCATTGATGATCTTCCAATTTGATTCATGCAGAAAAGGGAAGATTCGCGTGATTTGTATTTCTGGGAAGTTGCTGATGTGGGGGAGTGGAACTACGCTGATTATTTGGTTAGCCGACGAATCCCAATACCAGCAGGTTGGGGTGTTGGACAAGTAACTGAAGGAACGACAGACGAGGAAGATGCAGAGCAGAAGGTTAAAGATGTAGTTCATTTGATCATGGCCAAGCAACAGCTGCTGAACGTCCTTGACAGTAATGAGGAGATGAAAGAGCTTGTGAAGATAATGGGCAAGATTGTTGTGCTCTGTAGGATGATTGTCTCTTTATTTGTAGTGTATGTAGCACTCGTGATGTATTCAGTGGCTATGACATGAGCACTTTGCTAAAACTAGTAATGAATGAAACATGTTTAGCAGGCTGGGCGTAGTGTTGTGAACATTTAATGATTTCTATTAATGGAAATCGGGGGGTATCCCCTTTTGCTCATAAATAAATAAATAGCAGAGGCCCTTTTGCTAATAAATAAATAAATTAGCAGAGGCCCTGTCGGGTCAACTTTGTTCGCATTCGAAGACGTCGAGCAAATTGCAATCCAACAGCAAACTATGTCATCAAATACAAGTTTCACAACCAAATATGAGTACAACTAAACAACAATGTCATCATGTTTTTGTCGTCATACAATCACCAAACACAAATCAACATACATAATAAGTGATGTTCTCACAGCAAAATACTAAATAACAACTTCATCAGGTTTCAGTTGTCATAGCAAACACAATTTCACATAGTAGATAAAAAGTCATCTTCTCACAGGCAAATACGACAAAAGCAATCTAATCATCATCCGCAGCAGCAGCGTCAACATCTTCGCCATGTGTATCAGTCTGAATCGTAATTCCCCCTAGTGTCATCTTCTTCTTCATCCTCAATGTCCTCGAACATTGGCGTCTTATTGATCAACTCTTGTATGTCCACAGCCCAACAGTCAATCTTTTGCCAGCATTATTGACATGATGGTTCTCAAAGATATTAGGAACATCTGTGGAATCTTCTACATTAGGAGCAGTGTAAGCATCATCTTGTTATGCAACTTCATTAAACAAATTCCTCTGCTCAAACCTTTGCAATACTATCCAGTCATCGCTACATGCATATGTGTCTTCCAAGAAAAATATCTGTGTTGCTTGATTTGCCAAAATAAAAGGCTCATCGGTCTGGTACGCCGCCTTGACATTGATGGATTTGAAATAATCATTAGCTCTGGGTTTTGCGATCCTGGAAAACATATTATACCAAAGACAGCACAACAGAACCACACACCGATGAACCTCGAAACTGGAGATATACTGCAACTGAACAATGTCTGTTAAGTTAGCATACATTTCAGTTGTCTCTTTGCCATATGTATCCATGCTCATGATGGCACTGTTTTGTGTCTTCCTGCCTTCGTCGCGTGCAAGGGTGTTGTACCGCACATCTCCAACAACGCAAGATTCATAATGTCTTACCCGAGTATCAGGACCCATTGCTAGTACGTAAAGGGCATCATTAACTGCCTGCCCATCCTCCCGCATCTTCTTAACCTATGGTTAGAAAATAGACAAGCTGATCATCTTATGTACTCAATATATTAAAAAAACTGACAGTGCAATTCAAAATCTTACATGGCTCTTGAACCATTTTGCAAATCCTGCCATAACTAGTTTGTCAATGTGTCTTGGATTTTGCGGCAGTAACTCCTTTTTTTAGATGCTGTACAACATAGTGATCGTGTCAAACATCTAAATGTATAAGAATGTGCTGCAAGTTTAGTAGATTACGATGTATAAGCTGCAGTACTTAGCGCTTACTCGATATAAGGTAGAATGTTAGGATAGTTATTCAACACATACCAGACCATTTTATCCAAATCTTTAGTTTTCTCGTCCTATCGACTCTTCCCTATAACTCGAATAGAACAATTGAAAACATTGAGCTCGGGATTGTCTTCACCCACCTCTTTGCTAAGCTGATCAACTGTTTCAATGTATTTTGAGCAGAATGTCAACGCTTCTGTAGCAATGTAGGTCTTTGCAATGGAACCCTCAGGTCTAGCTCTATTCCTAACATAGCCCTTGAAAGTGCCTAGCTGTCTTTCAATAGGGTACATCCAGCCATACTGTACTGGACCTCTAAGTAGTGCCTAATTAGGTAGATGAACAGCCAAATGCACCATCACGTCAAGGAAGGCTGGAGGATATATCTTCTCAAGGTCGCATAGGATAGTTGGTATCTTGTCTCTAAGACGCTCCAAAGCATCTATCCTGATATTTCTACTCCAGAGTTCCCTGAAGAATTGTCCCAACTCTGCAACTGCTCTGTAAAAGTCAGGGCAGCCCAATCCTCTAAGGATAATAGGTAAAACCCTTTGAAGTAGGACGTGGCAGTCATGAGTTTTCAACCCTTGTACCTTGTTTCCATCTACACTGACTCTCCTTTCAAGGTTGGAAGCAAATCCATGTGGGAATGTCACACGTGACAGGACCTTGCAGAATTCTTTTCTTTTTACCTTGTCCAAGACATACACAGCTGGTGCCATATCCCATGATGCACCATCATCTTCCACCTGCAAATCCTTTCTGATACCCAGGTGTGTCAAATCAATCCTAGATTTTAAGGTATCTTTCGTCTTGCCTTCAATATTAAGAAGTGTGCCGATAATGCTGTCACATATATTTTTCTCGATGTGCATCACATCAAGATTATGCCGCAGATCAAAATCTTTCCAATACTCCAAGTCCCACAAAGTGGACCTGTGGGTAAACAATAATCTCTCTTCTGCCCGGCCATGCTTCCTTTTCCCGCTACCATTATGAGGATGGTTTCCTGGTGTAATATGCCTGACCTTCTCTAATTCCACTTGCAACTCACCGCCGGTGAGCCTCTTTGGCGCATCACGATTTTCATGCTTTGCATTGAACACATGTCTTTGGTATTTTGTAGGACACGGCTTGTCCTTGGCAAGGAAACGGCGGTGTCCAATGTAACAGATCTTGCTAAGTATTGGGTATGACAGAGGATTCTTGTCACAGTGAACACATGCATTGTAACCATGTGTCGTTCGCCCTGACATAGTGCCCAAAGCCGGATAATCATGGATGCACCAAATTATAACAGCATGCAGAAAGAAATCAGCTGGTGGGCTGCTATATAGGTCTCGAGTGAGAACACCCCTCCATAGCTGTTGAAGTTCCTCGACAAGAGGCTCCATGAATAAATCAAAATCCTTTCCAGGACTTTTTGGACCTGGGATGAGCAAGGCCATCATGTAGTTTGATTCTTTGGTGCAGACATTTGGTGGCATGTTGTAAGGGATAACAAGCACTGGCCACATGCTATATGTGGCACTCTGGTGACCAAATGGGTTAAATCCATCTGTAGATAAGTCAAGTCTAATGTTTCTCGGGTCAGCAGCAAACTTTTTGTGTTTCTGGTTGAAGCTTTTCCAGTCACTACCATGAGATGGATGGCCATTACATTCTGATCTCTGTACTCCTGGTTCCTAGAATGCCACAATACATCCTCTATTGTTTCAGCATCATGAAACAACCTCTACAATCTTGGTATAATTGGAAAATGTCTCAGAACATTATGAGGAATCCTCTTCACAGCATCGCCATCTTTCCATCTTGAAGATTTGCATTTTGGGCATCCACTTAAGTTGGCATAATCCTTCTGAAACAGAACACAATTATTCTTACAAACATGGATCATATCATATCCAATTCCAACTGCACGAAGGAAATTCTTCATTTTACTGTAGGTGTGTGGCAGCTTAGACACATCTAGGAAAGATTTGCGGAAAACAGCCAACATCGCATCGAATGATTTGTTGGTCATCCGCTCAGATGTCTTCACCTGAAGAAAGGTGACCATAGCTGAGAATACTGACAGCTTATTTCCTGGGGTGACTGCCACGTTGCATTGTTCCAACATGCGGGCCCACCATTTTTCTTCTGCAGGTGAAAGTTCATGAAATGCGCGAGCATTTCGTAGCATTTTTTCAATGTTGGCCAAACTCATTGGCTCCGCCGCCACCACCTCCTCCTCCTCCTCTTCCACTTGAGCATCAGGTAGATCAAGATGGTGATCTGCTGCTTCCACATAGTCAGTAACATTGACGTTCATAGCATCACCATGATGAACCCACCTAGTATATGTGACTGACATCCCATACAAGTGTAGATGATTTTGCACAGTTGACTGGGGTCTTGTAACTGAATTCATACAACTGCTACACGGGCAGCGCACATCTGATTTCTGACCACCGTACTCAGCTCTGATAAAGTTCATGAAGTTTTCAACCCCCTCGACATATGCAGCGGAGAATCTTCAAGCAGATGTTATCCAAGTCCTGTCCATCTGTTAGACATAAAAATTAGTTCTTCTACTAGATATTACAGGAAAAACATATATGCTTTTTTATAAAGTCCAGAAAAAAATACCTAGGTCGATGTCTAAAGCTATGGCAAGATATTTGGACAAGCAGATCTAAGTAACGAAATATATGTAAAGCTAATTCGGCAAACAGATTTGAGTGCTAAATTATGGCAGGCTATTTCAGCAGTCAATGAGGCCGAGCACATAGCCATCGAAGGCCATCTCAGCAACAAAGATCGAGTATAGAACGGTGTCGAGCTATTTCACCTAACAGATTGGCTACTAGCCAATGGCAATCTACTTCGCAATAAATATATGGCAGGATATTTTAGCAACTAATCAGGCGTGGCATGCCATCTCAGCAAAGCAGATTGAGTGCAGAATAGGGCAAGGAAGCTTCTTAAGCAGAGCATATTGACTGTAAACTATTTCGGCAAATAGTGAGATTAACAGCGTCTATCAGCTAACATTCAGCGCTACTCCAACATGCATGGGGCCTCAGTCTAGAATGCGCGTACCATGGGAGAAGTTAACCACCGTGCTTCTTCACAAGAACGTCGCCAGCGGTGGCGATGCGGATGGAGGACGGCAGTCTACGAGAGCGTACTATGGGTGCGAGAGGATCGTCGTGCTTCCTCTCGACGAGCCGCGGCACCGACGTATCGCCGCGGCGGGGAGGGCGGCTTTGGCAAAGCGAATGGAGTGGAGGGGCTGGGGGGAGGGGGGTTTGGGGAATATTATTGGCTAGTTGGCCGAAGGGCAGTTGAATTTGTGATTTGGGGGGAATTTTCGCACGGTGGGCGAGGGAGTTTGGCGCATGGTTGGTTTCTCCAAATGCAGTCCCACGTGTCAGTGAAGAGGCAAGCCGAAACGTGTTCTGTTTGCGTGAGCTATGTGCAGGACCGACCGTGTGAGGGGTGCAATGCGACCGCGACAGGCGTGTTGTGAGTGTACCGCCTTTTTCCTTTTAAACTTGGTGCTTCGCGCGATCCATCGATACTACTACTAGTAATCCAGTAATCCTGACTAAAACGGCGTGGCCGGGTCTTTTCCCGCGCGATATGCTGGGAGGTTGGCTTAGTTGGTTTTTTTAGGACTTTATTTTTTAGGACAAGGCTTAGTTGGTTTGATAGACAGAGCGAGAGAAAGATGTGAGATGTGTGAATGTGTAGTGGACGTACTATTGGAGTGCCTAAGATAACTTCTGTATGTATACCTATGTGTTTATTTACTTCGCATGTTAGCTTTGTCTCGGGTCAAACCTTCCAAACTTAGAGCAAGTTTATACACACAAAAACGAATCATCATTCAATATATTTTCATACAATATATCTTACTATTATTATGAAAGTTCATATACACCGGACGAGATTCATGCAAACACGGCGGATTTTCATTACATTTCAAACTTTTATAGGACAAAAAAGAAAATAAACCCGACCCTAAACCTATTCTACGGCAGTGACCGACATCCACTTTCCTTTGTACTTCCGCATCGGCGGCGACGTCCTCCATCTGCCGTCTCCATGAACAGCAGCGGTGTTCAAGACCTATGAATTGAAGGTGCGGTCTCCGGCGAGGAAGAGTAGAACACGGGAGACGGGCCGGCCAGTTGGCACACCATGCCCTGCTGCCTCCCATGCCCTACTCATCCTCGGAGGAGTCTCCGACCTCGGCGGTGCCGGTGGACGTGAGGTCAATGATGATGGATGTGGACGGTCCGTCACTTCACCTGCCACATGTGCCACCAAACGTTGGACGGTGGCAAGTAGGACGCGTGGCTGGCGGTGCTCCCGTCATCAGCCGCCAGCGTGGCCACCGCTTGTGCGGTCGCGTCCGCATCCGGCTATGACGGTATTGCATTGCGAGCGGCGAGTTGAGTGAGGGCGGTGACCTCGAGCTTCATCCCTGAAGACAAGCTCTCCCACAGAGTGTTCCCGCTCGCGGTCATGGTGGATGTGGTGCCAGGTAGGAGGTTGCGCTATGGTGTGGAGTTTAGCTGGCGTTGCCTCTTTAAGTAGCGCATTCCGGTGAGGCCAAGCGTCTGGGTGCGTTAATAAGTCACCGAAGTTGGTTCCTCGGGCAGCGAGCCTGCTTAATGACGACATACGGATGAACGGCATGAATGCGGACAGCTGGCGCCGGCTGGGAACACAAACACTCGACGGTGCGAGGGACGAGGGTTTTTTGTGTGCCAGGGTAGTCAGCTGCGGGCGTGGCAACAATGGACATGCCCTTTGCTCACATGCGATCCCACATGTCATTGAAAGATGACCCGGCATGGTCTCAGGTCCTGGGGATGCAGTTGGCCGTGCTAGAACACTCCGCGGATGCGTCGTGGCCCACGCGCACTTCGGCGCCCCGTGCATCCTCGACGAGCCGGGTGTTGATCTGCTTGTCGTGCCACAATGGTAGCGCCACACTCGGCACCTTGAAGCCGAGCATGTCCAGCGGCGAAGAGCGTGTCACTCACCGTGGTTGCCGTGTCCAGAGGTGGTGCGGGAGCTGCGCCACGTTGCTGGCCCCCATGACCCACATGAACGGTTGCCGGTGGCGAGGAGGTTGTGGGCCAGCTCCTCCATTGGACTAGTCTGTGCCACGTCATCCCGACAGGTGTGGCCCACATGTCGGTTTCCCTATTTTCCCTGCCAAATTTGAGCGTCAGTATGGCCTCATTAACACTCGGTCGACCTCTCTCTCTTCTAGTCTAGTAGTAAATGACGCGGGTGGGGGAGGGGGAGGGACGTCGGTTTGCTCTCAACTGCGGTCCCACAAGCGAGCGAAAACGCAAGACGAAGCGCGTTCCATTCGGTGAGCAACGTGCAGGGTCCACCATGCCGGGGTGCAATGCGAACGCGACAAGAGTGATGTACACCGTCCGTTCCTTATGAACTTGTGTACTTCGAGTACTCCTTTTTTTGAACACAGTACAGACGCAAGCGCTCATACATGCGCGCGTACACTCACCCCTATGAATGCACACACACACACCCTACCTCTATGAGCACCTTCGAGAGACTGAGCCGTCATATCTATAATATATCTCTACTCTTATTTCTACTCTCAGTGATGATGGTGTGCCTGCCATCTTGCAATATAGACCATCCGATCTATATCTGACAGATAGAAAGCAAACTATGGCAATTTTGCAAAAGGATACCTGCACCTCTCTCGTTCGTCCTTATCTCCGTCAACTTCACTCTTGAGTAATTAAAAAAGGAAGCCTCTGGAACAATCTGTCATGGTGACCGCTGCTGGCGTCGTCCATCCCCATGCCTCTACTAAGTCCGACCACCAATCACCACCGCGCCCCACTCCTCCTCACCTTATCTCTCATCTTTCTCGAGATATCATTTTTCGATGAAATTCTCGAGATACCATTTTCTTGATGAAATTCTTGAGATATCATTAGTTTTTACACATGGGATTACTCCTGCATGGGTCAATCACAACAGGTGTTTTGTAAAAAAATGCATCCTGATGTTCCGTGCAATGCACGGGGCATCTTGCTAGTCATCTTGAGATTTATGAAGTCACCGCCTCATCATCGACAGGAACGGTGGGGAGGTCCGGACGTCTGCCATGTGAAACTCCGAAACTTTGGTCCCATGCCACCCCACAACTCTCCAGGCTCCAGCCATCCGGCTTCGCAAACTCCGCACAGTCAAAACAGATTGATCGGTCATCACCGGAACCACTATTCACACCAGAACCTTCGCTGCTCGGCCTACGCCAGCTACTTGCCGGCCGGTCACCACTGCCCCAAAACAACACCTTTTGATCTCCTAGCCCGCATCGACCGTCCCCTAGTTTGCCGGAAAGCCATGGTGCGCCGCAAGATCACTTACTACAAGATGCTGACGCCGGAGCGCCGCGCAGAAATCGCGGCGGTGTTCGGCGCCACAGACCTCCGTTCCCAAGCTCGCTTTGCGGCGGGCCAATCCCCGAGGTCTCTGGAGCCAAGCTCTAAGGAGGAGGAAGCCGATCCAATGTTCATGGCGGAGGTCGTGTTACAGAAGGCCCCCGATGCGTCTGAGACGGTGGATGTCGACTTTGTGCCGGCGTCCGGGTCCCCCATGGTGCAGGCGGACCAGCGGTTCAACCTGGCGATCCTAAAGGAGGACCGGGAGGCGGAGGCTCAACTTGACACGGAGCGCGTGGATGCCACTGCCATCGAGGCCCTCTTGTAGGCGGAACCGGATGTCGTGGACGTGAACCGGGCGGCGGAGGCTCAACTTGACATGGAGCATGCGGATGCCGCTGCCATCGAGGCCCTCCTGCAGGCGAAACCGGACGTCCTGGACTTGAACCAGGCGGTGGAGGCTCAACTCGACGCGGAGCGCGTGGATGCCGCTGCCATCGAGGCCCTCCTGCAGGCGGAACCGAACGTTGTGGACGTGAATCGGGCGGTGCTCGCGTCCGTGCAGAGTGCCCGCACGCTCTACATGAACGAGTAGCTGGAGGCCGAGGACAACCACGGTGCGGAGACACACGTCGGCAGCTATGGCTTGTTTGCGCCGGCAGCCAAAGACGACGAGGCCGTCTCGTTCCGCGACCAGTGATAGTGTTTCTTTATGTTGTTGTTTTTAGGGATCTTTTGCTGTGTAAAAACATATATTTATGCAAGTCACCTAACTTTCATCGTTTGGGTCAGTCGACCATTTCAGGCGGTTGGATGAATATCCTACGTCTCCTAACCCTTCTTCTTCCTCACCTCTTCTTCTTCCCCAACAGACCACCGCACGGGCCGCACGGATCTTCCCCAACATGCGGTTGGATAAACATACTGTATGAACAAAAATTATGTGTCAGCGGTGGGATGGCTGAGTTTGGTTTGATCACATGCGGTAGCACATGTCACTGAGGGTGCGTTCCCTTGGTTGAGTTTGCGGCGTGCAGGAGCGACTATGTGAGGGTGCGGTGCGACCGCGACAGCCATGCGCAAGTGTACCTCCTTTTCATTTTGAAAAACTTTAGGCAAGCTTGGCAAAAATGTGTGGCAAAGTATGGCAATGCAAGGCCTAGACCCAAACAGGATACAAGTACGTACTACATGTGTTAAAAAAGAAAGGCGGGGTTTTCCTTCTCGGGATTGATCTATACAAATCCTTGTTTGACGTGTCAATTAATGCGTATTTTTTTCTCCAACGCCCAAAGAGCTAACCATCTCACTCCTCATTGCTTGATTAATGCAGCGCCATGCAAACAAACCTTCTCACTTCCACATGCATGCAAGGGTATATTAATGTCCTTGGTTGCTAGTACGAGGCAAACCCCATTAATTTTGCCTCGATTAGTGTTAGTGGCCTTCTACAAATTGTAATTTTGATACTGGCCTTGTATACAAATAAATGGAGGTAGTAACTATTTGACTTCCTTCCCCATTGCGGTGACGTCGATGATATCTCGAATGTTGTGGCTTTGGCGAAGTGCATTCGACGGAGCACACCATTGAGGGAGACCACGGTAAGTCATTCGCAAGTGCCACCTACAAGCCGAGACAACCACCTTCTTTGCATCTAGGAAGTCCATTGATCCAAAGGAGGCGTAAATATACTACTACACAATAGCGTCGTCCGTCCAGCTTAGGCCCTGTTTGGATACTCTAACTTAGCTAGAGGTTAGAGTTAGTTTCTAGCTTATGACTAACCCTAAACTAACTCTAGCGAAAGAGGTGTTTGGATGACAGGGTTAGATTGATAATAAGTGCACTAGGAGAACTAGCTCCAATTAGCACCTCTTGGGTGGGATAGTTTTTTTGGGTGGGTTAGATGCAACTAGCTGAAACTAGCCCTCATGTTTGGATACTTTAGGGCTATTTGAGCCCAAACTAGCTCAAACTAACTCTAACCCATGGATCCAAACAGGGCCTTAGTGTGGTAAGGTGGTTTCTCGAAGAAGACGATGGAGAAGCGGAGTCAGCGAAGAGTGAAATGATGGTTGTTTCGTCCGTGCTTTGTGATTTGATGCCTCACTGCTTTGTGATTTGTGATAGAAGGGACAGGGGAGTAGACTATGTGCTCTATACTGTAGATGCGTCCAAGCACGGGAGAAAGAGGAGAGAGGTTGCATTTTTCTATTCCTTCAATCAATCCATTAGGGAGCTTCGGTTCCCTCTTTTTGGCTTTGGGAGCACCCTCCACAATGGTTCCCATCGATGCCAAAAGCTATTTTCACATTTGGCTACACATTGTGGATGCCCTTAACCGTACCACTTGGTTTTCCTCCTGTGTTCTATCTATACAAATCTCGATTATATTGATCTAAAAAATTATATCAAGATTAGTAAAAAGGAGGTGATTTTGCCACGCTGAAGGCGGGGGAGGTTTCTTATTTTAAGATGACGTTGGCCTGGCGGTTAGCTAACATGCGGTCCCATGTGTCAGTGATTTACCAAGCCGATCCGCGTCCCACATGAGGCAGAACAATGGCAGAAGCAACAGGTGGTTAACTTGAAGAAGATTAGGCAGAAGCGGATTCAGCAACGAGTGAAATGATGGTTGCTTTGTCCCTCCAACTTCTTTTTTTAGCATCACTTCATCCCTCCAACTTAACTGCGGGAAAGGTGCAGCTTTGTGATTTGACGCCTCATTGCTCATTACTACGTCGGCGCCATGAACGGGGTGCTTCACCCTTGCTGCTTTGCACTATTATTTCGGTATGGCACGTGCACCCGGTTGCTTGATGTCCCACATGTCGGCGAATGGGACTAGAACATTTATGAAAGCGAGCGCTCCACTCTTAGGACGGAGGAGTACACGACACGGTGGCCCAGTGAACTATTACTTGTAATGTAGTACTACTATAGTTTTGCTGTTTCGCATGATCCATCGATACAAACCCGATTAAACAGGCAAGGGCGGGATTTTTCCCGCGCGGTAGATGATACTAGCCATACATTTCAAAGGCAATTTTAGTGTATGCAAACTGAATAATTAAGTAACAATATGAGATCTAGTAAAACTAAAAACACATATGATTTATTGTGTTAGAGTGTAGTAGTAGTGCTGTATTGCATAGTTGTTAGATGTAACATGCGAGAACATGTAGAGATGTACTTTTGGAGGGCCTACAGAGAGAAATTGGGCATAAAGTGGATTCAAATATTTGTATTCGTCTTCCTAGCATTTGTAACTCATATCTACAATTTGTACGGTAGACGTGAATGCTTGTTCGCTCTTACGAAACCAGTACAACAATAATGGGGTGGCGTGCGCCAATTTAGGCACTGGCACGTTGGCCAACTCGGCTCCACAGAGAGAGCGAGAGAAGAGATAAATACACTGGCGGTCAGTGTATTTCAAGCGAAAAGCGTAATACAGTCACCGGACTTCTGAATACGCTCATTACGGTCACTATATACATTTTGCCGTGATTATACGATCACTTGCTCACCGTTTAGCATCGGATTGCACTCTGTTGATCGGGCAAATAGTCTGTGTGGCACTATGTTGACTGGTTAAATTGACCACGTTCCTTGTGGGTCCCACCTGTCAGTTCGCATAGGAAAAAAGTAAGATAAACACAAATTTATGCATGCGCGACAAGACTCCAACCCACGCGCGGGAACCACCTGGTTGTGTATGTGTCTATCAGGGCCTGATGTGTGCGCATGCATGTGTAGGTTGAGCACTTGAGCGTGAGCGTGTGTGTTGGTCGTGTGGTGTGTGCATGCATGCGTGCGTGTGTGCGTGGCTGCGTGTGTACGTGTGAGTGTTGCATGCATGTAGTTCATGTGCATGCGTGCGTGTGTGTATAATCACCACACCAGCTCCTGTGTGTTAAAACAGACGGCTCAGCATACCAATACAAGGCCACCTTGTCCGTTGTGCCCGCGGTCATGACTTTGAACCACCGTCCAATATTTTTTTATTGTTTGTTTTCATTCTTATACACGCCGACAGGTGGGCCCAATGGTAGTGAGATAATGTGATGCAACACTGGAGGTGCCACATGGAGCATTTAACTAGTCAACTAGTCGTGTCTTGAACAAATACAGAGCTATACGGTGAGCCCGTGACTGTATAATAACCACAAAACATAAATGGTGACCGTAATGAGTGGATTCTGAAGTCCAATGTATGTATCGTGCTTTCGCTTCAAATAAAATGATCGTCACTGTACATATCGCGAGAGAAAGATGAAACATGCGTGAATGTGTTGGGGGCGTACTTTTAGAGGACCTGGAGATAGTTTGTGTGCGTACATGAAAGGGGCGTAGAGGGGGTGTGTGTGATGGAGAGAGAGAGATGCTCTTCGTTTCTCTTTATTATGACTAACTTTATATATAGTATAAAAATATAAAAATTCGCCGTGCGGAATAAATATCATTGGGTGCACCATGCAATGCAAATTAACTTTCATACTCCATATAACTTTGTAATGTTGTATATATGTAGAAATTCTAAAATAAGTTTTTGCCCACACTTTGTGTGGTTTTATTCAAAAGGAATGTTGTATGCGAAGTAAACATGAAGAGAGGCCTTTTTAGATCAATGGGGTACGTGATATGATGTAACATGTGTGAATGTGTAGTTGACGTATTTGGCAGGGCCTAGAGAGGGTATGTGTATGTATTCGAGAGATGCATGGATAGAGGGGCCGGCAGGGGGGGCGGCGATGTGGTAGAGATAGCACGAGAAATGAGAGAGGTCTAGAGAGAGAGAAGGAGACGAATAGGATGTCACGGCGAGAGATTTGCTTGAGTGTGTACATGCAAGGGGGGGGGATAGAGGCATGAGGAGAAAATATTTTTTGTGGTGTCTGTGTTGGTATGTGTGGGTGTGAGAAGATAACGAGACCTAGGGGTAGAGGGTTGATAACCCACAAGTATAGGGGATCGCAACAGTTTTCGAGGGTAGAGTATTCAACCCAAATTTATAGATTCGACACAAGGGGAGCCAAAGAATATTTGTAAGTATTAGCAGCTGAGTTGTCCATTCAACCACACCTGGAGATTAATTATCTGCAGCAAAGTGATCAGTAGCAAAGTAGTATGATAGTTTTGATAATAGTAGCAGCAGCGATAGTAACGGTAATAGTGATAGCAGTGATATTGTAGCAAGTGCAACAGTGACAGCAGTAGTAACTTAGCAGAAACAATATAAGATAAATTCGTAGGCATTGGATCGGTAATTTGTTGGATGATATTCATCATGAGACAGTTATAACCTAGGGCAATACGACACTAGCTCCAGTTCATAAATATAATGTAGGCATGTATTCCATAAATAGTCATACGTGCTTATGGAAAGAACTTGTATGACATCTTTTGTCCTACCCTCCCGTGGCAGCGGGGTCCATATTGGAAACTAAGGGATATTAAAGCCTCCTTTTAATAGAGAACCGGAACAAAGCATTAACACACGGTGAATACATGAACTCCTCAAACTACGGTCATCACCGGGAGTGGTCCCGACTATTGTCACTCCGGGGTTGCCGGATCATAACACGTAGTAGGTGACTATAACTTGCAAGATCGGATCTAGAACATAGATATAATGGTGATAACATAAACGGTTCAGATCTGAAATCATGGCACCCGGGCCCGAAGTGACAAGCATTAAGCATGGCAAAGTCATAGCAACATCAATCTCAGAACATAATGGATACTAGGGATCAAGCCCTAACAAAACTAACTCGATTACATGATGAATCTCATCCAACTCCTCACCGACCAGCGAGCCTACGAAGGAATTACTCACTCCCGGTGGGGAGCATCATGGAATTGGCGATGGAGAAGGGTTGGTGATGACGAAGATCGAAGATCCCCCTCTCCGGAGCCCCAAACGGACTCCAGATCTGGCCTCCCGATGAAGAACAGGAGACGGCAGCGGCTCCGTCTCGCGAAATGCGATAATTCTTTCTCCCCAATTTTTTTCTGGAAAAATAGGATTTTATAGCGTCGGTTTCAGGGCCTGTGGGGCCACCAGGTGGGGACAACCCAGCTGGGCGCGCTTGGGGGCGCAGGCGCGCCCTGGTGGGTTGTGCCCACCCAGGTGCCCCCCTCAGGTGGCTCTTGGCTCCAGAAATTCTCTTATTTTGTATAAAAATTCCTCGCAAAGTTTCATTCCATTCCGAGAACTTTTATTTCTGCACAAAAACAACACCATGGTAGTTTTGCTGAAAACAACATCATTCCGTTGTTAGTTTCATTCAAATCATGCAAATTAGAGTCCAAAACAAGAGGAAAAGCGTTAGGAAAAGTAGATACATTAGTGACGTATCAACTCCCCCAAGCTTAAACCTTTGCTTGTCCTCAAGCAATTCAGCTGATAAACTGAAAGTGAAAAAGAAAAACTTTTACGAACTCTTTTGCGCTTGTTTGCATAAATAAGCTTAAACAACACCCAGGTTTTCAGCCAAAATTATAAGTAACCATGTCGACAATAACTCTTAAAAATTATATTAACTCATATCAATGACATAATCAGCTAGCGAGCAATAATAAGATATCACAAATGGCAACACCTTATCAAAACAACCATGATATAATATGACAATAGTGGTATCTCGCAAGCCCTTTCTGAGACCGCAAAACATAAATGCAGAGCAGCTCCAAAGTTCAAGCAGCGACTAAACATTGTAATTCATGGTAGAAAAGATCCAGTCATGATGCACCCAACATTAACTACACACAATGCATAAGCATGACAGCAGTGCTCTCAGGTTCTGGCGCTTATTTAAGAAGGTGATGACACAACATGAAAGTAAATAGATAGTCCCTTCGCAGAGGGAAGCAGTGATTTGCAGAGGTGCCAGAGCTCAAAGCTTAAATTGAGAGATAAAAACATTTTGAGAGGCATACTTTTCCCACCAACAAAAATGACTTAGAGTTTCCAATACTTTCCATCCTAGATATATCATAGGCGGTTCCCAAACAGAAAATAAAGTTTATTCCTCTTTTCATCATTTCTTTCACTTTCCATGGCTAGCCGTATCCACGGGTGCCCTCCATACCAACACTTTCCAAGGAATTTATTTTTTGACAACATAAAGTAAATTCATTTTTCATTTTGGGACTGGGCATCCCTAATACCTTTGCCGTACTCTCGTGCAATGACAAGTGAATAAACACTCATCGTGAGAATAACACATCTAGCATGGAAAAATATCGGCCACCCCTCACTGCCTCGCGAGCGGTACGAGCACACAAAAGAGAAATTTATTTTGAAAATTAGAGATGGCACATGCAAATTTACTTAGAACGGCAGGGTAATACCGCATATAGGTAGGTATGGTGGACTCAACTGGAATAACTTGGGTTTCAGGTTTTTTTATGCACAAGCAGAATTCCCACTTAGTACAGGCGAAGGCTAGCAAATAGGTTGAGAAGCGGCCAGCTAGAGAGCAACAACGGTCATGAACATGCATTATGCATAAGTAACATTGGATACTAGCATGAGTAGGATTTGAACACCATGAACATAAATATCATAGAGGCTATGTTGGTTTTGATTCAACTACATGCATGAACATATGCCAAGTCAAGCCACTCGAACATTCAAAGGAGGATACCATATCATCATACTACATCACAATCATTTTAACGCAATGTTGACATCCAAGATAAATCAGTACCCACTTCTAGCTACTTATGCATGGCATGAGAAACTATAATCTCTAATTTTCATTACAAACATGTTTAATCATAATGGGCTGAATCATGGATACTAGGTTAAACATATTTACAAAAACAGAACAAGTCGAGTTCATACCCGTTTCTCTCTGCCACGGCTAGTTCATCGAATATCGTCATTATTGCCTTTCACTTGCACGACCGAACGATATGAAAATAATAATAGTGCAAGAGGGCCATGGACTAAGCTGGAATCTGCAAACATTTATTCAACAGGAGAAGACAAGGTAAAATGGGCTCTTTGTTAAATCAACAATTATGCATATGAGAGCCACTCAACATTTTCATCGTGGTCTTCTCCTTGGTACGACTTGAAAGAAAGAAAAGAAATTCAGAGAAACACACTGAAATATTTTTGGGGTTTTTTTTATTCGAAAGAAGCAAATAAAAAGGGAAAAGCAAAAACGAGAAAAAAATATTTACACGGGAAAGCTCCCAACAAGCAAAAGAAGAACAAGGAAATCTTTTTGGGTTTTCTTTTTAGTGCTACAACTTACTCTAGAAAGAAAAAGCAAAAAGAAGCTGGAAATATTTTTGGATTTTCTGAAAGTTTTTCAAACACACAAGAAGAAAGCGAGAAAATAAATTTAAGCATGGATAATACAATGAAAAAGTGTGAACACCGACAATTGAAATGTGTGAACATGAATGTAAAGTCGGTGAGAAACACGTACTCCCCCAAGCTTAGGCTTTTGGCCTAACTTGGTAATCAGTCAATAGCCTGGATGATAGTTGGGGTGCTGAGGAGCAGGCACCCACGGATCCCACTGCTGAGGCTCCTCCTCTGCTGCAGCCTAGTTGTTCCGATAGGCGATAATATCCGCAGGCATAATCCTGTATCCGCCCCTAGCAATAGGATCAAACAAAGCAGGTGCAGGCAGTGGAATAATATCACGAGTTCTCACACTAAAAACCAAGTTATAAGGAATAGGAATGTTAGGATAATCGATAGCAGTAAACTGGTGGTGATTCATAGCCGCGCGATCTAGGTAAACCTTGGGCAAAGGATAATCATGCAGGCGAATCTGAACATTAAAGCAAGCCACCAAATGAGTGGTGTAAATGCCTCCATGAATTTTACCCTTGGACTTATTAATGTGGAGGCGACGTGCCACAATAGCTCCCAAGCTATAAGTGTTGTCGCCCTCTAGTGCACAACGCAAAACAGCAAGGTCTGGTGAACTGAGTGCACCTACCTTCTCTCTAGCAAGCAAGCATTTTGTAATAAAAAGAGCAAAATAATGAACAGCAGGAAAATGCAAGCCAGCGGCAGTGATACTCAACACCCGTCTCTCATCACCCACTGTCAGAGTACGATAGAAGCTTTCAAACTCTGCGGGCCTCGGCTCTGCCAGACTACCATTAGAAGGAAGCAAGCATATTTCACAAAATTCAGTAAGTGGTATCTGATGGGGTTCAGCATATAAATTAAACTGCACTTCAGGGGGGTTATTCCTAGGAAGGAAAGTAAAACTTTGCACAAAGGAATTTGTGAGGAGGTGATACTGTTCGCATTCAGCTGTGATGAAGTCGGTGATGCTGTCATTAGCAGCATATTGTGCAAACTCTTGAAGGATTCTAGTGTCTTCCATGAACAGGGTATGCGGCCATTCGCACGGCCGTAGCTCCGCCAATCTTCGAGTATGGAGATCACTATCAGATGACTCCCCAATCACTCCCTTGGAGTTCTTCTTGGAAGAAAACTTCCTAAAGATACTCAAGTTTTTCCAAGCAACAATTCCTCGAAATAGTTTTGGAAACGGAGCTTCCAGCCAGGAGATCGAAATCCGCGGTTTCGGGAGCAAGAACATGAGAGAGAGGGAGAAATGGAGATTTTTTTCTGGAGGTAAGTGAAGATGTGGGATGAAGAGATAAGTGAGGGGGCCCATGTGGGGACCACAACCCACCAGGGCGCGCCTGGGGGTCCTGGCGCGCCCAGGTGGGTTGTGCCCACCTGGTGCACCTCCCTCTGATATTATTTGCACCAGAAATTCTTAAATAATCAGAAAAAAATCGTATTAAATTTTCAGGGCATTCTAAGAACTTTTATTTTTGGGTCATTTTTTTATTGCACAGGAAAAATCAGAAAACAGACAAAACATGGCATTTTATTTTATTTAACTAATAGGAACATAAAATAAAAGGTAGGGACAGAAGGTAGTGCTCACTAAATTCATCAACTTCATACCTCTCAAAAATGATCCATTAATAAGGTTGATCAAGTCTTATTAACAACCACTTTCGATTAGCATGAAACCGAAGAACTTTTGTAAATCACTAAGTTACCTCAATGGGGATATGAATGTCCCCAACAATAAGCATTTCATATATCTTTTTGGTAGTAGGTAGAGGTAGTTGAAAACTTCCAATAGTGATCGTCGGAGATTTTTCAATAACATTAATACCATTCACTTGGAATTGTTTCTTCGGAAAGTGCACCATATGCTCATTACCATTGATATGAAAAGTGACCTTGCTTTTATTGCAATCAATAACAGCCCCTGCAGAATTCAAGAAGGGTCTACCAAGGATAATCGACATGTTGTCGTCCTCGGGCATCTCAAGTATAACAAAGTCAGTCAAAATAGTAACATTAGCAACAACAACGGACACATCCTCACAAATACCGATAGGTATGGCAGTTGATTTGTCAGCCATTTGCAAAGATATTTCAGTAGGTGTGAGTTTATTCAAATCAAGTCTTTTATATAAAGAGAAAGGCATAACACTAACACCAGCTCCCAAATCACATAAATCAGTTTTCACATAATTCTTTTTGATGGAGCAAGGTATAGTTGGTATTCTCGGATCTCCAAGTTTTTTAGGTACTCCATCCTTAAAAGTGTAATTAGCAAGCATGGTGGAGATTTCAGCTTCTGATATTTTTCTCTTATTAGTGATGATGTCCTTCATGTACTTTGCATAAGGAGGCATTTTCAAGATATCAGTCAAGCGAGTACGCAAAAAGACTGGCCTCAGCATTTCAGCAAAGCGTTCAAATTCTTCATCATCTTTCTTTTTAGTTGTCTTAGGTGGAAAAGGCATAGGTTTTTGAACCCACGGTTCTCTTTCCTTACCATGTTTTCTAGCAACAAAGTCTCTTCTATCATATCTTGCATTCTTGGGTTGTGGGTTATCAAAATCAACAGCTGGTTCTATCTCAACATCATTGTTTAGTTCTTTATTATTTGTTTGAGTTTCTTCATGAACCTCATCATTATCTTTTTCATTATCAGAAGGTGAATGTTCATTACCAGATTGAGTTTTAGCATCAGAAATAGAAACATCATTATCATTATCAGGAGGTTTCTCTACTTCAGGTTCACTAGAGGCATGCAAAGTCCTATCATTTTTCTTTTTCTTTTTCTTTTTAGAAGGACCAGGTGCAGTGGTGTTGTTCCTTTGTGAATCATGTTCAATTCTTTTTGCGTGTCCCTCAGGATAAAGTGGTTCCTGAGTCATTTTACCTCCTCTAGTTGCAACTCTAACAGCAAAGTCATGTATGTTGTTATTCATTTCATCAAGCAATTCTCTTTGAGATTTAGCAACTTGTTCTAACTGGGTTTGTACCATAGAAGCATGCTTTCCCACACCTCTAACATCATTTGAGATTCTAAATAACAAGTCACTCAAGCGAGCAATCATGTCAGAATTGTATTTTAATTGTTTCATAACATTTGCATTGAAGTGATCTTGTTTTCTAATGTAGTTTTCAAACTCATAAAGGCATTGGCTAGGGTGCTTATTGTGAGGATTATCATTATCATTGAATTTCATTAGAGAATTTACCTCTACCACCTTAGGCAGTGGTGGTGTATCAAGCCCATGTATTTCTTCAATAGGAGGTAAATTTTTGACATCCTCAGCTTTAATACCTTTTTCCTTCATAGATTTCTTTGCCTCTTGCATATCTTCGGGACTGAGATATAAAATACCCCTCTTCTTCGGAGTGGGTTTAGATGGTGGTTCAAGAAGAGTCCAATCATCATAGTTTTTCAATATGTTATTCAATAATTCTTCAGCTTGTCCAATAGTTCGTTCCCTGAAAACACAACCAGCACAAGTATCTAGGAAATCCCTAGAAGCATCGGTTAGTCCATTATAGAAGATATCAAGTATTTCATTTTTCTTAAGAGGATGATCAGGCAAAGCATTAAGTAACTGGCAAAGCCTCCCCCAAGCTTATGGGAGACTCTCTTCTTCAATTTGCACAAAGTTAAATATTTCCTGTAAGGCAGCTTGTTTCTTATGAGCAGGATAATATATTTCAGAGAAGTAATAAATCATATCCTGGGGACTACGCACACAACTAGGAGCAAGAGTATTGTACCAAGCTTCAGCATCACCCTTTAATGAGAATGGAAATAATTTGAGAATATAGTAATAGCGAGTTTTCTCATCATGAGTAAAAAGGGTGGCTATGTCATTCAACTTAGTAAGATGTGCCACAACAGTCTTAGTTTCATAACCATGGAAAGGATCAGATTCAACCAAAGTAATTAACTCTGGGTCGACAGAGAATTCATAATCCTTATCATCAATAAAGATAGGTGAGGTAGCAAACTTAGGATCATATTGCATTCTCGCATTCAGAGATTTTTCTTTATACTTGCATAATAATTTCCCTAGATCATCTCTATCCTTACAAGCAAGAATATCTCTAGTTGTCTCCTCATTCATAACATAACCTTCCGGTACCTTAGGCAATTCATATCTAGGAGGGCTAGTTCTAGTGGGCGTTTCAAGATTTTCAGTTTCAAGCTCATCATCAGATTCAACAACATCATGTTGTCTTACTCTAGCAATTTGTTCATCAAGAAATTCACCTAATGGCACATCATCATCAAGAAAGGTACTAGCATCATCATAAGCATCATTCATAGCAGAAGTAGCATCATCAATAACTTGCGACATATTAGGATTAGTAGCATGTGGCGGTGTTGCAAGTTTACTTATAACAAAAGGTGAATCTAAAGCGGAGCTGGATGGCAGTTCCTTACCTCCCCTCGTCTTAGAGGGAAAACTCTTAGTCTTAGCATCCTTCAGATTCTTCATAGTGAATAATTGATAATAATCCCAAGTGACTCAACAAATATAGCTATGCTCCCCGGCAACGGCGCCAGAAAAAGGTCTTGATAACCCACAAGTATAGGGGATCGCAACATTTTTCGAGGGTAGAGTATTCAACCCAAATTTATAGATTCGACACAAGGGGAGCCAAAGAATATTTGTAAGTATTAGCAGCTGAGTTGTCAATTCAACCACACCTGGAGATTAATTATCTACAGCAAAGTGATCAGTAGCAAAGTAGTATGATAGTTTTGATAATAGTAGCAGCAGCAATAGTAACGGTAATAGTGATAGCAGTGATATTGTAGCAAGTGCAACAGTGACAGTAGTAGTAACTTAGCAGAAACAATATAAGATAAATTCGTAGGCATTGGATCGGTAATTTGTTGGATGATATTCATCATGAGACAGTTATAACCTAGGGCGATACGGCACTAGCTCCAGTTCATAAATATAATGTAGGCATGTATTCCATAAATAGTCATACGTGCTTATGGAAAGAACTTGCATAACATCTTTTGTCCTTCCCTCCCGTGGCAGTGGGGTCCATATTGGAAACTAAGGGATATTAAGGCCTCCTTTTAATAGAGAACCGGAACAAAGCATTAACACATGGTGAATACATGAACTCCTCAAACTACGGTCATCACCGGGAGTGGTCCCGACTATTGTCACTCCGGGGTTGCCGGATCATAACACGTAGTAGGTGACTATAACTTGCAAGATCGGATCTAGAACATAGATATAATGGTGATAACATAAACAGTTCAGAGCTGAAATCATGGCACCTGGGCCCAAAGTGACAAGCATTAAGCATGGCAAAGTCATAGGAACATCAATCTCAGAACATAATGGATACAAGGGATCAAGCCCTAACAAAACTAACTCGATTACATGATGAATCTCATCCAACTCCTCACCGACCAGCGAGCATACGAAGGAATTACTCACTCCCGGTGGGAAGCATCATGGAATTGGCGATGGAGAAGGGTTGGTGATGATGAAGATCGAAGATCCCCCTCTCTGGAGCCCCAAACGGACTCCAGATCTGGCCTCCCGATGAAGAACAGGAGACGGCGGCGGCTCCGTCTCGCGAAACGCGATAATTCTTTCTCCCCGATTTTTTTCTTGAAAAATAGGATTTTATAGCATCGGTTTCAGGGTCTGCGGGGCCACCAGGTGGGGACAGCCCACCTGGGCGCGCCTGGGGGGCAGGCGCGCCCTGGTGGGTTGTGCCCACCCAGGTGCCCCCCTCAGGTGGCTCTTGGCTCCAGAAATTCTCTTATTTTGTATAAAAATTCCTCGCAAAGTTTCGTTCCATTCCGAGAACTTTTATTTCTGCACAAAAACAACACCATGGTAGTTCTGCTGAAAACAGCGTCAGTCCGGGGTTAGTTTCATTCAAATCATGCAAATTAGAGTCCAAAACAAGAGGAAAAGCATTAGGAAAAGTAGATACGTTGGAGACGTATCAAGGGTGTGTCACCGCATGAGGTCCGGTGGGCCAAGGTGAGGCCCTTGGGTCGGTTCTGTCCTGCGCCACATTGGTCGGCCCGTGACGCATTCAGGGAGACCCGTGGAGGACTAGTCGTACAAGACAAAGATACCAGAGTCGTGAAGGACTTTGTGTCCACTAACAAAGCCGGCTAGGATTTGTAACCCTAGGTCCTCGGACTAAGGTAACCCCTTCTGTCTGATATTACCATTCATCCAACCTAACTTTAAGGGGCCTCCTACAGAATGCTCTGCTGGAATCATATTCGTCAATTAGGAAGAGAGGTGGAGACAATGCGTGCGAGACAGGCCTAAAGATAATGTGTGTGCGAGAGATACGTAGGCAGGTCTATGTATAGGGAAAGGGTCGATGGGGATTGTGTGTGCGTATGTGTGTGAGAGGAAGAGTGCTTGTGATAATGGTTAGTGAAAACAGTCGTAAATGGTTGCGAGAGGGAGGGAGGGTGATATCGAGAGCATGTGTGCGAGAAAGACACCTCGGGAGAGAGTGTGTGAGCATGTGTGAGAGACCACCGATGGATATACACCGTGTGCACGTATGTGTGAGTGAGAAAGTTAGCGCGTGTGTGAGGAGGGGCCTATGGAGAGTGAAACTACACGTAAAAGACTGATGTACACATTGATTAAAAATATAAATTGTATCCAAATATTAGGATGGGATCATGATATTTGCAATTCGCATAAGGAACGGTCATTGATCCATCAGACATCTATATTCTATCAAATTTGAGCATGTCTATGTTATTATTCGACATAATTGATCCATAGAGTCAGTATTTTGAACTCCAGACAATGCATCGCTTTAGCAATTCGAATATAAACGTGAGTATAGTTCATGTTGTGTGTGTAAAGCACATTATACATACAAAAGTTACACAATGAACATTATAAATAGCTAGCTAGGAACTAGCATACATTTGAATTCAACTTAAGGTGGTTTAAAAAATTGAATTCAACATGAAGTCCATTCAATTATTTGAATTCAAGATCATGGCATTTGTAAATCATACCTAAATTATGGAGGCACCAATCTTTGCTCTGCTTTTGTACATAATAGCATATATAGTCATGTACAAAATAGATTCAAATTTACCTCCTCCATTCCAAAATAATCATAGTTATAGGATTTTCAAGTGTCAAAATTTCAAAAAGAAGCGCATAATTTAATGAGGTTTTCAAATATACAAGGTCAAATTTAACGTTGTATATTTAGCTCCATCCTCAAAGTTCAAGAGCACTCTAAACGTGAACGCTTATGTTTCAAAATTTCGAACGAAGCGCCAAAAGAGCCTCTACTCGCTCGAAACCACGTGAGACCAATGTTTGGTAGAAGGAAATTACTTTTCTAACTCTGACCCGTGAAACCTACCGGCCCGACGTCCAAAGGTCTAAACTGGGGTAGGTTTGTAACTTCATCTAGACGCCACTCAACCGCCTCCGAAAAACATTCATACACCGTGGCTGCCTAAACACACATGCGCTCAGCCGAAATCGCTCCCGCCCACTATTTGGGACACCTGGGATTACCGTCCTACCCCCGACCCGCAGTAGGTCCAAAATTTAAGAGGGGGGAAAAGTTTGTACTTTCCCCAAATTTCAAACAAGCGCGTCCCATCTGTTAAAAAAAAACAAAAACAAGAGCGTCCCAGACCGAAACATGGTTTCCCCTTAGCTCCCCCCACCCCCCGTCCGATTCCCCATTCGTACTCCATGAGCGCCACAACTACCTCTCCACCAGCCGCAAAACCCCGGCGTCCTCCGTCCGCCACCCTATCCCACCCATCAACCGCCGCCCTCCTCCATCATGCTGGAGCCGATACCCCGACGTCGTCGTCCACCACAACCGCAACCGCAACACCCTCCACGGTTAGTAGTTGAAGCCGAGGCCGAGCTGCCTCCAGTACGCCGACGTGCGTTGTATCCGAGCCAGTTCAACCACGTCGTCCTGCGCCTCACCGCTGCCGCTCCAACATCACCACTGTCCACCGCACTGGAGGTGTTCCCGCTAGGCCGTCCTTCACCACATCGGATCTGCTTCCCCTCCGCCGACAGACGGCCACCGCAACACAGTCAATAATTTGGCCATGGGTTTGTCCAAGGCTCCACCCTCCTCCAAAACATTGGTTCCCCCGGTAAAAAGAAGAACATCGCCGCGAAATAAGGATGGCACAGCACTGGCAACCGGAACTGGTACTCTCTTCCCTTATTCGTGCAAATCTTACATGTCTGCTTGCACGGTATTCATCCCACAGAAGACACTAGTTGACCGCTTCTTCCTACACCTTCTTCCTGATACTAGATGTTCCTAGTAACTCGCGATGCACAAGGTTTCTTATCATATACTATTTCACCTTAGCTAGAGGTCCATCGCCCCCCTGGATTTCAATTCCTGGTCAGTTGCTTCCCAATTAAAGGAAGCATTCCCCAGCGTAATAGGCACTAGTCTACATATTACGCTGGGGAAGCAGCGCATCAGTGTTTATCTTAGGGGTGTGTGGGGCCTAGGAGCTGCTGGTGCCCGATCTGGAGGTCGGCCGGGCTTAAAGGGATGGCCGGGAGGCGCTGCCAAGCATGACGGTGGTGTGAGGTTGAGGGGAGGGCGGGGCGGCGGAGGCAGGGGTCTGGGCTGGTGGTCACTGGCGGTTCGAGAAAGATCGTCAACAGTGACTAACGGGAGGTAGACGAAGGCCATCTGCACGTTCCTTGTAGATCGGACGGTTCATAAAAAAATTGACTGACCTATCTATTTTTAGTCGACTGTTATTTTGATAGGACCACATGTGGTGGTGTGCTGGAGGAGTACCTGCATTTCCTAGCCATCCATGTGCTTATATATTACAAAATCATACGGAGTAGAACCTAATTTTGTTTGCCATGCAATGTTGTAGAGCTATCATATGTCTCCTGTCATTTATTTTTCAGCCACCTGCTATCTGCTACTTTTACAGTGCACTAGGTCTACACACACTTCACCCATACTCTCACTATTGTTTTTTATGCATGGGTATTTCAGCCTCTGCCAAACGGTTGATAGAAGCACGAAATAAAAGAGAGAAATCGCTCCAGCTTTCTTCGTGCTTAGGCAAGACACGTTTCGGCACTATAAAGGGTGCAGTGTCAGCAGATGGAGATGGTAAACGTACCTCTGGAGTTGATGATCTCGCTCGCCATGAACCACCATCCCAGGTGCTTGCTTTAAGTTCGTGGTGTCATATGTGGTTGCATGTTGCATATGGTGTCTAGCTTGTATTCGAAAGGCTGAAGTCGGTCTTTATTAAGATAAGGAAATATATTATTTACATGAACCACCATCCCGGGAGCACCAGAAGCCAAATAGCTAGTCAGGGTACTGGACGACCAGTGACAAGCCCAGCACAGACAGGAATCACCTACAAGCCAACTAAAAAGCCACGGTGGTGGCGAAGCAGCCCGCCTCCCACCAGGCTCTGATCAGGTCCTCGATGATCATGCTCACCACTCCAGCCGGGTGTCTAGCTTGTATTGCTTCCAATTTGGTTAAATTGCATCTGCTTAGCTTACACATTATACCTTTGAATATGACATACTACTACATCTGCCTATTAACCATGTTCTTACATCAAACTAATGTTCTTGTGTATCCCTCATCAATCACTTATGAGGAGACAGTCAAGCTCGTGGACTGCTGTAAGAAAATATCCTCTTTTAAAGAATGCAATGTCAGCCTCCCCACATGATTCTCAAGAAACAACAATGCTAGATGAAGATAGTCAATGTAGCTCTGTAGTTGATGACCGCATTTCCCCTACACCACCATCGCAGGTGCTTGCTCTAACTTGGCAGCGTGATATGTGGTTGCATGTTGCACATAGTGTCTAGATTGTAATTCTTCCAATCTGGTTAAATTGCATGTGCTATTCTGCTTAGTTTATACATTATACCCGTTAATGTGACATGCCTTCCTGTTTTTGGTACATAGTACATCTGTCTATTAAGCATGTCCTTACATAAAACTACTTTTTTTTGTATCCCGCATCAATCAATTAGGATGAGACACCTTTAGTATATGCAGAGTGATATTGGTTGCATCTTTCATATGATTTATAGCATGCACTGCTTCTAATTTGTTGAAATGCCATTTATGACGGGATGCTTTTAACTTGGCAGAGTCATATTGGTTACATCTTTCATGTGGTGTCTAGCTTGCATTGCTTCTAATTTGTTGAAATAGCTTCTGCTTAGTTTACAGAAATAGTTGTGAATATGCCATGTCGTCCTGTTTTTCTTACATATTCCATCCTCGTATCATGTGTTTGCCTTACATCAAAGTAGTGATTGTCAGTATCATGCATGAATGAGTTCTGAAGAGTGGATTTTGTTGCTTTTTCTTGTTGGTTTTACTTGACAATTCAAAATCAATAAAGCGGAAGGAAATTAGCAAGGCAGTGGATAAAGGTGCTCCTTCCAAACAACTAAAACGGAGGGCCTCTACAGATTCTACTCCGCCATCCCCCCAAGAAGATTTGCATGACAACACATGCATAGACACTCAACGTAGTTCTATTGATGATGAGCACGTCTCCCCTAGTCCACCATCACAGGTACTCCCTCTAATTTGGCACTGTTATATGTGGTTGCATGTAATGTATGATGTCTAGCTTGTATTGCTTCTAATTTTGTTGAATTCCATCTGTTTACTTTACACATTATACTTGTAAATAAGTAACGTGTTCCTATTTCTAGAACATACAATATCTGTCTATCACACCATGTTCTTACATCAAAGTACTACTGTTGTGTAACCTGCAACAATCACTTATCATAAGACACGTTTAACTTGGGAGTGTGATATAGGTTACATCTCGCATTCTATTCTAGCTTGTACTACTTCTAATTTGCTGAAATGGCACTTATGACGTGACAGTTTTAACTTGGTAGAGTGATATTCGTTGCATCTTTCATATGGTGTCTAGCTTTCATTGCTTCTAATTTGTTGAAATGCCTTCTGCTTAGTTTACACATCATAGCAGTGAATATGCAATGCTGTCCTTTTTTCTTACACATTCAATCATCCTATCATACGGTCGCCTTACATTAAAGTAGTGCTCATCAGGATCCTACATCAATGAGTTTTGAAAAGCGAATCTTTATTCATTTTTCTTGTGGGTTTGACTTGACAAGGCAATAAAATTAAGTAAGAGGAAGGAAAAAATTAAGGCAGGGACTGATGGCGCTCTTCCGGCAAACCCGGCATCCCAGGTGCTTTCTCTAGCTTGGCAGTGTGATATTGTCTTGCATATTGCATATGCTGTCTAGCTTGTATTGCTTGTAATTTGATTAAATTAATTCTTCTTAGTTTACACAAATAGTTGTGAATATGGCATGTCGTCCTGTTTTTCGTACATATTCCATCCTCGTATCATGTGTTTGCCTTACATGAAGGTAGTTATTGTCAGTATCATGCATGAATGAGTTCTGAAGAGTGAATTTTATTCCTTTTTCTTGTCGGTTTTACTTGACAATGGAAAATCAATAAAGCAGAAGGAAATTAGCAAGGCAGTGGATAAAGGTGCTCCTTCCAAACAACTGAAATGGAGGGCCTCTACAGATTCTACTACGCCATCCCCCAACAAGATTTGCAACACAACACATGCATAGACACTCAACTTAGTTGTGTTGATGATGAGCACGTCTCCCCTAGTCCACCATCAGAGGTGCTCCCTCTAACTTGGCACTGTTATATGTGGTTGCATGTTATGTATGATGTCTAGCTTGTATTTCTTCTAATTTTGTTGAATTCCATCTGCTTACTTTACACATTATACTTGTGAATAAGACATGTGTTCCTGTTTCTAGAACATACAATATTTCTCTATCACACCATGTTCTTACATCAAAGTACTACTGTTGTGTAACCTGCAACAATCACTTATCATAAGACATGTTTAACTTGGGAGGGTGATATAGGTTACATCTTGCATTCTTTTCTAGCTTGCACTACTTCTAATTTGTTGAAATGGCACTTATGACGAGTTAGTTTTAACTTGGTAGAGTGATATTCATTACATCTTTCGTATGGTGTTTAGCTTTCATTGCTTCTAATTTGTTGAAATGCCATCTGCTTAGTTTACACATCATAGCTGTGAATATGCAATGTTGTCCTTTTTTCTTACACATTCAATCATCCTATCATGCGGTCGCCTTACATTAAAGTAGTGCTCGTCAGCATCCTGCCTCAATGAGTTCTGAAAAGCGAATTTTTATTCATTTTTCTTGTGGGTTTGACTTGACAAGGCAATAAAATTAAGAAAGAGGAAGGAAAAAATTAAGGCAGGGACTGATGGCAGTCTTCCGGCGAAACCGGCATCCCAGGTGCTTTCTCTAGCTTGGCAGTGTGATATTGTCTTGCATGTTGCATACAGTGTCTAGCTTGTATTGCTTGTTATTTGATTAAATTACTTCTGCTTAGTTTACACAAATAGTTGTGAATATGCCATGTCGTCCTGTTTTTTGTACATATTCCATCCTCGTATCATGTGTTTGCCTTACATCAAGGTAGTGATTATCAGTATCATGCATGAATGAGTTCTCAAGAGTGAATTTTATTGCTTTTTCTTGTCGGTTTTACTTGACAATGCAATATCAATAAATCAGAAGGAAATTAGCAAGGCAGTGGATAAAGGTGCTCCTTCCAAACAACTGAAATGGAGGGCCTCTACACATTCTACTCCGCCATCCCCCCAAGAAGATTTGGAAGACAACACATGCATAGACACTCAACATAGATGTGTTGATGACGAGCACGTCTCCCCTAGTCCACCATCACAGGTGCTCCCTCTAACATGGCACTGTTATATGTGGTTGCATGTTATGTATGATGTCTAGCTTGTATTGCTTCTAATTTTGTTGAATTCCATCTGCTTACTTTACACATTATACTTGTGAATAAGACACGTGTTCCTGTTTCTAGAACATATAATATTTGTCTATCACACCATGTTCTTACATCAAAGTACTAGTGTTGTGTAACCTGCAACAATCACTTTTCACAAGACACGTTTAACATGGGAGTCTGATATAGTTTACGTCTCGCATTATTTTCTAGCTCGTACTACTAATTTGTTGAAATGACACTAATGACGAGACAGTTTTAACTTGGTAGAGTGATATTCGTTGCTTCTTACATATGGTGTTTAGCTTTCATTGCTTCTAATTTGTTGAAATGCCTTCTGCTTAGTTTACACATCATAGCTGTGAATATGCAATGGCACTAATGACGAGAGACCTTTAACTTGGTAGCGTGATGTTGTTTGCATCTTGCATATGATTTATTTCTCGTACTGCTTCACATTTGTTTAAATGTCAGTTATGATGAGACAATGTTAACTTGGCAGAGCGATATTTGTAGCATCTTTCATATGGTGTCTACCTTCCATTGCATTACTTCTAATTTATTGAAATGCCTTCTGCTTAGTTTACACATCATAGTTCTGATTATCTCATGCTGTCCTATTTTTCATACATATTACATCCTCCTATCATGCGGTTGTCTAACATCAAAGTTCAGTTCGTCTGTATCACGCATCAATTTGTTCTGAAGAACTAAATTTTTATTCCTTTTTCTTTTCGGCTTGACTTGACATGGCACAGAGAAAGAGGAAGGAACACAGAATGGCAGGGGATGGTGTTAGTACTCAGGATGCACGAAAATGAAAGCAGAAGAATTATGCAGATTCTGCTGGTACTGATGGTGCAATAGAAGGTCAAAGTCCACCGGAAAATTGTACAAACACGGTATCCCGTGCTACACCAGCTGCAAAACAATCCAAATAGAAACTAATAGCTGCCACCAAACAAGCAGTGATATCCCTAGTTGTTGCAACACCTTCCACAGTACCAATAGCTGCACGAGTTACTCGTTTGTCAACTCGGCTAGCGGCAAGTTCCCAAGCTCCCTTGCCACCTGACACTACTTCCGAAGCACTCTTGACACAAGACGAGTTGGCAAGATCAGATGAACCTTGTGAGCTTCAACAACAAGAAGGTAGTTGCTGGAGTCAAGTTACAGTTGCATGCTTCTTTATATGTAGTCTCACAGTTTGATGTACACTAACACTTCCTATGTTCATTGTTGGACTAGCACCTAGGCGCAAGAGGAAACAGACATCAGGGATAATGCTCGATAGGTTAACTAAATCTAGAGGAGGAAGAATGGAGATCCATTTTGAGGCAGGTTTAAAAAGGCCACGTGATGCTACAGAGTCAGCCAAGTTAGTATCAGAGGCAGCGGTTGCTGTTAGGTGTCATGCACGTATCCTCCCAACATGGATTCAGTACAGGAATGAGAAAGACGAAACCCAGTTCAACACCTACCTTGACCATTTAGTAATATCGTCTTGCTCTGTCCCATACTTTCTAGGTTGCCGGTAATGAGACTCCCATAATTTTCAATAGATGAGGTTTGTCGTGGTAGAACACGACCACCTATGGGGCCATCGGCCCCTTTGTGGTTCGACAGGGGGAGGATGATTGCACAAAGAGCGAAGGCCATGGGACAACATGATAGAGAAGACACTGGTGGTTTTGACCTAGGTTCGGGCCGCTGAGAAGCGTAAAACCCTACTCCTGCTTTGGTGGATTGATGGAGAGACCGTGAAGAACGCGCGGCGCTCGAGCCCGGCAAGGTCGCCTTGAGGAGAGCAGCTACGGGCGTATGAGTACACGAGGGTCCGAATCCTTTCTAGGGTTGCCACGGTCCTTCTTTTATAGGCTAAGGGGTTACCACAATAGCAAAATGGTCATTATAAGCAATTAGATAGCTAACAATGCTATCATACCTAACTCTGGCAGTTAGGACAAAGCGCATAAATGCGCTGCCATGTGTCGCGCTGTGGATGCGGCCCGACGGGCCTCCCGCGCCGCTCTAGTCATCTTCCACCTGTCTGCTTGACACGCCTCTGGACGGGTGTCATATAGAGGTGATCTTCCTCCTAAATGGCTGCCACGTGCCAAATGACAGTCACTTAGTTATCTGGGGGCTCGACACCACACCGATGGATGACTTGCGTTGCGATGCGGTGGAGCGGTGGAGCCTTGGAGTCTTGGCGGGGATGTAGGCCGCCAGTGGCCCCGGCAATCCTTGCCGGGGAAGTCTAGGGACTTGCCTTCGGGGTGGCCTCGACCTGACCAGGCTCACCTGCCCGGCAAGGGAGGCTTTCCCTTGGTGACATCTTGCTGTCTTGGCTTGTCTTGGTCTTCTTGATCCGCCCTTTGATCTCTCAAAGAGCTCTCCCTCTCTGGCTTGGTTCTGTCTTGAATGCTTGGTGGAGTTTGCATTTCTGCCACTTTGAGCCTATGTATAGTCTGGGCAACATACGTGAAGGTTTGTTGCACTGACAGGAGCCCTCGGGCCTGGCCCAAACGTGCTACCGAGCATCGTTGGGGTAGGCCCTATCAGGTACACAGGCAGGGGTCTTGCGCTGATATTCTCCTTTCCTTGATATTTTCCATGCTTCTTCATTAATCTGTGCTTGAGTCAGTTTCTGGTTTACCCGTGTGTCGTGCGAGACATTGTGGGGGAGATTTACGCCATGATCCTGGGGTCGCCCATGTCCCATGTTCACGGGGCAGTAACTGCCATTCCACTAACTTCCCTGCCCCTGCTGTTTCTGCCACGTATGCCGCATGCATTGCGCAGGGTTGGTGGCGGACATGGAGGGCGCGGGAATGAGTGCCAAGGCAGAAAGCCAGGCGCCATGGATAGGCGCAGGAGGTCGGTCTTGATTCCGCGCGTCGTTAGTGATGCAGAGGAGTTAGATTGGTGGATCGGGGCGGTTGCTTCCTGGGTGAGGAGCCAACCTCCAGCCTCGTTTGCCTATAAAAGGGAACATGGGCGAGGCGCTGGCTCACACCCATCTCTTCCTCCATCCTTCTGATATCAACTCTCCATCCTGGTGAGGGGGAGAGGATGTAGTGGCACTCCAGTGGTGGCGACGAGGGCTTCTGCTCAACAGCGCCTCCCTCCTCCTATTGGGGACGCAGGGGCGGAGCCCGCCGCGAGAGGAGGCTGGAGAGGACGTTGACGTGGTCATCGTGGAGCTCGGAGTCGAGGAGGACGGGGCGGTGTTCTGATCGCGCCTCCTCCGGCCACGCAGGACCCGAACGAAGGCCACGTCAGGGACCAGCCGCTGGAGTTTATCGTCAACCTGCGCGGGCCCCCGCGTAGTCGTCTCCGGCTTCCTACCCCATTTGCAAGGGTGATGGAGGCCAAACAGCCGCCGGGGCTGAGGCTGCACATGAGGGGCTCCTACAACGACAGCATGCGGGCGAACGTGGAGTTCCCTGCCCCCCATGTCATGCTCCTCCGGCGTGGCTGGAAGACCTTCGCTCGTGCCCATAGCTTGGCGGCTGGGCACATTCTTCATTTCAAGTTAATGGATGCCACCCTGCTCTCCGTCAAGGTCTTTGGAAGTTCGGGTGCTCGCCTAGGGTGCTGCACGGACAGCTCGACTGATGACGAAAGCTCCTCCTCGAGCGATAGCGACGAGGAGGACAGTGACAGCAATGACAATGGCACCGGTAGGGAGGACGACGACTCCGACTCCGGCTGAACGCCAGCCGCACCGTCATCGTCAGCGGGAGGCCGGCGGCACCACCATCTGCACCTACCTCAATTCCTTGGCAAGGCGATTTGCCGGGGTGTTGGGTGTGGATGGTGTCTCCGGCTCCTCCAGCAGCCTTCCAGCTGGACCCCGGCAGGCTTCCCCGTGGACCCCGGCTTCGTTCTCCCTGCTGCGTCATGCTGGCCCTAGTGGCGGTGACCAGGGCATCGCCTAGCCGCTCTCCCCACCCATCACCTTTGTCAGCGCCCTCTCGATCTTGTCAGGCTGCGTCCTGCAGTTCTTGACGGGGTCAGGCTGGGCTTTTGCCCAGCACTCCTTTTGCCCTCTTCGCCTCCAACCGTAGTTCCTAGGAGGAGAGGGACAAGGAAAGGATTACGGGGCACTTATCTTTTTTCAATCTAAAATATGTAGGCACTTGCCAAACTTTAGCTTCAAATATGTAGTCTCTTCTATCCATGTTAGCACTCTGTAAGCTTCGTACTTGTTTATCCGCATATTAATGAAAAAATATGGTCTTGCCGGGTACTTGTGCATGTACTATATCCATGCAGAGGAGGAATGCCTCTATACTTTTAAGTAAACAAGTTTTCTCCAGCAAGCTATCCTGTCGGTGCCTTCCGTTTGTTACCGCGGGGCTTGGTCTGCTGGGCTTAAAACTATGGAAGGGGACCGGCCCCTTGTCGAACCTTCTCTGCCAAGAGCCACTACAACCATCTCGACCGAAGCAACGTTTGGGTCAAAGGATGGGAGCACAAATGTATCGAAGGTGACGAGGTTTCTCTATGCACAAGTTTCCTTCTTACAGAGACATGTATGGACGAGAGGGAACTTATCTATTTGGCTTGTCGGGGATCAGTATGTGAGCTTGTTTCCATTTCTTCTCTTTGGGACCGAGTCTGCAGAAAGAATCCTGAAGTTAGTGCAGAGGAAAACAAGGCAACATATGATCTCATCTACAAGATCATGGCATGTTCATGTTATGCTATGCATGCATGCCCCGGTGCTTCGTTTTATTGTCTGTGCTCAGGGTCTACACCTGGCTTTGTACAAAGGGTTACATGCGCATCGGCAAGGCTTGTACAAAAGGGTGGCTGCCGGGCAGGGCCCGACAGCCGCGCCTTATGTGTAGAACTTATGAAGATGCTCAATGTTCCATGAGTTTTGCAATTGAATGCCATCTTCGGTCTCCAGATGGACTGCGCCGGGTTTGGTGACTCATACTACCTGGTAAGGGCTGTCGGATTCAGGGCTCCGCGGACGCAAGAAAGGTTCAAACTCTGGGGCGTGCGCGAAGAAATCAACCTCTCCAGCCAACCAACCCATCGCCCTACAGCCTAGCTCGGTGGACAAGGAAGAAGATGAACACGGCAGTTTACCCAGGTTTGGGACACCTTGCGGTGTAAGACCCTACTCCTACTTTGTGGTGGATTAGCCTCACGAGGGGCTGAGGATGAACTAGTACAGAGGATGAACAAGCTCGCGAGGCTCGCTCTGGTGAGAATGAGTCGACCGGGGATCGGATCCCTTCTACGGTGGTGGCTAACGAAGGCGGGAAGGGATTCCACAACGGACAATTTGAAAGGGGACGAGTAGTACATCTTATCCTGACGAAAGGTGGTCTTCTCCTGCAAAGTTCTGGTCGTGACGCTGCGGTGGGCTTGGCGATGACATCCGTCCTGCCGTCTTGGCGGTCATGGTCTCATTGCACGGGAATGGAAAACTTTGGCTGATTCCTCGGGACCCCACGCCTGCGCTTGCCTCCTTAGCACCAAAGAGGAAACCTGCTCCTCTGCGCCCGCTGGCGCCCGCCTGGCCTTGGTCGTCATGGCTTACGAAACTGCAACCTCATGAGGTTGGGCACTTGCATAGGAAACTCCACTCCTAAGGAGAGGCCCAGGGGTTGCCGCTCCCTCAGGAGGTCTTGTTGGTGTCGAAACTGGGCCGTACCAGGCCGTTGATGTAGCCACGCCGTAGGCCGCAGGCAGGCAAGTCTGGGTACCCTGGTTCCCAAAACGCCAACAGTAGCCCACGGGCCCAACGCGCGCTCGGACTTGGCTTCGAGGCAAAGCCAAAGGGCAAGGGCGAAGCGCCGCAGGCCCCAATCGCCTGCGGGCCAGGCTGACGCGTGGCGCTTGATGGGACATGGGCGTCTCCACTTCCCCACGCTGCCTCGGCAACTGCACGACTTGACAACTGCCTGGCGCATGCAGATCAGCCATCATTGCACGGAGCATGGGAGGCCGGCTGTTGGCCTCCCTCTGCCTATAAATGGGAGAGGGGGCAGAGCCCCCAGCTCGTCTCTGAGGCAACGACCTAGCTGGAGGCCAGGGAGAAGACCCTCGCCACCGCTGAGAAAATGGCGGCCGCGGAACGCGAAGCCTTGGTCTCCTCCGAACTTAGGTCTCGCAAGGCACTGCGCTCCCTTTACGGAGGGGGGTACGAGGAGCCGCTGGCGACTCCGGAGGATGGCCCCGTTGGGATTCTCCCCAAGCTTGCCAAGGCGCTGGAGGGCGTTGCTGCTGGGATGGATTCCGCGGTGGAGGGAGAGTGTCACGCACTCTTCACCTCGGCCGCAACGTGCGTCTTCAGCCACCTCCACCTCCGGGACCCAAGCTTCGACCTCAGCACGCTGATCAAGCCGGTGGCCCTTGAATCCTGCACCGCTGCTGCCGAGGCCGTGAAGAAGCAGGTGGAGGCCTTCTTGGCGAAGTTCCTCTGCGTCCCCGACCCCGCAGCTGCGGCGGCAGAAGCCGGCGGCGAAGGTGGTGGGAGCGTCATCGACGATGGGCTTCCCAAGGCGAGTGATGGCGGCCACCAAGGCGATGGCGGTGCTTCTTCCTAGTTGACCCTGCAACATTCATGGTGCCTCGCGGAGACGTGAGAACTTCTGTTTGAACTCGTAGAACATTATGTTTTATAATAACTTGCTAGAACTCCGCGATTTCCCTTTCGTGCTTGGTTTCCTTCGTGTTTGCCTCAGCGTTCTGCGTCGGCAGGGCCCAGCCCCGCGCATACCTTGATTGCCGTTGGGGCGTCCGGATCACCAGGACGAGACCAAGGGGCGAGGGGCTACGTGACCAGTGAGGCCCCTGAGGCGCGATGCTCAGGGGTCCCCCTTGACGTACGAACAACCTCGATGTTCTGCGTCGGCAGGGCCCAGCCCCGCACATCTCGGCCCCCGTTGGGGCGTCCGGATCACCAGGAAGAGACCAAGGGGCGAGGGGCTACGTGACCAGTGAGGCCCCTGAGTTGCAATGCTCAGGAGTCCCCCTTGACGTACGAACGGCCCTCATGAAGGAGAAACAAGCAGCCGTACAAGGTAATTCAGAGTCCTCCATACCTTCGCTCACCAGCTTTTGCCTAGGAGGGACACGAGAAAACAGGTAAGGTGGCATGCACCAGGCATGGCCTGGGCATAGCCCCCGTGCCCAGCCCCCTCGCACGGGCCTCTCTAGGGTAAAGCCATGAGGTGTTGCCGGGCGAAGAGCCGAAAGGCTGTCCTGAGGTTGATGCGTCCACGGGGCCCACCCTCAGTTGTTTATTCATCAGCACGGAGCATTGTGCTTCCACTTTAGCGTGGGCATTGCCGTTCCTCGACCGTGTCGTCCGCCAGTGCGGAGCATGGGGCTTCCACTGGTACATGGGCATAGTCGCTCCTCGACCGTGTCATCCGCTAGCGCGGAGCATGGGGCTTCCACTGGTGCGTGGGTGGGAGTTCCCTCTGGGGGGAGACTCCCGGGTGTGTACAGCCCCGTCCGGAGACGTGGCTTGCACGGCCGGACTAGGGGAGGTGTATATGGGCACCCATGAGCCAGCGCGGGACTCACGAGGCCCTACCTCAAGGCGGGTTGTGCCTGAATTTTGTTACGGGGTGCCTGTAAAAATCATGAGAGATGTTGGGGTGGCCTGCGCCGAGTGAATCTCCGGAGGACATCGCATGAGAAGGCCAAGCACCAACGACCCCAGGAGGTGACGTGAACGGGGCCGGCCCGCCAGATAGAGCTCAGCCGTTGGGTTTATCGACGCTGCAGGGACGGACCCGAGCACAGACGCCGTGCCCAGTCTTCTCATGCAACAATCCTAAAGAAAAACAACCGGCGCGCGGCTCCCGCGGCGGCGAGGCACCGGGTCGCGCGGCCTAACTCATCCACTCTCGATTAGCTCATGCGAGAACAAGGCACCAAGGACCATGGGAGGTGTCGTGCACGGGAGCTAGCCCGCGAGACAGAGCTCTGCCACTTGGGTTTTGCGACACTGCAGGGACGGACCCTAGCACAGACGCCATGCCAGTCCTTAATCATGAGGCAGTCGTGGGTGGGTTCGTGAGGGCGCGCAACGTTCATGGTGGCGAAGCATCAGACATGCAGGTGATAATATTAAGCAATTCATGGAAGGGCGAAGCCAGTTCTGGTACATGCGCAAAATGATACATGCTGCAGGGGCGGGCCCTAGCAGCTTGAGGATAATGCAGCCCAAGGGGCGCCCTCAATTGAACAAACCAAAAAGTCACCTGGCACCGTTGTCGCAGAAGTGTTGGATTAGCTGAAGATGTGTGCTGCGGAGATCGCTCCTCACGTGTTGGCTGGCCCCCGAGGCTCGGGAGGCTCTGGAGGCCCGGGAAGCTCGCGAGGGTCCGGCACCTCCTCTATCAGGACTGCCCGGCGCCGGGCCTCGTGAGCCGCCAGGGCGCCCTGCATGTGGCGTTGGTGCGAGGCAGCCATATTCAGTCGGCCGAACGGCATGCTGATATAGCTGCGGGGGCAGCCCCCACTCCGCCCAATATGAGATGGCTAGAAGAGCTCCTAAGAAGCAACCCTGTTGAGACCTGGGATGTTGACGCAGACGCGCAGCTCGCTACCCATGTCAGGGGTGGCAGCTGCACCGGACGATGCGGGGCGACGCTCGCCATGCATGGCTCGCGCCTCCTGGATCTCCTCGATCGCCTTGGTGATGAACTCCTGAGCGCCTGGCGCCTCGCGCCTTGCGCCTTGCTCACGGAGGCACGCGTTGAAGCACGCCTCCACGTGGTGCCCGAACGCCTCCCTCGTGACGCTGGTTAGGTCAGAGGCCCTCCAGAGAAGAGGCCCCAAGCCCGTCCTGAGAGGGGCACCGGGCGCGCCTTCCTATGCGAGAGGGAAAGGCGCCCCAGCGGTGGGCACGGGGCCTGAAGCACGGTCGTTGGGCGCGCCAGCCTCCTGACGGCCCTTGGGGAGGAGCTTCTTCTTCTTCTTGGGGATGGCTTTAGGAGGTCGAACGGCACCCTCGTCGTCTGAATTCTCGATTGCAGCAGCCTAGTAGGCGCGCTCAAGGGAGCACACCGCAGGCTTTTCATCGCAGGCGACCGTGATGATGCCGCCATTCCCTGGCATCTTGAGGACATTGTAGCCATGGTGCGTCGCCGCCATGAACTTGGTGAGGGCCGGATACCCGAGGATGGCGTTGTACGGAAGGCGAATATGGGCGATGTCGAAGTCGATTAGCTCGGTGTGGTAATTGTTGCGCTGGCCGAAGGTGACAGGGAGGCGGATCTGCCCTATGGGGACGGTGGAGCCATCGGTCACCCCTAAGAAAGGCTTGGTGGGAAGGAGCTGGTCGTACGGCACTTGGAGCGTCTCGAACGTCTCGACGGAGAGAACGTTGAGCCCCGCGCCGCCATCGATGAGTGTCTTGGTGATGAGGATGTTGCTGATGGTTGGCGAGCAGAGCATCGGGAGCGCGCCAGCGATAGCCGAACATTTGAGCTGGTCCATGGAGTCAAAGGTGATGGCATACTTGCACCATCTGAGGGGGCGCGACGCCTCAAGCTTGGGGAGGGCCGCGTTCACCTCACGAGCGAACTGCTAGAAGATGCGATGAGAAGTGGGAGCCTGAGCACCGCCCAGGATGCAGGCAATGGCATGAGGCTCTTGGAAGCCCCCAGCCCCATCGTCTTGGCGGTTGTCGTCGTTCCTTCTTAGCGGTGGCGGCAGCGGAGGGAGGCCAGCATTGCCCTGAGGACGGTCCTCGCGAGGCTGGTCACGCCCGGGGCCATCGCGAGGTTGGCCCTGCCAGCGGTCCTCACAAGGCTGATAGCGCCAGTCCTAGCGGGGGTCGCGGTTGTCCCATCGGCCTCCGTTGCGGCCTCCTCTGCGGCCGTAGCCATGGTTGTCGTGCTCGGGACGGCGGCCAATGCGCCCGTCACGGATTGCCCTGAGCTCCTAGCAGTCGTTGGTGTTGTGGCTATGGACGTTGTGGAAGACGCGGTACGGGCGGCTGTCTCTGAAGGATTCAGGCTGGTCGTGGCCGTGCTTCATCTCAGGTTCACCCGCGAGCACAGCCGGGCCCTTGCGCTTCACTTCCTTGGCCTTGGCCTTCTTGTCTTCAGGATCTGCCTCTGGAAGCTCCAAGAGAGAGAGGCGACCTTCCTCTGCCCTCGCGCCCCTGGCCGTCAGGTTGAACATCTCCGGAGCCAAACACAAGCCCTCGTGTATGGCGAGCTCTTCCTTCATCTTGACGTCCCGGATGCCATCAGAGAACGCTAAGATGATGGCCTCGTCCAACACCTTGGGGATCTTGAGGCAGACAGTGTTGAAGCGCAGTATGTACTTGTGCAAGGTCTCGCCTGGTTGCTGCTTGATGCGCCGCAGGTCACCTGCCGCAGGAGCGCGGCCGCGAGTGCCCTAGAAGTTGGCGATGAAACGCTTGCGGAGCTCGTCCCAGGAGGAGATTGACCCCACCGGAAGGTTCAGAAGCCAAGAGCGCGCGCCGTCCTTGAGGGCCATGGGAAACCAGTTCGACATGATCTTGTTGTTGCCATTTGCTGCCTCGATGCTCAGCTCGTAGAGCTGGAGGAACTTAGCAGGGTCAGGGATGCCGTCGTAGCGCGGAGGCAGATCCGGCTTGAACTTGCCAGGCCAGACGACGCGGCGCAGCTCCGGGGTGAAAGCACGGCACCCTACCGCACTCACAGGGGCCTGCCGCTGGGGAGGGCCTGATCTCGACGCCTGTGCTGCTGCCTCTGGCGGTACGCAGTCTTGACGTGGCGGTGCAGGAAGCGCACGCGCTTCTCCTTGGGGCCGCTGCACCACCTGGCAGCTTTCTTAATCGCGCGCCGGCGCCCTGCGCGGCGGGTCGCGCTGGGGTGCTTCATGCCTGGGCTCGAGACCCACGCCATGCAGAGGAGGAGGAGGAGGCGCGCCGTGATCCATGTCGCCCGCCAGGGATGGCGGAAGGCGAAGCGGATGAGACGGCGCAGGAGCCTCGCCAGCGGCGTTGACGAGTTCGGCGATGCGGGCGAGCCAATCGTCGTAGAGGTTGTTGGCTGGACGATAGTGCAAAAGCTCGCGCGCCATGAGCAGCGCAGACTGTGCGTTCGCCGGCCCACGACGGCCATAAGAAGACAACGCCGTGGCTGGAGTGGGTGATGGAGTCGCGGTGCGGCCGTTGCATTGCACGGACGATGGCAGCGACGAGTCCTGCTGTTCGCGGGCAGCAGGGTCGGTGGCGGCGTTAGCCACCGGAGAGGCAGAGCGGCGAGGGGCGCCGTTGCCCGCGGGTGCCATCTGGGTGACACGAGCACCCCGACGCTTGGCCCGAACATGGCGAGCGTCGGCCATTGGAACGGCGGAACGGCGGTGGAGCGAGTGGTGGGAGAGATGCTTCGACACGCCCCTACCTGGCGCGCCAAATGTCAGATTCAGGGCTCCGCAGACCCAAGAAAGGTTCGAACTCTGGGGCTTGTGCGAAGAACTCAACATCTCCAGCCAACCAACCCGTCGCCCTACAGCCTAGCTCGGTGGACAAGGAAGAAGATAAACACGGCAGTTTACCCAGGTTCGGGCCACCTTGCGGTGTAAGACCCTACTCCTGCTTTGTGGTGGATTAGCCTCACGAGGGGCTGAGGATGAACTAGTACAGAGGGTGAACAAGTTCGCGAGGCTTGCTCTGGTGAGAATGAGTCGACCGGGGATCGGATCCCTTCTACGGTGGTGGCTAACCTATATTTATAGCGGCCTCGGTCCTCTTCCCCGAAAACGAAGGCGGGAAGGGATTCCACAATGGCCAATTTGAAAGGGGACAAGTAGCACATCTTATCCTGATGAAAGGTGGTCTTCTCCTGCAAAGCTCTGGTCGTGACGCTGCGGTGTTCTCGGCGATGACATCCGTCCTGGCGGTCTATGTCTCGTTGCCCGGGAATGGAAAGCTTTGGCTAATTCCTCGGGACCCCGCGCCTGCGCTTGCCTCCTTAGCACCAAAGAGGAAACATGCTCCTCTGCGCCCGCTGGCGCCCGCCTGGCCTTGGTCGTCATGGCTTACGTCACCGCAACCTCATGAGGTTGGGCACTTGCATAGGAAAATCCGCTCCTCAGGAGCGGCCCAGGGGTGGCCGCTCCCTCAGGAGGTCTTGGCGTCGTCCGCCTCGTGAGGCTTGGCCCCTCGCGAGGGTCTTGTCTTGTTGGTGTCAAAACTAGGCCATACCAGGCCATTGATGGAGCCATGCCATGGGCCGCAGGTAGGCAAGTCTGGGTACCCTGGTTCCCAGAACGCCGACAAGGGCCTTCCCATTTCGGTGTCAACTTGTTTGCACCCTTGGCGGACTGAACATGCCTAAGGACAAGGTCACCTTCCTCAAGGCTTCGGGCATGAACCCTGTGGCTATGATAGTGATGCAAGGCTTGCTGGTAGCGTGCAACACGCGTAGCAACCCGGAGACGGTTCTCCTCAAGGAGCACGGCATCGTCATGCTAGTGCTGCTCTTGCTCTACTTCATCATAGGCAAATACTCGAGGTGACCTGTATATGAGTTCCGTGGGGATCACTGCTTCTGCCCCATAGACTAGGGAGAAGGGAGTCTGGTCGTTAGCTCGATTTGGTGTCATACGGAGGGACCAAAGAACCACAGGCAGCTCGTCGATCCAGCGCCTGCCGCACTCCCGCAGCTTGTCGAAAGTTCTTGTCTTGAGTCCTTGCAGCACTTCAGTGTTCATCTCTCTCAGCTTGTCCATTGCTCCTGGGATGAGCAACAGAGGCGAATGAAACCTTGCTTCTGAGGGTTTGAACGTATTGCATGAAGGCGCGGCTTGTGAATTGGGTGCCGTTGTCAGTGATGACCCTGGCGGGTACTCCGAAGTGGCACACCAATCCCTTCAAGAACTTGATAGCCGATTGTGCGGTCACCTTTCTCATAGGCTCCACCTCCGGCCACTTTGTAAACTTGTTGATTGCAACATACAAGAATTCAAAGCCCCCGGTAGCACGGGGGAAAGGGCCCAAGATGTGGAGCCCCCAGACCAAAAATGGCCATGACAAAGGGATCGTCTGGAGAGCTTGGGCAGGTTGATGGATATTCTTGGAGTGGAACTAGCAGGCTTCACATCTGGTGACTAGCTCAATTGCATCTTGGAGGGCCGTGGGCTAGTAGAAACCTTGCCAGAAAGCTTTTCTGACCAAGGCTCTTGATCCAATATGGGAGCCGCACATGCCTTTATGTATCTCTGCCAACAGTTCCTTCCCCTCTTCCCGGCAAATGCACTTCAATTTCACACCGTTGGGCCTCCTTCTGTATAGCGTGTTATCGACAAACTGATACATACTAGCCCTCTGGGCTACTCTTTCAGCTTCTTCTTGGTCCTTAGGAAGTTCTCCTGTTTGAAGGTAATGGACTATGTGCCATGCCCAAGTTGGAGACTGAGGCTCGGCAACAAGGATCAACGGCACCTCCTTGTTCGTGGGAGCGCATATCTCAACCGCAAGAACTGGTAGTGCGGCGGGAGGATGCTGCTCACCAGGCGAAGTGGAGTTATTCCCGCCAACCTCTCTACCGGGGGCTTCGGGAAGCTCTACTGGGAGAGGCTTGCCAAAGTCCAGTTTCCTCCTCTTTCTAGCCATTGTTGTCGGGGATACTGAGGGTTGAGTCAGGTGGAGAACAAAAGTCCCCGGTTCCACAGGAAGCTTTTGTGCAGCACACTTTGACAGATGATCAGTAATGCTGTTTTCCGCACGTGGCATGTGCTTTGTTTGCAATCCGTCAAAATGCTCCTCCAACTTCCTCACCTCTTCGACGTATGCCTCCATCAATGGACTCTGGTAATCCTTGTTCACTTGTCTCACCACAAGCTGTGAGTCTCCATGAATGATCAACTTCTTAATTCCCAATTCTGTTGCGATCCTGAGCCCGGCAAGGAGTCCTTCATATTCTGCAGTGTGTTTGGTAGCTTCCTCCTGGGAAAAATGCATTTGGACCACATACTTGAGGTGCTCTCCAGTGGGTGCGACAAGGAGCACGCCAGCCCCTGCACCTTGTAGTGAGAAGGCACCATCAAAGTACATGGTCCACTCTTGGGGGGCTTCCTTGCCAGGGATAACTGTGTCTGGTGTTTCTTCATCTAGGGTCGGTGTCCATTCCGCGATGAACTCCGCCAATGCTCTACTTTGAATGGTTGACGTACTCTCATACTTCAGACCAAAGCTCGACAATTCCAAAGCCCATTCTATTATTCTGCCAGTGGCCTCCAAGTTCCTCAGTATGCGTTGCAAAGGGAAGCGGGTGACAATCATGATCTCGTGGGCTTGGAAGTAGTGGTGCAGTTTCCTCGAGGCCATGATGAGGCCAAAGATCAACTTTTGCACGCCAGAGCACCTTGATCTAGCCCCCTGCAATAGGGAGCTAACAAAGTACACTAGCCACTGCACCACCTTCTTCTTTGTCGCGGTCTTGGAATTGTCTCCGTTATCCTGCTCTTCTTTCTCCTGATCTGAACCGGTCCTTGCCGGGATAGATTCACTTTCCTCTCCAGAGGGGACAGTAGCTGCGGCTGCTCCTTCATCTACTTCCCGCTGCGCCACCAACGCTGCACTAACCACTTGATTGGTTGCCGCTAGGTACAGCAGCAACGGTTCTTGTGGTTTAGGAGTGACCAAGGTGGGAGCAAAGGAAAGATAGGTCTTCAAGTCTCGCAGCACTGCTTCTGCCTCCGGGGTCCACTTCATTGGCCCTGCCTTCTTCAAAAAATTTAAGAACAGCAAGGCGCGCTCGGCAGACTTGGAAATGAACCTACTCAGTGCGGAAACACATCCGGTCAGGCGTCTCACGTCTTTAACTGTCTTGGGTGCTTGAATCTGCTCGATCGCCTTGATCTTGTCGGGGTTGGCCTCTATCCCCCGGTGGGACATGAAAAGCCAAGTAGCTTGCCGGAGGGAACGCCAAACACACACTTCTCAGGGTTTAACTTCAAGTTGAGCTTGCATAGATTCGCAAAGTTCTCTTCCAAGTCCTGAATGAGAGTTGATTTGTCCTTGGTCTTGACTACTATGTCATCCATGTAAGCTTCAATATTCCTGTGCAATTGAGGCTCAAAACCAATTTGCACTGTCCTTGCAAAAGTGGATCCAGCGCTCTTCAACTCGAAAGGCTTCCGCACAAAGCAGTACGTGCCACACAGGGTTATGAACGCGGTCTTCTCCTCGTCCTCTTTGGACATGAAGATCTGATGGTACCCAGACTATGCATCCAAGAAGGAAAGCAGAGCACACCTGGAAGTAGAATCTACGATCTGGTCAATGCGCGGCAAGGGGAACGGGTCCTTCGGGATGCCTTATTCAGATCCATGAAGTCTATGCAAAGCCTCCATTTCCCGTTCGCCTTGCGCACTACCACCGGGTTCGCCAACCATGTTGGGTGCAACACTCCTCTGACCAAACCAGCTGCTTCAAGCTTCTTGATTTCCTCGGCAATGAACTGTTGCCGCTCCAAAGCTTGCTTCCTAACTCTTTGCTTGACGAGCTGGGCGTGAGGGTAGACAGCTAGGTGGTCCTCGATTACCTCCCTGGGAACACCGGGGATGTCAGATGGTTGCCAGGCAAACACATCTACATTCGCCCACAGGAAGGCAATGAGCGCGCTTTCCTATTTGTCATCAAGGGTGGAGCTGATGGTGAACGTACCACCAACGCCATCCAGCCCTGCCGGGACCTTCTTCACCACAGGTGAGGCAACTTTGGGCTTCTTGCTAGTGGAGCTCTCCGACAAATCATCGACTGGTGCAGCACACTCCGAAGAGGTGTGCTTCCCGGATTCCTTGCCGGTATCCTTGCTAGCTTTCTTCCCTTTCTTACTTTCCTTGGCAGGAGCTGCAGCTTACGCGGCCTCAGTGGCGAATGCGTCTCGGTACATCTTATCCACGTATATGATTGCATCCTTCTTGTCTGACGGAATGGAAATGACGCCCATCGGCCCTGGCAATCTCAGCGTGTTGTAGGCATAGTGAGATGCCGCCATGAATTTTGCCAGGGCTGGACGACCAAGGATTCCATTGTACGGCAGGGGAGATCAACCACATCAAACACAACCTTCTCGGTCCGGCAGTTCAATTCTCCTCCAAACGTCACCGGCAGTGTGATCTTTCCCTTAGGACGACTCCTGTCGGGGTTGATCCCTTGGAAAGTGCCAGTAATCTTCAGCTCTTCATCTGATATTTGAAGCTTGCTGAGCACCTTGGGGGAAATCAGATTCAACCTAGCTCCGCCGTCAACCAACATCTTCGTGACCTTGAGGTTGCGGATTGTTGGTTAAACCAACAACGGCAAGCACCCTACCGCGGTGGTGCGGTTAGGGTGATCCTTTTCGTCGAAGATGATGGGCGTGCGGGACCATTTGAGCGGGTTCCGGGAGTCTACTGCTCGCTCTATGGCATTGACCTCATGCACCCAATGTTTAAGCTGGCGGTGAGAGGAGTGCAAAGATGCGCCTCTGTCAATGCACATGGCTCAGTGGCTTTCTGGAACTCTTGCTCACTGGTTTCCTCTTCATCCCCTTCATCACTTTTCATCTTTGCCTTGTTTCTTCCCACGGCCTCTTGCAGGTCTCTCTGGATGCTAGGGAACCTTGCCGCGGCGGCCTCCTCTGCTGCCTCGGCCCTTGCCGCCAACACCTTCTTGGTCTCTTTCCTTGTCATGCTTCTCGTACTCAGCTTTCTACTTCTTGACAAGTTGCTCAACTTGGTGACACTCTTGGAGACCATGGCCCTTGGTCTGGTAGATCTTGCAGTATGGCCCGTCAGCCTTCCCAGCCTTTTCGGCCGCCACAGCCTCCCGGCAATCAGTTCATGCGGCAACTTCATTGCCGGGGACTTCAGTCTTGGCCTTCTTGCCGGTACTAGGAGTGCCGGAGCCCTCAATAGCCAATACTGCCTTTTCCCTGCGCTTCTTATTGTGTTGCTTGTTCTTCCTCTTCTGGTCAGCGGCATCGTCGTCATCCTCTGAGTCAACTTTGACGCCGTCCTCTTCTCCGGGGAGTCGCCTCCCTTCCTCTGTCCTGGCACACTTATCCGCCAAAGTGTACAACTTATTCACAGTCTTGGGCAACCAAACGTTCATCTTGGAACATATCCTCCTGTTGTGCACGTTGGACTGGAACGCGGCAATCACAGCCGCCGGGTGGATATCTGGGATGTTTCTGTGCACCCGGCTAAACCTCTGCATGTACTTCTGCAAGCTCTCCCCCTCCTTTCGCGGAAGGAGCTGCAGATCGCTGGGCTGTCCTGGTTCTTGATGGCCGCCCGTGAAGGCGCCAACAAACTCATGGCACAGGTCAGCCCATGATGAGATGGAATTCTCCGGAAGGTGCATCAGCCATGAACTTACATTTGGCTTGAGCGCCAAAGGGAAGTAATTGGTGAACACCTTCTCATCTCTTCCTCCGGCAGCTTGAATAGCGATGGTGTAGATGCTCAAGAACTCTGCCAGGTTCAACCTTCCTTCATACTTCTCTGGTATCTCTGGCTTGAAAACGCGGGCAGATGGCTAATGGACTTGCCGTAGCTCACGAGTGAAGGCAGGGCACCAAACCTCAAAAGGCAAGTATCCGCCTTCACTGGGCGCGGGTTCGTCGACGTCTGGGCCATTGCGCCTGTCAGATTGGCGGCGGGTTTTGTGGCGTCGTTCTATGGTGACACGCGCGTCCTCCCTCCGCCAATCTTCCAGGACCTTTCACTGATCTTGACGGGCCCGAGGGTCAGATGAAGCCATTGATACCTCGTCGGGCTCCTGGTTGCGTGGTTCTGGTTGTGGTCCTTGCGTCGGCCGTCGTGGAGGGGATTGTACCGTTGGAGTGGCCCCCTCAGCACGGTCAGTAGCTCGGGCCATGGCTGTTGCTTGTGGGTGCCGTGGCGGATCCTCCCGCTGCGATTCTCCCGCTTCAGCACAACCGATCAAACTCTGGATGGTGGCTCTCCAATCATCCATTTAATCGGCCGCTGGTGGGAATCTTAGCAGGAGTTGGGCTCGCACCATGGCTTCCGAAGCGGTGCTCGGCATAGACGATGATGCAGACCGTGACGTCGCTCGGCTCCTACCAGTACCAGTGGTGGCGGTGCCGTGCTCTCGTCGCCGCGGGCCAGCCGCCACTGCGGTACGGTGGCTAGAAGGGTGCGCCCGGGGGTTGATGACCCCGTTCGGTGCTTCATCTTGGTTACCCCGCCCCGAGGGAGGTGCCTACCCCACCGTTGCGCCCGTTGCAGGGGCAGCCAGGGGGCCGCGGTTCACACCGGAGCGAGCGTTATCACTGTGGCTGTGCCCTTCGGCACGGTGGGGGAGTGGAGACTGAACGTTCTCCCCCCTGTGCGTTGGGGAGCACGACCGTCGGAATGCTGTTGATGCTTCCCTCCTCCAGCATTTTCTGCTCCTGCTTCAGCCGCGGGGGGAATGATGATAGCGCCACCTGCGTCGGCCATGTTCCCCACGGCGTCCGCGTCCCCCGACGCTGCTGCCACCCCCATATTATCAGTGGCTGCATGCGAAGGGGGCTTCGAGGTGGAAGGATGAGAAGTTGCGCCGGACTTCTTCTTGGGCACCATGGATGATGAAGCCGACGATGAAGAAGATGATGATGAAGACTGACGTGCTGTTCACGACTTCGGGTTAGCACAAGCGTTCCCCCTACCTGGCACGCCAAAGATGTTGTGGTAGAACACGGCCACCGGCCTCTTCGTGGTTTGGCAAGGGGGAGGATGCATTGCACAAAGAGCGGAGGCCATGGGATAGCACGGCAGAGATGACACTGGTGGTTTTTACCCAGGTTCGGGCCGTTGAGAAGTGTAAAACCCTACTCCTACTTTGGTGGATTGATGGAGAGACCGTGAAGAACGTGCAGCGCTCGAGCCCGACAAGGTCGCCTTGGGGAGAGCAGCTATGCTCGTATGAGTACACGAGGGTCCGAATCCTTTCTAAGGGTTCCACGGTCCTCCTTTTATAGGCTAAGGGGTTACCACAATGGCAAAACGGTCATTATCCAGCGATTAGATAGCTAACAGTGCTATCATACCTAACTCTCGCAGTTAGGACAAAGTGCATTAAATGCGCTGCCATGTGTCGCGCTGTGGATGCGGCCCGACGGGCCTGCCACGCTGCTTTAGTCACCTTCCAGCTGTCTGCTTGACACGTCTCTGGACGGGTGTCATATAGAGGTGATCTCCCTCCTAAATGGCTACCACGTGCCAAATGACAGCCACTTAGTTATCTGGAGGCTCGACACCGCACCGATGGATGACTTGCGTTGCAATGCGGTGGAGCGGTGGAGTCTTGGCGGGGATGTAGGCCACCAGTGGCCCCGACAATCCTTGCCGGGGAAGTCTTGGGACTTGCCTTCGGGGTGGCCTTGACCTGACCAGGCTCGCCTGCCCGGCAACGGAGGCTTTCCCTTGGTGATATCTTGATGTCTTGGCTTGTCTTGGTCTTCTTGATCCGCCCTTTGATCTCTCAAAGAGCTCTCTCTCTGGCTTGGTTCTGTCTTGAATGCTTGGTGGAGTTTGCATTTCTGCCACTTTGAGCCTGTGTACAGTCTGGGCAACATACGTGAAGGTTTGTTGCACCGACAAGGTTCAAGTTGGATAGCCAAGATGATGCAACCAGACAAGCATGCACCCATGTTTTCAAGTCTATTCTGCGACAGTATCGGTATAAGTGGAGGAAAACTCACTTTGAAGGCAAGGCTAACAATGAACTTGCCCAAACATCTCCAGTGGAAAATATATCGAATGAAGACTGGAGAGGCCTCGTTAAACACTCGTCTGATCCAAAGTATCAAGTACGTTATATATATGTGATCATATCACATGTTGAACTCCTAGTTACGCATGTGCCTCACAAATCTATCTTCTTGTAGGTGAACTGTTCAAAGAACAAGGCCAACCATACAAAAGTGAAATTCCAACAGACAACAGGATCTCGTAGCAATATTGCACACTGCGAGGCTCTTTTAATTAGCTGCTGTTTCACTCTTTTCGGTGTGCCATATTATTAGATCTATATTGACTTGTTCCAAATGCAGAGGAAAGCCCGCAAGGACCAAAAAGTACCTGAACCAAATGTTGTGGAAATCTTCAAGGACTGTCACACCAGCAAGACGAAGGGCATGACTACACCAGTCAAAGCCGCTGTTGTAAGTCCTTAATCCTCATGCCTTTTAACTACTACTTACTCTGACTTGTGCATTGAACTGCACGGTTTGCAGCCAATGTCTATTACTCTTTTCAATTTATACACAAATGTCTTAGCGTATCATTGCACCTTACAAGGTTTAAAAGAGAGGAGTGATGTTCCTTTGATCTTGATCTGTAATCTAGTTCCGTGCTGGACTTGTCTACACAACGTTACAATTGCCTGTTTGTCTGTTCTCAGTTGTTTTGTGATATGAATGATGTCATACTATGCTTACCGTATTATAAACTTTGTCTCTTTATCCTTAGTTGTCAATACAATGTGAAGAAATATACAATACATTAGCCATGGTACATGGTCATATGTTTGGAACCTGGTTTTATTATGTACTTTGCAGTAAAATACAACTAATATTTTACACGGGTTCACAAAAATAAGTTCTGTATATAGACCAAAGCTATTTTGTTTGGTTTTGCTGCCACCTTAATATCTTTTGTGCTGCTACTACTAATGTAAAAACTCAACTTTTCAGCAAGCTATGGAACAAATAGTGGAACCGCCACCTTCTGAAGGTGACGAGGCAACTATAACCGCAATGTCACCTCTTGCTGCAGTGGGTCAGTACATGTCCACTAACAGTGCCAAAAGCACGTTCCTGCGTAATACTAGGTTGGTTGTTAAGGCAATCTCGTCCAAACTGCCTCATGATCAAGATATGCAAGCTCAAAACAATGCTATATCTACGCTCCAGACACAAGTCCATTCCCTAATAGAGACCCTTTGTGAAACAAGGACAGGCATTGTTCGATGTCGTCAAGATATGCATGGTTTTGAAACTAGACTATCAGACATTTGCTATGTTGTTCAGGAGCCTAGGAGAAATGAAGGCGAAGGTTATGGTGCTCCATCGGACAGTACAACATGAAAACATAATAGTCAGGTCAAATGAACTGAGCTTCTGAACTTCTGGTGGTGCATTTATCTGCCGGACTGTTAACTTTTATGCCAACCTTCCTTTTGTTTTATGGTTGTAATTTGTTTTGTTGCGATACAAAATTTGTTCTTAACATGCAGCGACCGGCTCAAGAGAACAGCAAGTCATTTTTGTATAGTGTAGGGTGTTCCCTATATTTGCACTAGTGGTGAACTTTGATGCCCAATGGATGTAATATGTGCAATCGCCTTAATAGCCTAGCGTTAGTTTCTGGCTTATTTATTTCCCTAGTCTTCTTTTTCCTTGGTTTGCTAGTGGCCGCAACAAGCATGGGCCATATACGGACCGTGGTAACCTTGAGCCTGCTACGGGCCTTAGGATCCATGGGCCTCCTACGGGTAGTCAGATAAATGGGCCTCCAACAAGCCATAGATCAGTGGGCCTCGAGCCGTCGAATAAATGGGCCCACATGGGCCGTAAACAGGCGTAATTGGCATCAGGCCAGCACGGTAATGGGCCGTTAACAGGCCGAAAGACAACAAAGGCTTAATTCTGTCACAGGCATAACGGGTCATTAATGGGCCAGAATATAGGACGGGCTGGAAACGGCGCAACGGGTTAACAGGCCACAAACGGGCCGATTCTAACCATGGGCCGAATTTGGCCCATTAGGGGAACAGCCCAGTAACGGGCCGAAAGTAATCGAGGGCCGGAAAGGATCCCAAAAATGTATGGGCCGTCAGTAGGCCGAAAGCTAACACAGGCTGGAAACGGCCCATGTAAATCATGGGCTGTTACTGGGCATAAAGAAATCTACTATTTATTATGGGATAGAGTCACCGCGGCCCATTAAAGGGCCCAAAGATACGAAAGGCCTCGTATGGGCCGAAAGACATTGCGAGCCATACATGGGCTAAAAATGAAACAGGCTGGTATTATACTAGACGGCCCACATGACGCTGTTGGGCCGATTTCGGGAACGCCATAACGGGCCGTGAGTTACCGGGCCGTAAAATGGGCTATATGCGAATAGACCATTAACAGGCTTTTCATGGGTTGGCCCGCTAGCTTATGACCAAGTCAAACGGGCTGGCCTTTGTAAGTTAAATGGGCCAGTGTTGGGCCGTCGCATGTGTCGACATATCATAGGCGCCTATCTGACCCAATGACGAGCTGACACATGTTTCCTCCGGCCAATGAGAATTTTACACGTGGAAAATCTCCATTGGTCATTGTTGTTAATGGGTTATCAGATCCAAAACTGGACCCGGTAGCTTAACGACGACTCATTACGGTGGATGCCATGTGTCGGTTACCCTTGACGAAAGCACTTCCATGACGCGTCATTTATCGTCATGGAAGTGAACACTTCCGGGATGATAATTTTGGTATTGTCATGGAACACTTCTATGATAGCACAGGTATGACTATCTTGATTCTGTCATAAAATTGTCATGGATGTACATGCGTGACAGAAAACGTGACCTACTGTGACAAACACGTATCATCACGGAAGTGTATTTTTTTGTAGTGCCATCAACGCTTCTCTGTGTATCATAGGTTCATTGTTTGTTTCAACAATATTTCGTGTGCACACCTTGAAGGTCTGTACGAATTTTCCAGCCTATATAGTTTAGTTGCATGTTCGACCAAAGTATCTATATCCTATGTAGAGGCTTCTGTATCAATCGCAGTAAGAAATTTTAAAACTACTTCTAGCATTTCTTTTCTTTGACCTGATCATGAAAATTTTGTAATTTCGTCGAATTGCACTGTCCTCCCACTCACTCTTTTGTAGAAAACATTTTCTTCAAAATTTCTGCACTCTGTGACAAAACATTTGCCTCTGCGTAGTGATAGAGGAATACCCAACCATTTGGGATAACCTACAAAGTAGCACTTATTTCAACAAAATTGATGGCGCTCTTTTCAGTGTAAAAGCCATAGTCTCTAAAGCATTACTTTAAAAAAGTATATTGACAAAATAATTAATGTCTTCTTTGATCGCACCATGTCTTATATAGTTTGATTACATCTACTCAAAACACTCTACTATTAGTAGTGTTTCTAGGAGGTGCAAGCTATAAAATATTTTTCATAGCTCATCAGACATTCGCTAAATTTGTAACTCAAATATTCTTTTCTGCAATCCAATTGTAGAAACATAATTTTCTTGTTACAATAATTTCTACTTCATTCTGAAAATCTTTTCAAACATTTCAAAATATCCAGATTTATGTCTCAATTAGTAAATGTAAATATCTACTTGAGTCATCCTTGAAGATAGATAAATCCACTTCTTGCAACAACACTTATTGGACCACATACATCAATATGCATATTTCCATTATTTTTGTTGCTCGTTCTTTATGCCCTGTGAATGGTATTTTAGTTTACTTCACTATTTCGATGAAAGTTGCAAGTATCTGATGATTCATAATCACATGACTCAAAAATCCATCACTATGGAATTTTTCATGCGGGTCTCTCCAACGTGACTAAATGCAGTGCCACACATATGTGGTATTCTTTTAGTCTTGTGCTACTTGTGAGCTGCGTTCTGATTTCCTAGAAGAGGAGAGGATGATGCAGTACAGTAGAGATAAGTATTTCCATCAGTTATGAAACCAAGGTTATCAATCCAGTAGGAGAACCAAGCAACCCTATGTAGACAGCACCTGCTCACAAACAACAAATACTTGCAACCCAACGCGTAGAGGGGTTGTCAATCCCTCAATGGTGATGAGCAAGATTAAAAGATAGAGTTTTTGATAAATAGATCTGACAAAAATACAAAATAAAATAAATAAAAGAAAATTTCAGCAAGGTATTTTTGGTTTTAATATATGATAGAAAATAGACCCTGGGGCCATACTTTTCACTAGAGGCTTCTCTCAAGAAAATAGCATACGGTGGGTAGACAAATTACTGTTGGGCAATTGAAAGAAAATCAAATAATTATGACGATATCCAAGGCAATGATCATGTATATAAGCATCACGTCCGTGACAAGTAGACCAAAATGACTCTGCATCTACTACTATTACTACACACATCGACCGTTATCGAGCATGCATCTAGTGTATTAAGTTCATGAAAGAACAGAGTAACGCCTTAAGCAAGATGACATGATGTAGACAAGATAAACTCACGTATGAAATAAATCCCATCTTGTGACCCTTAATAGCAATGATACATGCGTGTCATGTCTCTTTCTGTCACTGAGATTGAGCACCGCAAGATCAAACCCCTCACAAAGCACCCCTTCCCATGGCAAGATAAATCAATTTAGTTGGCCAAACCAAACCAATAAACCAAACCCATCTCAAACCATGGCAAGATAAACTCGCAATTCATCGGATCCCAACAAACACACTGTAAAAAGTCATTACATCAAATAGATCTCCCAGAACACCGAGGAGAACATTGTATTGAAGATCAAAAAGAGAGAAGCCATCTAGATACTAACTATGGACCCACAGGTCCATGGTAAACTACTCACGCATCATCGGAGGGGTAGCACAGATGATGAAGAACCCCTCCGTGATTGTTGCCTCCTACGGCAAGGTGCCAAAAAAGGCCTCTAGATGGGATCTCATGGTTCTGGAACTTGTGGCGGCGGAAAAAGTATTTCATTGACTCCCCGATAGGTTTTGTAATTTTAGGGTATTTATAGAGCCGGGGGTAGGTCAAACGGAGGCTCATGGGCCCCACTACCCACCAGGGCGCTAGAGGCCCCTGGCGTGCCCTGGTGCTTAGTGGGCCACTCCTTCATCTTCTCATGGCCTCCAGAAGCTTCCAGGGTCTCTTATTGCCAGAAAAAAATCTCCAAAAAGTTTCGTGGCATTTGGACTTTTTTTGGTACTGATATTCTGTAAAGTCAAAAATAAGCGAAAAAATAGCAACTGACACTGGGCACTAAGTTAATAGGTTAGTCCCAAAAAATGATATAAAGTTGCTTGTAAATGTATATAAAACATCCAAGATTGATAATATAATAGCATGGAACAATAAAAAATTATAGATAAATTGGAGACGTATCATCTTGCAACATTTAGCGTCAGTGTTATGGATGCTCAATTCTATTATCAATATTCATAACTTACATCCTATTCACAATAGGAGTATGGCCCTTTTGTTCATTACATCGAACAACTATTGCTCTCTTATGAACAACCTCCTTGCAACTTCTATGCAATGGGATAGAGTGTACAAAACTCTAAAATGAATTATGACAATAAATTCACAGGTAATATGTTGATAAAAAAATATCATAACTTTTATAAAATTTCAACACATATTTTAACTCCTTAATTTGTTGGTCATTAGGCTGTAGTAATTCTTGCATCGATTCGCAACAACATGCAATCGAGTCAGTATCCTTGTGATTAACATTTAACCACAATTACCGAAGAATTTAATCACAATTCTCAAGAATCACACTTTACTTGACCGACTTTATCTACATCTTTATAACTTGTATGACATTCATACCTGAGCTGGACATTCCAGTCTTCCTTTCTTTCAGCCTCTAGACTTCTTATAGTTTTACTTTCAATATTTCTCCCACTCAACAGAAGAATCATCTAACTTTTAAGAGTGGCGTGAGAATCGAACTTCACTAGGCATGTAACTCTCATTACATCCTTTAGTTTTGTTCTTTCTCTTTAAGTTCTCACCATCAACTCATGACTGGTGTTCTTCCGGATCTTACACATTTAGTCTTAAACATAGTTGAATGCTTCACTAGATCTTGCAAACAAAACACTTCTTTAGATATCGCATATATTTTAATCTTTGTTTGTTTCTAAAAACAATTTTTAGTTCCAAGAATATCACATAACTATCCCAAACATTTTGAAGTTCTGGTTTCTTGGAAGCATGCAGACCATTATGCAATTCTAGCTTTTGGATCGAAGGATGCAAGTCTCATCATCCATAGCATTAGCAAGAGAGTATTGTAAGCATGCAGTAGGAAAAAAAATCCTTCTTGGCACTTTTAGAGGACGATCCTCTCAATCATAAAGATTCAACCAGATAAATAATTGCTAATCAATGTCAACAACAAAGGTGGAACTATGAGCCATAATTCTACAACCATAATGCAAACTACACATAGACATTGTTCATAATTAATTTGCACTAGTGATTAAACTTAATTAACACATAATTGTGGTCCCACTCAAATCAATTTCTCTCATAATTGATAGTAAATGATTCAAGATCCTGATCTCATTCACACCCATGGATGGTAGCATCTCGTATGATGTGAATTTCAACCGGTAGGCAATCTTTTGCCAATCATATCTCCATATTAATCTTGTTCATCTTTCGATGCTTCATGCTTCGAGCTCAGAACCTTTCTGCTAGAACTTCAAGGTAACTGAGTGTTTCTGCTGTGAAGTCCTACCTCACCCGCCTTACACTTCACTTCTCGTTTGTACTCATGGTAGCATGTAGTACTCCGAGAGGCCACATGTTATAGATGCTTGCAACACTAGGAAGAGCACCTTTTAACTTGATATTTACTGTGAGAGATCACCCCAATAATTGTCTACTACGCAATCAATAGGTGCAAACCACAAAGGGATAAACATCTCGGGCAATTCATAAAAGCATGATATGGTATAGCCCTGGGCGCCGAGAATCCTTCGTGACCATCTTCAATTCTCTGTCGAAGCATCAAGACGGCCAATATTTTGTTGTCGTGGCAATCGTTTCAAAAAACGTTGTCGTGGCGGCAATTTCTGAAAACGTTGCCATGGCGGCCGTTTCATAAAACGTTGCCATGGCGACCGTTTCATAAAATGTTGGTGTGGCACCAAATTCAGGAATTCTGTCGTGGCACGAAATTGTAGCTCCTCGTCCCGCGCCAAGTACACCTTCTCCTCGTCTGGGTCCTCCGTGTATGTTTTCCATTGTCACCTATACCAGTAGGCTAACTCTATGATATTTACATTAACGTGGCAATATCGTGGCTCTAGCCATCATGCCGTGAGACACTTTCCACTTAACATTACAACAAACCATCTCATGCATAAACTCATTATCATGACAAAGGCTATACCACATCATAAGCATACCCTCCAAAACCAAGTTAGGCATCCTCTAATTGGTTTTGGCAAAATTTTAGTTACGGGGTTAACCAGTTTTAACAAGTAATACTAGCTACCTACATCCACAATTAAGGCGATGATTCTTGATGCTAGATTAAGGTTCGAGGTGTGTGAAACAAGAGACTTCAAAAATCTCTAGCCCCACACTAAACTTTGTCAATACGCATGACCCCCTAGATGATCATCCATCTTCAGCACCCTCTTGTGTATGCGACAGTTCACTATTCTCAACTATGGTGAAGCCCAAGGAGCTGTTAGCAGATCGTCGATAGCCAGAGCCGATCGATTGTCAGAACCTTGTGAAAAGAGACACCATGTCATCAACGAATTGAACCAGAGCAACACTCGAGGGAAGCATAGCAAGAACATCAACCCTCACAATCACATGTGATCTAGATCGCAACTTACACCTACTCATAAAATCGCTCATGATGCCACTATTGGGAAACGTAGTAGAAAATAAAAAAATCACACCTACGATCACCCAAGATCAATATGAAGATGCATGGTGGAAGATGAAGATGTCGGTGTAGATCATACTTGGAGTCCCTCGAACCGTCGATGAACGATCCCTTGTACCGCCCATGAATAGTCCCTCGAACCGAAGACCGAAAGCACGACCTCTCTACTTGGTTGCAAGTGCACAGCCTTCACGATCCGGCAGTCCTTCGCCGTCTAGAGCTAATCATCGCCGGAGAATTAGAGGGAGGAGATTAGAACCACACTGGGCTTCTAATTATGAGGACAAGAGAATTAGCCAAGCACTAATTAGTCAACTAGGACCAACTAGAACATGAACTAGAAGAACTAGAGGAGGCTCCAAAAACGGTATGTCCAAAGGGTGGAAATCCACTAGTATATATAGGTTGGAGGGAAGAGGAGGGGCGCCACAAGAGAAGGGAAAGTCCCTCCCCTTTGGCCGGCCAAGGGTGGAGTTGGACTCCTTGATAACCCACAAGTATAGGGGATCATTTGTAGCCTTTTTCGATAAATAAGAGTGTCAAACCCAACGAGGATCTAAAGGTAGAACAAATATTCCCTCAAGTTCTATCGACCACCGATACAACTCTACGCACAGTTAATGTTTGCTTTACCTAGAACAAGAATAAAACTAAAAGTACTTTGCGAGAATAGAACTACGAATAATTTGCAAGATAATAAAAGTAGATAACTTTTGTCACACAAGAAAGTCATTTGTCCCAAGGTGATCGATAACTAGACCGGTGATCATTATTGCAAATTTATATGAAGGAGAGGCATGAGCTAACATACTTTCCGTACTTGGATCATATGCACTTATGATTGGAACTCTAGCAAGCATCCACAACTACCAAAGATCATTAAGGTAAAACCCAACCATAGCACTAAGTATGAAGTCCTCTTTATCCCATACGCAACAACCCCCTTACTCGGGCATAAGCTTCTGACACTCTAGCCACCCACCATAAGCGAATCATGAACGTATCGCAACACCCTACAGCGGGGACACCACACATTTGCGCGACACGGAGGACACTTTAGGACAGCACCAAAATAAAATAAACAACTCAAACCAATCATGATCGTCTATCAACCCATAGGACAAAACAGATCTACTCAAACATCATAAGATAACCACATATCATTGGATAATAATATATAGTGTTGAGCACCATGTTTAAGTAGAGAATTGCAGCGGAAATAGAGAGGTTACACCACTGCATAGAGGGGGAGAAAGTTGGTGTTGACGGTAGCAAGATTGTTGATGTAGATCACCGTCACGATCCTTGCCCCGGCGGCGCTCCAGCGCCACCGGGAGAGAGGGGGAGAGAGCCCCACTCCTTCTTCTTCTTCCTTAGCATCCTCCCTAGATGGGAGGAGAGTTCCCACTCTGGTCCAAGGTCTCCATGGTGGTAGAGGGGCAGGAGCCCCTCCGAGATTGGATCTATCTCTCTGTTCTCTTCTGTTTCGCGTTCCTGTTTTCTCGCCCTTCACCGTTTCTTAAATTCCCGGAGATTCATAACTCCGATTGCACTGAAATTTTTACACGGTTTTTTTGCATAAATTATATTTCTTACGCCCGAAGAAGAGTCCCAAATGACTTACGGGGAGCCCACAAGACACCTGGGCACGCCAGGGGTTATCCAGCACGCCCTGGTGGGTAGTGGAGGTCATGGGGCTCCGTTTGCGTTGATTCCACCTCCCAAAAATCATATATATTCCAATATAACTCTCCGTCATTTTTTATTGCGTTTGGACTTAGTTTGATATGGATATTCTGCGAAACAAAAAACATGCAACAAACAGGAACTGGCACTGGGCACTGGATCAATATGTTAGTCCAATAAATCATACTAGACCATGATGGCGCGCGTTGCCGCACCCGTCCATTTTTACAATTAATGTTAGGTATTTGCAAAAATATATTGAGACACAAACGTGATACTTAGTTTTATCCACATCAGAAGAATATGTTGCTTATTTTTAAGCTTGATTATTTCTCATTGTCAACATCATCATATATATAATGATAAGGACAAGTAAAGAAGAAGATTTAGCAAGCCTGCGTTTGTGATCAAGCAGAGAGCGGACAAAACCATCCATCCATTACTCAGAATGACTCCTAGGGAGAAAAGACTTCCCTTCTGCAATAGCACACACAATTTTAGAAAAACATATAAATGCAAGTTTATAAACAACCCATGAAAAGACAGAGTTAAATTTAGAGAGAAAACTATGCAGCATAAATAAGATGAGCAATGATCCGAGTTTTATTACATTTTTCACCGACTTCACAAAGCTACATCCCTTGCCAGTAGCAGTGGGACCATGTTGCTACCTGGTCCTCGCCCTTCCTGTTGCAATTTCTTCTCGCCCTCACCTCCTCCATAATCGTCCTCAACAGCCGTGGCAAAAACACACATAGGGTTTTCCCTAGGCTGCGAGAGCATGGGTGTAGCGACGACGAAGTTAAATAAAATAGTTGACAATGAAATAGTATCTATTCTGGTCTTCAAAGTGAATACAGAAGTGCTAACTACATGTGAAGTAAATTTAACTAAAGTACATTTAAAGTTCCAAACAATAATACATATTGTATCTATTTTATTTTCGTTCGTGCAAAGTTGATACTTCAGTTTTGGTTTCCGCAAAATGGGAATACTCAATTGTGTTGGATATAATAAAACATCCAGAGAACATAAAAAAAGTTGTAGGAATTACAAAATGAAGCCATAATTGTCCAGGGTTAAAAATAAAATAAAGCTTTAACTTCCATATTTAAACTGTTTGTCTCCTTTTTATCATAGAAATCAGAAAGAAAAAAATAGACTGTCCAGTGAGAGAGTGATGTACGGAAGTCACCTCCATTACATATGTATTGGTCCTTTTCTTTGCCAAAACGTGCATCATATGAAAAGGAAGTTATTTTAATCTGAATGTATGTTGCTTTTTCATGCAAGTGTAAAACAATTTCTGTAAAGAGTAACTGAATTGGTGCATATCAATAATTTGTTATTTGCCTGGTCGACTACTACAACTATTAAATTTACACTAACATGCCTGGAAAATATGTTAGCAAAACAACATTAAAGCTCTCCATTCCTCCTTTCCCCGCATATATAAGCAGGAAGATAAGATGAACAAATGCATGTAGATTGAGAACTCGAGATATATTAGATTCAAGACTTTGGAAACAAGCATACAATATGTTTAAGCAGCAGTGTAGCATCCCGATCTGCACTTTCAAATAGTCTCATAGTCAGCGCTGGGATTCAGCTGCACTGAATGGACAACATCCCACAAGTGAACATACTACACCAGCGCTGTTGTCTATAGCTCCCCAGCTATGTCAGAGATGTAGCGATTTAGGAGAAAGCCCTAGTGGACAGATCAAAATTATTATAGTGAACTCACTGAAACTACAATCAGGTGACCAAAGAGGGTAAGAGCAGAACTTATATATAAGACTCTACAGTATACACAATGAATAAACAGTGACTACGAGAAAATATAAAGCTTCACAAAATAGAATAAAATCAATTAAATAAACTATAATTGACCTGATGATGAGAAATATCTGAACTACATTAATTTATATTTGATTCTTAGCCATTGATGCATCACAACATGCTGCAGGAACAGAAGTCTGATTCTTGGCATGTGAAACTACAACATAGGGAGATGACGGTATGGAGAGCAATCTTGTCCGGGTAGAGCCTATAACTGGAATAGGAGCGCCATGGCACGGGGAGTCTGCAGCAAGAGTCATTCAAGAGCAGTTCAGACGTTTCGTTCAGAGCCAAAGACATCGATGACAGAAGCGCATGTGGTGGGATGAAGGCGCTGCTGTGAGGCGAAGACAGCGGGGGAGGGCAGAAAGTAGCGACAGACATACTATGGCTCCTCGCGGCGGAAGGGGAGCCAGGAGGGAAACTGCCAGAGATACTCTTTGTGGTGGCGGCGATGCACCTCGAGGTCGGGAGAGGGAGGGTTTTCTTTTAGGAGCGTGGAGTGATCTGTCTGGTGGACTGAGTTGAGGGCGGCACCCACAAGCGGCCCATCCATCTGGCGGGAACATTGGACTCGATGAACCATGGCCCTCCAAAAATGCTACGAGAGTAGCGGTCGTTTTAGGACATCCATGCCAGATTTGGCCTACGGAGCGCTAAACAGAACTTTGATGTGAATCGGATGGCCATGTACAATCAAATCACGAGGATGGACGGCTCTGGAGTCTAATGGCCTGAGAAGGCTGGATTAGTGCTCAATTTTAATGTCTCTAAATAAAATGTTGTCAAAAATATGTGAAAGTTGTATAATATTGGAATGAAACAATCAAAAATTATAGATACTACGGAGACGTATCAGCACCCCCAAGCTTAATTACTGCTCATCCTCGAGTAGGTAAATGATAAAAAAGATAATTTTTGATGTGGAATGCTACCTAGCATAATCTTGATCATATATCTAATCATGGCATGAATATTAAGACACGAGTGATTCAAAGCAATAGTCTATAATTTGACATAAAGACATCAATACTCAGGCATCCCAACAAACAATCATGTCTTTCAAAATATCAATGCTAAAGAACGTTATCCCTACAAAATCATATAGTCTTGTCATGCTCCATCTTCTTAACACAAAGTATTTATCATGCACAACCCCGATGACAAGCCGAGCAATTGGTTCATACTTTTTAACGCGCTTCATCTTTTTCAACCCCCACGCAATACATGAGCGCAAGCCATGGATATATCACTATGGGTGGAATAGAGTATGATGATAGGGGTAAACATAGAGAAGAAAAAAAAGTAAGAAAGTATCACATCAATGCGGCTAATCAACGGGCTATGGAGATGCCCATCAATTGATATCAATGCGAGGAGTAGGGATTGCCATGCAACGGATGCACTAAGAGCTATAAGTGTATGAAAGCTCAACATGAAAACTAAGTGGGTGTGCATCCAACTTGCTTGCTCATGAAGACCTTGGGCATTTGAGGAAGCCCATCATCGGAATATACAAGCCAAGTTCTATAATGAAAAATTCCCACTAGTATATGAAAGTGACTACATAGGAGACTCTCTATATGAAAAACATGGTGCTACTTTGAAGCACAAGTGTGGCATTGGCATGCCCCTTCTCTCTTTTCTCTCATTTTTTTTCTTTTCTTTTCTTTTCTTTTCTTTTCTTTTCTTTTCTTTTCTTTTCTTTTTTTCTTGGGCTCTTTTTTGCCTCACTTTTTTTCTTTTTTTTTCTTTTTGTCTGGAGTCTCATCCTGACTTGTGAGGGAATCATAGTCTCCATCATCCTTTCCTCACTGGGACATGCTCTAATAATGAATAATGATGATCATCACACTTCTATTTACTTACAACTCAATATTCACTACAAAAAGAAGACACATCCGTGACATTTTGGCCCGAACAATTTTTTTTTCTATCATGCTTATGACTTCTATGACGATAATTGTGACAAAAGCACATATCATCATAGATGTGGTGGGCTCCTACTTCTATGACAAAAAATGGGCTTTTCGTCCTGGGCGGGCCGGGGACACACCTGCATGACATTCTTTGGGCCGTCCATGACGAAAAAAAATCATGGTAGAAGCGAGGGAGAAGAAAATATCGGGGAGTTCCCGGTTACGGTGAGTGATCGGGGCCGAGCGATGCACGGAGGGATTGCGCGTTTCTCTCCTACACGTACGCGCGTGTGTGCGAGGCGTTGGGCTTTAACTGAACCCGAGTGAGGCGTTCGCTTACTAAACCCGAGCGATTATCCTAGCTACGTTACTGAACCCGAGCGATCGATCCCTGGCTGTTAACTGAACCCGAGCGATTCCTTCGCTACTGCTGCTAACTGATGCCGATCGAACTTGCCTCTTGATGAACAGTGATCGTTGTTGGGGGTTGGATGAACAGTTCCTGGTGGGGGTTGGATGAATAGGACCCTGTGGTAGTAGTAGGCCGTTGCTGCTGGATGAACAGGACCCCGATCGAGGAGGCCACCACACACACCCGAGCCGGTTGGGGGTGGATGAACAGGACCCCATGGAGGCTGGATGAACATGACCCCGTGGATGAACAGTAGCTGGTGGAGGCTGAAGGAAGTCGACGGTGGGTGAACAGTAGCAGGTGGAGGCTGGAGGAAGTCGACGATGGATGAACACTAGCCCGTGGAGGCTGGAGCGAGGCACTAGATGGTTGATGAACAGTAGCCCGTTAAGTCCCGTTTTGCGGTACGCCACACCCCTCCCGATGAACAGTACTCCATTTCGACCGTAGGCGCTCCAACACAAGTCCGTTTCCTCCATTTTAGGGTATGCCACACCCCTCTTGATCAACAACACCCCGTTTTGACTGTAGGAGCTCAAACACAAGTCCGTTTCCTCTGTACTACGGTACGCCAGACCCCGTTTCGGCTGTTCCATCCAAGCCGGTTGGCTCCCGTTGAACAGGACGCATTTCGACCCAGTCTGTTTCCTCCCGATGAACAGGATGTTGTTTCTCCGTTCTGACCCAGCCGGTTGGCTGCCCGATGAACAGGATGCCGTTGCTGCCGTCCGTTGCCTCTCCATGTACACGAGCCTTGGTCGTACGTATGTGCGAGTAGGCATTCCAGACCGTGCCCGTATGTACGTATGTGGCCGTATTTTTTGGCAGGTGGTTGTATGTACGTGTACACCGTTTAGATGGGACTGCATGAACTGCTACATCGGGGGCTCTACTACTACACGTGCCGCTGCTTGCTCGGCCATGGTTCATCATTGCAGAGAGACCGATCGAACAGTATGTACGTACATGTTCGCGACCAGACAGACAACGCTATGTACGCTTCGACCGGGTGGGTCCCAGCTGTCAGGGAGGATAAGGATGCACTTCCTTGCGTGCGAAGATATAGCTGGTGGGTCCTGGCTGTCAGGGGGAGGAATCATTTTTATTTTGCGAGTAATAAGGAGGCACTTCCTTGCGTTCGAAGATGTAGCTGGTGGGTCAGCCTAAAGTCCTCTTCCAATGGCTGTTGTTCATTGAACTCATTGACCACGAGGCGCCGCGAGCATCAAGGCAGTGGACGACGGCGAGGCCTAGGAAGAGAATGATGCGGAGCCAGAGAAGACGAGGCAGGTGGATGCCCACGTGGAGGGCAGTACGAGGGTTCACTGGTTTGGCTGCGGCGTAAGGCTGCCGTTGCTAGAGAATAAAAGGGGGTGTGGGTGAGTAGAGGGATGGCATGGCTAGCGGTGACAGCACAGCCGGCCATGGGAGGCAGTAGCAGGCGGTCCAGCCGGCACTGGTTTTGGCGGCTGGAGCAAGAAGATCAGAGATTGAAGAAGCAGCACGGCCGTTGGATGTTAATCCAACGGTCACTGCTGCTAGAATCATTTGTTAACTAGGTTGACAAAGCCCTGCGTACGTGTTAACTTAGTAGGCCCACAAGTCAGCCTCTGAAGCAGGTGGGTCCGAGCTAGCAGGGGGAGGAATCATTTTTCTTGCGTGTAATAAGGAGGCACTTCATTCTGTGTGAAGATGTAGCTCGTGGGTCCCAGCTGTCATGGAGGGGGGGACTTTTTTTCGCGTAATAAGAATGAAAATCCTTGCATGCGAAGATTGTAGCTGGTGGGTCCAACCTGTCAGGGGGAGGAATCATTTATTCCTGCATAATAAGGAGGCACTAGCTTGCGTGCAAAGATGTAGCTGGTGGTTCCCAGCTGTCAGACTCTTGACGTACTCCATGTTGGCTCTCGTTGTTGACCACGCATCGTCGAGAGGACCACGGCGGTGGACAATGGTGAGGCCTAAGATAGGAACGATCTTGTCGTGGGAAACCACGGCCACCTATGGGACCACAGGTCCCTTGCTGGTTCGGCGGGGGGATGGCACGTTGCACAAAGAGCAGAAGAGCGTGGGGCAGCACGGCAGAGATCACATGGGCAGTTTTACCCAGGTTCAGGCCGCCGTGAGGCATAAAACCCTACTCCTGCTTTGGTGGATTGATGGTGGAAAAATGGTGGTGGTCGCAGCGCGTTTGCCCGGCAGGGGTGCCTCAGGGCGAAACGGCTACATGTGTATGGAATGTGAGGGGCTGGACTTGCTAATCCAGGGTCCAACCCTTTCTACGGTCGCCTTGGGCCTCCTTTTATAGACTAAGGGGTCACCACAGTGGCAAATTAGCCATTATGTACTGATAAGATAGCAAACAGTGCTATCATACCTAATTCTGCAGGTTGACAGAGCGCATTAAATGCGCCGCTCAACGTCACCTCGTCGCTTGCCCGGCAAGCCTTGCCGGCCTGTTTCACCAGCTTTGCACCTGCTCGCTCGACACGTTGCAGGACGGGTGTCATTTGTAGGTATTTCCTGTAGAAAGAGGCTGCCATGTGGCAAATAGCTGCCACTTAGTCACTTTGCGGCTTGACACCGCATTGATCGACGACGTGCGTCATGGTGAAGTGGTTTGGTGAGGTGGCTTTGCCTCCACGAGTCCCGGCAGGCCCTGCCGGGGCGTCTTGGAGGTTTTCTTCTGGGGGCGACTCCGTCCTCGCCAGGCTCGCCTGCCCGGCAAGGGAGGCTTTTCTCCTGGTGGTTTCTTACTTCTCTGGCTTGGCCTTGGTCCTCTTGATCTGCATGTTGGTCCTTTGAAGATCTTGATCCCTTGGACTTTGGCCTGATCTTGGCGTTGTAATCTTGCTCCCGTGCCTGTGCACAGTCTGGGCAACGGACCCAGGGTTTCTTGCACCGACAGAAGCCCCCGGGCCTGCCCCGAACGCGCTGCCGAGCGTCGTTGGGGTAGGCCCTAATAAGTGCACAGGCAGGGGTGCGGAAGAGGCTGGCCTCTTGAGGTCTTCTTTGCTTCTTCATTAACCTTGAGCTCGGGCCAGTTTTCGGTTTTCCCACACGTCGTGCGCAACGTTACGGAAAAACTCAGATCGTGGCCCGTAGGTTTCCCACGCCCCACGATCACGGGGCAAAAACTGCCATCCCACTTACTCCCCGCTTCATGCGCACCTGCCACGTGTACTCCATGCATTAGGTTGGGTAGGTGGTGGATGCGAAGAGAGCGGGGGCGAGTGCCATGGTAGAAAATCAGGCGCCACTAGTTGGGACAGAGGGTCGGTCCTGATTCCCTGAGCCACTGGAGGAGCAGGGAGGCCATGTTGGAGGAGCGGGGCGGCCGCTCCCTGAGCGAGAGGCTAGCCCCCCGCCTCATCCTTCTATAAGAGGGGGCGGGAGTGGTGCATTTTTCACACACACGCTCCTTCTCCCCCCTCCTCAATCTTCCTTTGCTTGCCATGGTGAGAGGACGAGGGGTGGTGGCACTCTAGCAGCGGCGACGAGGGCTTCTGCTCGACAACGCATCCCTTCTCCGCTGGACCCCTCGGTGGTGGAACCCGCCGCGAGAGGGGGAGGGAGGGGCGAGGCCGAGGTCGCCGTCGCTCCCGAGGAAGAGGAGGACGGGGTGGTGTTCCGGCTATGCCCCCATCGGAGGCTCCTCCTCCGATGGAAGGCCACGTCGGAGATCAGCCCTGGGAGTTCATCATCAGACTATACAAGCCTGCGTGTGGCCATCTCCGCCTCCCGACTCCATTTGCATGGATAATGGACCTCGAACAGCCGCGCGCATTGAGGTTGCACATGAGGGGCTGTGGGAATGGTGGCATGTGGGTGGATGTCGACTTCCTAGCTCCTCATGTTATGTACCTCCGCCGCGGCTGGAAGACCTTTGCTCATGCCCACAGCTTGTCGGAGGGGCACGTTCTCTAGTTTAAATTAATGGAGAGTGGCCTTCTCTCCATCAAGATCTTTGGGCGCTCAGGAGCTCGCTTAGGGTGCTGCGCGGAGAGCTCGACCAATGACGAAAGCTCCTCCTCGAGTGAAAGCGACAAGGAGGACAGTGACGGCAATGACGACGGCAGCGACCGGGAGGGCGACGACTCTGACTCCGGCTGAGCGTCGCCCGCACCATCATCATCAGGCGGCAGCACCATCATCTGCGTCTGCATCTCCTTCCCGGCAAGGTGATTTTCTGGGGAGTTGGATGCAGAGATGGGGATGGTGCTGCCCGGCTTCCTCCAGCAGCCTTCCAGTTGGACCTCGGCAGGCTTCCTCATGGGCTGCAGCTCCGTTAGCCCTGCCGTGTCCTGCTGGCCCTGGTGGTGGCGGGTGACGGGTCGCCTCCGCTATGCTCTCCATCGACGCATTCGCCGGCGTCCTCCCGTCCCCGCCAGGCTACCTCTCCTCGAGCCCGATGAGGGTAGGCTGGGCTTCTTCCCAGGCGCTCCTTTTACCCTCTTCGCCTTCTACCGCTGTGCCTAGGAGGAGAGGGACAAGAAAGGGCATTACGGGGCACTTATCTTTTTTCAATCTTAAATCTGTAGGCACTTGCCAAATTTTAATTCAAATAATGCAATCTCTCGAGTCCATGTCTGTGTTCTGTAAGATTTGTACTTGTATGATTAGCATAGTAATGAAAAAAGGTGAACCTTGCCGGGGACTCATGCATGTATATGTCCATGCAGAGGTGGTATGCCTCTTTATTCAAAATAAATGAGTTCTCCCCGGCAGGTTACCCTGCCGGTACCCTTTTATTTAGTTGCCGAAGAACCGAGCCTACCGGGCAAAAAATAAAGGGACCAGCCCCCCGCCAATCTCTTTTCACCAAAGGCCACTGCGACCATCCTGGCTTGAAGCAACGTTCGAGTCCAGGAATGGGAGCACCTAAGTTTCAAAGAGCGGCGAGGTTTTCTCATGCACAAGCTTCATCTTATAGGACACTTATGGACAAGAGGTAGAACTTATTTGTTTGGCTTGCCGGAGATCGCAATGCTGGTCCATCTTCCCAATTTCCAGTAGAGGCCAAGCTCATGGCAGGAACCTGCAACCTTATGCAGATGGGAATGATGCAAAATGCGACCTTATCTATATGCATATGCAATGCTCATGAAATGCTTATGCAATGCTCTTGAAATGCTCATGCAATGCTCTTGAAATGCTCATGCATGCATGCAACTCTGTTGGGGGCCCCCAGCACTTCGTTTATTTCTCTGTTGCTCAGGGTCTGCGCCTGGCTTTGTACAAGGGGTTACATGCAACTGAGGCAAGGCTTGTACAAAAGGGTGGCTGCCGGGCAGGGCCCGACAGCCGCGCCTTACGGGTAGAACTTGCGGAGATGCTCAATATTCCATGAGTTTTGCAATTGAATGCCATCTCCAGTCTCTAGATGGACTGCACCAGGTCTGGTGACTGGGACTACCCGGTAAGGGCCTTCCCACTTCGGCGTCAACTTGTTTGTACCCTTGGCGGACTGAACGCGCCTAAGGACAAGGTCGTCTTCCTCAAAACACCGGGCATGAACCCTGCGGCTGTGATAGCGACGCAGGGCTTGCTGATAGCGTGCAGCACGCGTAGCAGCCCAGAGACGGTTCTCCTCGAGTAGCACAGCATCGTCACGCCGGTGCTGATCTTGCACTACTTCATCGTAGGCAAGCACTCGAGGTGACCCGTAAATGAGTTCCGTGGGGATAACTGCTTCTGCCCCATAGACTAGGGAGAAGGGAGTCTGCCCGGTAGCTCGATTTGGTGTCGTTCTGAGGGACCAGAGAACTACCGGCAGCTCATCGATCCACCGCCTGCCGTGCTTTTGCAGCGTATCAAAGGTTCTTGTCTTGAGTCCTCGCAGCACTTCAGCATTCGCCCTCTCAGATTGCCCATTGCTTCTGGGATGTGCGACAGAGGCAAATGAGATCTTGCTTCCGAGGGCATGAACATATTGCATGAAGGCGTGGCTCGTGAACTGGGTGCCGTTGTCGGTAATGATCCTTGCCGGGACTCCAAAATGACACACCAATTCTTTCAAGAACTTGATAGCTGACTGAGCAGTCACCTTTCTCATGGCAGCTACTTCCGGCCACTTTGTAAACTTGTCGATAGCAACGAACAAGAATTCAAAGCCCCCGGCAGCTCGGGGGAAAGGGCCGAGGATATCAAGCCCCCAGACCGAAAACGGTAATGACAAAGGGATTGTCTGAAGAGCTTGTGCAGGCAGGTGGATGTTTTTGGATTGGAACTGGCAGGCTTCACATTTAGTGATTAGCTCAACCGCATCTTGGAGGGCTGTGGGCCAATAGAATCCTTTCCGGAATGCTTTCCCAACTAATGCCCTTGATCCAATGTGGGAGCCGCATGTGCCTTTCTGTATCTCAGCCAGCAGTTCCTTTCCTTCTTCCCGGCAGATGCACTTCAATTTCACACCGTTGGGCCTCCTTCTGTATAGAGTGTCATCGATAAACTGATAAATACTGGCCCTCCGGGCTACTCTTAAAGGAAATGGACTATGTGCCCTGCCCAAGTTGGAGCCTGGGGCTCGGCAACAAGGACTAGCGGCACCTCCTCAACTGCGGGGGCACGTTCCTTGTTCGCGGGGACCATAGGCCCGGCTGGAGGGTGCAGTCTGGCAAGTGGTGAGGAGTTGTTTCTGGCAGGGTCCCTACCAGGAGCCCCGGGAGGCTTTACCGGGAGAGGCTTACCTGAGTCCATATTTCTCCTTTTCCGGGCCATTGTTGCTGGGGATACGGAGGGCTGAGTAAGATGGAGAACAAAAGTTCCTGGTTCCACAGGAAGCTTCTGCGCAGCACACTTTGACAGATGATCAGCTATGCTGTTTTCCGCACGGGGTACGTGCTCTGTTTGTAATCCGTCAAAGTGCTCCTCCAATCTTCTCACTTCCTCAATGTATGCCTCCATCAATGGACTTTGGTAATCCTTGTTGACTTGTCTCACCACAAGTTGTGAACCTCCTCGAATGATTAGCTTCTTGCTTCCCAATTCTGCGGCAATCCTGAGCCCGGCAAGGAGCCCTTCATACTCTGCTGTATTGTTGGTTGCCTCTTCTCGGGCAAAGTGCATCTGGACGACGTACTTCAAGTGCTCCTCGGAGGGGGCAACGAGAAGCACGCCAGCCCCTGCACCTTGTAGGGAAAAGGCACCATCGAAATACATGATCCATTCTTGGGGCGCTTCCTTGCCGGGGATGACTGTTTCCAGCACTTCCTCATCAGGGGTTGGCGTCCATTCTGCAATAAACTCTGCCCATGCCCTGCTCTGTATTGTTGATGTGCTCTTAAACTTCAGGCCGAAGCTGGATAACTCCAAAGCCCACTCCACTATTCTGCCGGTAGCCTCAGGGTTTCGGAGTATCCTTTGCAATGGGAAGCGAGTGACAACCGTGATCTCATGGGCTTGGAAGTAGTGGCGCAGTTTCCTTGAGGCCATGATGAGACCAAAGATCAATTTTTGCACACCAGAGTACCTCAATCTAGCTCCTTGCAGCAAGGAACTGACGAAGTACACTGGGCGCTGCACCACTTTCTTCTTTGCCGTGTCCTTGGGGCTGCCATCGCTGCCGTGCTCATTTCTGTCCTGATCCTTATCTGGCTCTGCCGGGCCTTGCTCACTTTCTGCTTCTTCCACTTCCTATTGTGCCACTAAAGCTGCACTAACCACTTGATTGGTTGCTGCCAAGTATAGAAGCAATGGCTCTTGTGGTTTGGGGGCAACCAAGGTGGGCACAGAGGACAAGTAGGCCTTCAACTCTTGCAAAGCCGCATCTGCTTCCGGGGTCCACTTCATGGGCCCTGCCTTCTTCAGGATTTTGAAGAACGGCAGGGCGCGCTCGGCAGACTTGGAAATAAATCTGCTTAGCGCGGCAACGCACCCTGTCAGGAGCCTCACATCCTTGACTGTCCTTGGTGCTTGGATCTGCTCAATAGCTTTGATCTTGTCAGGGTTGGCTTCGATCCCCCGATGGGATACAAAGAACCCAAGTAGCTTGCCGGAGGGAACAGCAAACACACACTTCTCCGGGTTGAGCTTCAAGTTGATCTTGCACAGATTAGCAAACGTCTCCTCCAAGTCCTGGATGAGGGTTGTTTTGTCCTTGGCCTTGACCACAATATCATCCATATAAGCCTCAATGTTTCTGTGTAACTGTGGCTCAAAACCAATCTGGACTACCCTTGCAAAAGTAGACCCAGCACTCTTTAATCCAAATGGCATGCGAATAAAACAGTACGTACCACATGGGGTGATGAACAAGGTCTTCTCTTCATCTTCTTTGGACATGAAGATTTGGTGATATCCAGAATATGCATCCAAAAAGGAGAGCAAATCACAGCCTAAAGTGGAATCCACAATCTGATCGATGCGCGGCAAGGGAAATGGGTCCTTCGGGCATGCCTTGTTGAGATCTGTGAAATCTATGCAAAGCCTCCATTTCCCATTAGCCTTGCGAACAACCACTGGATTTGCTAACCATGTTGGATGTAGCACTCCTCTGACCAAACCAGCTGCCTCAAGCTTCTTGATCTCCTCTACAATAAACTGCTGCCTCTCCAAGGCCTGCTTCTGAACTTTCTGCTTGACAGGTCGGGCATGTGGGCAGACAGCAAGGTGGTGCTCGATTTCCTCGCTGGGAACACCGGGGATATCAGATGGTTGCCAGGCAAACACATCGATATTCGCCCGCAGGAAGGCAACGAGCATGCTTTCCTATTTGTCATCAAGGGTGGCGCTGATAGTAAAGGTACCATCAATGCCAGCCAGCCCTGCCAGGACCTTTTTCACTTGTGGTGCAGCAACCTTGGATCTCTTGCTGTTGGAACTCTCCGGCAAGTCATCAATAGGTGCAGCATACTCCGAAGAGGTATGCTTCCCGGATTCCTTGCTAGCATCCCTACTATCTTTCTTCTTTCCTCTGTTCTCCTTAGCGGGAACTGCTGCTGCCACTGCCTCTGCCGCGACTGCGTCCCGATACATTTTATCCATGCAAATGATTGCATCCTTCTCATCTGATGGGATGGAAATGACCCCTACCGGCCCAGGTATTTTCAAGGTGTTGTAGGCATAGTGGGATGCCGCCATGAATTTAGCCAGGGCTAGGCGTCCAAGGATCCCATTGTACGGCAGGGGGAGGTCGACCACATCAAACACAATCTTCTCAGTCCGATAGTTCAGTTCTTCCCCAAATGTCACTGGTAACGTGATCTTTCACTTAGGATGGCTCCTGCCGGGATTAATTCCTTGAAATGTGCTGGTGACCTTTAGCTCTTCCTCTGCTATCTGAAGTTTGCTGATGACCTTTGGGGAAATTAGATTCAACCCGGCCCCGCCGTCAACCAACATCTTCGTGACCTTGAGGTTGCGAATTGTTGGAGAGACCAACAATGGCAAACATCCTACCACAGTGGTACGGTCAGGATGGTCCTCTTCATCAAAGATGATGGGTGTGCGCGACCATTTGAGCGGCTTCCGAGCCTCTGGCGCTGGTTCCATGGCATTGACCTCACGTGCCCATCATTTGAGTTGGCGGTGAGAGGAGTGCAGGGACGCACCCCCGTCAATGCACAGCGCGTCAGTGGCCTTCTGGAATTCCTGCTCACTGGTTTCCTCTTCATCCCCTCCATCACTCTCATCATTGCAAGCCTCCTTCTCTCGACCCCTGGCGGGTTTTCCTTGGTTCCGGAAGGGTTTGCCAGTATGATTTGCTTCACCACCTCGGCCCTTCCCGCCAGCGGTATTCTGACCTTTTTCCTTATCACGCTTCTCATATTCTGCTCTCTGTCTCTTGACAAGCTGCTCAACCTGATGACACTCTTGAAGATCGTGGCCCTTGGTCTGATGAATCTTGCAGTACGGCCCATCGCCTTTCCCGGCCTTCTCGCCAGCCGCAGCTTCCCTGCAGTCAGCACACACGGCAGCTTCCTTGCCGGGGGGCTCGGCTTTAGCCTTCTTGTCGGTACTAGGTGTGCCTGATCCTTCGACGGTCATCACTGCCTTATCCTTGCGCCTCTTGCTGCGCTTCTTTCTCTTCTTCTGACTGGTGGATTCATCGTCGTCCTCTGAGTTGACATTGATGCAATCCTCCTCTCCGGGTAATTTCCTCCCCTCCTCCATCCGAGCACACTTGTCCACCAAGGTGTAAAGCTCCTTCACAGTCTTGGGCAACCACACGTTCATCTTGGAACGAATCCTGCGGTTGCGCACATTGGATTGGAAGGCAGCTATCACAGCTGCTGGATGGATATTCAGGATGTTCCTGTGGACTCTGCTGAATCTCTACAAGTACTTCCGGAGAGTCTCTCCTTCCGTCTGTTGGAGAAGCTACAAATTGCTGGGCCGCCCTGGTTCTTGATGGCCGCTAGTGAAGGCGGCAATGAACTCATGGCACAGGTCATCCCATGACGAAATGGAGTTCTCCGGCAGGTGCATCAGCCAAGACCTCACATTGGACTTGAGTGCCAAAGGGAAGTAGTTGGCAAACACCTTCTCATCTCTTCCCCCGGCAGCTTGAACAGCGATGGTGTAGATGCTCAGAAACTCTGCCGAGTTCAGCCTCCCATCGTATTTCTCGGGTATCTCTGGCTTGAACGTGCGAACGGATGGCCAATGGACTTGCCGCAGCTCATGAGTAAAGGTAGGGCACCCAACCTCGAAAGGTAGGCACCCGCCAACCTCGAGCGCAGGCTCGTCAACATCGGGGCCGTTGCACCGATTGGTCCGACGGTGGTCGTCACAGCGTCGCTCAACGACGACGCGCGCGTCTCCCCTCCACCGGTCCTCCGGGGCTCGCCGTTGGCCTGGATTTGCTCGAGGGTCAGAAGAGGCCATCGAGACGTCATCAGGTTCTTGATTCTGCCACGCTTGCGCTGGTTGCCGTGGCGGGGACTGTACCGTGGGGGTGGCTCCTTCCGTACGGCCATCAGCGCGGGCTGTCGTCGTTGCTTGGGGAGGTCGTGGCGGGCCAGTTCGCTGCGAGCCCCCAGCCTCAGCGAAACCGAGCAGACTCTGGATGGTGGCGCACCATTCATCCATCTGTTCGGCCACCGGCGGAAACCTTAGTAGCAGCTGAGCCCACACCATGGCCTCCGTAGCAGTGCTTGGCATGGGTGATGATGATGTGGACCGCACCATCCCTCGGCTCCTGACGGTGCCAGCGGCGATAGCACCACGTCCTTGCTGTTGCGATGTGGCCATTTGGACAGCATGGTGATGTGGTGATGGCGCTTGAGGGCCAGCGGCTCCGTTGGGCGCAGCGACCTGGTCAACTCGCCCCGGGGGAGGCACAAGCGCTGCGGTCGCTCCCGTGGCGGGGGCGGCCGGAGGGCGGCGGCTCGCCCCGGACCAAGCGCCACCACTGTGGCTGTGCCCATCGACGAGAGGAAGGGGCGCGGATGGGATAATCCCTTCGCCCGTACCTCATGGAGCATGGCCATCGAGATGTTGCTGGTGCTGCTCTCCTCCGGTGCCTCCTGCTCCTGCTTCGGCCACAGGGGAAGTGGTTGTTGGGAAACGCAACATGTAATTTCAAAAAAACTCCGACGCTCATGCAAGATGTATCTAGGAAATGCATAGAAACAAGAGGGGGAGAGTGTGTCTACATACCCTCGTAGACCGAAAGCCGAAGCGTTTGACAACGCGGTTGATGTAGTCGAACTTCTTCTTGTTCCGACCGATCAAGCACCGAACGTACGGCACCTCTGAGTTCTGCACACGTTCAGCTCGATGACGTCCCTTGAACTCTTGATCCAGCAGAGTGTCGTGGAAGTAGATGAGTTCCATCAGCACGACGGCGTGGTGATGGTGATGGTGAAGTGATCCGCGCAGGGCTTCGCCTAAGCACTACGAAGATATGACCGAAGGCATAAACTGTGGAGGGGGCACCGCACACGGCTAACAATTGTTGTTGTATGTTCTAGGCGCCCCCCTCCCCACATATATATAGGTGGGAGGGGAGGAGAGGCAGCCATGGGGCACCCCAAGTAGGATCCGAATCCTACTTGGGGTTTCCCAAGTGGTGCGCCCCCCTTCCTTATTTACCGGAGGGGGAAGGAAAGAGGAGGGAGGAGGGAAGGAAGGGGGAGGCCGAATCCCTCCCCTTCCTTCTCTCTTCCCCTCTTTCCTTCTCCTTTGGTGCGGCCCATATGGGGGGCGCAGCAGCCCCTGGTGGCTGCTGTGTTTCCCCTCATGGCCCATATCTTTTGCCGAGGGTGCCCGGAACCCCTTCCGGTGACACGATATGTACCCGGTACCCTCCGGAAAACTTCCGGTGTCCGAATACCATCGTACTATATATCAATCTTTACCTCTCGACCATTTCGACACTCATCATCATGTCCGTGCTCTCATCCGGGACTCCGAACAATATTCGGTCACCAAATCATATAACTCATATAACACTATATCGTCAACGAACGTTAAGCGTGCGGACCCTACGCGTTCGAGAACTATGTAGACATGACAAAGACACCTCTCCGGTCAATAACCAATAGCGGAACCTAGATTCCCATATTGGCTCCTACATATTCTACGAAGATCTTTATCGGTCGAACCATTATGACAACATACGTAATTCCCTTTGTCCATCGGTATGTTACTTGCCCGAGATTCGATCGTCGGTATCTTCATACCTAGTTCAATCTCGTTACCGGCAAGTCTCTTTACTCGTTCCATAATACATCACCTCATGACTAACTCCTTAGTCTTTTGCTTGCAAGCTTATGATGTGTATTACCGAGAGGGCCCAGAGATACCTCTCCGATACTCAGAGTGACAAATCCTAATCTCGATCTATGCCAACTCAACAAACACCTTCGAAGATACCTGTAGAGCATCTTTATGATCACCCAGTTATGTTGTGACGTTTGATAGCACACAAGGTATTCCTCCGGTATCCAGGAGTTGCACAATCTCATAGTCGAAGGAATATGTATTTGACATGAAGAAAGCTATAGCAATAAACTGAACAATCATTATGCTAAGCTAACAGGTGGGTCTTGTCCATCACATCATTCTTCTAATGATGTGATCCCGTTATCAAATGACAACACATGTCTATGGTTAGGAAACTTTAACCATCTTTGATCAATGAGCTAGTCTAGTAGAGGCTTACTAGGGACACGGTATTTGCTTATGTATTCACACATGTATTTAAGTTTCTGATCAATACAATTCTAGCATGATTAATAAACCTTTATCATGAATAAGGAAAATATAAAATAACAACTTTATTATTGCCTCAAGGGCATATTTCCTACAGTCTCCCAGTTGCACTAGAGTCAATAATCTAGTTCACATCACCATGTGATTAACACCCATAGTTCACATCGCCATGTGACCAACACCCAAAGAGTTAATAGAGTCAATAATCTAGTTCACATCGCCATGTGATTAACACCCAAAGAGTACTATGGTGTGATCATGTTTTGCGTGTGTGAGAAGTTTAGTCAATGGGTCTGCCACATTCAGGTCCGTATGTATTTTGCAAATTTCTATGTCTACAATGCTCTGCATGGACCTACTCTAGCTAATTGCTCCCATGTTCAATATGTATCCACATTGAGACTTAGAGTCATCTAGATCAGTGTCAAAGCTTTGCATCGATGTAAATCTTTACGACAAACTCTTTATCACCTCCATAACCGAGAAACATTTCCTTAGTCCTCTTTAAGGCACCTAAGGATTATTTTGATAGCTGTCTAGTGGTCCACTCCTGGATCACTCTTGTACCCTCTTTGCCAGATAAGTGGCAAGACACACATCAGGTGTGGTACACAGCATGGCATATCGTATAGAACCTATGGCTGAGGCATAGGGAATGACTTTCATTCTCTCTCTATCTTCTGCCGTGGTCATGCTTTGAGTCTTACTCAACTTCACACCTTACAATATAGGCTAGAACTCCTTCTTTGACTGATCCATTTTGAACTCCTTCAAAATCTTGTCAAGGTATGTATTCATTGAAAATCTTATCAAGTGTATTGATCTATCTCTATAGATCTTGATGCCCAATATGTAAGCAGCTTCACCAAGGTCTTTCATTGAAAAATTCTTATTCAAGTATCCTTTTATGCTATCCAAAAATTCTATATCATTTCCAATCAACAATATGTCATCCACATATAATATTAGAAATGCTATAGAGCTCCCACTCACTTTCTTGTAAATACAGGCTTCTCCGAAAGTCTGTATAAAAACCATATGCTTTTATCACCTTATCAAAGCGTATATTTCCAACTCTGAGATGCTTGCACCAGTCCATAGATGGATCGCTGGAGCTTGCACACTTTGTTAGCACCTTTAGGATTGACAAAACCTTCTGGTTGCATCATATACAACTCTTCTTTAAGAAATCCATTAAGGAATGCAGTTTTGACGTCCATTTGCCAGATTTCATAATCATAAAATGCGGCAATTGCTAACATGATTCAGACGGACTTAAGCATCTCTACGGGTGAGAAAGTCTCATCTTAGTCAACTCCTTGAACTTGTTGAAAACCTTTTGCGACAAGTCAAGCTTTGTAGATAGTAACACTACCATCAGCGTCCGTCTTCCTCTTGAAGATCCATTTATTCTCTATGGCTTGCCGATCATCGGGCAAGTCCACCAAAGTCCACACTTTGTTCTCATACATGGATCCTATCTCAGATTTCATGGCCTCAAGCCATTTATCGGAATCTAGGCTCATCATAGCTTCTTCATAATTCGTAGGTTCTCCTTGGTCTAGTAACATGACTTCCAGAATAGGATTACTGTACCACTCTGGTGTGGATCGTGCTCTGGTTGACCTACGAGGTTCAGTAGTAACTTGATCCAAAGTTTCATGATCATCATCATTAGCTTCCTCTCTAGTTGGTGTAGGCATCACGGGAACGGTTTTCTCTAATGTGCTACTTTCCAATTCGAGAGAAGGTACAATTACCTCATCAAGTTCTACTTTCCTCCCACTCACTTCTTTCGAAAGAAACTCCTTCTCTAGAAAGGTTCCATTCTTGGCAACAAAGATCTTGCCTTCGGATTTGTGGTAGAAGGTGTACCCAATTGTTTCCTTTGGGTATCCTATGAAGACGCACTTCTTCGATTTGGGTTCGAGCTTATCAGGCTGAAGCATTTTGACATAAGTGTCGCAACCCCAAACTTTAAGAAACAACAGCTTAGCTTTCTTGCCAAACCACAGTTCATATGGTGTCGTCTCAACGGATTTAGACTGTGCCCTATTTAACATGAATGCAGCTGTCTCTAATGCATAACCCCAGAACGATAGTGGTAAATCGGTAAGAGACATCATAGAATGCACCATATCTAATAAAGTATGGTTACGATGTTCGAACACACCATTACGCTGTCGTGTTCCAGGTGGCGTGAGTTGTGAAACAATTCCACATTGTTTTAAATGAAGGCCAAACTCGTAACTCAAATATTCACCTCCACGATCAGATCGTAGAAACTTTATTTTCTTGTTACGATGATTCTCCACTTCATTCTAAAATTCTTTAAACTTTTCAAATGTTTTAGACTTGTGTTTCATTAAGTAGATATACCCATACCTACTCAAATCATCTGTGAAGGTTAGAAAATAACAATACCCGCCGCGTGCTTCAATACTCATTGGACCGCATATATCGGTACGTATTATTTCCAATAAGTCATCAGCTCGCTCCATTGTTCCGGAGAATGGAGTTTTTAGTCATCTTGCCCATGAGGCATGGTTCGCAAGTATCAAATGATTCATAATCAAGTGATTCCAAAAGCCCATCTGCATGGAGTTTCTTCATGCGCTTTACAGCAATATGACCTAAACGGCAGTGCCACAAGTATGTTGCACTATCATTATTAACTTTGCATCTTTTGGCATCAATATTATGAATATGTGTATCACTACAATCGAGATTCAATAAACCATTCACATTGGGTGTATGACCATAGAAGGTTTTATTCATGTAAACATGACAACAATTATTCTCTGACTTAAATGAATAACCGTATTGCAATAAACATGATCAAATCATATTCATGCTCAACGCAAACACCAAATAACATTTATTTAGGTTCAACACTAATCCCGAAGGTAGAGGGAGTGTGCGATGGTGATCGTATCAACCTTGGAATCACTTCCAACACACATCGTCACGTCGCCCTTAACTAGTCTTTGTTTATTCTGCAACTCCTGATTCGAGTTACTAATCTTAGCAACTGAACCGGTATCAGATACCCAAGGGCTACTATGAATACTAGTAAGGAACACATCAATAACATGTATATCAAATATACCTTTGTTCACTTTGCCATCCTTCTTATCCGCCAAGTATTTGGGGCAGTTCCGCTTCCAGTGACCATTCCCTTTGTAGTAGAGGCACTTAGGTTCAAGCTTGGGTCTAGCTTTGGGCTTCTTCATGGGAGCGGCAACTTGCTTGCCATTCTTCTTGAAGTTTCCTTTCTCTCCCTTGCCCTTTTTCTTGAAACTAGTGGTCTTGTTAACCATCAACACTTGATGCTCTTTCTTGATTTCTAGCATCGCCTATTTCAGCATCGCGAAGAGCACGGGAATCATTTTCGTCATCCCTCGCATATTATAGTTCATCATGAAGTTCTAGTAGCTTGGTGATAGTGACTAGAGAACTTTGTCAATCACTATCTTATCTGGAAGATTAACTCCCACTTGATTCAAGCGATTGTAGTACCCAGACATTCTGAGCACATGCTTACTGGTTCAGCTATTCTCCTCCATCTTGTAGGCAAAGTACATGTCAGAGGTCTCATACCTCTCGACATGGGCATGAGTCTGAAATACCAATTTCAGATCTTGGAATATCTCATATGCTCTGTGGCGTTCAAAACGTTTTTGAAGTCCCGATTCTAAGCCATAAAGCATGGCGCACTAAACTATTAAGTAGTCATCATATTGAGCTTGCCAAACGTTCATAATGTCTGCATCTGCTCCTGCAATAGGCCTGTCACCTAGCGGTGCATCAAGGACATAATTCTTCTGTGCAGCAATGAGGATAATCCTTAGATCACGGACCCAGTCCGCATCATTGCTACTATCATCTTTCAACTTAGTTTTTCTAGGAACATATCAAAATAAAACAGGGGAGCTATATGCGAGCTATTGATCTACAACATAGATATGCAAATACTATCAGGACTAAGTTCATGATAAATTCAATTCAATTAATCAAATTACTTAAGAACTCCCACTTAGATAGACATCCCTCAAGTCATCTAAATGATACGTGATCCAAATCAACTAAACCATGTCCGATCATCACGTGAGATGGAGTAGTCATCAATGGTGAACATCTCTATGTTGATCATATCTACTATATGATTCATGTTCGACCTTACGGTCTCCAGTGTTCCGAGGCCATGTCTGTACATGCTAGGCTCGTCAAGTTTAACCCGAGTATTCTGCATGAGCAAAACTGTCTTGCACCCGTTGTATTTGAACGTAGAGTCTATCACACCTGATCTTCATGTGGTGTCTCAACACGACGAACTATCGCAATGATGCATACTCAGGGAGAACACTTATACCTTGAAATTTAGTGAAGGGATCATCTTATAATGCTACCGCTATACTAAGCAAAATAAGATGCATAAAGGATAAACATCACATGCAATCAAAATATGTGACATGATATGGCCATAATCATCTTGTGCTTTTGATCTCCATCTCCAAAGCATCGTCATGATCTCCATCGTCACCGGCTCGACACCTTGATCTCCATCGTTGCGTCGTGGTCGTCTCGCCAACTGTTGCTTCTACAAATATCGCTAACACATAGTGATAAAGTAAAGCAATCACATGGCGTTTGCATTTCATACAATAAAGCGACAACCATAAGGCTCCTGCTAGTTGCCGATAACTATACCAAAACATGATCATCTCATACAACAACGTATATCACATCATATCTTGACCATATCACATCACAACATGCCCTGCAAAAACAAGTTAGACATCCTCTACTTTGTTGTTGCAAGTTTTACGTGGCTACTATGGGCTTCTAGCAAGAACCGTTCTTACCTACGTATCAAAACCACAATGGTTATTTATCAAGTTTGCTGTTTTAACCTTCAACAAGGACCAGCCGCAGTCAAATATGATTCAACTAAGGTAGGAGAAACAGACACCCGCCAGCCACCTTTATGCAAAACTAGTTGCATGTCTGTCGGTGAGACCGGTCTCATGAACGTGGTCATGTAAGGTTGGTCCGGGCCGCTTCATCCAACAATACCGTCGAATCAAAATAAGACTTTGGTGGTAAGCAGTATGACGATCACCACCCACAACTCTTTGTGTTCTACTCGTGCATATCATCTACGCATAGACCTGGCTCTGATACCACTGTTGGGAAACGTAGCATGTAATTTCAAAAAACTTCCTACGCTCACGCAAGATGTATCTAGGAGATGCATAGCAACGAGAGGGGGAGAGTGTGTCTATGTACCCTCATAGATCGAAAGCAGAAGCGTTTGGCAATGCGGTTGATGTAGTCGAACTTCTTCTCGTTCCGACTGATCAAGCACCGAACGTACGGCACCTCCGAGTACTGCACATGTTCTGCTCGATGACGTCCCACAAACTCTTGATCCAGCAGAGTGTCATGGAAGTAGATGAGTTCCGTCAGCACGACGGCGTGGTGACGGTGATGGTGAAGTGATCCGCGCAGGGCTTCGCCTAAGCACTACGAAGATATGACCGGAGGCGTAAACTGTGGAGGGGGGCGCCGCACGGCTAACAATTGTTGTTCTATGTTCTAGGCGCCCCCCTCCCCACATATATATAGGTGGGAGGGGAGGAGAGGCAGCCATGGGGCGCCCCAAGTAGGATCCGAATCTTACTTGGGGTTTCCCAAGTGGTGCGCCCCTCCCTTCCTTATTTACCAGAGGGGGAAGGAAAGAGGAGGGAGGAGGGAAGGAAGGGGGAGGCCGAATACCTCCCCTTCCTTCTCTCTTCCCCTCTTTCCTTCTCCTCTAGTGCGGCCCATATGGGGGGCGCAGCAGCCCCTGGTGGCTGCTGTGTTTCCCCTCATGGCCCATTAGGCCCATATCTTTTGTCGGGGTTGCCCGGAACCCCTTACGGTGACCCGAGATGTACCCGGTACCCTCCGGAACACTTCCGTTGTCCGAATACCATCGTCTTATATATCAATGTTTAGCTGTCGACCATTTCGAGACTCCTCGTCATCTCCGTGATCTCATCCAAGACTCCGAACAATATTCGGTCACCAAATCATATATCTCATATAACACTATATCGTCAACGAACGTTAAGCGTGCGGACCCTACGGGTTCGAGAACAATGTAGACATGACCAAGACACCTCTCCGGTCAATAACCAATAGCGGAACCTGGATGCCCATATTGGCTCCAACATATTCTACGAAGATCTTTGTCGGTCGAACCATTATGACAACATACGTAATTCCCTTTGTCCATCGGTATGTTACTTGCCCCAGATTCGATCGTCGGTATCTTCACACCTAGTTCAATCTCGTTACCGGCAAGTCTCTTTACTCGTTCCGTAATACATCACCTCGTGACTAACTCCTTAGTCTTTTGCTTGCAAGCTTATGATGTGTATTACCGAGAAGGCCCAGAGATACCTCTCCGATACTAGGAGTGGCAAATCCTAATCTCGATCTATGCCAACTCAACAAACACCTTCGGAGATACCTATAGAGCATCTTTATGATCACCCAGTTACGTTGTGACGTTTGATAGCACACAAGGTATTCCTCCGGTATCCGGGAGTTGCACAATCTTATAGTCGAAGGAATATGTATTTGACATGAAGAAAGCAATAGCAATAAACTGAACAATCATTATGCTAAGCTAACGGGTGGGTCTTGTCCATCACATCATTCTCCTAATGATGTGATCCCGTTATCAAATGAAAACACATGTCTATCATTAGGAAACTTTAACCATCTTTGATTAACGAGCTAGTCTAGTAGAGGCTTACTAGGGACACGGTATTTGTTTATGTATTCACACATGTATTTAAGTTTCCGATCAATACAATTCTAGCATGATTAATAAACCTTTATCATGAATAAGGAAATATAAAAATACAACTTTATTATTGCCTCTAGGGCATATTTCCTTCAGTCTCCCACTTGCACTAGAGTCAATAATCTAGTTCACATCACCATGTGATTAACACCCATAGTTCACATCGCCATGTGACCAACACCCAAAGAGTTTACTAGAGTCAATAATCTAGTTCACATCTCCATGTGATTAACACCCACAGAGTACTAAGGTGTGATCATGTTTTGCGTGTGTGAGAAGTTTAGTCAACGGGTCTGCCACATTCAGATCCATATGTATTTTGCAAATATTTATGTCTACAATGCACTGCATGGACGTACTCTAGCTAATTGCTCCCATGTTCAATATGTATCCACATTGAGACTTAGAGTCATCTAGATCAGTGTCAAAGCTTTGAATCGATGTAACTCTTTACGACGAACTCTTTATCACCTCCATAACTGAGAAACATTTCCTTAGTCCTCTTTATGGCACCTAAGGATTATTTTGACAGTTGTCCAGTGGTCCACTCCTGGATCACTCTTGTACCCTCTTTGCCAGATAAGTGGCAAGACACATATCAGGTGTGGTACACAGCATGGCATATCGTATAGAACCTATGGCTGAGGCATAGGGAATGACTTTCATTCTCTCTCTATCTTCTGCCGTGATCAGGCTTTGAGTCTTACTCAACTTCACACCTTGCAATACAGGCTAGAACTCCTTCTTTGACTGATCCATTTTGAACTCCTTCAAAATCTTGTCAAGGTATGTACTCATTGAAAACCTTATCAAGTGTCTTGATCTATCTCTATAGATCTTGATGCCCAATATGTAAGCAACTTCATCGAGGTCTTTCATTGAAAAATTCTTATTCAAGTATCCTTTTATGCTATCCAGAAATTCTATATCATTTCCAGTCAACAATATGTCATCCACATATAATATTAGAAATGCTACAGAGCTCCCACTCACTTTCTTGTAAATACAGGCTTCTCTGAAAGTCTGTATAAAAACCATATGCTTTGATCACCTTATCAAAGCGTATATTCCTACTGCGAGATGCTTGCACTAGTCCATAGGTGGATCGCTGGAGCTTGCACACTTTGTTAGCACCTTTAGGATCGACAAAACCTTCTGGTTGCATCATATATAACTCTTCTTTAAGAAATCCATTAAGGAATGCAGTTTTGATGTCCATTTGCCAGATTTGAAAATCATAAAATGCGGCAATTGCTAACATGATTCAGACGGACTTAAGCATCGCTACGGGTGAGAAAGTCTCATCGTAGTCAACTCCTTGAACTTGTCGAAAACCTTTTGCGACAAGTCAAGCTTTGTAGATAGTAACACTACCATCAGCGTCCGTCTTCCTCTTGAAGATCCATTTATTCTCTATGGCTTGCCGATCATCGGGCAAGTCCACCAAAGTCCACACTTTGTTCTCATACGTGGATCCTATCTCAGATTTCATGGCCTCAAGCCATTTATCAGAATCTGGGCTCATCATAGCTTCTTCATAATTCGTAGGTTCGCCTTGGTCTAGTAACATGACTTCCAGAACAGGATTACCGTACCACTCTGGTGTGGATTGTGCTCTGGTTGACCTATGAGATTCAGCAGTAACTTGATCCAAAGTTTCATGATCATCATAATTAGCTTCCTCTCTAGTTGGTGTAGGCATCACGGGAACAGTTTTCTCTGATGTGCTACTTTCCAATTCGAGAGAAGGTACAATTACCTCATCAAGTTCTAGTTTCCTCCCACTCATTTCTTTCAAAAGAAACTCCTTCTCTAGAAAGGTTCCATTCTTGGCAACAAAGATCTTGCCTTCGGATCTGTGGTAGAAGGTGTACCCAATTGTTTCCTTAGGGTACCCTATGAAGACGCACTTCTCCAATTTGGGTTCGAGCTTATCAGGCTGAAGCCTTTTGACATAAGTGTCGCAACCCCAAACTTTAATAAACGACAGCTTAGGTTTCTTGCCAAACCACAGTTCATATGGTGTCATCTCAACAGATTTAGTCGGTGCCCTATTTAATATGAATGCAGCTGTCTCTAATACATAACCCCAAACTAATAGTGGTAAATCAGTAAGAGACATCATAGAACGCACCATATCTAATAAAGTACGGTTATGACCTTCGAACACACCATTACGCTGTGGTGTTCCAGGTGGCGTGAGTTGTGAAACAATTCCACATTATTTTAAATGAAGGCCAAACACGTAACTCAAATATTCGCCTCCGCGATCAGATTGTAGAAACTTTATTTTCTTTTTACGATGATTCTCCACTTCATTATAAAATTCTTTGAACTTTTCAAATGTTTTAGACTTGTGTTTCATTAAGTAGATATACCCATACATACTCAAATCATCTGTGAAGGTCAGAAAATAACGATACCCGCCGCGTGCTTCAATACTCATCGGACCGCATACATCGGTATGTATTATTTCCAATAAGTCATCAGCTCGCTCCATTGTTCCGGAGAACGGAGTTTTTATTCATCTTTCCCATTAGGCATGGTTCACAAGTATCAAATGATTCATAATCAAGTTATTCCAAAAGCCCATCTGCATGGAGTTTCTTCATGCGCTTTACACCAATATGACCTAAACGGCAGTGCCACAAGTATGTTGCACTATCATTATTAACTTTGCATCTTTTGGCATCAATATTATGAATATGTGTATCACTACAATCGAGATTCAATAAACCATTCACATTGGGTGTATGACCATAGAAGGTTTTATTCATGTAAACAGAACAACAATTATTCTCTGACATTAATGAATAACCGTATTGCAATAAACATGATCATATTCATGCTCAACGCAAACACCAAATAACATTTATTTAGGTTCAACACTAATCCCGAAGGTATAGGGAGTGTGCGATGGTGATCGTATCAACCTTGGAATCACTTCCAACACACATCGTCACCTCGCCCTTAACTAGTCTATGTTAATTCTGCAACTCCTGATTCGAGTTACTAATCTTAGCAACTGAACCGGTATCAAATACCCAAGGGCTACTATGAATACTAGTAAGGAACACATCAATAACATGTATATCAAATATACCTTTGTTCACTTTGCCATCCTTCTTATCCGCCAAGTATTTGGGGCAGTTCCGCTTCCAGTGACCATTTCCTTTGGAGTAGAGGCACTTAGTTTCAGGCTTGGGTCCAGCTTTGGGCTTCTTCATGGGAGCGGCAACTTGCTTGCCCTTCTTCTTGAAGTTTCCTTTCTTTCCCTTGCCCTTTTTCTTGAAACTAGTGGTCTTATTAACCATCAACACTTGATGCTCTTTCTTGATTTCTTGCATCGCCGATTTCAGCATCGCGAAGAGCTCGGGAATCATTTTTGTCATCCCTCGCATATTATAGTTCATCATGAAGTTCTAGTAGATTGGTGATAGTGACTAGAGAACTTTGTCAATCACTATCTTATCTGGAAGATTAACTCCCACTTGATTCAAGCGATTGTAGTACCCAGACATTCTGAGCACATGCTCACTGGTTGAGCTATTCTCCTCCATCTTGTAGGCAAAGTACTTGTCAGAGGTCTCATACCTCTCAACACGGGCAAGAGTCTGAAATACAAATTTTAGATCTTGGAACATCTCATATGCTCTGTGGCGTTCAAAACATTTTTTAAGTCCTGGTTCTAAGCCGTAAAGCATGGCGCACTAAACTATTAAGTAGTCATCATATCAAGCTTGCCAAACATTCATAACATCTGCATCTTCTCCTGCAATAGGCCTGTCACCTAGCGGTGCATCAAGGACATAATTCTTCTATGCAGCAATGAGGATAATCCTCAGATCACGGACCCAGTCCGCATCATTGCTACTATCATCTTTCAACTTAGTTTTCTCTAGGAACATATCAAAATAAAACCGGGGAGCTATACACGAGCTATTGATCTACAACATAGATATGCAAATACTATCAGGACTAAGTTCATGATAAATTCAGTTCAATTAATCAAATTACTTAAGAACTCCCACTTAGATAGACATCCCTCAAGTCATCTAAATGATACGTGATCCAAATCAACTAAACCATGTCCGATCATCACGTCAGATGGAGTAGTCATCAATGGTGAACATCTCTATGTTGATCATATCTACTATATGATTCACGTTCGACCTTTCGGTCTCCAGTGTTCCAAGGCCATGTCTGTACATGCTAGGCTCGTCAAGTTTAACCCGAGTATTCCGCATGTGCAAAACTGTCTTGCACCCGTTGTATTTGAACGTAGAGTCTATCACACCCGATCATCACGTGGTGTCTCAAAACGACGAACTGTCGCAACGGTGCATACTCAGGGAGAACACTTATACCTTGAAATTTAGTGAACGGATCATCTTATAATGCTACCGCTGTACTAAGCAAAATAAGATGCATAAAGGATAAACATCACATGCAATCAAAATATGTGACATGATATGGCCATAATCATCTTGTGCTTTTGATCTCCATCTCCAAAGCATCGTCGTGATCTCCATCGTCACCGGCTCGACACCTTGATCTCCATCGTTGCGTCATGGTCGTCTCATGTGACGCCCCCGGCTCAATCATGCACTAAACATACACGCAAATGCACACGATCAAGCCTAAGGACTCACGAGAAGATATCACAACACAACTCTAAAACATAAATAAAGTCATACAAGCTTTATATTACAAGCCAGGGGCGTCGAGGGCTCGAACACATAAGCTCGCATACAAGCGTCAGCGGAACCATCAGATATCTGAGTACAGATATAAAAGAAAACACAGATAGGCCATTAAAAGGTGGGGCAAAAGAAAACACTACGACCGAAAGGCGCAGGCCTCCTGCCTGGGACCCTCCGAACCTACTCCTGGTCGTCGGCCAACTCGTAGTAGTATCCACCCCCGGGGTAGTAGTAGCGATCGTCGGCGGGGGCAGCTGTCTCAGGGGCTCCGTCATCTGGTTGCATCAAAAGGATATGGGTGAAAAAGAAGGCAAAGCAAGCATGAGTACTCATCTGAAGTACTCAGCAAGCAAGGATCTACACTACGTATGCAACATTATCAAAGGAAGGCTGTATATGTGGACTGGGCTGCAGAATGCCAGAATAGAGGGGAAAGCCTAGTCCTATCGAAGACTAGCATCTTCAACGGTCTTGCAGCATTAGAAGAGTGTAGAGTAGTACAGTATAGAGTAGTAGTATCATTAAGTCTCAACCTCACACAGAGATCCTTTCTCAACTCCCTGCGAGAAAGCAATCCCGGAGCCATACTGTCATCAACCTCGGCCAGAGATCCTTTCTCGACTCCCTGCGAGAAAGTAATGCCAGAGCCATAATATCCATATCTCATTTCATCAATATGTTCTAGTTGTATCGATCGGGATACAACTCCGAGCGTCCTTTACCGAGGATCCGGCTATGCATAGATTAGTTCTTCCCTGCAGGGGTGCACCAACTTACTCACCACGCTCGCTTAACTCTGGCCGGACACACTATTCTGGGTCATGCTCGGCCTCGGCCAAACTACACACCGCAGCCCTACCTAGAGCTCAGCAGAGAGGTCCCCGTCGGTCTATATCCTAAGCACTCAGGGGTCTTGGGCCATCGCCCTGTGCACTCCAGATTGTTGCGCACACGGTGAAGCCAGGCACCACCACTACAGGATGGCGCCGGTCCGTCCGTGCCGCCATGCTGAACTGGACGTCTGACAGAGCTTTTGGCTGATCCATACAATGCAGAGTGCCCATAACTTTTCCCATGTGATGGTTAGTGCTATCGGGCCAAAGGCCCACTCAGACCACATATCCAAATCATTAGTACATTGGGGATGCGGTAACGAGCGGAGACTCACGATTGATGTGACCCCGTTGCCCCGTCTCGAGGACTTGCGACAAGGGCCAAGAATGCCCGGCCACGCGTCGTATTCATCACTCGGGCACCATCCAGGTCAACCCGTCTCCACATCACTCGCGGGTACCCCTCAGGGTCGACCCGCCTATCCAAGTATCAGTAGTACAGTCCAAGTGTCCGTGTGTCCATAACATCAGGGGAATCAGAGGTATCACCCTCGTTGGATTCCTACTCGATGTATCCGTCAAGTTGAACTCGGAGGAATCACCCTCGATGGGTTCACACTTGAGGTGTTGCACGACAGCGTCGTTACCGGAAGTGGTGAAGGAGGAATCACCCTCGATGACCTTGACCGAGTAACTACTCCATAGAGTTATCATCGGAAGTGCTTATGAGGTATCACCCTTGGCACTCGATAGTAATGATGTAGTGTCGTACAGATAAAGGGGGTGTGATGTGCGGTGCTGGGGCCTGGTCATCGAGTCTTCCGATGATCCAGCGGGGTAATCGGGACAAGTGGGGTCACTGGGGTCTCTATCCAGCCTATACTAAGCAGTTTAGGATAAGCAGGTAAGGTATCAATAGCAGGTTACAATAAACAGGCTATGCATCAGAATAGGTAAAGCAGTAGCAACAACAGTTCTAATGCAAGCACAAGAGAGAAGAGAATAGGCGATATAGGCATGCTCAAAGGGGGGTGCTTGCCTGGTTGCTCTGGCAAGAAGGAGGGGTTGTCGGAAGGCTGCTCGTCCGGAGTGTAGTCGTACTCAGCTGCAACGGTGTCGGTCTCGGCGTCTATCGAGAGAGAAGGAGGGGGGAAGAAACAGTAAATACGGAGCAAACAAAGCATCACAAAATATAACAAGGCAATACGCAGTGCCAGGGGTGATCTAACGCAGGGATAGGTGATACCGGCGAAGGGGGAAAACATCCGGGAAAGTATTCCCGGTGTTTGATATTTTCGGGCAGATGAAACGGAGGTGGAATGTTGCATGTTCACTATGCTAGGGACGTGCGGCGGACGAACGGACTGCGTATCCGGATTCGTCCCGTCATTCTGAGCAACTTTCATGTATAAAGTTTTTCCCTCCGAGTTACGGATTATTTTATAACAATTTTTAAAGATTTAAACAATATTCTGGATTTTATTTAATTATTTAAATTAGGATTATCCGAAACAGTGAATGGTGACATCATCATGACATCACCATGACATCAGCAGGTCAACCTGACAGGTGGGGTCCACCTGTCATTGTCACATTAGTCTAATTAGGGTTTAATTAAGTTAATTATAGTTTAATTAGACTAACTAATTAATTAGTTTAATTAAACAGAATTAATTAAGTTAATTAACTAATTTAGTTAATATTTATTTATTTATTTTAAAAAAAAATTAAATCATTTTGGGGGCGGGCCCCTCGTGTCATAGGCCCAGGGGGCCAAATCGGGCGCCGGGCGCGGGTGCTCGAGTGGAACTGGGCGCGCGGGCGTGGCGGTTGGCGAGCCGGACACGGCCAGGGGTCGCCGTGGACGGCGCCGGTGAGCAGGGCAAGGCCAGTGGCGGCTGGTAGCGCCGGCGGAGGGAGGGCGTAGCATCGGTGGCGGCCGGAGATGGGCGCAGCAGCAGCCAGCGCGGCCGACGCTGTCTGGCGCGGGCGTGATGGGACGATGCGGGGCATGGCCAGCCAGAGGTGAGCGCGAGCGGGGTGAGCGGCAGGCGTGCGTGGGCGGGAATAGTTACGCGGGCGCTTGGCTAGGGCGGCGGCAGCATCAGCGGCAGAAGTAGCGGCGCTGCGGGCAAAGGCGGCCACGGCGAGCAAGCACGAGGCCAGGGGAGCGCGTGGAGAGGGACGCCCGGGGCATGGGCAACAGGCGGGTGCAACGGGTGCGCGCGTGCTCACCGTGAGCATGGGCACCGGGCGGCGCCTGCACGATGATGGTTGCGGTGGTAGGGGGAAACATGGGGGGAAGGAGGAGGCCGGAGGGCCTCACCGGCGTTTGCAGGGGCACAGGGGCGTCGAGGCACGAGGAGGCGGCGTGGGGAAGAGGCGGGGAGGCTTCCGCGATGGCGGTCGAGGGGGCGTCCGATGCGGGGCGGGGATCGACGACGGGGTCGGGGCACCGTGCCCCGATCCAGATCGGGCAGAGGGACGTAGAGCGAGGGAGTGGGGGGGGGGGTTCGTCCCCGATCCAGATCGGATCGGGAGGGGGAGAGGGAGTGGCGACGTGGGAGGGAGTGGGAGCGAGTGGGTTAGGGTTTCGGTCGGGTGGGGGGTTAAGGGAGTGAGGGGGGGCCGGCCTGGGCCGGTTGGTTCGGCGGCTAGCTGGGCCGTTCGGCCCAGTTGGCCAGGGGGTTTCCTTTTTCTTTTTACTCTGTTTTATTTCCTTTCTTTTTATTTATTCTTTCTGTTTTATTTTAGTTACATTTTATTTTAGTTTTAATGAAATATACACTTAGCATCTAAATTAGTATTTCAACTTAGTCCACAGTCACAAAAAATCTAGTCCCCAAATAACTTAGTTTGATATTTTATTAATTAGTAAAGGCATCTAAATAATTTGGTTTGCTACTATTTAAATCCTTTTAGTGCAGTTAAGCATTTCATAAAAGTTTGGTTTCACCACCATAATCACCTATGCATTATCTGGCACGACCTGAACATTTTAGTTTCATTGTTTGAAAACTTTATTTGTTTGACTTGATTTTGAATTTGACTTTGAATCGGTTTTGAATCAAAGGGGAATCTAGCAACAGTAATTGCGATGACATGGCACCATTAGTATGTGGTTACTGTAGCTTAACTATCGGGGTGTTACAAATCTCCTCCACTACAAGAAATCTCGTCCCGAGATTTAAGAGGTATAGTTAAGGGGAAGGATAGGTTCCGAAATTCTAATGAGTCTTCTCGTTTTAGGTTGCTCTTCTTGAAGAAGTTGATCCCTTTCTTTGAGGTCTTCATTCTGATAAATCACTGCGTCGTCACGAAGTTGTCATCCTTCCTTCCGGATCTTCATCGTACTTATGAATAGGTAAGGGGGCAGCCCTCCAATGATAGAATGCTATAAGGGTTAATCATATGGGGTTATCCCATGATGAAACATATGAGTATCTCTCGAGCTGGAACTCAGGAATTACATCGAGAGGTTTTAAAGTAGGCACGGGAAGTTTTTTATTAAGCGGGTAGGCAATCGTTCGATGCCTGAAATAGAGTGTGAGAGGGGTTTCAGAGCAACGGGAATAAGTATTGTGTCTGATACCAGAATTGATGATCTTTCAGAAGGTGGCTCGTGAATTACTTACGAAGCCAAGAGAGAGGAATATCTTTGGCAGCAGGGGTGTACAGGAGAGTCAGGTTTCGATCCTGGGACCTGTGGGTTATGGGCCCCCCATGTGGTTCAAAAGTAGGAAGGACGCTGACGTATTGCACGGTCATGTTAGCAAGGCATGTCAGAGGATAGCCTGTCAGTTATGTCGGCCACAACATCGGTACCAAGGGCGAGGGACGAAGAGAACCATTTTCCTGCTCGTTGAACGAGGCGGACCAATAGGTAAAGTTCTCGTCCATTGGTGGTTACCGGAATGTCATCAACATTAGTAACAGGGTCTCACTGACAAGATTGTACATCGGGGTGTTTTATAAGCAGTGAATTATTTCTGCTTATATCATATAGATCACAAGAAAGGTTAAACAAAATAATGGAAAGGAAAATGTGATTATTAATTTAATCAGAACAATGGAAAGGAAAATGTGTTTAAACACAAATATCAAAAGTATATCCTTCTCAAGGACAAGCGGAGGATGACATCCATGATAGGATAGTAAGTAGATTTCCATTTAGGTAAAGGGGAGAGGAAATTCATGACGTTACCCCTACAACAGTGTTTGGATAAGTCATCAAGAAACATTTAGTATTGCACCTCCAATGTTCTTAAGGATGTTTGGAGTACCACAGTCATGCTTCGGGATAGCATTGACATAGTGTTTCGGGTAAGGGTTGGATATGAATATCACAAGAGACACGAAGGAACATTTCCAATAATATCACGAAACGTAAAGTATAACCCTACACGGCCAAGTCTGCGTTGGTAGGAAGTCGAGGATATTGTCGATGATATCGCAATTCATCGAAGGACAAGGATGGTATTCCTCACCATGAATTTCAATTGACATCTCAACAGAAGTCAAAATGTTGATGCTGATCTCGACGCATTTGTCGAGAGGTTACAAGAAGATGAAGTCGATCAGCAAAATGATCAAAGCAGATGGAATAAAGTTCAAGGTCAATGGAACCACGGATTTTACGCTCGAACTCAGGCTGTGCAAGCAAAACGATAGGATGATGAAAGTTTGGCGTTGACTTAGCTCATTGCCAAAAATTTGCACCGGAAAGGAGGACCCGGTAGCACAGTTAGGATTAGCGCGATAATATGTAGCCGATCAGGCTAGGGATGGCATGATGGAGTAGTAAACTTCCCAGCAACAAGTACTAGGGTTATTGAATAACCGAGCAGAATCGATTCATTGTTCGGTGGTCTCGGTTGACGACAACCCAGACCCGTGGAGTGACTATGTCAGGGAAAGTATCACTCCATCGAAAAATTCTTAGAACGCAGTACAATAGGATGATATCCTCGAGATAGTAGGGCGTTAATACTCGAGGTAGTTTAGTATAGAGGTTGGACAGGCATATTGATTCAAAGAGGACAAGTATTTTAACTTATCCGGGAAATGGAATCAAGGAGGAAATATGGTCGGAACCACGATTGCAAAGGATCAATTCATAGATACAACATGAACTTACACCAAGGAATTAATTATTTTTACGAGCAGCTTCCATGATAAGTTCTACATCGGGTCCATGGGCATGAACGCAAAAGTTCAAGGTCGACTCCCACTTCTCCAATACACAACTTTTCATCCACTGCTCCATTATAATGTTTCGAGTTTGAAAGCTTAACTGGTGGAATATGAAAAGGGTATGACCCATGAAGACTTTTGGGTTCACACAGATAGCATAAGCATAGACACAACCCATAGGGACATTTTACGATTCTATACTGCACATTTCTAGAAGCAACAGATAACTTCTCAAAGCAGAATAGATATGACAAGAATTAAATGATACCACATTGCCAAAGGCATATGTAACAGGGGAAGAACTCACAAGGATTATGAATATATGGAACTGTTGGATAGTAATCCACCAAAGGATCTAGCGGACCACGAAGGATCAGATGTGAGCAACGGTACTCAACCAGAAGAAGAAAGAATGCAAAGGCATCAGATTATAGAGACATCTGAATGATTCGATGTTTAAATACAAACGAATTATGATTCTCAATTAGAGGGATCAAAAGCAGACGCTGTAATCAAAAGATGAGCAAGTTGGATCGAGTTGGATGGCCAATCAATTACAACTTGATTGGTCGAGAACCAGCTCATGTTCTAAAAGGTCGTCTGAGCCGGAAAGATGAACTCTAAGATTTGTATGATGATTGCGAGCATTCAAAACATATCGAGTAAAATGCTCAAAATGAGAATGACAAAGGATACTAATGAGTATTGCTAGACATATGGAGAGTATTCATCATGTAAGCAGATAAGTATTTGTAGAGCAATAGTTGGTAGAGGATTGTCGGGAGATCGGATAGTATTCCAACGGATTTTGGAAAGTACATGAACAACTGGGGATGAAGGTACAAGCGGCAAGGATGTTATCCACGGGGATTATTGGTGGTCAGGAACTGCAAGGCAGTGGGCACAGGGTCACGGGAAACATCGAGGAATATTTGCAGAATCTTCTGGCGAAGCAAGCGATCAACTATAGTGAGGGGGCTCTCCGGGATGAAGTGGTTACGACAACCTAATGTCAAGTTAGTAAAATCTTTAACCCGAGTAGATGAGAGATCAGAGTCCCAGAGTATAGACGAGAAATAAAAGATCCTAATACCACCTAGTTGGCGACGTGGGCCCGTAAGCCACACAGCCAAGTTAGTAAAACGGTTTTCAAGTACTAGACTCAACTTCGGCCAAGGAGTTGGAAAGGGGGTTCCTACATGCAGTTGGCTCTGATACCAACTTGTGACGCCCCTGGCTCAATCGTGCACTAATCATACACGCAAATGCACACGATCAAGCCTAAGGACTCATGGGAAGATATCACAACACAACTCTAAAACATAAATAAAGTCATACAAGCTTTATATTACAAGCCAGGGGCCTCGAGGGCTCGAATACATAAGCTCGGATACAAGCATCAGCGGAAGCATCACATATCTGAGTACAGATATAAAAGAAAACACAGATAGGCCCTTAAAAGGCGGGGCAAAAGAAAACACTACGATCGAAAGGCGCAGGCCTCCTGCCTGGGACCCTCCGAACCTACTCCTGGTCGTCGGCCAACTCGTAGTAGTATCCACCCCCGGGGTAGTAGTAGTGATCGTCGGCGGGGGCAGCTGTCTCAGGGGCTCCATCATCTGGTTGCATCAAAAGGATATGGGGGAAAAAGAAAGCAAAGCAACCGTGAGTACTCATCCGAAGTACTCAGCAAGCAAGGATCTACACTACATATGCAACATTATCAAAGGAGGGCTGTATATGTGGACTGGGCTGCAGAATGCCAGAATAGAGGGGAAAGCCTAGTCCTATAGAAGACTAGCATCTTCAGCGGTCTTGCAGCATTAGAAGAGTGTAGAGTAGTACAGTATAGAGTAGTAGTATCATTAATTCTCAACCTCACACAGAGATCCTTTCTCGACTCCCTGCGAGAAAGCAACCCCAGAGCCATACTGTCATCAACCTCGGCCAGAGATCCTTTCTCGACTCCCTGTGAGAAAGTAATCCCAGAGCCATAATATCGATATCTCATCTCATCAATATGTTCTAGTTGTATCGATCGGGATACAACTCCGAGCGTCCGTTACCGAGGATCCGGCTATGCATAGATTAGTTCTTCCCTGCAGGGGTGCACCAACTTACCCACCATGCTCGCTTAACTCCAGCTGGACACACTACTCTGGGTCATGCTCGGCCTCGGCCAAACGACACACCACAGCCCTACCTAGAGCTCAGCAGAGAGGTCCCCGTCGGTCTATATCTTAAGCACTCAGGGGTCTTGGGCCATCGCCCTGTGCACTCCGGGTCGTTGCGCACACGGTGAAGCCAGGCACCACCACTATAGGATGGCGCTGGTCCGTCCGTGCCGCCATGCTGAACTGGACGTCTGACAGACCTTTCGGCTGATGCATACGATGCAGAGTGCCCATAACTTTTCCCACGTGATGGTTAGTGCTATCGGGCCAAAGGCCCACTCAGACCACATATCCAAATCAGTAGTACATTGGGGATGCGGTAACGAGCAGAGATTCACGATCGATGTGACCCCGTTGCCCCGTCTCGAGGACTTGCGACAAGGGCCAAGAATGCCCGGCCACGCCTCGTATTCATCACTCGGGCACCATCCAGGTCAACCCGTCTCCACATCACTCGCGGATACCCCTCAGGGTCGACCCGCCTATCCAAGTATCAGTAGTACAGTCCAAGTGTCCATGTGTCCATAACATCAGGGGAATTTGAGGTATCACCCTTGTTGGATTCCTACTCGATGTATCCGTCAAGGTGAACTCGGAGGAATCACCCTCGATGGGTTCACACTTGAGGTGTTGCACGACAGCGTCGTTACCGGAAGTGGTGAAGGAGGAATCACCCTCGATGACCATGACCGAGTAACTACTCCACAGAGTTATCATCAGAAGTGCTTACGAGGTATCACCCTCGGCACTCGATAGTAATGCTGTAGTGTCGTACAGATAAAGGGGGTGTGATGTGCGGTGCTGGGGCCTAATCATCGAGTCTTTCGATGATCCAACGGGGCAATCGGGACAAGTGGGGTCACTAGGGTCTCTATCCAGCCTATACTAAGCAGTTTAGGATAAGCAGGTAAGGTATCAATAGCAGGTTACAATAAACAGGCTATGCATCAGAATAGGTAAAGCAGTAGCAACAGCAGTTCTAATGCAAGCACAAGAGAGAAGAGAATAGGCGATATAGGCATGCTCAAAGGGGGGTGCTTGCCTGGTTGCTCTGGCAAGAAGGAGGGGTCGTCGGAAGGCTGCTCGTCCGGAGCGTAGTCGTACTCAGCTGCAACGGTGTCGGTCTCGGCGTCTATCGAGAGAGAAGGAGGGGGGAAGAAACAGTAAATATGGAGCAAACAAAGTATCACAAAATATAACAAGGCAATACGCGGTGCCAGGGGTGATCTAACGCAGGGATAGGTGATACCGGCGAAGGGGGAAAACATCCTGGAAAGTATTCCCGGTGTTTGACATTTTCGGCCAGATGAAACGAAGGTGGAATGTTGCATGTTCACTATGCTAGGGACGTGCGGTGGACGAACGGACTGCATATCCGGATTCGTCCGGTCGTTCTGAGCAACTTTCATGTATAAAGTTTTTCCCTCCGAGTTACGGATTATTTTATAACAATTTTCAAAGATTTAAACAATATTCTAGATTTTATTTAATTATTTAAATTAGGATTATCCAAAACAGTGAATGGTGATGTCATCATGACATCACCATGATGTCAGCAGGTCAACCTGACAGGTGGGGTCCACCTGTCATTGTCACATTAGTCTAATTAGGGTTTAATTAAGTTAATTACAGTTTAATTATACTAACTAATTAATTAGTTTAATTAAACAGAATTAATTAAGTTAATTAATTATTTAATTAACTAATTTAGTTAATATTTCTTTATTTATTTTAATTTTTTAAAATCATTTTGGTGGCGGGCCCCTCGTGTCATAGGCCCAGGGGGCCAAATCGGGCGCCGGGCGCGGGTGCTCGAGTGGAACCGGGCGCGCGGGCGCGGCGGTTGGCGAGCCGGACACGACCGGGGGTCGCCGCGGACGGCGCCGGTGAGCAGGGTGAGGCCGGTGGCGGCGGGTGGTGCCGGCGGAAGGAGGGCGTAGCATCAGTGGCGGCCGGAGATGGGCGTAGCAGCAGCCAGCGCGGCCGGCGCTGTCCAGCACGGGCGCGGTGGGACGAGGCGGGGCATGGCTAGCCGGAGGTGAGCGCGAGTGGGGCGAGCAGCGAGCAGGGTGAGCGGCAGGCGTGCGCGGGCGGGAATAGGGACGCGGGCGCTTTGCTAGGGCGGCGGCAGCATCAGCGGCAGAAGCAGCGGCGCTGCGGGCAAAGGCGGCCATGGCGAGCAAGCGTGGGGCCAGAGGAGCGCGTGGAGAGGGAGGCCCGGGGCGCGGGCGACGCGCGGGTGCAATGGGTGCGCGCGTGCTCACCGTGAGCACGGGCACCGGGCGGCGCGTGCACGACGACGGTTGCGTTGGTAGGGGGAAACATGCGGGGAAGGAGGAGGCCGGAGGGCCTCACCGGTGTTTGCAGGGGCACAGGGGCGTAGAGGCGTGAGGAGGCAACGCGGGGAAGAGGCGGGGAAGCTTCGGCGATGGCGGTCAAGGGGGCGTCCGACGCGGGACGGGGCGTGGCGACGCCGGCGAAGTCGGTGGGGCAGCGGCGAGGCGGCGGGGATCGGCGACGGGGTCGGGGCGCCGTGCCCCGATCCAGATCGGGCAGAGGGGGCGAGGAGCGGGGGGGGGAGTGGGGGTGGGGGTTTCGTCCCGATCCAGATCGGATCGGAAGGGGAGAGGAGTGGCGACGGGGGGGGGGGGGGGGGGGGGGGGGGGTGTGGGGGGGGGGGGGGGGGGGTGGAGTGGGAGCGAGTTGTTAGGGTTTCGGTCGGGTGGGGGGTTTAAGGGGGTAGTGAGAGGGGGGCCCGGCCTGTGCTGGTTGGTTCGGCGGCCAGCTGGGCCTTTCGGCCCAGTTGGCCAGGGGGTTTCCTTTTTCTTTTTACTCTGTTTTATTTCCATTCTTTTTATTTATTCTTTCTGTTTTATTTTAGTTACATTTTATTTTAGTTTTAGTGAAATATACACTTAGCATCTAAATTAGTATTTCAACTTAGTCCATAGTCAAAAAAAGTCTAGTCCCCAAATAACTTAGTTTGATATTTTATTAATTAGTAAAGGCATTTAAATAATTTGGTTTGCTACTATTTAATTCCTTTTAGTGCAGTTAAGCATTTCATAAAAGTTTGGTTTCACCACCATAATCACCTATGCATTATCTGGCATGACCCGAACATTTTAGTTTCATTGTTTGAAAACTTTATTTGTTTGACTTGATTTTGAATTTGAACTTGAATCGGTTTTGAATCAAAGGGGAATCTAGCAACAGTAATTGCGATGACATGGCACCATTAGTGTGTGGTTACTGTAGCTTAACTACCAGGGTGTTACATCTCGCCAACTATTGCTTGTACAACTATCACTAACGCATAGTGATAAAGTAAAGCAATTACATGGCGTTTGCATTTCATACAATAAAGCGACAACCATAAGGCTCCTGCCAGTTGCTGATAACTTTTACAAAACATGATCATCTCATACAACAAGGTATATCACATCATGTCTTGACCATATCACATCACAACATGCCCTGCAAAAACAAGTTAGACGTCCTCTACTTTGTTGTTACAAGTTTTACGTGGCTGCTACGGGCTTCTAGCAAGAACCGTTCTTACCTACGTATCAAAACCACAACGGTGATTTATCAAGTTTGCTGTTTTAACCTTCAACAAGGACCAGCCGCAGTCAAATTCGATTCAACTAAAGTAGGAGAAACAGACACCCGCCAGCCACCTTTATGCAAAACAAGTTGCATGTCTGTCAGTGAAACCGGTCTCATGAACATGGTCATGTAAGGTTGGTCCGGGACGGTTCATCCAACAATACCGCTGAATCAAAATAAGACTTTGGTGGTAAGCAGTATGACGATCACTGCCCACAACTCTTTGTGTTCTACTCGTGCATATCATCTACGCATAGACCTGGCTCTGATACCACTGTTGGGAAACGCAGCATGTAATTTCAAAAAAAATCCTACGCTCACGCAAGATGTATCTAGGAGATGCATAGCAACGAGAGGGGGAGAGTGTGTCTTCGTACCCTCGTAGACCAAAAGCAAAAGCGTTTGACAACGCGGTTGATGTAGTCGAACTTCTTCTCGTTCCGACTGATCAAGCACCGAACGTACGGCACCTCCGAGTTCTGCACACGTTCTGCTCGATGACGTCCCTCAAACTCTTGATCCAGCAGAGTGTCATGGAAGTAGATGAGTTCCGTCAGCACAACGGCGTGGTTACGGTGATGGTGAAGTGATCCGTGAAGGGCTTCGCCTAAGCACTACGAAGATATGACCGGAGGCGTAAACTATGGAGGGGGGCGCCGCACACGGCTAACAATTGTTCTTCTATGTTCTAGGCACCCCCCTCCCCACATATATATAGGTGGGAGGGGAGGAGAGGCAGCCATGGGGCGCCCCAAGTAGGATCCGAATCCTACTTGGGTTTCCCAAGTGGTGCGCCCCTCCCTTCCTTATTTACCGGAGGGGGAAGGAAAGAGGAGGGAGGAGGGAAGGAAGGAGGAGGCCGAATCCCTCACCTTCCTTCTCTCTTCCCCTCTTTCCTTCTCCTCTGGTGTGGCCCATATGGGGGGCGCAGCAACCCCTGGTGGCTGCTGTGTTTCCCCTCTTGGCCCATTAGGCCCATATCTTTTGCCGGGGGTGCCCGGAACCCCTTCCGGTGACCCGATATGTACCCGGTACACTCCGAAACACTTCCGGTGTTCGAATACCATCGTCCTATATATCAATCTTTACCTCTTGACCATTTCGAGACTCCTCGTCATGTCTGTGATCTCATCTGGGACTCCGAACAATATTCGGTCACCAAATCATATAACTCATATAACATTATATCGTCAACGAACGTTAAGCGTGCGGACCCTACAGTTCGAGAACTATGTAGACATGACCGAGACACCTCTCCAGTCAATAACCAATAGCGGAACCTGGATGCCCATATTGGCTCCTACATATTCTACGAAGATCTTTATCAGTCGAACCATTATGACAACATACGTGATTCCCTTTGTCCATCGGTATGTTACTTGCCCGAGATTCGATCATCGGTATCTTCATACCTATTTCAATCTCGTTACCGGCAAGTCTCTTTACTCGTTCCGTAATACATCACCTCGTGACTAACTCCTTAGCCTTTTGCTTGCAATCTTATAATGTGTATTACCGAGAGGGCCCAGAGATACCTCTCCGATACTCGGAGTGACAAATCCTAATCTCGATCTATGCCAACTCAACAAATACCTTCGGAGATACTTGTAGAGCATCTTTATGATCACCCAGTTATGTTGTGATGTTTGATAGCACACAAGGTATTCCTCCGGTATCCGGGAGTTGCACAATCTCATAGTCGAAGGAATATGTATTTGACATGAAGAAAGCAATAGCAATAAACTGAACAATCATTATGCTAAGCTAACAGGTGGGTCTTGTCCATCACATCATTCTCCTAATGATGTGATCTCGTTATCAAATGACAACACATGTCTATGGTTAGGAAACTTTAACCATCTTTGATCAACGAGCTAGTCTAGTAGAGGCTTACTAGCGACACGGTATTTGTTTATGTATTCACACATCTATTTAAGTTTCCGATCAATACAATTCTAGCATGATTAATAAACCTTTATCATGAATAAGGAAATATAAAATAACAACTTTATTATTGCCTCTAGGGCATATTTCCTTCAGTGGTGATGGCGCCGCCTGCTCCGACCACTTCCCCTGCAGCATCCACATCCTCGTGCGCCTCCGCATCCCACGTAGCACTGGTGGCTGCGGGCGGCAGAGCCTTCGAGGTGGAAGGGTGAGCCGAAGCACCGGGTTTCTTCTTGGGCGCCATGGTCGATGGCGCCATCGAAGATGAAGATGGCGTTGAAGATGACATGCTACTCACGCTTTCAGGTTCGCGCAAGTGATCCCCCTACCTGGCGCGCCAAAGATGTCGCGGGAAACCACGATCACCTATGGGACCAAAGGTCCCTTGCTGGTTCGGCGGGGGGATGGCACATTGCACAAAGAGCATAAGAGCGTGGGGCAGCATGACAGAGATCACACGGGCAGTTTTACCCAGGTTCAGGCCGCCGTGAGGCGTAAAACCCTACTCTTGCTTTGGTGGATTGATGGTGGAAAAATGGTGGTGGTCGCAGCGCATTTGCCCGGCAGGGGTGCCTCAAGGCGAAACGGCTACGTGTGTATGGAATGTGAGGGGCTGGACTTGCTAATCAAGGGTCCAACCGTTTCTACGGTTGCCTTGGGCCTCCTTTTATAGACTAAGGGGTCACCACAGTGGAAAATTAGTCATTATGCACTGATAAGATAGCAAACAGTGCTATCATACCTAATTTTGCAGGCTGAGAGAGCGCATTAAATGCGCCACTCAATGTCACATCATCGCTTGCCCGGCAAGCCTTGCCGGGCTGTTTCGCCAGCTTTGCACCTACTCGCTCGACACGTCACAAGACGGGTGTCGTCTGTAGGTATTTCCTGTAGAAAGAGGCTGCCATGTGGCAAATGGCTGCCACTTAGTCACTTTGCGGCTTGACACTGCATTGATCGACGACGTGCGTCGTGGTGAAGTGGTTTGGTGAGGTGGCTTTGCCTCCGCGAGTCCTGGCAGGCCCTGCCGGGGCGTCTTGGAGGTTTTCTTCCGGGGGCGACCCCGTCCTTGCCAGGCTCGCCTGCCCGGCAAGGGAGGCTTTTCTTCTGGTGGTTTCTTACTTCTCTGGCTTGGCCTTGGTCCTCTTGATCTGCATGTTGGTACTTTGAAGATCTTGATCCCTTGCACTTTGGCCTAATCTTGGTGCTGTAATCTTGCTCCCGTGCCTGTGCACAGTCTGGGCAACGGACCCAGGGTTTGTTGCACCGACAGATCCGGAGTCGTGGAACATGGGGCACTGGAGTCCCTGGCGGAGGGGAGTACGAGGGACTGGTTCGGCTGCCAGGTGAGGCTGCCTTCGTCGGAGAATAACAGGAGGTGTGGGAGAGTACAGGTATGACCTAGCCACTGTTGGGAGTAGGGTGGGGTGGCGAGGCCTGCACGGCAGCACAGCCGGCCATGGGAGGCAGATGCAGGCACTCCAGCCGACGATGGTTTTGGCGGCTGGAGCAAGAGGAACTAGATCAGAGATTGAAGAAGCAGGATCGCCGTTGGATGTCAATCCAAGGACTACAGATCTCAGAATAATTTGTTGACTTTTTGTTTTAGACCATTAAATCATTTTGTTCACTAAATGGACAACACTTTGCGCAGGCTTCGTCTAGTGGGCCAACAAAGTTAGCTTCGAAAGCTGTGGCGGAATGCAGCCCATTTATTTAGGTTTTACAGCCCATTTCATTTTGTTTGCCAATACATCTATTTCCTGGGCTTTGACTCAAAAAAGAATCTATTTCCTGGGCTGTGTAAAATAAAAATGCCGATTTACTATTTATGATAATTTACAACGCGTTTGATTATATATTCGAATAAACCTATTTACTAGGCTGGGTGAAAAAGAATATTGCGTACATGCAACCCATTTATCATTTCTGATAATTTACAAGCCATTTGATTTTAGTAGAAATGGACCCATTTTCTGGGATGGGTGAAAAAACAATGATGGTCTGCACTGAGCATTTCGTATAAAAAATAATATTGAGATAGGAATATTATTAAAAAATTAAGTTGGGCTTGGTAATCTTATTATGTAAAAAATGAACTGAGCTGTGCATTTTATTAAAAGAAACATAGGCTAGGCTGCGCTTATTTTAGGATCTTGGGTACAACTGTCGGCCCAGTTGCATTGCTGATGTTCAACGAAAAAGGCCTATGTAGTACAGTACAACTTTACATGGCTACTGAGCCCACATTCAAGGACGCCTGAAAAGGCCCAAACAAGGCTTCTGTACAACTTTTTGAAGTCACTGAGCTCAATTAATAACTTAAGAAAAAAGTTAGAGTATAGTGGAACCTAATTAAAAGCTGCACGAGCGAAGAAATAATTCAACAGTCGATGTGTGTGTGTGTGTGTGTGAGAGAGAGAGAGAGACCCATCGGTCGATGCTCATAAATACATCTTTCAGCCATATGCATTGCTGATGCTCAGTAAAAACTTATATAGTTGACACAATCATATAGATCATCATAGCACACTGAACTTGCATACAAAAATTTCACACAGGCGGCACAATCAGGGTGGAAGCAGTGGATCGCTATGGGTAGGGCTATGTTGAAACCAACAAACTCGTACATAACCGTTCATCGTCTTTATCAATGATGGGGAAATATCTTGAATTCTGTGCAAAGAAAACAGACAGACAACACAATAAGTTCTGCTAGCACATTAAGTTGACGTACACCCCTTTCTAAAAAAAGTTCAGGTACAAAAATAGAACTGCTCACAATCAAATGTACTGGCACATCAGTGCTTCACACCGATAGCTCGGATTTAACTAGTATCTAAGAAGATTCAGTTGTTACCTCAAATTAGAGCACATACAGGCAGCCAGCCCTGCCTCTTCTCCCAAAGAAGCAGCGGCCTCCGCCGCGCAATGGAGTAGGCCCTGTGCCATCCATCGTTCCGAGCAACACGGGGAAAGTCTGATGTTGACTCCTGTAATGGATGTCATCAACGGACCCTGGCACCAGCGGTGGTGGCAGGACTTCGATTAATGGATTGACCACTTCTTCGACATGCACGAACACTCGATACAGGTACATCCCTAACGTGGTCCGTGGCGGCCTTGGTGGCGACGAATAGTACAACCCCGGTTCCTGCACCGGTATCTCAACACCAATCACCTTCGGTATGGTGGACGGCTTCTTCATCCATGCCATAACCATCAGAGCCCAGCTGTATGGCGGAACAAACATACTTACGAGCTCACCTCCTAGGTCGTTGATAAGCTCATTCATGGACTCGTTGTTCGAAGCACGTCGAGGCATGCTGTGGAAGGTATGCTTTGTTAAAAACTCAAGCTCAGAGGGCACCGAGCCTCATCCTGGGTGCCACCGATCAAAGCTCACCAGCACGCCATCGCAGAACAAACGCCGGGAAGATTCGAACACACGACTATAGTCGAAAGTTGTCTGGAACCTGACGAAGAAATCAGCCGGTGGCAGACAGACTTTGACGAGCAAGTCACTTATTTGGATACCGTGCGCAATGCTAAGAGCTTTGACAAGGTTGTCCGGCGAGACAGGAGGCCGGTCGCCGTTGATGGTTACCATCAGCAATTTGCCAGCAAACTGGTCATCAAGCGCCGCCGTGCCACTGTTGAGCGACAGCACATAGCGCCCGAAGGTAGGACGGACCTCAGGTTCTCCGGCTCGGAGATCCGCGTTGACCGGTGACATGATAGTGCACTTGGGTACAGGGAGTACAGGAGGGGGGTTTAGGGGAACTGGAGTAGGAATCGAGATTCCAGAGGTGGGGGAGGGGCGGGAGATTGGGGATGAAAAGGTAGCATGAATTTCGAACACACGCCAATATGCTCTCGGCGCGCAAGCGCACAAAATCACTGGTGGCGCCCACATGTCGGCCTAAGAATCCTTTTTCTTTCTTTTTTTGAGAGCCCGGCCTGAGAGTCATAATTGACCTGTTTGGCATTGCGTTACTACTCGGCCCATATTCAATGACACCTCACTGGCCCAAACAAGTGTACATCATCGAAAAGACACTGAGCTCAAATTATAACTTGAAAAAAGGAGATATACTCTGAACACTGGAGAATGGTGATGCCCTCATTTAGACCACCAGCAGTTCGAGACAATAAACAGTTCAAAACAACGATATATACAACATTCAAACACTGACTAGTGACTACTACTGACATAAACAGCAAGACATGATAGTTCATAAGAAGTCTTGCTACACCACCAAAACGCACCCATCTGCAGCGCTCAGACTCTCATGATCCAGATGAGAATGACATTCTAAATAGAGGCAACTATTACATAGTAAGAGTGACATAGACGAGGATGATCAAATGACAAGGAATATGCATAACAAAAGAGAGAACTACCCATCCAGAACAAGAAGCAAAGACAACAAGTCATTCGAAGAGGGATGATCCAACAACATCATAATTTGCAGCCCCACTTCAGCCACCAGTGATTCAGAGACACCAGAACTCCACCCTTTCGACGCAACAGCCCAATTACCTATCAACCTGAAGGCTTGAACCACATCACTGCGTGTCAGACTTGAGACATCCAAGGATCAAAGTTAATCCAGATGCCTTTGTCATTCTCACCTTCTTTTGGCTGCATGTTGTATCGTTGACGATCAGGGGAGTCTGCTCCCGAAGTCCCAGGGCTCGCCGTGTAGACACAGTTTTCCCTAGCAAACAGAGCCTCTCTGCCATCAAGGTCCTTGCCAACGGTGATCTCCTGGTTAATCGGATAATTGAGTCCGAGAAACAGAGAGTGTGAACTAAGGCTGTTTACCCGCCTCCAACTCAAAAATCCTGAAGGCCCCAACAAGCTGGTATCCTGCTCATAGACGTAATAGCCACTGTCCAGATACTCACGTATTTCACGGTGCTTGTACACAGTGGGGTTTTTGCAATATAACTTTTCCGGCTCATGTGTGCGAATGATCATCAGTCTTTTGCCGTCGTCTGATAGAGTGAGGAACCAGTTGTGCTTCCCTGTTTTTGGCAAAGGTGGTGTGATTACAAGGGGCAGTAACTGTAGGGACACTGCATCATATCAAAAAGGACAGGCATTATTAATGTAAGATCAGCATTGTTCAGAGTATGAGTAGGATAATGCAAGAAACAGCATTGATCTATCCCTGTTGGAACTGAGAGGAAAACACAGGGAAATGTATACTGGGTTCAAAAATATAGAAGTGCCATGCATGGTTATACTCATATTATCTCGCAATCGATTCTTCACAGGAAACTACCATGTCATGCATGTTATGTAATCATGTTCTGTCCTCACAAACAAATTTTTCAAGGAAACTAACAGACCATGCATTGTTATATACTCATGTTTTGTGGGCAAAATTTTTGTGAGGATATTATTCTAGGCATTGATTGCTGAAGGGCGAATATAGGTATGTACACATGGTAAGCATTACAAGATTTCACTACTTCCAAATATAGAGTTCTCCATATGCACATTTACTTCCCTAATGTATGGTCAGATGAAACCAACAGCGTGATGCATGTTTCTACATCATGAAAATGAGGAAACTAACATGGCTATTGATACACACTCATATTTAGTAGTATATAGATTACTATAAGGTAAGGAGAATATCCATAACTTCCTAACCGTTTGATTATTCAAGGGTACAAATTGGCTTTAATGACATGGTCACAATCGCATGAATTAATTCATTCCAAATATAGCTGATTTACGGCGTCTCTAATACATTGCCATAGTTCTACTCAAATACTGCTCAAACAGGGATATGCCAATCATCACAAAAAGTTCAAACAGTGTCATGGTGTTATCATTAAAATCAGACGAAAACAACTTACACGCGCCATCCCAGCAATACGTGGTGCCATCTACTTTGTCGATCGCGTAGATGATGCAATTGTGTTCAATAGCATCACAGAAGTGTGTATTAGCTTTGACGATCCACTGCGAGGTGAGTCGTCTCCAGCTAAAGAAGGCACCGGCGGAAAGATAGGCGAGTCCGCGGTCGAACAACGCAATTAGCTTGAAGTCTGCGTAATCCGCATATCGTGTGGGCACTTGGAAGATTACAATCTTCTGCAAAACAAGGTCCATCCAACTGACGTGGTAATCTAGATGACTTGGACCGCAACGGTAAAACCCTACATAATCCAACAGAGGAAGGATAATCTCATGGGAGGTGTGGAAGTTCACGAGCACCAACTTTTTCCCGTCTTCTCTGATGGCATCCATCCAGTGGGAGTTCATGCCGACCCAGTACATACCTACCAAGAAGTTTCGGGTGATGGTGATCAGATCGAAGTCGAGGGGAATGATGTACGGTGACCCACTACATACCTGCAAAGAAGTTTCAGCTAATGGAGGTCGGATTGAAGTCGAGGGGCATCATGTACGCCTCCGTATCATGGTGAGCAAATCTCACTATACCAGATAGCAGCAAGCAGGGTGTCTTGAAAAGCTGAGGCCTCACTTCGACAATGGCCGCGTGCATGTCCCTCGAGCAGGCAGCCAGTCGCACGGCGCTCAACATATCCATACACGAACAACAGAGGTCGAGGATGTCAGTGGGGAGATTGCTCCAATCGCGGCTCATATGGATGTTGCGCGGTTCGCGTTCCGCCATGGTGTAGTTTGGAAGGTGCCGGGGTTTTTGGGGGCTTGATTTATGGGGGAGAAGGCTCTCGGTGCTGGAGCGGCTAGCGAGGGAATAGTGGTACTGGGGGAGGCGAGGGTACGCAGGGGCATAGTGAGATGATGAACAGTGACCTCAGGATCTCCGGTGAGACAGAGATGGAGATGGAGTGGTGCTAAGGGAGAGGGAGACGAGGCGAGGCATGCTATACAATGGCGGTGATAGTGACTGCACAGTGCACAAGGTGAGGCTGGCTTTGGTAACCCGAACACGCCGCCTGGACTAGTGTCACCTCGGGCGCAGGGTCTTGTCACTTCACTGTGAGGACTGGATGAATAATTTTTTGACCATCAAGTGTACCACAGTTGTACTACTACTAGTAGTAACATACAGAGTAGTACTGTAGTATAGCGGACATAGGTCTCTCGTGATAGCATGCCTCTGGGTTCACTTCATCCTCCTGGTAGCATCCATATTGCGAGCAAAACCAAATTCTCGTGCATGCGGAAGCGTGAAGAAGGTTTTTTTTAGGATAATTGCATATTCCTTAACCAGAAAAGGTTGTGTCTCGCAGGCACGTGCCAATATCAATCCGAACCAGCTACGACACATTTTTTTGTGCAAAGAGATGGATATGTTTGTATATCTATTCGTCCACCCAAGTGGGTTTTACGTAGGTCCCACCTATGAGGAGGGGTGCAGAAATAAAAAGGAATCATAAAATGTTTCGCCACGGTGATTCGAAAGAGTGACCTCAACTAACCAGTGGCACATGTAGCGATAGAAGGATGGGCATGTACACGGACGCGGACCACTCCTCAGTAGGCTGCACGCATAGCCTTTTTGTTTTGCAGGTTGGTCTACCTAGCCGTCTAATCAACTGCCTGCATGCCACTTCTCCCATTTACTTCTCCATCAGGAACCAATTTTCCTCGGCTTCTTCACCTCTCCTTCATTTGCATTCAAACGCCACTGGATTCACATCCTCCTGGAGTAATTCTGGAGCCCCTTTAAATAATCATATTCTTCAGTTAGACTAGCCATCTCAATCCTAATTCTCCAAACCATAGCCCTCCAGTTCAGTGGTTCCAAATGGCGAAAGAGATCCCTATGCAGGTTTTTAGCGTCAAACATGTCCTCGTCGAAGGCTCGTTGAGCATAGTTGCCACCGTCACTGACCACCCAAGGGTCGTTCGGGAGTGGATCAACAATGTATTCAACTCCCTCCAAAAGGTGGAGATGAAGGTCATCGGTCTCGACGCAGAGTACACGGAGCGTGCCACTGCGAAGATCCAACATGCCACCGTCCTTCAGTTGTGCCTCGAAGATGAAGTTTTGGTGTATCACATCATACACACGCCCTCCATACCAAGTGAGCTCCACAATTTCATGTCTCGGGAGGACATATACTTATGTGGGGCAGCCATCAAAGGGGACAAACAGAAGCTGGCACTGTACAACCTTGACTTGAAAAACATCGCTGACCTACAAACCAAAATTCCTGTAGATGATTGTGATAAAGAAACATCATCCCTATTCGACGTAGCAAATTATGTGCTCGGAACAAATCTTGAGAAGGGTGATGAGACGCTGGGATTAAGGTCGTCTGGATGGGAGAATTATCCCTTGACCTACGAGTGGATAAAATATGCTGCCCTCGATGACCGTGTGAGTTTTGAGATAGCTGCAAGGTCAAAAGAGCTTGTTGCAAAGCCGTGTCCCACCGAAAAAATGAGAAGAAGAAGACAAGAAGAAGACGCCGCAAGAAGACGAAGAAGACTAAGAAAGAAGAAGAAGAAGAAGAAGCACAAGAAGAATTCCGCCGACGAATAACTCCATGCATCCGACTACCGCAGCCTCCCGCCTCCATCTCCTCCTCCCTCCGCCTAGACGCAGCCTCAGAATCCTCCTCGCTCCTGCCTCCGCATCCTCCTCCTCCTCCTCCTCCATCCCTCCTCCTCCTCCGCCCCTCTCCCTCCTCCTCCTCCTCCTCCTCCCCTCGCCTCCTCCTCCACGCTTCCTCTCCTCCTCCTCCCCCTCCCTCCATCCGACCGAAGCATAAGCAGAAGAAGCTGCACCAGCAGCAGGGCATTATAGATGGATGAACTATTTCCTCTCTTGTAAAAATTATATTTCCTCTTTGTGTACATTGATATAGATGAACTATTTCGCTGGTGTGCATGTCTTTGGAACAAGTGTACTCTGTGTACATTGATATAGGTCCGCTTGACTATAATGAACTATTTATCCGCCTAGTTTTCTCTACTACTACTCCTTGCAGTTAGCGGTATGCAATGCATGTGTCAGTAGACATGACAGCTTGTCCAGGGAAGTTGAACCACGGCGACCATCACATTTCCACCACTGCCACACGCGATTCCCACGACGCCACTCCAACCCACGGCACAACGTCCCCCGACGTGCGCCTCACCCCTCTCGGCCCCACCGTCCTCTGCCTTTGTGTGCATGACATGCGGGCCAGCTGAACTACGACGACCATCAAGTTTCTACCATAGCCACACGCGATTGGACACGGCTTGCCTGCTCCACTTCTGTGCTCCGATCCGTACTCCCGCACCATCAAATTTTCATCTAGCGGTTGTGACACATTTCGTCCCGGGCATCACTCCTTAGCCACAAATATAATAAATAAAATATAGGCCCGTCTTTGCCTTCTACTTCTGTAATACAGGTAGTACCCGCCGGTGTGGCCATCTACGCCTTGTAACACCCCGACGTCCAGCTGTGGCACCCTCGCCACGGCCAGGCCACCACCGGCCGGTTCATCTCGAACGAGTGAGTCGCGAACACCGCTGCGACAACGGCCAGCTGGGCATCTCGAACCACACCGATGCCGCTTCCCCGTAGATGACCTATGCTGGCCCGTGGCTACACGCTGTTGAGACGAGCGTCAACGTACGACAACAGGAACGCCTCCAGGCTCACTGGCTCAACTACGTCGAGTACATCACATTCGCAAACCAGTATCCGTTGAGCAGGTTGCTCCCGCCCACGAGCACACGCCTATACATATCCAGCATTCCAGCCTTACCGCTGAGTGGTACATCCTCGGGACGGTGCAAGCGGTCGGAATCTCGAGCCCAAATCGAGCTATGTGCCCCGGGTAGATCACTGGCACCTGCCCGAGCTCCCACCCAGCCGTCGTTGCCGTCGCACCACTGACGATCGGGAGCAACATCCTGCCGCTCATCCGGAGCGCGAGCTAGTGAACGTCGTGTGACATGTCACAATAGACAAGCACCTCGACATGCGTCGGCCGGGCAGAGACTTTTCTTGGCCAGAAGCTCCATGGTCTCGTCCAAGATCGGTGTGGTACTGCAGTCGAACATTGCGGGTAAAATACTTCGGGAGCAGCTGCATGTGCATGGCCCAGACGCCAATGTTGGCGTGAAGGAGGTGCTACTCGCTTGTGGTGCAGCGTGCTACATGCGTTAGGCAGGCACCTGTTGCCACGCTCTGGCGTTGGCACCGGCATTGTCAACGCAGCTGATGATCCAGAGGAGGACAAGCAGGAAAGGAAAGGGTCTTGCATGTGTGTACAGATTCATGCAGGAAATTATTTCCTGGAAATACGACCTTTTTTTACCTATTTTTTAGGCCATAGATGACCCACACGAGGAAATCTATTATAACCGTTGGATGAAAATTAGTGGTGCGGGAGTACGGATCGGAGCATGGGAGGGGAACAGGCAAGCCTCGTCCCACGCGATTCCCATGACACCGCTCGAACCCATGACACCACACGTCTGCCGACCTGCGCCTCACACCTCTCGGTCCCACCACCCCTCTGCTTTTGTGAGAATGACATGCGGGCCAGCCGCATTTAGGGTCCACATGTCATTGACTCAAAGGCAGGTGCACTAAGCCGCTAAAGCTCGGTCTCGTGGGCCCCGAGAGGGAAATGTAACTCCTGCGCTAGGCCTTGTGGTGCTCCCACAGTACAAACTCGTGCCAAACTAGGAATTTGTTTCTTACTAGTACCAATGTGCCGGCCCGTGCGTTGCAATGGATCCAAAGTAGTAGAATAATACTTGTTCACAAACTTGAAATATAAACACTCTAGTTTTGATATACATATATCAGTAAAAATAAATTATGCTTCACAGAAGACATATTCCTTGGGCTGTTTTGATGAGGTGAGGGGCTGGTGAGGCTGGTTTCAAGATAATAATAGATTTTTAAAACATTGGAACAGATTTTTTTCTAACATTTTGTAGTGTGGCACGGCATCCGGTGCACCTAACGTCTGAAAAAAAAGTGGAGTGCACTCTAAAGATATTTAGATGCTCCCATTTAGTGGAGTGCACTCTAAACACATTATCTATTTATTTTTCTCTAGCCTTTCCTAGCCATGCAACCAAGCCACATAAGCTAGTCATGCATGCAATCCATACATTGCAATATACTCCAGCATGTAATGCCGCCACATCATCTATTTATGCCTGTTAGTCATAGGTTGTTTTTTGCATTAGTCCAAATATTAATGTTCCATAAAACTAAACTCCAAATGTCTGCCGGAGCCGAGGCAGAGGACGTGCGACGGGGGCGGTGGAGGCGTCTTCGTAAGAGGAGGAGAGCTCGAAGGGTAATCTTGCATGTCCGCCGCCACCTGCATATCGGCGCGGGACTCCTCAAGCGCCCACTGGAGCTCGCGCTCCTCCATGGAGCGGCGGAGTCACAAGATTTTCCTAAACCACAATGCGCACCATGCAGTACTCCTCATAGCTCGGGGCGCGGTGCTCACGTCCCGACTCCTGGGGTACTGTCTGGAGCACGCGCTCAACCACCTCGTGAGCCGCGAGGATGCCATGCTCGCGGCCGTGCTGTTGGAGCACACGCTCGTGCGCCCAAGCGGCGAGGATGCGATGTTCGCGGGCGTGCTGCTGGAGCACGTGCTCATCCACGTCGAGAGCAGCAATGATGCGATGTTCACGGGCGGCGATGATGCGATGCTCGCGGGCATGCTGTTGGAGAATGCGCTCATCCACATTGTGAGCAGCGAGGATGCGATGTTCGCGGGCTTGTTGCCGGAGCATGCGCTCATCCACGCTGAGAGCGGCGACGATGCGATGTTCGTGGGCATGCTCTCGACGATGCGATGCTCGCGGGCATGCTGCTGCTGGAGAACCCGCTTGTCCTAATTGTGAGCGGCGAGGACGCGATGCACCTCCTCGTGACTGACCAGGGCATGTTGCTGGAGCACAGCTACCCCTCGTGGCCGACGAGGGTGAGCCGCTAGATCACACTGTCCTCCGCGTGGACAGTCAGCGCGCGCTACTCGCGGCCATAGAGGGTGTGCTCCACCTCGGCGATGTCGGAGACTCCGTCCTCTTCTTAGGTCGCGGCGCCGTCCACTTCGGCAATGGCTGCGTGCTCTGGTGGGTGTTGTGTCTGTATGGGAGCTTCGAGCTACAGTACCAGTGGTGGCGGGGGGTGACCTTTTCGTGGTTTCACATGGTCTGAGGAGAAAAATAGAATCGGAAGTAGCACAATATATTGGAATGTGTTGGAGGAAGGCTGGCAGGAGCAGTACAACAAACATCACATTTGCACCATATTTTGAGAAGGGTTTAATGTAATTTGTGTGAAATGGGTCTGTGTGATGTACGAGTAGTACATCCATATCATTGACATTCATGCACTCAACAAACATTTGTGTGCATGATTTCACCCTATTTTCATATTCTGTTTGGGAGTGGGTTTAATTTTTGTAATCGGAGCTCATTTTTGTAGTTGGTTTCAATTTAGACTATGCATGTATTATTGTGAGAGATAGATATAGAGAGAATATTTGTGTGACAAAGAGGGGGGCGGGGGCAGCGATACCTAACGAGAGAGGGGCATATGCGTATTCGAAAGACTTTGTGTGAAATAGAGAGAGGAGCGTCCGAAAGGGAGGGAGAGAGGGTGTGTGCATGTGCGTGTGTGTGTTAGAGAGAGAGAGAGAGGTGCGTGTAACGTTGGGATCGACAAGGTTATGAGGTTGCGGATATGGGAGAGCGATAGTGTGTGTGCGATGAAGGGACACACAGACAGCATCTGTTTGCGTGTGAGAGAGCTGGATAGACATCGGTAGCACGGTTGGCTAGGGGTGGAAGGTTATCTGTGGTAGAAAGAGATAGTAGAGAGACAGATGAATGCATGTTTGTTGCAAGGATACCTAACTACATAGATGGGGGTAGCAAGAAGAAGAGAATGGCGGTGTGCCTTTTTGTCATGGGATGGAAGAGAGACCAAGAGACACGCATCATGTGGAGAGGTGTGTGTGTTTCGAGAGAGAGGGAGGCGTGGACCTGAATAATGAGATGGGTGGTCATGTGTATGTTATAGGGAAGGAATTGTCTAGGTGGTAGTCTTATGATGGTGACCCAATCTTTCAATGAGAGTGGGGATAAGTATCGACTTGGTGGATTTTGACGTTGACGATCCAGCTATATCGTACCCGGTGATACAAATCAACAATTGTTACTAAACAAATCTTCGATGGACGATGATCTTGTCGTATGCACAAAATCAACCTGAATAACGAGATGGAGTTCCTCCAAGCAACTGAAGAATCGGCTAGAACTAAGATAATGCAATCGTAATTGCCAATATGAATTAATTAAGGATAATGGTGGGGATGCTGGCACTGAACAAAAGGCGATAGTCCTACACACACCCCGCAAATGCAAATTATAGCGAAGCAAAACAATGTGTACACAACAACGCGAGTTCTAACCTAGAAAAAGGGTAGTAGCCTTATTTATATCTATAGACTATGTTACTATATTTTTTATTTGTATAGTTATATCTATATCTATTCCACTCCCTCCGTTTGTAATTTACTCCGCACATATACAGCTTTGACTGCAGCCAAATTTTATAAAGCTTGACCGAATTTGGTGAAAACAATATGAACATTTACACTAACAAATTTACACGAGGTGGAAATAAAAGCAATGATGGATCAAATGATATATATTTGGTGGTGTATATGTTAATACTTTTTCCTACAAATTGTTGAAAGTATACAAAGTTTGACTTTAGAGAAACCCAATATGCGGTATTATGTATTATACATTCTATGTTCATTATTTTTCCAGAGTCAATGCATGTATTTGCACGTACACGATATAAACTATTGATTGATGTTGATCCAATGGTCCAGGTGGCTGCGATTCGGATCTACTATAAGTACCCATAGACGTTCTTCTCGAACGAGCAGCACGACAGTGTGATCGATCCACACAAGAAGCTCTAAATAAGACCTCCAGACATGCCATGTGGCTTCATGGGTGCCCCCCACATCATATTATTCATACTGCGTTGAGTGAAAAGAAGATAAATCACCCAAAACAAGATCTTCCCGTTTTTTGCTCCTACTATGTTGTGTCGTGCACGTACCTAGTTGTATAGTGGTGGTAGTAGTAGTACAAACTTCGTAGTAGGAGTAGTACGGAGTGCTCCTACTCTATCAACGAGTCCCATCTGACATCAAATTTCTTGGCTTCTGTGCTACAGCTAGATCTTCCCCTCCTCATTTCTGTTTTCCAACGCGGCGGGCGGGGTGCGGTTTGCCGATAGTCGGTTTGCTCAACTATGGTCCAACATGAAAGTGAAAATGCTAGGCAACACTCCTTTCCTAGCTATGTGGCTTGCCGGACGGGCCGTGGAGTACTCCCGATTCCCGAGCATGTGGGGGTGCGACGCGAACGCGGCAGGCCTTTTCCTTTTACTAGCAATGTGCCCGTGCATTGCAATGGATCCAAAGTAGAATAGTACTTGTTCACAAACTTGAAAGAAAACACTCTTATTTTGATATACGTATATACCACTAAAAATATATTACTTTTCACTCAAAATATATTTCTCAGGCTGCCACAACTTACCTCAGAGCCGTTAGATGCAGATCTAATGGTCAGAAATGACGGATGGCAGACACACCACCATCACCAACTGAGTCTTTTATGGGAGTAGAGAAACATGTATAAATTGTAACATTTAGTTCTACTCCTTGGCACGATCGATAGATAGAAATAACGATTGGAAATGCTAGGGCAGGGCTTTTCCCGCCAGATAAGCAGGGTAGTAGCTAGGTTGGCGCATCGTCGGTTTGGTCACATGCGGTCGCACATGTTGTAGTGATATAAAGCCTAGCCAATACGCGTTGACCGGGAGGGCGGAACGACAGTGTGGTATGCGACGGGGAAGGGACATGCTTCATGTACGTGTTCCAGTTTCTCGTTTTGAACTTGCGAACATGACAGGCATGCTGCACGAGTAGTTTTGAATTTATAGGTTCGGTCTCAGTTTTTGAATTTAGGAGTAGTTCGTAGGTCGGGTCAACATCAAAAGTAAATTACGAAGTTGATGGAAAAGGTAAGCACAACTTATAAATTGATGGATGGAGTACTAGTTAGAGTGATGCATATAATTGCCTCCAAATGTGAGCAAAGGGATCGCACATGTCTGTATTGACTGTAATGAGAATGCATCCAAATGTGAGCACAATAAGAATTAAGGCCACGGTGATGCGATCGCAGTGGTGGTTATAGTAGGCAAGAAGAAAGATGCATCCATCAACGTACGACCTCCTCCTCCTCGACTCAGTGCGCCGGGCCACCGACCGGCGGCTTAGGAGCGGCGGCTTTTGTGGCGAGGTCAAGGTGCTTCTCAACAAAGGCGTCCAAGGCTTCCAGCTGGTTGACGAAGGACAACGTCGTAGTGTCCTCATCGGCCTTGTAGATACCTATGTACACGACTTCCTCGTACACGTGGATGTGTAGGTCGACGAATTCTTGCAGGGCGAGGCGCCTCGCGGTGAGCGCGATCTCCAGGTGGACATTCTTCGTTGCGTCGGCGGGCAGTCGTAGGGCCACCAGTGCTTGAAAGAGGTTCTCGCCATGGAGGCCGATTGGGGTGGCAGGCAATGAGGAGCCCGGGCGTGCGGGCTGGAGGAGTACGGCGATGTCGTCCACGAGCTTCTTGATGACGGTGAACTTGTTGATGGTGGCAACGATCATCTTGTCCAACTGAGAGTCGTAGCTCACGTCGACGATGGCCATGAACCAACCGGTCGCCAATATCCTCTGGAGACGATCCTCGGTGCCATGCCGCAGGCCGGCATCGTGGACCATCTGGCACAGCCGCTGGCCGCTCACACGCATCACTGCCATGGGTCTGGAGTGAGCACTTTTGCGCTTCGTGTAGGTGCTTAGGTGCGTACGATGTGGTAGATGCATTGGAATGGAGGGGCGCCTTTATATGAGTGCAAACTACGTTGCATTCACATCGTGCTGCCTCTTTTCCCCGTCCTCCTCCCATTACTTCCCTCATGCATTCAGGATGCTAATTGAAGGAGGATGCATCATTGGCCGTTCAACATTTCGGGAACCGCTACCCTCTCCCTCAGCTCGATGAGGAGTGACGAGTTGCTCCACGCCGGCACGGAGGCGAGCACGGTGGCACGGGCATCGTCACTGCCTCGTCGTACCGTGCCACTAGTGTCTTCGGCCGCGCCTCCTGTGTCTGCGGTGGATGCGCCTCCCTTGTCTGTGGGCGCGCCTCCCGTGCCTGCGGCAGCGCCATGCAGGCAGAGACAGAAGCCGGGTGCGCGGAGAGCGATGAGTCGGTGGCCAGCTTCTCCGTGTCTGCCGCCATCATAGAGGAGAAGTAGAACACAGGAGGCCGCCACCGCTTGGGTCCCATGAAGGCCACTGCCGAGGCGATGACTGCGTATACAGGTGGTTTCTTGGCTGCTTCGTCTCTTGCGAGGACCTTTGTCAACCCCGCAAGTGTCCGCCGGACATGAGGAAGACAAAGGGATCTGCTGGCGGCCATTTAGATTAGGTATTAATTATACCATGAGAGCCAGATTAGCACCGCTTAGTTCATGTAAATGTAATGAAATCCGTCATGTTTATATGAAGATCCGGCTTTTTTATACGAAATCATTCATGCTTATATGAAATCAGTCCTTTTTTGCACAAATTTCCTCTGGTTGGTTAGAGTTGTGAATATGTATGCCACTGGCGTTGGATGTCGTCCTCCACGGAAGGAAGCGGTAGGAAATTTGCCGGTTGTCGTTGGAGATGCTCTTATGCTGGAAATAATAGAGTCACATCCAATCCAGTTGAGTTAATTGCATGTATGATTCTCCCTCTATAAAAAGTTAATTGCATGTACAGTGTACATGACTTGCAGGGTGGCTACAGATCCGTATAAAAAGTTAAAAAGAAACAAATCCATCCTTAATCTTGTATTCTAAGTACTCTGTGGGTTCCACTGTCAGTATAGTAGCGAAAGAAGTATATATTAGAAAAATATAAAAATCTAAAGTTTAGGACATAATTCGAACTTAGGTCATCGCGTTGCGAGCATCCGGCGCTAACCAGTCCAGCAGATGTTTGTTGTGGACTATGCAAGAGATATATCTCTATCTCTACTCTTATAAAAAAATAGAGTTGGTGATGATGGTGTGCCTGCCATCCTGCAATATAGGCCATCCGATTTATATCTGACGGATAGGAAGGAAACTATGGCAATTTTGCAAAAATATACCCACACCCCTCTCCACATTTGCAAATAAGGCCTTCTCTTGTTCATCCTTTTCTCTCACAAGATAAACTACTCATACAAATGCAACTTGATGTTCCGTGCAACGCACGGGCATCTTGCTAGTTTCTTCTTAAATAGTTACTGCGATAATTGGGTTGAAGTGGTATATTTTATGTGTGCCCCGAATGATCTCAAATTCACGAGTAGTAACAAAGAAAAGGTTGCCTTGTTAATTAACAAAAAACAAGGTGAAAACTATCACATGAGGCCGGTAAAAACAAGGCACACTGGTTCAGCGTCATCGTCACTACAGCTGTGCGCGCGCGAGAAGTCTACATATCGAGGGGGCTACAAAGAGAAAGACGTATCAAGTGTGTGTGAGCGAGAAGCCAATTGATAGATTAAGATCAAGATCGAGTTGTCACCCTTCTGCTGTCATTGTTGGGGGTGGGCAGGGGGGGAGGGAGAGAAAGATGTATCGAGAGTGTGCGCGCGGTAGGCAGAGAGGCACAACTAGCGAGTGTGTGTGTGTTTGAGAGAGAAGCCAGTAGATAGATTACTATCAAGATCGAGGTGTCACCCTACTCCTTCGGTGTCGGGTAGTGTGTGTGTGTGTGTGTGTTTGAGAGAGAAGCCAGTAGATAGATTAGTATCAAGATCGAGGTGTCACCCTACTCCTTCGGTGTCGGGAAGTGTGTGTGTGTGGGTGTGGGTGTGGGGGGGGGGGGCAGTGACACTTAGATATAGGGAGAAGGAGTTTTTTTGATACATATCTATATTAAGGGATAGGTAGATAGCATGTGTGCAAGGCATACTTAAAGCGTCACGGAGATAAACAAGCGGTGTGCATGCAAGTGCCCGAAAAAAATGAAGAGAGAAACAATGTCTGCGTGCGCGCGTGCGCGTGCGCGCGCGCGCGTGTGTGTGTGAGCGAAATTTCAAAACAAAAGGTGCTCTACTGGAATCCCATTGTATATATTCATATGGTTTCGGGACTCGAGTTAACCTTAGGCATATGTGTGCGAGACATAGTTATACTTTGAGACATTAGTGGCGGTGGGTGGGCGGAATTAAAGGGGTGTGCGTGTTCGACTGAGAGAGCGTGTGTGTTTCTGTGTGAGAGACTTGTAGGACGGGGTAGAAAGACGAATTCTAACCTTGACAGAGGGAGAAAAATACACGAAGTGCGCATGTGTGATTCCGATGCCCACGGAGAAATGAGATATGTATGCGTGTGAGAGAGATTGCACAATTCATTCACGTATCACTATCTAGCGATCGTGGACGTGCATCGCTTGAACATAAATCAATATCTACTTCGTATCATGGCCAAAGATACAATATCGATTCAACGCTATAAAGATTGGACACTCACATATCGCATTTTTTTTTCAAATAATCCTTTTCAATTGTGCATGCCAAAGTTACAGTGATGTTTCTTCAAACAACCACTGTAACTATCATGTACATGCACCATTGTTAGTTTTGCATTCAAATTCATTAGTCTTGGATGATTTAAGGTTCTATTATGAAGTAATATATGTAATATTCATATATGAATTCTACGGGTATGCAATTTATGAAATGGAGGCCATGTAATCATATGAGGTAACACTTTTAAGTAGCGGACTACAATATCCATTTATTTTGTGGGACTACAATATCCATTTCTTTTTGTGCGCCTCTACAATAACACGTCAATGCATTATGTTTAAAGTAAATAACCAATGGCACTAGATTATATATTTACACGAGAAATACATAGGCTAAACATTTGGTCCGTTTTTTTGTGAACGCGCCTCTACACCCGTACGATTGGCCACGCCCGTGTGAACATCCAAGTTATCGGTGCATCATCCCGAGTTATAGTCTTTTTTTCTGGGGTGGACTTCATACCAGTTATTAACTGCTAACGTGTGCCCCTTGTACACAGTCTCGCATGACATTCCCGCTAGCACTGTCCAAAATTAGTTGAAACTGGATACGAACGATCCCGCGGGCGGCAAAATCTCCCGCCTCCTTCTAAAATTTCCACCACCTAGTCTTTAGCATGCGAAATTCCCCTTTTGTCCTTGGTGCACGGAGAGCAATAGTTACAATACGGCCCTCATTTACATAATAGGTCGGGGCTGCTTTGATAACTTCCGGTTCCCCCTCACCACATGGCACCCCCATTTCCTCTCCCCCTCCCACAAAAACGACTACTCCACAACACCAGAGCATCTTACATAACGCCGTTCGTACTTCATCGGCCTTTCTACCCCTCCCCTCTCGAAACCCTAGACTGCTCATCCACCGGCGTACCAGAGCCCATTCACTGCCAGCGGCGTCCACCTCGCCGGATCTGCTTCTGTGGCCGCATCTACCCCTCCCACCTCCCCTAGAAACAAGTAGACTGCTCATCCACCACTATACCATAGCCCATTCAGTGCTAGCCTTGTCCACGGTGGCAGATCTGCTTCGCCAGTACTCTCGTCAACCGCAGCGCATCTGCAGCGGCTCCTTCGTACTCCCCACCGGAGACGCTTCGTCCACACCCCCGGAGCCGCCCCACCGACGCCCCTGTCGATGGCCTCTGATCCTCTTCGCCGACACCTTCCTCAATCTTACCGGAGCCGCTTCGCCAACACCATCCTCAACCCTACCGGAGTAGCTTTGCCTATACCATTCTCAACCCTACTGGGGCCGCTTTGCCAACGCCCAAGTCCATGGTCTCAGATCCGCTTCGTCGCACCCTCATCCAACCTACCGGAGCAGCTTCTGACGCCCCGTCCACGGCCGCAGATCCGCATCGTCGACACCATCCTGAACCCAACCACTGGAGCAGCTTCACCGACGCCCTCATCCATGGCCTCAGATCCGCTTCACCCACACCATAGTCCACCCTACCGGAGCCGCTCCACAAACACCCTACTCCACGGTTCTAGATCTCCTTACCGGACCCCGACAGCCAGCGCAGCATCATCACCCTTGACGTTTCTAACCTGATTCCCACCGTCTGGCAAGATGCCAAGCCCCACCGTGGCCTAGGTACTTGTCACCTTTAAACCCGTCTAGCATCACCTACCCGATGTACTTCAAATATACTAACAGGTCGCTGTTACATGTTATGAAGCTAGCAAAAACTACAAGGACAATGTTTTTTCTGGATCTAACAACTTGGCCAACCAAGATCCTGGACTGAGGCATTGCTATAATCTTGTAAGTGCGTCTCTCTCTCTTGTATTGTTGTGTGCCTGCCAGCGTGCTTTGCTAGGATTTTCGACCAGTAATCCCTTTGTGCAGACAATGATTTCCACTACTGGCTGCTAAATTAGAGATGTAGATGTCATACATGATACTCCCTCTGTTCCTAAATATAAGTCATTCTAGAGATTCCACTATAGACTACATACAGAGCAAAATGAGTGAATCTACACTCGAAAATGCATCTATATACATCTGTATGTGGTCCATACTGGAATCTCTACAAAGACATATATTTAGGAACAGAGGTAGTACATTACACAAAATCGTAGGTGGCATGTAGGAATTCCAGTGCACTACATTAGGCTCCCTTAGAGTGCCTGCTAGTCCAGTACACAGAGTCATGGCTAGTTTATGCTACGCACACAATTGTTAATTGGTGGTTTAAATATGCGCAAGGGATATGCAATGTATTATCATGTAGAGATATCTGAAATTAGCCATGTCAACTTGCAGATAGGGTTACGCAATGAAAAAGTACAAGATTTCTTAGTACAAGATGTATGTGGCAATTTCATGGAACATCGCAAAAAAAGGAGAGGTAGCGGTGAGCCTATACAGTGTGCTATGGTAGGTCACTCCGGCCCAGTTCTTTTGCAGGATTCTCCCAGAATCTGCCCCTCTCTAGCTTCTCCTAGAATCTTTGACCCCCATTTGTTTTACAATCCTAACTAATTAGACCCTAACTAGATAGCATTGTAAAACAAATGGGGCTCAAAGATTCTGGGAGAATCTAGGTAGGGGTCAGATTCTGGGAGAATCTGGCAAAAGAACTGGGCCTCCATTGCAATCATCGTGACATGTTATTTGTATGTCAGTGTTGTTGGCCAAGTTTCTTAGGAACAGTCATTTCAAGTTATCCTAAGAAAATAAGCACCTTTGAATATAAGCTCCAGATAATAAGCCAACCAGTTCTTTTCATTGCCTGCCTTTTCAGCTTATCTATGGTATCATCAGTGAAAAGTCTAGATTGCATTATATTTTGTCATTTTGCTACCCATGTGAAAATTAATTTGACTTGCAAACATCACAAATTGAACCTAGTGCAGTAATTAATATGATAGGAAAACATACCATCAATATTTGTTCAAAATGTAAATACAAAGATACCATCTACTTGGCACAATCTACTTTGGTCAATGTCTTCCATAGAGATCCCATTGCCTAATTTAAATGAAGAACGCATGACCTAAATTTAAATGAAGAACCATTATTTATCGAAATTCGATGGTCCAAGTGGCTGGTTATTATCATATAGCAGCATCACCTGAAAGCATCATATAGCAGCAGCAGCTCATAGCAACTCATCATACAGCAGCAGCAGCTAGCAATTCATCATATACCAGCAGCATCTCATAGCAATTCATCATATAGCAGCAGCTCATAGCAATTCATCATATAGCAGCAACAGGAGCAGCTTATAGCAACTCATCATATAGCAGCAGCACAACTCATAGCAATTCATCATATAGCAGCAGCAGCTCATAGCAATTCATCATATAGCAGGAGGAGGAGGAGCTCATAGCAATGCATCATATAGCAGCAGTAGCTCATAGCAATTCATCGTATAGCGGATCAGAATGAAAATTTGGCAAAAAATCAAAGGAGATCCTCACCTTGTTGGACGAGCTCATCCTTCAACAGCACCTCAAGGCCATGGCCTAGGAGGAGGGGAGGGGGAACGAGGTGCCTTCTGCCGGAGTGGGGCATCGGCCGTAGTTGTGTGGCGACTGCCGAAGTAGTGCGTTGGACGGACCATAGCGGAGCAGCTGCTGAAGACCATGAGAATGAGGGGCGGCGCCAGAGGGAGGAGCAGCCGAGGAGATTTGGCCCTACCCACCGGCCATGTAGCCTAGCTAGACAGAGCATCGTCGAGGAGCAGGCCAGATGGGACCAGTGGCGACGGCTCGCTGGAGGAACCCTAGCGCTGCAGGCAGGGGATTGAGGTAGAGGGAAAGGGAAGAGGAGATGCAAGCGGGCAGGGCAATGAACGCTTGCGTGTTTGTTTTTACTTGAGGGTCAGGTGTGACGCGGGCATGAGCAGTGGCATTTTGAGTGTAATATAGGCAGACAACAGAGTCATTTCACTATTCCCCTTCCCTTCAATTTTCAGTGAGCTTCTACCCGAAGCACCCCCCCCCCTCCCCAAAGCGAAATAAGTTAAGCCCAAGCCCATAACTCAAAAATGACTTCTTTACATCTTTTATGGCTTATTTTGACAATAAGATCTGAAAAGGCAGAATAGAACTGGCCCTTAACCTCCAATTCAATTGTGCGTGCAATGATGAATCACTCCTGCCTGCTATAGTGTACATTTAGGCATCATACATGGCATAACCTAATACATGTGCATTTCATTATAGAATCTGAAATATGCAATGTATATGTTAGTTCATACGTTGCACATGATGTTAAATGCCCCTTAAATCTGGCCAGTCAAGTGATGGTCTTTAAGCCTCCTTCTACGCTTCTTTTCTTGATATGTAATTCAGTGTTGTGCAAGATTTGCTCACACATCTGTTCAATTGCTTGTTTGTATCAGCCAGCCATACTAGGACTGTTTGCTTTGTTTACTTGCTATTCTTGACCTAACAGAGCTTGTCAATGATTTAAACACTAAGGGCTGCTATAGTGGGGGCTTGTATAACTCATATGTGACATAAAGGTTTGGCTGTACACTAAAGTAGGCTCTCCAAGAGTACCTAGAGATCCAGTTCGAAGGTATGCCTAGTTTTTACACAGTGCACACATAGTAAATGCTCATTTCATTGTGTGCAAGAGATGTGGCATATTTCATTATGTGGTGTTGTTTTGTTATAAACTCATCCTTTTGTGTTGTCATAGACTGGAAAGTATGCATATTTATCTTCCAAGGAGACCAGTAACTAGTTTATGTCACCTTGCAGAGGGGGTGCAATGAAGATAAGATTGAGCATTTCCATGTACAAGATGTTAGGAAGGAGCCTTGCAAGAGAAGGAGGAGCAGCGCTGAGCCTGTTCAACCAGTTATGGTAAGTCACTGCATTACAATTACCAGGACATCCTATTTGTCTGACATTGTGCTTGCATAGGGTTCTTCACCTGTAACCCAGTCATTGGGCCATTGATTAAAATCCCCTCCGCTCACTACTATATGATGTTCTAACTTTTTTGTAAATCAAATGTATGTAAACATATTTTAATGTGTCTGTTCACTCATTATGGATGTATTCTACTTTTAAATATATAAAACATCTTATAGTAGTGAACAGTGTGAAATTGCTTCCTGCTATGGTAGAGTTGTCGATGCCATAAATGTCATAACCAAACGCATATTCACATCATTAGCCTCCCTATCATTACTAGGATCTTGATTACATACTAGTCGAGATACTTCATAGGGGGCAAACAATATTACATTACTTGTTCCTTTATATAGTAAATGTAGCTAGGCAATGGATGTTATTGAGACGTGCATGTATGCATGCTGCCAACTCAACAGTTCAATTGCTTGTTTGTTTCAGGCATAGTTAAATTGCTCTTTTCAATTGCTTTATTTGTCCTCAGTTAATGAGATGCCCAAACAATGATGCCTGATGTTGGGTACTTGTATAACTATTAGTTGACATAATTAAAGGCCTTACCATTTAATTACTCTGGTGAAGTGTGCCTGAAGCTTTGAAGTCTATTAACCAACTATTACTGCATGAGGCTCACAATCTAGTTTATACTAGGCTAATGATTGCATAGTTTTGCTTGCTGTAGTAGGTTTGTATGAATCCCTCTGTTTTCATTATGCTCCCTAAGACTTTAATTGAGCCACAGAATGGCCAACTGCTTGCTTACATATACGCAAGATATATATATATATATATATATATATATATAAACACTATTCTGATCACGGGATCAGGATATTATTTTGATCACAACCTGAACTTCCTGAGTTACACAACCTGAACTTCCCTCTGTAGGAACCCGACCTTCGGGCTATCTTCGCAACCGTGTCTCCCCGCGCGAATTATTCTGGTCAATCGTGTTCTATGTGATGTAAGTGTAATCTGCAAACGGTTTTTAGCAACTAAATGCCCGTTTTAAATAGGAATCTCGCTCATTGCCGGATTTTGCTCTCGGGTCGTGATGAACATGCGTCTGTTGCAGTTTTACTGCCTGAGTTATTCGACCTAAACTTCCCCCAGTGCTAGGTTGAACTTCCGCAAACATTGCCCAAATGGGGCTTGCGATATACCGTTGGAAAGCTATGGACACGAGTATCATGACCCAAGTTAAATTTTTGGCAAAATGTAAGCGGTTTAAGAGCAGTTTTGAAAACCGTTTTTTCTTCATACAAAAAACGTGAATCGTATTTTCGATCGCATTTCTAAACCGTTTATCGGAATGAGGCAAATAATATGGCGTTGGAAAGCTGCTGCAAAACCGCTCCTACCACATGTTGAAAGTTTTCTCTAATTCACTATGGTTAAAGAGTAATTTGGAAAATCGTAAAATTTTGCAAATCGAACAGCCGAGTTCGTATTTTCGATGCCACTTCTAAACGGCTAATCCAATTGAGGTAAATGATATGGCGTTGGAAAGCTTATGAAAATGCGCTACTTTTTCATGTTGAAAGTTTTTTCTAATTTTGAACGGTTTAAAAGTAATTTAGAAAATGGTACAAGTTCCACCGAGTTCGTATTTTCAAGCTAATTTTTTAACAGTACGTCTGAATACAGCAAATGATATGGCGTAGGAAAGCTTGAGGAAATGCAAAACTTTTTGGTATATATTGTTTCTCGCAATTCCTTACGGTTTTAATTCAATTTTGAAAATGGATAAAAACATTTTTTGGCCGTAATTTCTACAAACTTTATCGAAATGGGGCAAATAATATACCGTTGAAAAGCTACGAAAAATGCGAAAGTTTTTCATGTAGATGGTTTTCTCTGATTCATAGCCGTTTTCAAGTAATTTCAAAAACGGCAAGATCATGCGGTCTGCCTTTATCGCAAAACAGATTCTTCGAAAATGCACCGCATGAAGAACTTGAACTTCTCGGCATGTGTACTTGAACTTCACTCTGTTTTTCACATGCTTTTTTGCTCGTAGCTCTCCATCCACTCACCGGAATTGAGCAAGTGATATACCGATGGAAAGCTGCTGTAAACACGCAACTTTCCCGTGTTGACCATTTTTTCATACTCGCGACGGTTTTAAAAGATTTTCATCTGAAATTCAATCAGTATAGTAGTTGAACTTCCTGTTGTTTTCACGTTGAACTTTTGTGACATATTTTCGTTTGTAATTTTCTCATCCATTCGTCAGTGTTACACAAATGATATTCCTTTTGTACAAACCTCTCTCACAATAATTTTTTTAACTTTCTTCGACCGAGGACTTGAACTTATAACAACAACAAAAATGGACCTTGCCTTTTAATTCATTTTTCTCATATTAAACACACACCATGTAGTACATGAACTTTTTCCATTTTTAAAATTTGAATTTTTTATTTTCTTTTTGAAATCAAATTGCTCCCAAATAATAACTGAACTTCTTTGTGGATTGAGAGAATTATTTTAAAATGCAAAAAAAATAATTTCTTTTTTGTGTTTTCGAACATGGAAATACAAGGTGAACCTCTCTCGCAAGAATTTTTGAACTTCCCCGGACAAAGCACTTGAACTTCTTTCAACAAACCTTTTAAGCTTTTATTTTTCTATACTTTTATTCTCACCTGAAATGCATTCATTGCAGTACTTGAACTTCTCGTTGTTTTCACTATGAACTTCTTTCAACAGATAAGAATTTTTTGAATACATAAAAACATGTTTTAAATGGTATACATGAAAATTTTAAACCGTTCATCGAAATGTGGCACATAATATACCCGGTGGAAAGCTTATGAATAGCAGCAAGTTTTTCATGTAGACATGTGTTACAAATTCGTTACGGTTTGAGAGCAGTTTTTAAAATGGCAAAACAATGTTGTTTTTTGCCTTTTAAAACAACATGTAAATGAACGACGGACGTCTCGTAAATATAATTTTTGAACCGTGCAGGGTGGAGCATGTGAACTTCTTGCAACAAACCTTTTAGGCTTTTCGTTTTGTATTATTTTATTCTCTTGTGAAACGCATTCCGTGTAGTAGTTGAACTTCCCGCCGTTTTCAACTTGAACTTCTGTCACGTTTTTTTGTTCGTAATTCCCCACCTATACATCGGAGTTGCACAAATAATATACCTTTGCAAACCTGCTGAAAAGACATAACTTTTTCTAATACGGTTAAGCTTTCGTTTCGAACACACATGCACCATTTTGTTTTAACCATTTTTTGGAATAAAAATATTTATACACCTTGGAAAGTTGTTGAATATGAGAAACTTTTTAATGTAGAGCATTTTTGTTTTAATTTTTAATGGATTAAGAGAATTATTTTAATTCAAAAAAATAACATTTTTGTGCGTTTTTGCACATGTAAATACACGGTGAACCTCTCTCACAAGTATTTTTGAACTTCCCCTGGCCAAGCACTTGAACTTCTCGCAACAATTTTTTTAGAGTTTACCTTTTATTTCTTTTTTTCTCATATGAAACACACACCATGTAGCACGTGAACTTCAGGCTGTTATCACTTTGAACTGCTCTCCGCTTTTTTTAGCCCCGAGTCCTAAAACACTCATCAAAATTGAGCATGTAAATCCTAGGTTTTTTATCTCTGAACTTCTCCATTTTTTTAGTTTGAACTTCTTAGTTTTATTCTTATAAAAGGAAAACAAGTTTTTTAGTAAACATCATACAACCTTTTTAAAATTGAACTTCATACGTTAATTTTGCATGGAAACAAAGAAGAATTTGAGTTTGCTGTATACATCAAACTATTCCATTTTTTAATATGAAATTATTGATTTTCTTTTTTAAAATGGAATTGCTCCAAAAAAATTAAAATGCAAAAAATGACGCTACCCTTTAGCAACGGAACAAAATTGAATTTTTATAGACATCAAACCGCTCGATTTTTTCAATTTTTTGAACCTATTTGTGTTTTTTTAGAAATGGGAAAAAAAGGAGTTTTTGTAATAAATGACGAACTTCTTCGTTATTTCGAACTGAACTTCTTAGTTTATTCGTTAGGAACGGGAAAATTACGACCTTTTTTGTCACATATTTTTTGAACTTTTGCATTTTTTTGTTTGAACTTCTTCCTTTTTATACGCAAAAAGAAAAAAGAACTACCCATTGCACTTCTTTTAGAGTTTTTTTTGAATTAAACGATGAAATCCTTTTAGAATTTGAACTTCTTATTTTTTATGTAGAAACAGTGAAATATCCACTTCAAAGTGTCGTGTTATTTTTGTTTGAACTTCTTATAATCTTCCCGTCAGCAGGTTCAGATTTTACAATGTTAGATATCGAACTACCACGTTATTTCATTTTGAACTTCTTGTTTCTGTTCTTTTAATAACGCGGAAAATCAATTTTTTTATAAACATCTAACTGCTCCTTTTTTAAAATTTGGACTTCTTAGTTTTATTTCCTTTATTAACGGGAAAAATCCTAGTTTTTTAATAAACACTGAGCCGCTTCATTTTTAAAATTCAAACTTCTAGACTTTTTAACGGAGAAAATCCCTTTTTTACATTTGTTTTGAGATGCTTTGTTTTTCTTAATTTGACCTTCTTGGATTTGTAATAAACATTGAACTTCTTCGTCTTTTATATTTGAACCTCTAGGTATTTTCTAGAAATGGGGAAATCCATTTTTTGTAATTTTTGAAATGATCAATTTTTAATTTGAACTAACCTTTTTTCTATGACGAGAAAATCCATGGGATTTTTTTTATACTCATAACATTTTCTTTGAACTCTCCAATTAATTAAATTTGAACTTCGAGAGTTAGCATTTTCTATGTGACACTTTTTTTCTTTGGTATATGAACATTGAACTTCTCTCTTATTTTAGTTTGAACCGTTTGGTAATTGGAGAATTTTGAGTTTTGTAATAAACATCTAAATACTCTGCTTTTTAAATTTGAACTTCTACGCGACACTGCTTCTTATTTTCACCTTTTGAATTGCCTTTTTTTATTTTGAACTTCTGCATTTTATTGTATCAACCAAAAAAAGTAGAGAAACTCCGGACTATGTTGTTTTACTCGTTCTCTTTTTCATGAACTTTTCTGGATTTTGACTTTGTACTTCCAAAATTCGATTTTGATGAACTCAAAGTTTTTCTGGTGAACCCCACACAGTTTTATTCGACTTGTTTGCTTTTCTTCTTCAAAACTTGGGTGGGGTGGGTGGGTATTTTGGTTTTGGATCTGTGTTTGGTGTTGAAAACACAGTCGCGCACACACTTTATGAAAGAGTAAAAAATAGGCATACATCATTTTGTCAAGTATATAATACATGAACCGGCGGGGCAATAATTTTTGAACTTCTACGTACTTATTTAACTTTCAAAACTATCTTCACCTAGCGTTCAATTACATCGCATCTCCCTGGTAGACTTTTACACAAACACCTAGCGGACAATGAAGGAACATCGCAACACACAGAAGTAGCAGATGCAAATGTCTCGCGGGAGTAGCGGATGCGTTGTCTGCTACTGGGCGTGGTAGGAGAGAGTTGTTAACAAGCCCAAGCTCCAATGTTTCTTTTTTTTGTTTTTTTGTTGTTGCTCATTTAGAGAGATGTCCCACCGAAGAGAACATACCTGCAGTTCAGACATCAAGTAAATTTTTCAGAAGCCAAATCCAGAAACATTTTTGTAGCTATATTTTTATGCAAATTCGGAGAAGAGAGAGATCAGGGAAAGGGAGGGACAGAGAAATCAGGGAAGAGAGGCGGCAATACCTACGGTAGGGGCTTGAGGAAGAGAAGAACGAGCGCAAAAGCCGGGACGACAGCGAACGGTGGCTAGGCGGCGATGCTGCTGAGATCGATGGTCGCAGAGGAGCCTGCCACTGGTGGTTTTCCAGCAACACCTAGAGGAGGGTTGGCGCCCCCACGGTGGAAGCATGTAGCGATGCACGGAGGTGAGGCGTCGGCAGGCAGGATGTGGGACGGCGATGCCCGAATGTAGGCGGTGGCGCAGGGGAGGCAGGCGACGGCGCGCAGGAGGTGGGACGGCGATGTGCAGAGGCAGGAGGCGCGCACGTGGGAGGCTGGGCGCGTGTGGCGCCCCCGACTCAATCGTACACTAATCATACACGCAAACGTGTATGATCAAGCACAGGGACTCATGGGAAGATATCACAACACAACTCTAAACACAAATAAACGGAGATCCACAATATTACAGACCAGGGATCATGAGGATCCGAATACATAAGTCAGTCATACAAATATTATCTGAGTACAGACATAATTAGACAAGTTTTGCCTTAAGAAGGCTAGCACAAACAACGACTCTAGATCGAAAGGCATTGGCCTCCTGCCTAGGAGCCTCCGATCCTACTCCTGGTCGGCTGGCTCGATCCAGTAGTAAGTGCCCTCCGGACCCTCCTGGTAGTAAGCTCCTGTGGTGGCATCTGGCTCCTGGACTCCATCGTCTGATGTATCAACAAGGTGGGGTATGGGGAAAAGAGAAAGTAAAGCAACCGTGAGTACTCATCCGAAGTACTCAGCAAGCAAGGAACTATACTACATATGCAACATTATCAATGGAGAAAGGCTGTATATGTGGACTGGGCTGCAGAAATGCCAGAATAAAGAGAAGGCCTAGTCCTATCGAAGACTAGCATCTTCAGAACATCTTTACGAAGCCATCATCTTGCAGCAATATAAGACAGTAGAATAACATTTTATTTAGCAAACATGTTGAAGCAAAGCCTAGAGATCCTTCCTCGACTCCCAGCGAGAAAGCGATCCCGAAGCTTCAATTAAGTAACAAGTATCCAGTTCAAGTAGTAGATCGGGATACACAAACTGAGCGTCCTTTACCGTAGGACCGGCTATCGATAGATCATTCATCCCTGCAGGGGTGCACTACTGTTACCCAACACGCTCGATCAACTCTGGCCGGACACACTTGCTGGGTAATGCCCGTCCTCGGAAGATCAACACGAAGCAGCGCCCAACCTAGGCTCAGCAGAGAGGTCAGCACGTCGGACTAACCTATGCACCCAGAGGTCTTGGGCCATCGCCCTGGGCACCCTGCGTGTTGTGTGGCTGGCCGGGGTGCAGGCGCGACACTGAACTCTTCAGTGAAGTATCCAGCCCAGTCCCGGCGATCAGCCCGCACGGTGAATCGTGACGTCTGATGAGCTTTTCGGGAGAAACGTACATCGCAGAGGGCCCCATAACCATTATCCCGCATGGTGGTAGTGCGTATAGGGCACGTCGACCCACTCAGATCACACACCCAAATCCAATAGGCTCATTTAGTATCACGTGGAGACAATCATAGTCTCTGATGCTCCGCCACAATATCACACTCGAGTGCCCTTCCGGCACACCCAACAACATAGATCCCCACCGGGCACCCACCAGGGTGGACCCGCCTGTAACAAAGGTCAATGTAACCGTGTGGTCATAACATCAAGGGGGAAACCCGAGGAATCACCCTTGGTGGATTCCCCTCGACGAAATCATCAGGGTGAACGTATGAGGCATCACCCTCGAGGTTCACACTGAGGGGTTGCACGACAGAGTCGTATCGAAAGTGGAGAAGGAGGAATCACCCTCGATGACCACGACCGAACAGCTACACTGCAGAGTATTCATCAGGAGTGCGTTATGAGGTATCACCCTCGGCACTCGATAGTAACTATGCAGAGTCGTACAACTAAGGGGGTGTGAAGTGAGGCGTCGGTCTCTAGTCGACGATCGCATTGATCGAGTCGTCAACGATCAAGCAGGGGCGCAAGGGTAAGGTGGTGGGGTCACTGATGGTTCACTAACAACCTATACTAAACAATTTATCATAGGCAGGTGTCGGGGCCGGATTTCGGGGACACAACATATCCCAGAAAATTAACCCCTCGTGTCATCACCAGCCCAGGATTACCGTTACTGGTGGACACGTCCTTGTTACAGATTTCCAAGCTATTACAAGAATTGGGTACAAGACCATAAAGGTCTAATGATACAACAGTGATTCCGGTGGTGGATGACGGAATTGTCTCGCGGTTCTTTAACGTCGATGGGGCTCCATTCCCACAGGAACGGCTGACCTGGATAATTCTTATCCCGCATGGTTGCCATCCTAGGCTCCGCACGGACATCGTTGTGGTACTCCTTGTAGAAATCCTGACCTGGCCAAGTAAATAGCCAGAGACAAGCCTGTGAGTACGTTTGAATGTACTCGCAAACATGAGGAACAAAAGATATACCGAATGCAACAATTAAATTATAAGATCATGATGAACCAAACTTTATGCGTATGCTCATGCTGGACTATATAAAATGCATGCTGACAGGGATTAATTCATGGCATGATAAAATATTAGCATGTGAAAATATATGAAATTGTTAGTGATAAACAAGGAAAGTCAAAGGAAAACAAAATAAAAGAAATGTCGGTCGGATGTCAAGTGACACCATGGTAGGTCTTGAAGAGAAATGCCAAACGGGTGTCTAAAAGAGAAATCGGATGAGACATGACCATCCGAGAACTCAGGCGACGCCACAAGAGGTCTTGAAAAGAAATGCCAGTCGGGTGTCAAGTGACGCCACGGTCGGACTTGAAGAGAAATGCCAATTGGGTGTCCACAAGAGTAGTGGCGTGATAATCTGCCTGTTAACTCGAGGGACACCACGAGAGGTCTTGAAAATAAAATTGAGTGCCCGGGGTAGTCTAGCCAGCCCCTGAGACACTCATGAAAAATATAAAATGAGAGAAACGAGTTAGTCCTCAATATTATGCATAACCATAATAATATATAACAAGCATAAAAATATCCATGGTAGCAACAGGGTGACAATAATTATTCCGCAAAATAATTCAGGCTCAATTTAATTATTTTCCTCCGAAGACCGACACTAAGACCGACACTTGACCAACCCAGACTGTAGCCCATAACCGCGGACACGGCTATTCGAATAGGTTTAAACTCTGCAGAGGGTGTACTCTTTACCCACAAGTAAAGGATTTCTTTAGTCAGTACCGTGACACTGACTAATTCCCATTATGATCTTTGGGTTGAAACACACCTGACCAGCACACACCAGATTAACTTTCCGGATGCCAGGAGTCACCCAAGGCATCGTTCAAGAAAAACTCTGAGACGGAGAGACCAACGTCCTGCATGGGATCACTATTAATACACGCGGATTACAAGGGGTGCCCTCCTCTCAGTCACAACTGGAAACACCCATGCCCCCTGACCCGATGACAGGATTTAGTCCCGGATCCCTGGGAAACCCTCATCATGGCCCTCTGTACGGTGTGTGTATGGAAAGGGGTTATCAACTTACTGAACCATACCCTACCTGTGGCAGGAACTTGTGGCAGCACGAAACAAGTATGGGGGTTACCGGAACAAGACTCGATCTATGGTCGACTTAGGAGGCATTAAGTTTCCTGCAACGGTTAGCACAACAAGGTATTCCTTCAACAGCAATTCCCAACAGGGCCACAACCCTTGCATGCTCCAACATGCACAACAAACAAGCCATGATCACGCTCCAACGTGATCATCCTCCTGCCGGTAACGGTATTTTTCTTATGCCTGCTCTTGCAAGTTAGTCATGGCAATACACGATGCACGGTACGATGAAACATGCCAACACTACATGCATGGAAATTTTACTCGAATTCAAACCATGCAAGCACTACTAGCAATATGCAATTTAGTTTAAATTTAACATAGTCATGTTTAAATTATTCTAGCAAATAATTCACCATGCTTTCACCATATCGAGTGTTCAAGATGCTTGCCTTGAGCAGAAATATTGGGTGCACTTCAAAAGTTTGAAAACTTTATCTTCCCTCCATTTCCTATTTTCGAAAATATTTGAATTACCACATAATTCAAAAACAGTGCCAAAAATTGTTTCAATTTTTTTTTGAAATAAATACTATAATAAACTAGACAAAAAATTAGAAATACCAGAAAAAGAATTAAATTATTTGGAGTTCATATGATTTATCTAGAGAGTTTCTAAGCTGAAACAATTGATTAAAAGGACTTTTTAATTGACCCAGTGATCATAATGCTCAGGAAAAATGTTCACCTAATCTAGATAAATAGAGCATGTTTTTATAAGACTGTAGAAATTTGTATCACTAGATTTGGATTTGAAATGGCAACTACAATATTATTTGAGTTTTGTTGGTGAAAAAAAAGAAAAAAAAAAGAAAGGTTAGACGTGCGCCCTGAGCGCGTTTTAGCCGGACGGCGTCAACGGGCTGGCCCAGCCGATCGGCTGCGCCAGTCAGCGGGGCGCCGGGTCACTGACAGTGGGCCTGCCTAGCCCACTGGTCAGGTTTGACCAGTAGCCCAAGCGCGCGCCCTCCTCTGGCCGAACCGGGGCGGCGCTCCGGCGAGGCTCGCCGGCGATTGGGTGCGCCGTTCGGGGATCTGAGCACACCATCGAGTTCAGGAGGCTCGTGCGGCCCCGCCGGTGTGTGCCACGTCGCCCGGGAAGCACTAGCTCGTCGGCGGCGAGCTCCTCCGAGGAGCTCCGGCGGAGCCAATTTGGGCGTTTCGCCCACAGGCCACCTCCGACGAAATTGACGATGGGGATGAGCCTGCGGGTGCTTCAGGATATTATTGGTGAAGAAAATGGGGAGGGGAGGCACTGGAGAGGTGATAATCATTGGGGAATAGGCGGTGACCGTGGCTGTCGGAGACGACGAGGACGGCCATTTGCGGTCAACTGGACGTTGCTGGAGGGATCGGGAGGAGGGAGGTGTGCTGCGGTGTGGCGAGGCGAGCTCGAGATGGCCTTTATAGGCGGGAGTGACGCGGTGCCGTGGCTTCCAGAGGAAGGCACGTCGGCGGCGGCCATTAATGGCAAACCGTGGACGGTGGCGAGGTGGTTGAGGGCAGTGGAGGTCGGTGGGGAGGTCGGTGAGCGGCGGTGGTCATCAATTAAGGAGGGGGTTGCGTTGGCGGGGGCGGACGGCTCGGGCGGTTCCATGCCTGAGCAAATGACGGCGGTGGCGGCTCGGGTCGGTGCTGACCGGCGCCTGGGAGCGTGCTGTGATGTGGGGGAGGTCGCAGCGGGGGCGGGTGGCTAGCAGAGCGTGCGGGGCAAGCCAGGGAAGGCAGCAGCGGGGCGGCAGGGGCTCGCGGTGCTCGGGTGTCGGCGACTGCAGTTCGGGCGCGCTGCTCGTGCTCTGGACACGCACGCTAGGCATTCGACGAAATGCCAGGGGCTCTTAGGGTGTTCCCTAGCAGCTGAAAACTTTGCAGGGTGTCATTAACAAAGATGGAAAGGATGATAGACATGTTGGTTAAGGAAGGGGAGCTAGTGTCATGTACAGTTTCCAAACTTGGAAAAATTCTGTCATGCACACATGCTGTCTGATGAAATGCTTAGGTGTCCTAGGAACTTTGGTGGGATGCCAAAATTTCCAGGATGGTGTCTCACTAGATGATAAAGATGGTGGTGGAGTTGGTTTGTGGAAAGTGAAAACTTGTTAGTGCAAGTTTAGAAGAATTTCAGTTCTGGACAGAAACTTCAGAGGAATATTTGGTGAACTAAAATGATTCCAATGGAGCTAAAATTTTGGACTTAAGGGTTTGGTTGGAAGGAATATCAGTGGGAAAAATTTCAGGATTTTTGGAGCAAGGAAAATAGAGGTTGTAGTAGAAACTCAAATACTGGACAGAATTGAAAAGAGATTGTTTCACTCAAATTTTTCAAAAGACTAAGTTAGGTTTTTGCATAAAAGTGATATGTAGGCATCACATGACCTCCCATAATTTTTGTGGAATTTTAAAAACAATTATTTAGAATAGTTGTAGTGCAACAGAGGCATTTTAAATATAGAAATAGCTATTAAAAGAATTGTTGGGGGCAATTTTTTATTATGAAGTTAATTCCTATTGTTATTAAAGTAGTAATGAAATGGTTTAAGAAAACTCCCAAAGCCACAATATTATTTCCAAAAATTTCTATATGGAGGGAAGAATTTTGAAAAACAGAAACAGAAAATGGTTCTGAAATTAATAAAAGACCTAGTAAAAAATTCAAAATTTTAATTCTGGAAAAAAATTATTTAGTAAAAACATGATTAAATTTTTGGGGTGTTTCACCAGGTAAGGTAACAATGAACATGTTACAAAAGCAGGCTATGCATCAGAATAGGAGCATACATTAACAGTAGCAAAATCTAATGCAAGAAGGAGAATAGAATGGACGATATCTGGATGCTCAAAGGGGGGGGGCTTGCCTGGTTGCTCTGGCAAGAGAGAGGGATCGTCAACGGGCTGCTCGTCGGTAGTGTAGTCGTACCCAAGTGCAGCGTCGTCGGTCTCACCGTCTATCAAGAGAGAAGGGGGGAGAGAAACAATAAATTCACGGCAATAATGCAAACAATATGCATGACATGTCTAAATGATATGCCGGGGTGTTCTACTACCTAACTAAATGATTTAGTTAATTTAGGAATTTATTCGGATTCATTTATTTAAAGTTGGGCACTATTCATTTAACGAAATCGGTCTAAAAGTTCAATGTTCATATGGCTAGAGGCATCTGACAGGAATACGGAGGGCGTATTCGGGTTCGTATCGGAATTCTGAGCAAGTTTCAAGTATAAATTATTTTCATCGGAGTTACGGTTGATTTAATATGATTTTCTAAAGTTTTAAACATTTTCTGAATTTAATTATTTATTTAAATTCAACATTATCCGTAACAGTGTATGCTGACATCATCATGATGTCAGCATGACATCGTCAGTCAACCTGACAGGTGGGGGTCCACCTGTCATTGACTGTCTAGTCTAATTAGGGTTTAGCTAATTAATTACTGTTTAATTAAACTAACTAATTAATTAGATTAACTTAATCAGTGTTAATTAACTTAATTAATTCACTAATTCACTAATTAATTAATTATTAATTTTATTAATTTTGTTTTTATTTTCTTTTATCTTTTTTTAACTGGGGCAGGCCCCAGTGGTCAGCGGGCTTGGCGGACATGTCCGCCCGTGGCTGTGCCCGGGGCCGGACAGGTCCGGGTGTCCAATAGCGCACGCGCGCGTACAACGAGGGCTGGCCAACGGCGGGCGATGGCGAGCGGCACGGACGGCGGCCAAGGTCAGCGCACGCGGGCGCACGCGCGGAGGCGCGGCAGGAGGCGGCGGCGGAGCAAGGCAGGCGAGGCGGGCGGCAGCGGGCGAGCGCGGCACGGGCGCGATGGCGTGAGCAGCTCGGGAGGGGCGAGCGCGGGCAAGCGGGCATAGGGGGGCGCGTACGAGCGGACGCGCGAGCGGGCGCGTGGGCTTGTGCGAGCAGCGGCGGACGGCGGCGACAGAGGAGAGGCCGAGGCGAGTACGTCATAGATGACCAGGGCGGCGAGGCTCGATGTAGCGATCCGGGGAGGAGACGGGGATGCGACGGGCGGCGATAGCGGCACCGGGGACGAAGGCGGCGGCGGCGGGCGGGACCGCGGGTGAGGGGAGAGGACGAGGGGGAGTTGGGGGGGGGAAGGTTAGGGTTCGCTGGGTGCAGGCCTAAATAGGCCAGTTAGGTGGGCCGACCTGGCTGGGCCGTGGCCCAGTTAGGCCAGGGGGTTTTGTTTTGTTTTTATTTTTTGTCTTATTTTCTCTTTGTCTTTTTCTTTTATTTATTCTTATTTCCTGTTTTGTAATTAGTTAGGCCTCAAAATGACTTTTGTAAAATATGGCCTTTGCTACAATAATTACTAGGCATTCTCTACCATTGCCAAAAATTGGTTTGGAGACAAATGGGGTTCACACAAATTTTATAATAAATAAAATGTATTAATCCTTGCTGTTTTGGTAACGTTAGAGCCACCTAATTAATTTATTAATTGTTGGTTACAATTTTAGAATAGTCTCTGGAATATTTGTTATTTATTGAACATTTTAGTTTCTATGTTGGACAACTTTTATTTTCCACTTTCATTTAAATATTGAATTTGAGTTAGGAGTTGAAATGCAATATGATGCTAATGATGATCAAGCACTGTTAAACTTGCTGACTTGTCATTATCAAAAGTGATTACTGTGGCTAATGACAAGGGGTGTTACAGCGCGGCAGCGGGGAAAGGTGGGGGCACCTCGGTGGGGGTGAGCGCAGGTGGCGACGACGATCAGATGTACGGGCGACGGCGCCTCCTGTTGGGGCATGGCTGGGCGGCGGCGGCGCCGCCGGTTGGTGACCGGGTAGCGGGGGCATCGCCGGTTGCAGGCGGGAAGTGCGGGAGGTGGTGGATCGGGATCGGGGGAGGTGGTGGATCGAGATCGGAGGAGGTGGGCTGGTATTTTTTTGTTTTCTTTTTGTTGTCGCTGCCCGGTTTGCGAGTTCGGGAATGGACCCATCCGGCCCTATATAGGGGCGTTGTGATCCAAATAGTTATTCTATACCAGGATTAGAATAGTGCGACATATATATATATATATAATGTTCAGTAGCTGCGTGTGGTCTAAATTTGTAACATGTCTGTGTTTTGGATTTGGCCCCAACATCATGCTCCTCTGGTGAGCTAAGAGAGATTTCTGTATGCGGGCTGCACAGACTACCATTTTTATAATTTTTGAAATATCACCTGCTTATGCTTCATGATGTGTAACATTATTGTTAGTCCTGTTTTGCCATGTACAGAATAGTCTGTCTTGCTCGCTTCACTGTTGTAACTATATTTTTTGCCCTAGTCATGTGTACTTACAGAAACATTTCAGGATGAAGTGACATCAACACAAAGATCTGAGAGCAGTGCGGCATGGCCGTTACCAAATGATTATGGATTGGAATTGGAATGTGCTGATGTTCTCGAGCATCAACTAGAGGTGGCAAGACAACGTGTACATGATTCTCAACATGCAATCAACATGTTGAGACTGGAGTTGCAGGTATTAGATGCAGGAGTCAAAAAAATGAAACAAGACACTGAGGTAACCACAAAGGAATTGGAGATTTTGCAGACTGAAATTTTTGCTATCTGAATCCGGCCAATCCTATTTTCTGAAGAGATTATAGTTCAAATGGTAAGTTATGTTGATGCGTGTCCATGATGTATGAGCTTTGTTTGCCCAGTGTATGTAATTTGCTGTTTGTGTACGCTTTATTATCACTGGTGCCGAACCATAATGCCCAGTGGGTATAATCTGCTGTAATTTCTTTATTGTATAGTGTAGGATTATTCTTCATTTCTATGCCTTAGTCTCTTTATTATATAGTGTAGGTTTTTTAGAGGCGATAGCATAGAGTAGGATAATTCTTTGTATATGCTATATTGTTGAAACGGGGGCCAACACGCCCAAACATTACCTGGACACCATCCGAACGAACAAACATGTGTAGTCAAAGCGGGCCTTAATTGGGCTGGTCAACTTAATATTTAGTGGATTCCAAACGATGTGGCCCACCGTAACAACGGCTCTTAGCAGGCCGTTAACAGGCTGAAAGCTCGATAGGGCCGTATAAATGGAAATGGCCCGCGGGCCTCTAGCAAGCTGAAATAAATGTCAATTTTGTCTCGGCCCTTTTACTTGATGGGCCAGTAAGAGGCCGAAAGTGTTTTGGGCCAGAAGAGGCCCAATTTGCAAACTAGGCTTTTAACAGGCCGAAAGTCGCGTCGTGCTGAAATTGTGCCCTGCGGAACGTGGGCCGCTAATGGACCCAAAATCAGGTTGCACCGTCAAAGGCCCAACTATTGTGCGGGCCGTTAACAGGGCGAAAGACAAAATGGGCTAGGAATTGGCCCATTTACCGAATGGGCCGAGGAAAGGCCGAAAGTCACAATGGGCTAGAAGTTGGCCCAACTGCATAATGGGCCGAGAAAAGGCCGAAAGATGTACCGGGCTGTTAACGGGCTGGAACTGACGATGGGCCGCTAACAGGCCGAAAGAAGGTCGGGCCGTAATTGGGCCCAAAGACGTAGCGGGCCGTTAATGAGCTCGAACTGACGATGGGATAGAAATTGTCAAATCTAGAATGGGCCTTTGATGGGCCAATTCTGTGTAACTTGTATGGGCCGTGCTTGTGAATGGGCCTGACTCAAGTATGCCGCTAATGGGTCGGCCCACTTATTTTGATAGGCCCGGCCATTTAACCTAAACAGGCCACTGTTGGGCCGAGCCACGTGTCGACGTACCATAGGCTCGTCCCGTCCACTCACTTGATGATACCTGTCCCAACGCGGAGCTGACACGTGGATACTAAGGCGAATCAGAATTTTACACGTGGAAAATCCCCATTGGTCCGGGCGGTTAACGGGTTATCGGATCCAAACCGGAACCCGATAGCTTAACAGCGACCCGTTACAGTGGATGCCACGTATCGGTTACCCTTGACGAAAGCACTTCCATGACCCGCCATTTATCGTCATGGAAGTGGACACTTCCGTGATGATAATTTTGGTATTGTCATGGAACACTTGTACGACAGCACAGGTATGACTATCTTGATTCTGTCATAAAATCGTCATGGATGTACATGCATGACAGAAAACGTGACCTACTGTGACAAAGACGTATCATCACTGAAGTGGTTTTTTTTTGTAGTGATTACAACTCGATACCTAGAACAAAGTATGACTCTATATGAATGCCTCTGGCAGTGTACCAGGATGTGCAATGATCTAGCGTAGCAACAATATCAAAAAAATGGACAAGCCATGGAAATATCTTGCTAGCTTTCTTACGATCATGTAAAGCAATATGACAATGAATGCTCAAGTCATAAAAAACGGAACGGTGGAAGTTGCATGGCAATATATCTCGGAATGGCTATGGAAATGCCATAATAGGTAGGTATGGTGGCTGTTTTGAGCAAGATATAATAAGGCTTATGTGTGATAGAGCATATCATATCACGGGGTTTGGATGCACCTGTGAAGTTTGCACCACGTCTCGAGGTGAGAAAGGGCAATGCATGGTACCGAAGAGGCTAGCAAATTGCAGAAAGGTGAGAGTGCGTATAATCCATGGACTCACATTAGTCATAAAGAACTCACATACTTATTGCAAAAGTTTATTAGCCCTCGAAGCAAAGTACTACTACGCATGCCCCTAGGGGGATAGATTGGTAGGAAAAGACCATCGCTCGTCCCCAACCGCCACTCATAAGGAAGACAATCAATAATAAATCATGCTCCAACTTCTTAGCATAACGAGAGACTATACGTGCATGCTTCGGGAATCACAAACCTGAACACCAATATTCTTACTAACCACAACCATTTACTAGTACCTCCCACATATTCCATCTCTATATCGCAAAACTATTGCAAGGAATCAAACATATCATATTCAGTGATCCACAAGTTTTATGTAGGATTTTATGACTAACCATGCAAATGACCAATTCTTGTTGACTCTCTAAACAGATATAAGTGAAGCATAAGAGTTTAATTCTTTCTACAAAAGACCATGCTCTAATAAATATAAGTGAAGCAAAAGAGCATTCTACAAATAACGGTTTTCCATGTGAAGAGAAACAGGCAATCCAAACTTCAAATGATATAAGTGAAGCACATGAAGCATTCTATAAAGCCATACTCAAAAGATATAAGTGAAGTGCAAAGAGAATTCTATAAATCAACCAAGGACTATCTCATACCAGCATGGTGCATAAAATAAAAGGAAAAAATAAACAAAAAAGACGCTCCAAGATTTACGCATATCATGTGAACGAAACGAAAACCGAAACATACCGATACTTGTTGAAGAAAGATGGGATGCCTTCCGGGGCATCCCCAAGCTTAGACGCTTGAGTCTCTTTGAATATTTACTTGGGGTGCCTTGGGCGTCCTCAAGCTTGAACTTTTTCCTCTCCTCATATCGAGACCTCCTCGATCTTCGAACACTTCATCCACACAAAACTTACTAGAAAGCTCGGTGAGATCCGTTAGTATAATAATGCAAATCACTACTTTAAGTACTGTTGCAAACCCATTCATATTTTTTTTGCATTATAGCTACTGTATTATAACTTCTCCATGGCTTATACCACCGATACAATTGATAGTTTCATCAAAACAAGCAAAACAACGCATCAAAAACAGAATCTGTCAAAAACAGGACAGTCTGTAGTAATCTGAACATTGACCATACTTTTGTAACTCTAAAAATTCTGAAAAATTGGGAAAGAATAAACAATTTTCATAGTAGTACTATGTAAAAATTTCAGAATTTTTGCATGCTCCAGTAAAAATGTAAATTCACGCACTACAGCAAAAGTTTCTGTTTTTGCACCGCACATACCAACAAGCAATCTAATCATCCTAAAGGCAAATCTTGGCACATTGTTTTTATAATACAATGGATTTGTACAAGGGGATAATTATTTTTGTTGAAAAGTTTCTATAATTTGAGATTGCAAAGTTCCCATGGGCATGAACAAAGTTTAAGGAGCTCCCCACTTCAATGGTGCTCGTCTTTCTTACTTTCACTTTTCTTTTTGAAAAGTTTTAAGTTCCCCTCTATAATTTTTTTTAAAACTTTATAAAAGCACACAAAAGAATTAAATGACTCTCTAAAACTTCCAGGTTGTCCCCCTGGCAGTGCTTTCTTTAAAGCCATTAAGCTAGGCATAAAGTGCTCAAGTAAAGGATCAACCCGGATCCCAAGGTATATCAAAGCCAATTTTAATTAACAATGACTTATAATTTAGTAGTGAGCACAAAGCAACTTATATCATGCAATAACGAAGTCTAACTCTCTTCCTATGCATCGGCATGCCATAAAAGAACAATTCATGCACATCAAGTAAAGGCCAATACATAGCATAAGCAGTTTCTTGCAATTTTATCGTGTTGGAAACATAGAGAGGTGGAGATGTAGTTCCTCTCTCATAATAATTGCAAGTAGGAGCAGCAAGCACATGCATATTATATTCATCAAAATCATCATTTGTAGTGGTAAAACACAACCCATCAATGTAATACTTAATAAGTGCAAACTTCTCTGATATCACAACAAAAAAACCACTTCCATGATGATACGTGTTTGTCACAGTAGGTCACGTTTTCTGTCATGCATGTACATCCATCATGATTTTACGATAGAATCAACATAGTCATACATGTGTTGTCATAGAAGTGTTCCATGACAATACCAAAATTATCATCACGGAAGTGTCCACTTCCATGACGATAAATGGCGCGTCATGGAAGTGCTTTAGTCAACGGTAGCCGACACGTGGCATCCACCGTAATGGGTTGCTGTTAAGCTATCGGGTTCCGGTTTGGATCTGATAACCCGTTAACAGATCGGACCAATGGGGATTTTCCACGTGTAAAATTCTCAATGGCCAGAGGAACCACATGTCAGCTCAGCATTGGGACAGATGTCATACACTCATTGGACGGGAGGCGCCTATGATACGTCGACACGTGGCATAGCCCAACAGTGGCCCATTCAGGTGAAAAGACCGGCCCGTTTGACTTGGTCAAAAGGTAGCGGGCTGGCCCACGGAAAGCCTGTTAACGACATGTTCGCATATAGCCCATTTATAGCCCGCTAAATCACAGCCCGTTATGGCCTATCCGAATTAGGCTCAGTAGCGTCATCTAGGCCGTCCAATATGACTCAAGCCCATTGTAACTTCCAGCCCATGTACGGCCCATGACGTCTTTCGGCCCATATGAGGCCCTTTCTAACCCTGGGCCCATTAATAGCCCGTGGTGAAACTGGCCCATAATGAATAGTATATCGCTTTATACCCATTAACGGCCCATTATTCCATTGGATTGTTTCCAGCCTGCGTTATCTTTCGGCCTTCTAAGGGCCCATTTATTCTTGGGCTCATTTCCAGCATTCGAATACTTACGGTCTGTTACTGGCTTGTTCCGCTTGTGGGCCAAATTCAGCCCGTGGCTACAGTCGACCTGTTTGTGGTCCGTTAATCCGTTGGGCCATTTTCATAGCGTCATCAAATACGGCCCACTAACGACCCGTTATGCATGTCGATAGAATGAGGCCCATTAAACATAATGGCCTCTTAACGGCCCGTTATGGTTGGCCCATAAATAGACGATTCCCATTGTAGCCAGTTTACGGCCCATATTGCAGTCCGTTATTGGTCCACGAATAGTACGGCCCATGTTTTGCCAATCGATTATACGGCCCGTAGAAGGCCCATTGATTCTACGGCCCGTAGAAGGCCCATGGATCCTTCGGCCCATAGGAGGCCCATGGTCACTACAGCAGGTAGCAGGACCATGGTTACGACGGTCCGTATGTTGCCCATGGTTATTGTGGCCTAGTTTTAAAAAATAGGTTATTGTGGCCACTAGAAAAACGTGAAAAAAGAACTGCAGTGACTACAAGCAAACAACTAAACAAGACAATAAGGAAATAAATAAGCAAGCAACTAACGCTAGGATATTACGGCTATTACACATATTATATCCACTGGGCATCAAAGTTCACCACGAGTGCAAATATAGGAAACAAAGTAGCATATTACATACACTGGCCGTCTAAATTGGCCACCAGTGCAAATAAATGCAGAAACAAGTCCATAACTGAAACAACTTCATAAGAGCTCAAGAAACGTTATCCTGGGTATCCACCATGCTGACAATAAGCTTAGCAAGCTTATTAGCTTTCTCCTGTTTGGCGCTAAAATCCTCCAACACTTGTTGTTGCACCAGAAAGTATGCATCTTAATTCTCGAGGGACTTCCGCAGTCCTTAGGCTTCTTGTCGCAGCACAGCTGATCGATGTCTTTCAGCTTGTAGTTGAGACTCAAGAAACCAAACTGATTCAGACAGTAAGTTCGAAGAGCTTGTGCCAGCGGTAGTGGCCAGTAAGTCGAACACTACATCAAGACAGGACTTTGGGGTTGTCTCACTGTCTTCAAGATAGTTTTCCTTAGCTATTTTATCAGCTTTGTTGGAGATCAACAAGGATGTCTTACTATCCTGAACCTTATCTGCATTACTTCATTTACCATTGCTTAATAAGGTACTCTTCCCAAATATTCTGTCAGCATTCTAAAAGAAGAAACAAGCAGACACATAACAGGTTTAGCATGTAGTATATGAAACTCATTTCGGTGAACCAATTCAGTAGTAAGGTGGACAGGATTAAACTACCAAGTCTTCTATTGCCAAGTAGTACATAATAAAAGCATCAAACAAACATATATCTATGTCCTATGGTCACTTCATTGTCTTGCCCATTCAAAATAGAGACACGGTTCAAATCATATTAGTTCAAGACAAAACAGCATTGAAAGAATACAAGTGTGGGAAACTACACGGCGCAACAAGATTTTAGATGGGTACCACGGGTATACATGTACAACAACACTATTGGCTCTGTTGTGATGCTAGCAATGTGCATGATATGAGAAGTCAACTGTATGCACAATTGAAATTGAAATCAACAGAGCAATTTAGAAGAGCAAACTTGTTAAAGAAACATGTTTAAACATACCTATTGTGCCATTGGAGTTTTGATTGGATCCTTCAATGTAAAAATAAGTTTGTATGAGTAAATACAGTGATACAAGTGATGGAAATATGCCCTAGAGGCAATAATAAAATGGTTATTATTACATTTCCTTAATCATGATAAAGGTTTATTATTCATGCTATAATTGTATTGGCCGGAAACTTAAATACATGTGTGGGTACATAAACAAATAACGTGTCCCTAGTGAGCCTCTACTAGACTAGCTTGTTGATCAAAGATGGTTAAGGTTTCCTAACCATAGACATGAGTTTTCATTTGATAACGGGATCACATCATTAGGAGAATGATGTGATGGACAAGACCCATCCGTTAGCTTAGCATATGATCATTCAGTTTATTGCTACTGCTTTCTTAATGTCAAATACATGTTCCTTCGACCATGAGATCATGCAACTCCCGGATACCGGAGGAATACCTTGTGTGCTATCAAACTTCACAACGTAATTGGGTGATCATAAAGATGCTCTACAGGTATCTCCGAAGGTGTCTGTTGAGTTGGCATGAATCGAGATTGGGATTTGTCACTCCATGTATCGGAGAGGTATCTCTGGGCCCTCTCGGTAATACACATCACAAGAAGCTTGCAAGCAAAGTGACTAAGGAGTTAGTTGCAAGGTGATGTATTACGGAACGAGTAAAGAGACTTGCCGGTAACGAGATTGAACTAGGTATATAGATACCGACGATCAAATCTCGGGCAAGTAACATACCGACAGACAAAGGGAATTACGTATGTTGTCATAAAGGTTCAACCGATAAAAGATCTTCATGGAATATGTAGGAATCAATATGGGCATCCAGGTCCTGCTATTGTTTATTGACCGGAGAGGTGTCTCGGTCATGACTACATAATTCCCGAACCCGCAGGGCCGCACGCTTAATGTTCGTTGACGCTAGAGTAGTATTGGGATATTTGATGAGTGGTAACCAAATGTTGTTTGGAGTCCTGGATGAGATCCCGGACCTCACGAGGAGTCTCAGAATGGTTGAGAGGTAAAGATTTATATATGGGAAGTCATATTTTGGGTTCCGAAAAAAGGTGCAGTTTTTTCGGTATTGTACCGGGAAGCTTCTAGAAGGTTTCTGAGGACTCCGGAGGGGTCCAGAAGTCCACAAGTGGGTCCACCATGACCCAAGGGCTAGCATGGGCTGTGGGGAGGTTCCCTGGCCTTATTGGGCTAGGCGCGCAAAGTCCTCAAAAGCCCATGTGGCTAGGGAAGGCAAAAAAGGAAGGAGTCCTAGTAGGAATAGGATTGGACTTGGAGTCCAAGTCCTCTCCCCCTTAGCTGCGCCCTAGGACTTGGAGGGGCTATTTCCCATGCCCCTCCACCTATATATAGAGGGGAGGGGGCACCCCAATAGGACACACCAAGCCCTTGGCGCCCCTCTTTCTCTCCCGTTACTCCGTAGTTCCACCGCCTCGTCCCGGCGACGCTTAGCGAAGCGCTGTCGGTGCTCCACCACCACCATCACCACCACGCCGTCATGTTGGTTGTGATCCCATATACTTCTCCTCTCCCGCTTGCTGGATCAAGAAGGAGGAGATGTCATCGAGCCGCACGTGTGCTAAACCTGGACGAACACCTGCAGCTGGCTTTTTCCTTCATCTTCAGTATAATATTTCCATGATGGGAAGATACACACATAAGATTTAACAACATCAAATGTGATAGATGCTAAACTACGAATGGCTGGTTGTGCTTCATCCACAGGAATAGGTGTACTAACTGGTGGAGTTGGGGTTCGCCGTGGTAGTACTGGCACTTTGGGCACTTGAGTTGCCTTACTAACTGCTCTTGTTTGGGAGCTCTATGCTGGAGATGGTGTTGTGTCAACTGGAACTGGGTTACTATCTGTGGGGTTGGGGTTAGATTGGGTGAAGCTAGTTCTCTGTCCATCGGAGTAGGGGTACAATCTGCGAGACTTTGAGTTATGTGTGGTAGGGCTGGTTCTCGTGCATGTACAACCGGGGTGCTATCTCCACCAAGAGGTAGCACTGCTTTATTTGAAGACCATGTTTTTACTCTGCTAGATACTGCCATCACCCCCTCCAATTCAAATGCCTGATAAACAAGAAAAGTAGTTGAATGTACAGACCTTGTATGAGAGACAAATGTAATAGATAGTGTGCAAAAAGAGGGCCTGGAATAGTTCACATGTATATTGTTTAACTAAAAAGGATAGCATGACATAATTTCACATATATGATGTCTATGTAAAGTGGATAGCATAGCATGCCATAATTCAAAGATATGATGACTAACTAAATAGGATGGCATGAGATAATTATATGATGTCTTTAGTAAGCAGGTTCGCATGACATAATTCACATACATGTTATCTAATTAATCAGGATCGCATGATATAATTCACATATTTGATTTATATACTAAGCAGAGGGCATTCACATATATGATGTCTAAACTAAGAACATGGTGTTGAATATTGTGTATATGATGTCTATACTATGTAATGCAAGACACCATATGCATGATATGAGCAGTATAACCGTGCCAAGTTAGAGCATACACCTCAGTGAGGGAATAGGACTGGTCATCTGTCTCTGAATCCATCTCTGAGGAGCTATCGGGATCCAGCAAGAGATCTGCTTCGATAGGTAGCACTATCTGCTCTAAAGACCTTGTTTTCACTCCAGATTTTTCCATCACCCACTCAAATGGCTGATTAACAGGAAGAGTAGTTGAATGTAGAAACATTGTCGACAAATGGAAATGTAATGAAGAAAAGGATTGGCAAGATATAATTCAAATATATGATGCCTGATTAAACAGGATGGCATTGCATATTTCACAAATATTACGGCTGGCTAAAAGAGATGAGATTGCATAATTCACATATATGATATAGAAACTAAACAGGTGGCATTACAGAACATGTCTAAACTAAGCAGATGACATATATGATGTCGAAAGTAGGCACTGCAAGGCAACATATGCATGATATGACCAACATCATCATGCCAAGTTAGAGCAAACACCTTGGGGGGTAAATAGGAGTGGCCAGCTCCGTCTGAATCCTCCTTAGAACAGATATCTTCCTCCGGATTACAATCTAGAGGGGGGAGGGTTTGTCACTGTACCCACCATGGAGCGATGTCTACATGACATTGTATTGCTGCGCAAAACTCTTCTCTTTTTGTCTATGTCGTGGGAAACCACGGCCACCTATGGGGCCATGAGCCCCTTTTGGTTTGGCGGGGGGATGGGCACGTTGCACAAAGAGCGGAGAAGCATCACACAGTGCGGCAGAGATCACACGGGCAGTTTTTACCCAGGTTCAGGCCGCCGTGAGGCGTAAAACCCTACTCCTGCTTTGGTGGATTGATGGTGAAAAAATGGTGGATGAACGCAGCGCTCTTGCCCAGCAAGATTGCCTCGGGGTGAGAGCAGCTACGCACGTATGAGTGTTTAAGGGTCCGGATCAGCCAACCAACCCCTTCTACGATTGCCATGGGCCTCCTTTTATAGATCAAGGGGTCACCACAGTGGCAAATTAGTCATTACATACTGATTAGATAGCAAACAGTGCTATCATACCTAACTCTGCAGGCTGATAGAGCGCATTAAATGCGCCGCTCAACGTCACATCTCAGCTTGCTCGGCAGGCCCTGCCGGGCTGTTTTGCGAGCTCCACGCCTGCTTGCTTGACACGTCTCAGGACGGGTGTCGCCTGGGGGTATTTTCTGTAGGAAGTGGCTGCCATGCGGCAAACAGCAGCCAGTTAGTCACTTTGGAGCTTGACACCACACTGATTGACGACGTGCGTCGTGATGAGGTGGTGCGGTGGAGTGGTTTGCCTCCGTAAGCCCCGGCAGGCCTGCCGGGACAATCCTGAGACTTGCATCCAGAGCAAACCCAACCTTTGCCAGGCTCGCCTGCCCGGCAGAGGAGGTTCTTCCCTTAGCGATATCTTGCTTCTCTGGCTCATCTTGGTCTTCTTGATCTGCACTTTGGTTCTACCAAGAACAGGTCTCTCATGCCTTGATCTGATCTTGGTGTTGTAATCCTGTTCTTGCGCCTGTTGGCTTACCGTCCGTGCATGAGTCAGGGGAAAACACACACCCCTGTTTGTGTTCCCCGACATAAGCCCGCGGGCCTGAGCCATACGTGCCGCGGGGCATGTTGGGTTAGGCCCCAAATAGTGTGCGGACACGTGGCAGGAGAAGGCTGCGCACGGCGGTTCGTCATGATGACCAGTCAATCCAACGTCCACTTCGCATAATTATCGCGAGGCGTGGGGGCGTTGGACTGTAGCAGTTAATGTAAAAAAGGTAACTTTTCTGAAGAGCCGTGCCTCTTCCCATGCCATTTCCCTTAAGAGGGGAAAACGTGGAAAGGTACTGCTCATTCATCGTCTGCCTCGCCTCCCCATCATCTTCCTTCGCAAGCCAAGCAACCACCCGCTTCTCTTGCCCACATTCGCCGCCGATCCCCTTCCGATTTCCTTCCCGCTCTCCGCCGCATCTTAGGGGATATGGGGAAGAAAACCGCTGCTAGGGGGCAGCGGACGACCGCCGCGAAGGCGGACGCCACCGAGGGGAGCAAGAGGGCGACCGAGCTGGACAAGAAGTGAAGGGGAGATGTCGTCTTCTCCCCGTCGAATCTCAACGGAAACGTGCTGCAGGCGAGGTATGGATACCTATGGGGGAGGGAGGTCCCGAAGGGGCATGGCGCTCCCAAGGTTCTGGCAGAGGGAGAGGAGGACCTGCGAAGTTCATACAAATTTTTCTGAGCATATTTGATCTGTGGCCTCTGTCCTCCCTTCTCAGAATTCCTTGAGGCAATGATGGAAATCTATGTATTCCACCTCTTGGATTTCACGCCAAATGCAATGGCGTGCATGGCGATCTTTGCCCATCTGTGCAAGAATTTTGTCGGGGTTGCTCCCAATGTAGATCTGTTCAGGCACTACTTCGTCCCGTGGGTGGAGAACAAGAGCCATCGTTCCAGAAATATAATCTGGATGCCATGGGTAGTGCCAAGAGAGAACTGGGATTACATGCCCGGCCAACAGTGCAACAGATGGGAGGAGTGGAGGGGAGATTGGTGTTGGATTCAGGATGACAAGGCTCCAGAGTTCTGTCAGGCACGAGCGGAATGCCTCGAGCGCGACAATGTCTGGAGGGTTTTCGGTCTTACCGAAGATAGGCTACGCCCGGCAATAAACAGGATTACCCGTCTAAAGACTGTCGGGCTCACCGTTGAGCACGTAGGAGCAGACTTTCTCCTCCGACGCATCGCCCCTCTGCAGAAAAGGGACAGATTCGCCTGGGAGTATGGGGATGCTGGGGACAGGATGAGGTTGCTCCCTAGCCTGGCCAACAACCTGACAATTTATGGCCATGTCTGGTTGTGCGATCAGTTATTTGGCCGCTTCGGCCTATTCAAGCTGCCGGCAAACATCATCCCGCTGAACATCAACTCTGCCAGGGATCAAATCCTGAAGTGGATGCCAGATTGTAATGCCCACGGAGTTGCGGGCGATTGTTAGTTGCCCACGCTTGATGAAGAGCTGGCATGGTCCTCCACCTTAGTAGAAAGGGCCACTAAGGTGGAAGCTAAAATGTACAAATGCACCTCCATGGTGGAGGTGGCATTTATTAAGAAGCGGCTTGAGGAAGCCAGGGTGGCCCAAGCTGTAGCAGCGGCGAAGGCCGGGAAGGTAGCAAAAGGAATAGGGAAAGCTGGAGATGAAGGCTCCTCCCGCGGCAAGGGTGAGACGCAAGTCTCGGAAGAGGTTGCCGGGAAGGAGCATGCCGGGGGAGAGCCCGCCGAGGACAGGCCTTCCAGAATCGAGGCCCTGTACACAGTGGCGACAGAGGTTCTAGAGGAAGAAGAGGTTGAGGGGGTGGTCGAACCTGGAGAGGAATGGCTCGCAGAAGGCCCTCAAGACCCCGAGCCAGTCTTGGATCCACGCCCCCGAAAACGGGCGGCTAACCGGGAAGTGGCAGCCCCCAATCCTGCGCCTGCCGCCAGGAAGGCGAAGGGGACCACCTCCAAGACCAGCGTTTCCGAAGCTATGCGCCGGCATTCTCCTCGGCTCTCCGGGGACAGGGCCCTCCCCGCCAAGCAGCCGACAGCCACGGAGGGTGACTCCAGTGCCCAATCAAGCTTGAGCTCTTCGCAGAGCTCGTGTTCATCGGAGTTTCCTGCACCCCGGCAGGGCTCAAAATTGCCGGAGAGCTCCATCCCCCGCCATAGAAGAGGAGCAGGGCGCCCTCGCCACCCATGGATTTCGAGCTGAACTCCATGCTGATCGATGAAAAGTAAGGAAGATTGCTTCCAACTTTTCTCCCCCCTTTTTTTTGCTTTGTCTTCAGTATCCTTGCTCGCGTTGCTGACTGATCTTGCTGGTTTGTTGCTAACAGGGAGGAGGAGGAGGAGGAGGACACGGAAACCCTTGTCTACCGGACCAAACGGCTCAGACATGCGGAGCCATCATCGTCAGTGGGAGGGACGGGCCCGACAGAGGGTGGCTCGAGCGTCCCGGCACCGAGCCCCCAGCCCAGCCCCCGGCCCGGAAGCGCAGAGGAAGTTCCTTCTGCTGGGGGTGATGGTGGAGAGTTCCCCTCCACTGATGCCCAAGGAGGGGAGGGGACCAATCCAGACGAGCCCCTCCAGGAGGGGCCCATCCCGTCCATCGACAGAGTTGATGGATCCCCGCCAAGGGTTTCCACGGAAGAGTCCAGCCATGACCCGGTAGCTAACGTTGCCGGGGAAACTGAAGCTTCTACCCGGCAGACTCCTCTGGGTAATTTATCTGTTCTCTTCTCATGACTTCTCTTATCATGTTGCTTCGCATCTCTGTCTTGTCAATAATTCTGTCCTTCCGCCATTAACTGCTGGATCTTCTTACAACCCCTTTGAGTGAGGAGCCAGACTTGCTCACAACATTGGGAAGGACGCCGCGGATGAAGCCACCAAAATTGCTGTCATAGAGGAGCAGGAGCATGTCACCTGGGGCGCCCTGGGTCCCCTGAAGGAGCCTGAGGAGATACCCGGTAGCGTGTCTGGATCAGGGGTCGTGGTTGAGGAGAAGATGCCCCTCCAAACCATGGGCCCCCTTCCCTCATTTGGCACCTCAGTGGAAGTCCCGCCACCATCTTCGAGCAACCTGGCGCTAGTGCTCGCATAGCCAGGGGTTGGAGCCCCTGGCTCGTCAATGGCGACGAGCACAGAGCTTGACGAAGAACTCCAGCGCATCCTGACATCGCTGTACCAGGGAGTCAATGAGGTGGATGATTCCGCTGCCGTTGCCATGGACCTATCCTTCATGGAGTCCGTGGCGACAGGCAGTAAAGAGATGCGGGAGCGGCATAGCCAGAAGTGGCAGGAGCTCAAGGAGCAGCGCCAGTCCGCCAACAAGGTGGACCAGAAACTGAAGGATAAGGGGATGGAGCTACGTGACTGGCACGGCAAGCAGTTCCGGGCCCTTATGAGGCAGCAGGAGACGATCTCGATGATGAGGGAAGACGTCATCACCCGGGAAGCGCGCCTGGCTGAGCGCAAGGCGCTTCTGGATGCCAGGGAGCGGGAAATTTCTCTTCGGGAGGAGAGGCTCGAGGCCACTCTCCGCGCCAAAGATGCCGAGCTGGAGATCCTCGTGCAGCAATGCACCAAAGATCTGGGGGACAAGCACAAGGCTGCCCTGGATGCCCTCACCGCAGACTCTGCTACCCAACTGAAGAGGCTTACTGATGATCTTGCTGCTGCTTCCTCCGTCAAGGTGGACCTCGATCGGCAGGTGGTCGAGCTGACAAAGAAACTAGCCGAGAGCGCCAAGGAGGTTTCAGCCCTCTAGGAGGAGGTGCTGAAAACAAGGTCCCTCCTGGAAAATACCCAGTCACAGCTCTCCTCCAAGAGCCAGGGCCTTGAGACCGCCAACAGCACCATCGAAGACCTGAAGGCCAGGATCGGCTCGTTGGAAAGCTCAAGGGAATCCGTTGTGGCCCGCGAGCAGCAGCTGTCAAAGGATCTGGACATGGCGAGGCGCCTCCGAAAGGAAGTGGAAGACAAGCTGGAGAACCACTCCACTCAAGTTGACCTCTGGATCAAAAGCTTGATAGATGTGGCCGAACGCCTCGCCGCCCAGACTGCGACCATGGGCATGGAGGGGCCGGTCTACCCGGTCGAAAAGCATGAGGCCCCCAGTGTCAAGCTGGGGATTTTCTTCAACGAGTTGATTACCAAGCTGAAGACGCACGGGGAGGGAAGAGTTGGCCGCTTCGAGGCTGAATCCCGGATGCTTGCCCGCAATTCCCTCTTCATGGTCCTGAGTAACATCGCTTGCCGCCACCCGGATCTCGACCTCGCTGTTGGTTTCCGGAAGCCGCCGCGGGGTGCTGACGTCTCTGCCACCGAGGAGGAGGCCACTCCCTTTGCCGACAGGGTTCTCGTCATACGAGCCCGGCAGGCCCGGCCTTGAATTATTCCCGCCATCGTGCGGTCCTGTAATCAAAACGATGACGCATGTCTTGTGTTTAGACTTCATACGATTTATGCTTTATGCGGGGCCTAGTACATTCGCTTAATCTGAATTGCGTGTTTATCCCTTTTTGAGTGTTATCCATACAGTGTCCGCATGACTAGTCTCTATGCACATGTAGGTTGCCTGCCGGTATCATATTGCCGCAATGGTCGTAAGGGTCTAGCCCTTAACAGTCATTTGGCGTGGATGCGTCCCGACAGGTTTTTCCTCAGTAGTTTCCGACGTAGCCACTCGTTCTGTGAGCAGGCTCTGACCGGAATGAGGGTGCAGACAAGAATCTAACAGAGGTACCATCTTGTGAAAGATTTCATCGCACGAACACTTAGGCACTCAAGGGATAAACAAGCCTACACATCCAAAGAACCCGTAATAATGCAAAGGTAGCATGAACTTAGCTCTTATCTGCGCCCCCATTTATCCCTTTCAGCTGCGGCCGTCCGTTGGGCTTGCATGTTCCGGGAAGGATTGCATTGCTTGTATATTAACCTCTAGCCCCCAGCATGGGTCGGCTAGAAGCGCATGTAACTTGGGGCAGTAGGACGCGGCTCTAGGTACGGCTGGTTTCTCTCTCTTCCTCTCCGCACCTCTTGACCAATCCAACGGCAGAAGGCACAAAAGCCACGCAAGCGCGGGCGGCCTTGCCGGTGCATACTTACCGGGGCGTCAATCAACGGACTCGCACTGGTGATCTACTCAGGATTTCCCTAAGTTGCGTAAATGCTGGACCGAGCATCGCGCGGGCTCGTAGACGTTGACGATGCTAAAACCCAGAGTAGCACGATTGTCAAGGAGTGAGAGTGATAGAGAGAGAAAACCTGGTGTCCTTGCACATCGCTCCATTCTCCCGAACGGGATTTGCAGGGCATTCCTGTTGCTTGGCCCGTTCGGGGTGATATTGTTGCCCTTGCGCTAGCTTCCGTGGCCGTTGCGCCCACGGCATGTGGAGATGGCAAAGAGCGGGTGAGGTTGGAGCGGGAGCAATGTTGCCCCTCCGCTCCGCCTCAGCCACTCCCTTGGGCGTCACAAAATGTGACGCCATTGACGGATGATGACGCGCTGCCTATGCTCTCGGGTTCGCGCAAGTGATCCCCCTACCTAGCGCGCCAAAGATGTCGTGGGAAACCACGACCACCTATGGGGCCATGAGCCCCTTTTGGTTTGGCGAGGGGATGTGCACGATGCACAAAGAGCGGAGAAGCATCACACAGTGCGGCAGAGATCACACGGGCAGTTTTTACCCAGGTTCGGGCCGCCGTGAGGCGTAAAACCCTACTCCTGCTTTGGTGGATTGATGGTGGAAAAATGGTGGATGAACGCAACACTCTTGCCCGGCAAGATCGCCTCGGGGCGAGAGCAGCTACGCGCGTATGAGTGTGTAAGGGTCCGGATCAGCCAACCAACCCCTTCTACGATTGCCATGGGCCTCCTTTTATAGATCAAGGGGTCACCACAGTGGCAAATCAGTCATTACATACTGATTAGATAGCAAATAGTGCTATTATGCCTAACTCTGCAGGCTGACAGAGCGCATTAAATGCACCGCTCAACGTCACATCTCAGCTTGCCCGGCAGGCCCTGCCGGGCTGTTTTGCCAGCTTCGCACCTGCTTGCTTGACATGTCTCAGGACGGGTGTCGCCTGGGGGTATTTTCTGTAGGAAGTGGCTGCCATGTGGCAAACAACAGCCACTTAGTCACTTTGGAGCTTGACACCGCACTGATCGACGACGTGCGTCGTGATGAGGTGGTGTGGTGGAGTGGTTTGCCTCCGTAAGCCCCGGCAGGCCTGCCGGGACGATCCTGAGACTTGCTTCCAGAGCAAACCCAACCTTTGCCAGGCTCGCCTGCCCAGCAGAGGAGGTTCTTCCCTTAGAGATATCTTGCTTCTCTGGCTCATCTTGGTCTTCTTGATCTGCACTTTGGTCCTACCAAGAACAGGTATCTCATGCTTTGATCTGATCATGGTGTTGTAATCTTGTTCTTGCACCTGTTGGCTTACCGTCCGTGCACGAGTCAGGGGAAAACACACACCCCTGTTTGTGTTCCCCGACAGTCTACATGTTCAGCATGACTGTGTACAATATTTGACATGCGTACAAAAAAATATAAAGAGATTATGTAAGGAGAGCATGCAGAAATCTAGAGTGATGGTAACAACCAGTGGATAGATCCAAAAATAATGATAGCAGGCTGATGATAGCTTTAATTTAATAAAAAGACAGATGATGATTGCTTTACTGTCTGTTTCCCACCCAAGATGAACAACATAGACATACCCTAGGTGAACCAGATAATAGACAAAGATACTATTCATTATTGCCTTGATATGTGCCCCACAAACATTTTAAAACTCAAGTTTGAACATTAATTTGGACTTGACTTGGAGTCTAAGAGGTGAACAGGACGATAAAGTAGCAGGTAATATTAAGCAATGCATAACATAAGCAGAAACAAAAGAGTGCGACCTCTCTTGTGGACCCGTGTACTCCTCAGGTTCATCTGCTGAGTCGATGATGGTGATGCAGTTGCGATGGGTGCAGGCAGCAGGGAAGGAGATCTGAGGCAGCGAAAGACCGTCAGGAGTCGTGATGTCCGGTATGGTGGGTGCTTCTGTTGATGGAGCAGCTCAGGTGAGGTGGACGACGTCATGGCAGGAGCAGGACAAACTACACAAAGTTTTCTTCGACACCTATCCGTAACGGAAGTAATTCTGTAAGGGCTCCTTTGGCTTGCAGGATTCTAAAAATGCAAGGATAGGAAAACCACCAGAATAGGATAGGAATTCACGTGGGAAACAGAGCATTTGTAAACATAGGATTTCTGTCAACTTGGGTGTTTGGTTCACAGGAATTGGAAGAGCAGAGGAATGCAAAGAAACATGGCCAAATTAAAGTGAAACCATATGAAAGTGTGTATAGTTAGAATGTTATTCTGCCGCTAATGCACTTAGTCTTGTTTTCATGCATAGGATTTTGAAAAGTAGGTCCAGGTGGATGTTTTGCTCCATTCCTTTCAACCAAATGCATGAATAATTGAATGGTAGAGTACCATAGGAAAATTTCCTATTGCTATGTTTTTCCTTCACCTTTTCCTTTGAACCAAAATAGCCCTAATGGATCGACATGAATGTAGAGTAATAATTGATGCGACAAGTGTACAACCTCTTTGGCGTAGCCGTGTCGACCTCAGCATCACTGGGTTGGTCGCTGAAGAAGTTGCAGCAGAGGTGACTGTCGGAGGTGTGGAGGGAGATCTGAGGCGTCTATAGACGGTGTACAGGGTACTGCTCTGTTGTGATGGATAGTTCCGTCGTTGGACCAGCTCCGGCGAGACGTAAGACGTCGAGGCTGAAGCTGTACAAGACAGACATCGCTAATCTCAAGTGTGATTCTAATAGTATCTCCAATAGATGATGTAAAATACATTACCAAAAAGTGGTAGATGTAAAACTTACATCACCAAAAAACACCTGACTACAACAGATGAGGTAAAAACTGTTGACTCTGAACTTAACTGTCGAAACTGAAATTTACTGTGGAATCTGAATGTTACTGTCAAAACTGAACGCACTGGTAGCAAAGAGGCACTTCACATGTAGTTTAGGCCGCTAGAGCACTAGTAGTAGAGAAATAGTGATCTAAATCAGCAAGCAATCGACAGGGAACATAGTAGCAGATAGCAACCGGAGCAGCAGTGCCTAGAGAAGCACGTCGAACCAGAGCCAGAGCAGCAACTCGTGTAACTACAGCAGCCCATGTACCAGCATCAGCAGCGCGAGCAAGAGCAAGACCAGAGCAGAAGCACGAGCGAGGGGAAGAGCAGAGCAGCAGCGCGAGCGAGCGAGAGCCAGAGCAGCAGCAGCGCGAGCGAGCAAGAGCTGGAGCAGCAGCTTTGGCTGGTATGGACGCCGCCGTCGAGGGAGCCTCGCACTAGGGGAGAGCCACCATGGAGATGTCGCAGGCGGTGCCGACTACGAGGTAGTCGCGCCATGGGGGAGCGGGATCGAGCACCGGCGGCGCCGGGAGGTCGAGTTAAGGAGAAGTGATACGTCCATTTTGCATCATGTTTTCCTACTGTTATTTATAATGTTTTTATGCATAATAATGCTTTATGGAGTAATTCTAATGCCTTTTCTCTCATAATATGCAAGGTTTACACAAAGAGGGAGAATGCCGGCAGCTGGAATTCTGGACCTGAAAAAGCTATGTCAGAGTTACCTATTCTGCACAACTCCAAATGAGCTGAAAATTTACAGAGAATTATTTTGGAATATATAAAAAATACTGGAGCAAATAACTGCCGGAGGGGGGCACCTGGTGAGCATAAGACACCAGGGAGCGCCAGGCCCCCCAAGCGCGCCCTGGTGGGTTGTGCTCAGCCCGGCCCACCTCCGGAGCCCATCTTCTGGTATATAGGTCATTTTAACCTAGAAAAAAATCAGGAGGGGACTTTTGGGATGAAGCGTCACCGTCTCGAGGTGGAACTTGGGCAAGAGCACTTTTGCCGTCCGGCGGAGCGATTCCTTCGGGGGAACTTCCCACCCGGAGGGGAAATCAAAGCCATCGTCATCACAAACAACCCTCTCATCTTTGGGAGGGAAATCTTCATCAACATCTTCAACAGCACCATCTCCTCTCAAACCCTAGTTCATCTCTTGTGTTCAATCTTTGTACTGGAACCTCAGATTGGTACATGTGGGTGACTAGTAGTGTTGATTACATCTTGTAGTTGATTACTAGATGGTTTATTTGGTGGAAGATTATATGTTCAGATCCTATATGCTAATTAATACCCCTCTGATCTTGAGCATGATTATTATTTGTGAGTAGTTACTTTTGTTCTTGAGGTCACAGGAGAAGTCATGTTGCAAGTAATCATGTGAACTTGATATGTGTTTGATATTTTGATGATATGTATGTCGTGATTCCCTTAGTGGTGTCATGTGAACGTCGACTACATGGAACTTTACCATATTTGGGCCTAAGGGAATGCATTGTGGAGTAGTTATTAGATGATGGGTTGCTAGAGTGACAGAAGCTTAAACCCTAGTTTATGCGCTACTTCGTAAGGGACCGATTTGGATCCAAAAGTTTAATGCTATGGTTAGATTTTATCTTAATATTTTTCTCGTAGTTGCGGATGCTTGTGAGGGGGTTAATTATAAGTAGGAGGTTTGTTCAAGTAAGAACAGCACCTAAGCACCAGTCGACCCACATATCAAATTATCAAAGTAGCGAACACGAATCAAACCACCATGATGAAAGTGACATGGTGAAATTCCCGTGTACCCTCAAGAACGCTTTGCTTATCACAAGAGACCGTTTTGGCCTGTCCTTTGTCACAAAAGGATTGGGCTACCTTTCTGCACTTTATTTACCGTTATCATTACTTGTCCGTTACAAATTATCTTGCTATCAAACTACTTGTTACCGACTATTTTAGTGCTTGCAGAAAATACCTTGCTGAAAACCACTTGTCATTTCCTTCTGCTCCTCGTTGGGTTTGACACTCTTACTTATTGAAAGGACTATGATTGATCCCCTATACTTGTGGGTCATCAAGACTCTTTTTTGGCGCCGTTGCCGGGGAGTGAAGCGCTCTTGGTAAGGAAAAATTATTACTACGTGCTGAAATTTATTGTCACTTGTTACTATGGAGAACCATCCATTGAGGGGTTTGTTCGGGGTATCTTCACCTCGATTGGAAGCACAATTAGTTGCTCCTCAACCTACTGCACCTACTGAAAATATTGGTTATGAAATTCCTTTGGGTTTGATAGAACAACTGCTAGCTAATCCTTATGCAGGAGATGGAACTGAACATCCTCATATGCACTTGATATATGTGGATGAAATTTGTGGATTATTTAAGCTTGCAGGTTTATCCAGAGATGAAGCTAAGAAGAAGGTTTTCCCTTTATCTTTGAAGGGGAAAGCATTGACATTGTATAGGCTATGCGATGATATTGGATCTTGGAACTGGAATCAATTGAAATTGGAATTTCACCAAAAAAATTATCCTATGCATCTAGTTCATCGTGATCGGAATTATATATATATATAATTTTTGGCCTCATGAAGGAGAAAGTATCGCTATAGCTTGGGGGAGGCTTAAGTCAATGTTATATTCATGCCCCAATCATGAGCTCTCTAGAGAAATTATTATTCAGAATTTTTACGCTTGGCTTTCTCATGATGATCGATCCATGCTCGATACTTCTTGTACTGGTTCTTTTATGAAGAAGACTATTGAATTCAGGTGGGATCTTTTAGAAAGAATTAAATGCAACTCTGAAGACTGGTAACTCGATGAAGGTAAAGTGCCATGTATTAAGCTTGAATTTGATTGTGTTAAATCTTTTATGAATACCGATGCTTTTCACAAGTTTAGCACTAAATGTGGACTTGACTCTGAGATAGTAGCCTATTTTTGTGAATCTTTTGCTACTCATGTTGATCTCCCTAAGGAGAAGTGGTTTAAATATCATCCCCCTATTAAAGAATAAATTAAAGAACTGGTCATAGTCAAAGATGAAACTATTATTTATAATGATGATCCAGTTGTGCCTACTGCTTATATTGAAAAACCACCTTTCCCTGTTAGGATAAAGGAACATGCTAAGGTTTCAACTGTGGTTCACAAAAGTAATATTAAAGCACCTAAACTTGCTGAACAAGTTAAATTAGAACCTAGTGTTGCTATGGCTAAAGATCTCCTGGTAGAAAATATTGATGGGCATGTTATTTACTTCTGCGATGAAGCTGCTAGAATTGCTAAACCTGATGAAAAAGATAAACATAGACCTATTGTAGGCATGCCTGTTGTCTTAGTTAAAATAGGAGATCATTGTTATCATGGTTTATGTGATTTAGGTGCTAGCATGAGTGCTATTCCTTTTACCTTATACCAAGAAATTATGAATGACATAGCACCCGCTGAAATAGAAGACATAGATGTTACTATTAAACTTGCTAATAGACACACCATCACACCACTTGGGATTGTTAGAGAAGTTGAAGTCTTGTGTGGGAAAATAAAATACCCTACTAATTTTCTAGTTCTTGGTTCCCCACAAGATGATTTTTGTCCCATTATCTTTGGTAGACCTTTCTTGAACACTGTGGATGCTAAAATAGATTGTGAAAAACAAACTATCGGTGTTAGCTTTGGTGATGAGTCTCATGAGTTTAATCTGTCCAAGTTTAGTAGACAACCTCATAAGAAAGAATTACCTAGTAAGGATGAAATAATTGGCCTTGCTTCTATTGCTGTGCCTCCTACTGATCCACTAGAATAATATTTGTTAGGCCATGAAAATGATATGCATATGCATGAAAGAAATGAAATAGATAAAAATTTCTTTGAACAACGACCTCTGCTCAAACACCATTTGCCTATTGAAACTCTAGGAGGTCCTCCTCCACCTAAAGGTGATCCTATGTTTGAATTAAAACAATTGCCTGACACTTTGAAATATGCTTATCTTGATGAGAAAAAGATATATCCTGTTATTATTAGTGCTAACCTTTGAGAACATGAAGAAGAAAGATTATTGAAAATTCTGAAGAAGCACCGTGCTACCAATTGGATATACTCTTCATGATCTTAAGGGCATTAGTCCCTCTCTTTGTCAGCACAAGATTAATATGGAACCTGATGCTAAACCCGTTGTTGATCATCAACGACGTTTGAATCCTAAGATGAAAGAAGTGGTAAGAACTGAAATACTAAAGCTTCTGGAAGCAAGTATAATCTATCCCATAGCTGATAGTAGATGGGTAAGTCCCATTCATTGTGTCCCTAAGAAGGGAGGTATTACTGTTGTTCCTAATGATAAAAATGAACTTATTCCATAAAGAATTATTACTGGCTATAGAAAGGTAATTTATTTTAGAAAATTAAATAAAGCAACTATAAAAGGTCATTATCCTTTGCCTTTTATTAATCAAATGTTGGAAAGATTATCTAAGCACACACACTTTTGTTTTCTGGATGGATATTCTGGTTTTTCTCAAATACCTGTTTCACAACCTGATCAAGAGAAAACTACCTTTACTTGCCCATTTGGAACTTATGCTTATAGACGTATGCCTTTTGGTTTATGCAATGCACCTGCTACCTTTCAAAGATGTATGACTGTTATATTCTCTGACTTTTGTGAAAAGATTGTTGAGGTTTTCATGGATGATTTTTCTATTTATGGAACTTCTTTTGATGATTGCTTGAGCAACCTTGATCGAGTTTTGTAGAGATGTGAGCAAACTAATCTTGTCTTGAATTGGGAGAAGTGCCACTTTATGGTTAATGAAGGTATTGTCTTGGGGCATAAAATTTCTGAACGAGGTACTGAGGTGGATAAAGCTAAAGTTGATGCAATTGAGAAAATGCCATGTCCTAAAGATATTAAAGGTATTCGTAGTTTCCTTGGTCATGCTGGTTTCTATAGGAGGTTTATTAAAGACTTATGTAAAATTTCTAGGCCTCTTACAAATCTTTTACAAAAGGATGTTCCATTTGTTTTTTATGATGACTGTGTAGAAGCCTTTGAAACACTTAAGAAAGCCTTAACTTCTGCACCTATTGTTCAACCACCTGATTGGAACTTGCCTTTTGAAATTATGTGTGATGCTAGTGATTATGTTGTTGGTGTTGTTCTAGGACAAAGAGTTGATAAGAAATTAAATGTTATTCGTTATGCTAGCAAAACTCTAGATAGTGCCCAAAGAAATTATGCTACTACTGAAAAAGAATTTTTAGCAGTTGTGTTTGCTTGTGACAAATTCAGATCTTATATTGCTGATTCCAAAGTAATTGTTCACACTGATCATGCTGCTATTAAATATCTTATGGAAAAGAAAGATGCTAAACCTAGACTCATTAGGTGGGTTCTTTTGCTACAAGAATTTGATTTACATATTACTGATAGAAAAGGAGCCAAGAACCCCGTAGCTGATAACTTGTCTAGGTTAGAGAATATTCTTGATGACCCACTACCTATTGATGATAGCTTTCCTGATGAACAACTAGCTGCAATAAATGTTTCTCACAATACTCCTTGGTATGCTAATTATATTGTTGCTAAATACTTACCACCAAGTTTCACATACCAACAAAAGAAAAAAATTCTTCTATGATTTAAGACATTACTTTTGGGATGACCCACATCTTTATAAAGAAGGAGTAGATGGTATTATTAGACGTTGTGTACCTGAGCACGAACAGGAACAAATCCTACGGAAATGTCACTCTGAAGCTTATGGAGGGCATCATGCGGGAGATAGAACTGCTCACAAGGTATTGCAATCTGGTTTTATTGGCCTACTCTCTTCAAGGATGCTTGTAGGTTTGTTTTATCTTGTGATGAATGTCAACGAATTGGTAATATCGGTAAGCGTCAAGAAATGCCTATGAATTATTCACTTGTTGTTGAACCAATTGATGTTTGGGGTTTTGATTATATGGGGCCTTTTCCTTCCTCTAATAGGTATACACATATTTTGGTTGTTGTTGATTATGTTACTAAGTGGGTAGAAGCTATTCCAACTAGTAGTGCTAATCATAACACTTCCATTAAAATGCTTAAAGAAGTCATTTTCCCAAGGTTTGGAGTTCCTAGATATTTAATGACTGATGATGGTTCACACTTTATTCATGGTGCTTTCCGTAAAATGCTTGCTAAATATGATGTTAACCATAGAATTGCATCACCCTAGCATCCCCAATCTAGTGGTCAAGTTGAACTTAGCAATAGAGAAATAAAACTAATATTACAAAAACTGTTAATAGGTCATGAAAGACTTGGTCTAAGAAATTAGATGATGCACTTTGGGCATACAGAACAGCATATAAAAATCCTATGGGTATGTCTCCCTATAAAATGGTTTATGGAAAAGCTTGACATTTGCCTCTAGAGTTAGAACATAAAGCATATTGGGCAATTAAAGAACTCAACTATGATTTCAAACTTGCTGGTGAAAATAGGTTATTTGATATTAGCTCATTAGATGAATGGAGAACCCAAGCTTATGAAAATGCCAAATTATTTAAAGAAAAATTTAAAAGATGGCACGACAAAAGAATCCAAAAGCGGGAATTCAAAGTTGGAGAATATGTTCTTTTGTACAACTCTCGTTTGAGATTCTTTGCAGGAAAACTTCTCTCTAAATGGGAAGGACCATATATTATCGAGGAGGTTTATCGCTCTGGAGCTATCAAGATTAATAATGCCGAAGGTACTAACCCGAAGATGGTCAATGGGCAAAGAATTAAACACTATATCTCAGGTACACCTATTAATGTTGAAAGCAATATTATTCAAACCATGACACCTGAGGAACACATAAAATAAACCTTCCGAAACACTCTAGAATCCTGAAAAAAAGGAGGTATGTGATACGGTAAGTAAACGGACTCCAAAAAATCCACAAAAATATTTTTTGTCAGTTTTGAAATATTACAAAAATTAGGAAAATAAGAAACAACCAGGAAGGCAACCGAGGAGGGCACAAGACACCAAGGCACGCCTGCCTTGCTTGGCGTGCCCAGGTGGGTTGTGCCCACCTCGGGAACCTTCCCGACTCTGTTTTCCCCTTGTTTTCTTGTTTCCCAAGATAAAAAAATCTTTATATACCTCCCGAATGTATTGACATCCGTATCGTGGAGAAATATTCTATTTTTGTTTCTGGCTTTTTTTTGATAGATCTGAAATTATGTCGTCTCAAGACTCTGAGGGTGAGAGCTATGTTGCTGATTATATTGCAAACCCCAAGGTTTACGAAGGTGTGGAACCTTGTGGTTGGACCACGGAGGAAGAAGAATACTATGATCCGAAGGGGAAAGAGGAGACAAGCTCAGATGAAGATGAAGTTCCACTACCCCAACCCGGGGATATGCACGTGGAATTTAAGAAGTAAAGTCTCCCCAATAAAGAAAAGAAACCTAAGGTCTAGTTTATCCCTTTTCGTCTTCTGCAGGAAAACAAGCAAGAATTATGCAAAAAGATATTAATGCTGGAGCAGGAGATCAATGACTTGAAGGAGGAAAATTCCATCCTCAAGCGTAAGCTGAGGAGGAAGAGTGACACTACCTCATCACCACCACCACCATCATCTTCCCCAACAAAGGAGACTTGAGTTCATGGTATGGGCACTCCCCTTGGCTTGTGCCAAGCTTGGGGGAGGTGCCCCGGTATCGTATCACCACCACTATCTTTGCCTTTATCTATTTTAGTTTGATCTTCAGTTATCTTATGATTTAGTTGAATAAAAGTTTAGTTCGATCCTTTCTTTTTTTGAGTGCTTGCTTAGTGATCCATCTATCTATGTAATCGTGTGCGAGATATATAATAAAGAGTAGTTTGAGTTTTGTTTCTTTACTCTTATGCTTCAATAAAAAGAAAGGAAAATAAACGAAAAATATCATATGCTAATCTTATGGTAAGTAATGACATCACATAAGGAAAAAGTATAAGTGGTAAAATTTATTGGAGATTGACAAACATAGCATTAGTCAATGATGCAATTCATGAAAGAATTAATAAGGGAAGAGAATATTCACATGCAAATACACTATCATGGACATCTTTTATGATTGTGAGCCCCATTAAATATTATGTGTCAAAATTGCCGATGTTGGACAAGGAAGACAATGTAATTATTTATATTTGTTCATATTCACATAGAAGTTATATTGTCCTAGATCCTTCAACATGTGGTGGTTGCTCAATATCTTTTCTAACCAAAAAACTCCACACTAAGTAGAGATACTACTTGTGCTTCCAAAAACCGTTAAACCCAAAATCTTATTTTGAGAGTCCATCATACCTACCTATGGATTGAGTAAGATCCTTCAAGTAAGTTGTCATCGGTGCAATAAGGCAATAAAAATTGCTTCTAAATGTGTTGGATCATTTAGTGTAAGAGAAAATTGAGCGTTGTACGAACTTGTGATGGCAAAATAATAAAAGCAACAGACTGCATAATAAAGGTTGCTATCATAAGGGGCAGTACAACATGACGTTCTTTTGCATTAAGGGATTTGGCATACAAAAAAAAAAGCGCATGGCAACCCCTGCTTCCCTCTATGAAGGGCCTATCTTTTACTTTTCTATATTTACTTGTATGCAAGAGTCAAAGTATTCTTCCATATTCCTTTTATTTTTCTCTTTTTGCAAGCATCATGTGGTGAGGAAAGATCTAGGCACATATATCCAGTTGGATATGAGTGGGCATGAGTTATTATTGTTGACATCACCCTTGAGGTGAATGCGTTGGGAGGAGAAACTATAAGCCCCTATCTTTCTATGTGTCCGGTTGAAACTTTTTGTTCATGGGTATGCTGTAAGTGTTAGCAATCATAGAAGGTTAAATGATGCTTGAGTATGTGGACTTGCCTAAAGGCTCCGATAGGTGACCCTTCCTGAAAATATGATGAATTGTAGTTGCAAAGTTGACTGAGAACATAGTTTGTTGGTTTTCAATAAAGTTTATGCTTTATACTTCAATGTTGTGATGAATTGTTAATTGTCCATGAGAAGTTATATGATAAAAGTTTTGTGATAAAGTTTATGTTAAAGTTCTTTGTTGTTATAATAATAAGCATGATGCTTCTATGTCCGTATTTTGTTTTTATCGACACCTCTCTCTCTCTAAGCATGTGGGCATGTTTTTCGATTTCGGTTTTTTGCTTGAGGACAAGCGAGGTCTAAGCTTGGGGGAGTTGATACATCCATTTTGCATCATGTTTTCCTGCTATTATTTATAATGTTTTTATGCATAATAATGCTTTATGGAGTAATTCTAATGCCTTTTCTCTCATAATATGCAATGTTTACACAAAGAGGGAGATGCCGGCAGCTCGAATTCTGGACCTGGAAAAGCTATGTCAGAGTTACCTATTCTGCACATCTCCAAATGAGCTGAAAATTTTTGGAGAATTATTTTGGAATATATAAAAAATACTGGAGCAAATACTACCGAAGGGGGGCCACCTGGTGAGGACAAGACACCAGGGTGCGCCAGGCCCCCCAGGCGCGCCCTGGTGGATTGTGCTCAGCCCGGCCCACCTCCGGTGCCCATCTGCCGGTGCAACAAACCCTGGTGTATGTTGCCCGGACTGTACACATGCTCTAGAGCAAGGTTACAGCATCCAAGACAAGGCCAAGCAGAAGATATGGCTCTTTGAGAAATCAAAGGGCGGATCAAGAAGACCAAGACAAGCCAAAGAAGCAAGATATCAATAAGGAAAAACCTCCCTTGCCAGGCAGGCAAGCCTGGCAAGGTCGAGGTCACCCCGAAGACAAGTCTCAAGACTCCCCCGGAAAGCTTGCTGAGGATACCAAGGGTGGATCACCCCGCCAGGGCGCCACCGCTCCACCTCACAGCAACGCAAGTCACCTATCGGTGCGGTGTTGAGCTCCCAAGTGATTAAGTGGCTGTTATTTGGCACGTGGCAGCCATTTCTGAGGAAGATCACCCCCAGACAACACCCATCCAGAGGCGTGTCATGCAGGCAGGCGAGAAGGTGGATGAATAGCATGGCAAGGCTTGCTGGGCTCCCCCGTGATGTGACACTAAGTAGTGCATTTAATGCACCCTGTCCTGTCTACAGGGATAGGTATGATAACACTATGGCTATCTAATCACTGGATAATGACTGTTTTGCCATTGTGGTAACCCCTTGACCTATAAAAGGAGGGCCGTGGCAACCTTAGAAAGGATTCGGACCCTTGTATGCTCATACGTGCGTAGCAGCTCCCGTCCCGAGGCAACCTTGCCGGGCTCGAGCGCTGCGTCTCCACCACGGTCCTTTCATCAATCCACCAAAGCAGGAGTAGGGTTTTACACCTGCGGCAACCCGAACCTGGGTAAAAACTGCCCGTGTCATCACTATCGTGCTGCTCTATGGCCTCCTCTCTTTGTGCAACGTGCCCTTCCCCCTTGCCGAACCACAAAGGGGCCGATGGTCCCATAGGTGCCCGTGTTGAACCACGACATCTTTGGCGCGCGAGGTAGGGGGAAAGCGCTTGTGCGAACCCGAGGGTTTAAGTAGCACGTCATCTTCATCGTTGTCTTCTTCATTGACGGCTTCATCATCCATGACGCCCAAGAAAAAACGCTGCATCGCGGATTAGGAAGGAAGCGACATCGCTCCTTCGCCCGCCCTGCCCAGTTCCCATCATTTGTCTCCGCCGCGGCTGCCGCGGCGGCGGGATCAAGGGGCGATGGCGGTGTGACATCCCCGAATGGTTCAGGCAACAGGGTCATCATGCGGGCCCCGTTGGGAAAAAGGGGCAAGGCGACAAGGTACATGGTTCCTCTCTCCGCCGCTTTCACTGGTCGACGATTGAGCTACACTGGGTTCAGCATCATCGACGTCGATGAGCCCACGTGAAACTCGGATCAGCATTTGCCCTGCTATGGGAAAATCCTGAGTAGAGCGCTGGTGCGAATCCGCCGATTGACACCCCGGCAAGCATGCTTCGGCAAGGCCTTCCACGTCAGCGTGGCATTTGTGCCGACCGCCGTAAGATCGTCAAAAGTGTAAGGGGAAAGGGAGAGAAAAACCGGCCCCACCTTGCGCCATGTTTTGTCGCCCGCGAGAGATCTGTGGTCCCCTCCAGCCCTTGCCGGGGATGTGAAAATTGTAGGGTAATGCAGCAGAAAACAAAAAATTTCTGACCTACGCACCAGCCCAGGACCACTATGGAGACTGCATACAAGGTTTGATCATTTTCGTTACCGACTCGTAGCGCAACGGAAGTAGAGTCGATGACGATCGGCGGTGCAGATCCCCGCAGCTAGGATTTACAACCTCCCAACCGCGAGGATGTATACCCTCGTCTTCCCTTCGAACAGCCCTCCGGGAGGTGGTCGAACAGTCCCCCGGACGGTGTCGCGGACAGCCCTTCGGGAGGACCTTCGAAACTCGAACGGTCACTCGGACAGCCCTTCGGGAGGACTCACAGAACTTGGACCGTCACTTGGACAGCCCTTCGGGAGGCACTCACGAACAGCCCCTCGGGCACTAAGATCGAAACTACGACCTCTCTACAGAGTTGCACACATACGGTGTCATCTATCCGGCAGGGCTTCGCCGTCCAGAACTAGTTCCCACCGGAACCCAGACAGCCTTTCGGCTCTACGAAACTCTTTTCGTGGGAGGGAGAGAGAAGCCAGATCATTGCAATGGCATGTATATGTGAGAAAGAGTGAGTCTTTAGGCAGCCCCCTCCACCCCTATTTATAGGCCAAGCCCAAGGGTGGCTTCTCCAAGAAGCCAAGGGGAAAAATACCAAAGGACCCTCAAGGTGGCTTCTCCAAGAACCACCCAAAAAGCACTTTCACTATTCACGACGACATTTTTCAGCGTCCGTTCGAACTGAAAATATTTATGTGGGCTTAGAACATTTCCAGTACCCACTAAAATAATTTTCAACGCATTCTGGAACAATTCCAGATTAGTGATTTTCATCTGTGAAAAGCATCTGAAGTGGTTCCGGCAGCTTCGGAACATTTCCGGTTTTTCTTCCAGAAAATTCCCAAAAGTTTCCAGAATGATTCTGGCACCCTCCAAGAATTATCGGGCATGTGCCGAAACCAATTTGACTTTATGGTATCCTCTGAAACAACTTTTCAGTTTCACCGGAACTCATCCGGTGACCTCTCTCTGCGGAACTTTTCCGCTGTCCGAAACTTTTTCGGTGATTTTCTCTCAGACTCCCTGTCTAGTATTCAGCAGATAGATGACCCTTAAGCGTGTGACCCTATAGGTTCGGTGAAGTATAGACATGACCTGGAACCCCTTCCGATCAATGATCAACATCGGAGCCGTGGACACCCATATTGACCCCTATACCCACACGAATGAATATTCGAGTGAACCTCCAGTTGCAGTGTGCTATTCCTGTTGCTTCGCGATATGTTACAAATACCCAAGGTGAGACATGATGGCATTCCCGTGGATCAACAACTTGTCCACTATGCTAGTTACCTCGTTACCGGTATTGTTCTCTTTTCTCGTTACCGTGTTCCGGCATCCCCGTGATCAAATCACAAAGTGTCTGGCCAGACGATGATGGATACCGTAACACCGAGAGGGCCAGGAGATATCTCTCCATCGTCGGAGGAGCAAACCCCAATTTTGAGCTATCAAGTTACTTAACATACTTTCCCATGAACCCGTAAGCCGCCGTAATAGCCATCCAGTTACGGATGACGTTTAACAAACACCAAAGTTCATGAATCAAGCATGAAGAAACTCGATACTCTCATGGTCTGAGGAATCATGCAAACGTTAACCATCTCTGTGTTATTAACCATTAACTTGTGACGAAAGAATCTCATAGCATAACATCAATCGGGTCGATTCAACACAAATGTTCTTCTAACACTGTGCCCTCAAAGTTGCTGGCATAGACATGCCCATGATCAGGAAAACAGAACCATCATGCAACACTTGAGCTAGTCTTAGAGGCCAGACTAGGAATACATTTTACCATTTATTATCCCACACGTGCATATGAGTCTTCCTCCGAGCCTCGTTTTATTTGCAGACTCGAGAATCATTGCAGTTATAGCATGGAACATAAACCTAATTATGAACAGGGAGATAATCAATAACATTTATTATTGCCTCTAGGGCATATCTCCTACAAAAATGACAAGCTAAATGCTAGCCTCCTAAAGCAGACGAACATAGACAATGGCTGCTATCGGAGAATAAAAGAAGCGTGGACAAAAGCTAAGTTAACTTGCCTATTGATTTTATCTTCTGAGTTTGCATTTGCTTTCCCCTCGGTCATTCAATGTTTTCTGTATAGTTTAAGCCTTTTCGTGCAATGGCACCTTGTTGTGTTTGTCTGCGCCCCCACCTTGTTTCAAGCCAATTCAACAAGGTGGGTGGCTGCGTCAAAGGCTCCTAAGGAAAAATCTGCTGGGACTTGCCCTCGCCAGCTGAATACTAAGGACCCGCTCCTTGCAGCAATCGCAGCAGCATACTACCAGCAGGCAACCACAAGCGCACAAGAAAAAAAAGAAACTAGCCATACGGACTTCGATGGATGCAACACAGGAAGGATAGCATGCATTTAAAATTAATTAAACATCAGTTCAGCACAAGCAAGAGAAGTGCGGGATCTAAACACAAGGCATGCATGATGTTTTGATTACAGGGCAACATAGCAACATGGATGATTCGAGGCCCGACTTGGTGGCCTTATGGGGCCGTGGGGACGGAGAGGACCCTGTCGGCAAAGGGACCAGCTTTCTTCTCAGCAGCAACAACATCGGCGCCTGCCGGGAGCTTCCTGAAGCCATCAGCAAGGTTGAGTTCGGGATGGCGGTAGGCGAGGTTGCTCAAGACCATGAAGAGGGCATTGCGGGTGAGCCTTTGAGACTCGCTTTCAAAGAGAGCACCTCTTCCTTCCTCATGGGTCTTCAGCCCTTCAATCAGCTCGTTGAAGAAGAGCCCTAACTTGACGCTCGGGACCTCATGCCTGTCAACCGAGAAAACTGGCCCCTCCATGCCCATTGTTGCAATCTGGGCAGTGAGGCGCTCGGCGATGTCGACCAGGCTCTTGATCCAAAGGTCGACCTGCTCGAATTGGTTCACCAACTTGTCCTCTGCATCCTTTCAAAGGACTCTTGCGTTATCCAAATCCTTCATCAGTTGCTTCTCGCGGACCCCGCCAGATTCGATCGAGCTCTATAGGGTGTCAAGCCTCGCCTTCATATCTTCAATGGTGCCATTGGTAGTCTCGAGGTTCTGGCTCTTGGAGGAGAGCTGCGATTGCACCTCTTTCAGAAGGGTATCGGCTTTATACGTTTCCTCCTTGAGAGCCACAGTTTCCTTGGTACTCCCGGCAAGCTCCTCTGCCAGTTTAGCCACCTGTTGATCAAGATCAGCCTTGATAATGGATGCCGCGGCAAGGTCATCAGCAACCTTCTTCAGCTGAGCGGCAGAGTTAGCGGAGAGCATGTCAAAGGCCGCCTTGTGCTTTTCCTCCAGCTCCTTGGTGCATTGCTAGACAAGAGCCTCCAGTTCCTCGTCTTTGTTGTGAAGGGTGGCCTCGAGGTTCTCCTCCCGAGAGGAAATGCCCTTCTCCCTAGCATCTAGAAGCGCAATGTGTTCCACCAGATGGGCCTCCTGGGCGGCGACGTCCTCTTTCGCAATGCAGATCATCTCCTGTTGCCGCGAAAGAACCTAGAACTGCTTGCCGTGCCAATCGCGCAGCTCACTACCCTTGTCCCTCAGCTTCTGGTCCACGCAGTTGGCCGAATTACACTGCTCCTTGAGTGTCTGCCACTTCTGGCCATACCGGTTATGCATTTCCTTAACGCCCGCCACCACGGATTCCAGGAAGGACAGGTCCAAGACTGCATCAACAGAGCCATCGGTCTCTCCGACTTGTTGAGACAGTGGCGCCATGATATGCTGGATCTCCTCATCTAGTTCTGCGCTCACTGCTGCCAAAGAACCGGGGACTCCGAGACCAGGATGGGCCAGCACCAGCGCCAGTTGCCTTGAAGTTGGCTGCGGGGTCCTTGTCGAGGCGCAAACGAGGAAGGAGGGCTTATGGTTCGAAAGGGGATTTTCTTTTCAACTTATGCCCCTGACCTTGACGCGCTGCCAAAGGCTTTCTCCACTTCCTTCAGGGGCTCCTGAGCGCCCCCGGCGATGTGTTCCTACCCCTCCGCGGCGGCGATCTTGGCGGCCTCCTCAGCAGCGTCTTCCTCGATACTGGCCACCTCCTCCAACAACTCGGGCTCCTTGGCCAATGATACTGCGAGCAAAGGCAACAAGCAATTATGAGGAGGTAGAAGCATTGGAGGACCAAGGACTTGGAGCCGGATGATAAAGGAAAACAAATAAGTTACCGGGAGATGTTTGTCGTGGAAGGTCTTCAGTTTCCCCAGAAACATCAGTTGCCGGGGCATGAACGCCGCCCCCTTCCTCGGTAACTATGGCGTCGACCTGGGCGGGGCCAAACGTAGGAGTCCTCATCAGGGACCCCTCGGCTCGATTAGCAAGCAGAGTGGCCCCCTCCTGGAAGGCCCCACCATGATTGGCATCACACGGCGCGCAGGAAAACCGGAAACTGACTCAAGCATAGGTTAATGAAGAAGCAAAGAAAATCTCAAGGATGAGCGACCACAAACTCTTCGCCTGTGTACTGGATAGGGCCTACCCCGACGATGCTCGGTAGTGTGTTCGGACCAGGCCTGGGGGCTCCTGTCGGTGCAACAAACCCTGGTGTATGTTGCCCAGACTGTACACAGGCTCTAGAGCAAGGTTACAGCATCCAAGACAAGGCCAAGCAGAAGATATGGCTCTTTGAGAAATCAAAGGGCGGATCAAGAAGACCAAGACAAGCCAAAGAAGCAAGATATCAATAAGGAAAAACCTCCCTTGCCGGGTAGGCGAGCCTGGCAAGGTCGAGGTCACCCCGAAGACAAGTCTCAAGACTCCCTCGGCAAGCTTGTCGGGGATACCAAGGGCGGATCACCTCGCCAGGGCGCCACCGCTACACCTCACAGCAATGCAAGTCACCAATCGGTGCGGTGTCGAGCCCCCAAGTGATTAAGTGGCTGTTATTTGGCATGTGGCAGCCATTTCTGAGGAAGATCACCCCCAGACGACACCCGTCGAGAGACGTGTCACGCGGGCAGGCGAGAAGGTGGATGAATAGCACGGCAAGGCTTGCCGGGCTCCCCGTGATGTGACACTAAGCGGTGCATTTAATGCACCCTATCCTGTCTGCAGAGTTAGGTATGATAGCACTGTGGCTATCTAATCACTGGATAATGACTGTTTTGCCATTGTGGTAACCCTTTGACCTATAAAAGGAGGGTTGTGGCAACCTTAGAAAGGATTCAGACCCTTGTACGCTCATACACGCATAGCAGCTCCCGTCCCGAGGCAACCTTGCCGAGCTCGAGCGCTGCGTCTCCACCACGGTACTTTCATCAATCCACCAAAGCAGGAGTAGGGTTTTACGCCTCGCGGCAGCACGGACATGGGTAAAAAATGCCTGTGTCATCATTGTCGTGCTGCTCTACCGTCTCCGCTCTTTGTGCAACGTGCCCTTCCCCCTTGCCGAACCACAAAGGGGCCGATGGGCCCATAGGTGGCTGATGTTGGCTTGAACTACGTCGGTATTTCCCCAAAGAGGAAGGGATGATGCAGCACAGCAACGGTAGGTATTTCCCTCAGTGATGAGACCAAGGTTATCAAACCAGTAGGAGAACCAAGCAACACTACGTAAACAACACCTGCACACAAAGAACAAATACTTGCAACCCGACGTGTTAAAGGGGTTGTCAATCCCTTTTGGGTAACGGCGCCAGAAATTGGCACGTTGACAGGAGATAAATTATAGTAGATTGGATAAATAGATCGCGAATAAAATAAAGTGCAGCAAAATATTTTTGGGTTTTTAGAAATATAGATCTGAAAATAAAAGTGGCAAATAAATAAAAAGGCAAATAGAAAAATAGATCTGAAAATATATGATGAGAAAATAGACCCAGGGGCCGTAGATTTCACTAGTGGCTTCCCTCGAGAAAAATAGCATACGGTGGGTAAACAAATTACTGTTGGGCAATTGATAGAACTTCAAATAATTATGACAATATCCAGGCAATGATCATTATATAGGCATCACGTCCAAGATTAGTAGACCGACTCCTGCCTGCATCTACTACTATTACTCCACACATCAACCGCTATCTAGCATGCATCTAGTGTATTAAGTTCATGGAGAAATGGAGTAATGCAATAAGAACGATGACATGATGTAGACAAGATCTATTTATGTAGAAATAGACCGCATCTTGTTATCCTTAATAGAACGATACATACGTGTCGGTTCCCCTTCTGTCACTGGGATCAAGCACCGTAAGATCGAACCCATCACAAAGCACCTCTTCCCATGGCAAGAAAAATTGATCTAGTTGGCCTAACTAAACCAAAGATTCGAAGAAGAAATACGAGGTTATAAGTAATCATGCATATAAGATATCAAAAGACTCAAATAACTTTCATGGATAAAAACATAGATCTGATCATAAACTCAAAGTTCATCGGATCCCAACAAACACACCGCAAAAAGAGTTACATCAAATAGATGTCCAAGAGACCATTGTATTGAGAATCAAAAGAGAGAGAGGAAGCCATCTAGCTACTAACTACGAAGCCATAGGTCTACAATGAACTACTCACGCATCATCGGAGAGGCACCAATGAGGATGATGAACCCCACCGTGATGGTGTCTAGATTGGATCTGTGGTTTCTGGAACTTGTGGCGGCTGGAATTGATTTTCGTCGACTCCCCTAGGTTTTCTGGAATATTGGACTATTTATAGAGCAAAGAGGCGATGCGGGAAGCGGCCGAGGTGGGCACAACCCACCTGGGAGCGCCCGGTTCCCCAAGCGCGCCCTGGTGGGTTGTGCTCCCCTCGGAGCCCCCCTCAGGTACTCTCTTGGCCCATCTTGTGTATTCTGGTCCAAAAAAAATCACCAAAAAGTTTCGCCGCGTTTGGACTCCGTTTGGTATTGATTTCCTGCGAAGTAAAAAACAAGCAAAAAACAGCAACTGGCATTGGGCACTATGTCAATAGGTTAGTCCCAAAAAATGATATAAAGTTGCTATAAAATGATTGTAAAACATCCAAGAATGATAATATAACAGCATGGAACAATAAAAAATTATAGATACGTTGGAGACGTATCAGCATCCTCAAGCTTAATTCCTGCTCGTCCTCGAGTAGGTAAATGATAAAAACAGAATTTTTGATGTGGAATGCTGCCTAACATGTTCATCACATATTCTTTTCATTGTAGCATGGACATTTGGACTTTTATATGATTCAAAGCAATAGTCTAGTTTTGACATGATGATTTCAATACTCAAGCATATCAACAAGCAACCATGTCTTTCAAAATATCAACACTAAAGCGAGTTATCCCTAGCCCATTATGCTCAATCATTGATCTATTCATGAAACACACTCGCATATTAGCTACACCCAATGCTCAAGTACGATCATAGTGCCCCTTAGATGGTGCTTTATAAGAGAAGATGGAGACTCAAAATAAAATAAAAATTGCATAAAGTAAAAGAAAGGCCCTTCGCAGAGGGAAGTAGGGTTTTGTAGAGGTGCCAGAGCTCAAAGCAAAAAGTAGAGACTAAACATTTTGGGTGGCATGCTTTTCCTGTCAACGAAAACGATCAAGTAGTTCCCAATACTTTCCATGCTAGATATATCATAGGCAGTTCCCAAACAGAAAATAAAGTTTATTCCTTTTCCCACCATACTTTCACATTCCACTGCTAACCGAATCCACGGGTGCCGTCCATACCAACACTTTCTAAGGAATTTATTGTTTGACAAAATAAAGTAAATTCATTTTTCATTTCAGGACTGGGCTTCCCTAATACCTTTGACGTACTCTCGTGCAATGAAAAGTGAATAAACACTCATCTTGAGAATAACACATCTAGCATGGAAAAATATCAGCCACCCCCTACCGTTTCATGAGCGGTACGAGCACACAAAAGAGAAATTTATTTTGAAATTAGAGATGGCACATACAAATTTGCTTAGAACGGCATGTAAATATCGCATGTAGGTAGGTATAGTGGACTCATATGGCAAAACTGGTTTAAGGATTTTGGATGCACAAGTAGTGATCATACTTAGTGCAAATGAAGGCTAGCAAAAGATTGAGAAGCATCCAACCAAGAAACGAAAAATCTCATAAGCAAGCATTAAGCATAACTAACACCGAATAATGCACCACAAGAAGGATGTAATTTCATTGCATAACTATTGACTTTCGTGCTTGCATAGGGAATCACAAACCTTAACACCAATATTCTTACTAAAGCACAATTACTCATCAACATGACTCACATATTATATCAACATATTGCAAAACTATTACAAGGAATCAAGTTTATTTTGTCCAATGATCTTAATGAAAGTTTTTAGTATATCCCTCTTGAATATCTATCACTTTGGGACTAATTTCATTTGTTGCTTTGGATAGCTCAAACAAATCTAAGTGAAAAACATGAGCATAAAATTTTCTTCTCTCAAAATAATTTAAGTGAAGCAAGAGAGAATTTCTAAAAAAAATTACTAACTATCAAATAAATCTAAGTGAAGCATGAGAGCATTTCTTAAAAAATACAAAAGCACACCGTGCTCAAAAAGATATAAGTGAAGCACTGGAGCAATTCCACAGCTCATAAAGATTTAAGTGAAGCATAGAGAGCAATTCTAACAAGTCATAGCATAATTTTGGCTCTCTTAAATAGGTGTGTCCAGCAAGGATTGATGACTAAAAATAAAAAGCAAAACAAGCAAAGACTCATATCATACAAGACGCTCCAAGCAAAACTCATGATATGTGACGAATAAAAATATAGCTCCAAGTAAAATACCGATGGTGTTAGAAGAAAGAGGGGATGCCACTCGGGCATCCCCAAGCTTAATTGCTTGCTTCTATTTGGATAATGGCTTGGGGTGCCATGGGGCATCCCCAAGCTTAGGCTCTTCTTACTCCTTATTCCTTCATCCATCGTAATCTCACCCAAAACTTGAAAACTTCAATCACACAAAACTCAACAAAACCTTCGTGAGATCCGTTAGTATAAGAAAACCAATCTTTACTTTAAGTACTTTATAAAACCCATTCAAATTTTGTTCTTGCATTATATCTACTGTATTCTAACTTTACCATGGCTTATAACCTCCAATACAAACCATAGATTCATCAAAATAAGCACACAATGCAAAGAAAATAGAATCTGTAAAAAACAGAACAGTATGTAAAGATGCGAATTGTTCTCATACTTAGGTAACTCCCAAAATTCTGAAAAATTAGGACAACATAGGCAATTTGTATATAAATCTTTTGTAAAAACTTAAGAATATTTTATCGCTTATGTGAATATCTAAATTAAGTTTACTGGACACAAAAGTTTCTGTTTTCCAACAAGATCAAATCAACTATCACCAAAGCTATCCCAAAGGCTTTACTTGGCACAAACTCTAATTAAAACATAAAAAATACAATCACAACAGTAGCATAATTGTGGAAACACTCAAAAACAGAAAGAAATAGATAAAAATAAATTTTATTCATTGGGTTGCCTCCCAACAAGCGCTATTGTTTCATGCCCCTAGCTAGGCATAATTTTAATGATGCTCACATGAAAGACAAAATATTGAAGCACAAAAAGAGCATCATGAGACATATGCAAACATATTTCAGTCTAACATGCTTCCAATGCATAGGAATTTTATAAGCAAACAAATTATCAAGACAAGAAACATCTAACATATGCAAAGAAGAGGAATAAAGCATTGACGATCTCAACATAATGAGAGGTAATTTAGTAACATGAAAATTTCTACAACCACATTTTCCTCTCTCATAATAATTACATGTAGGATCATAATCAAATTCAAAGATATAGCTATCATATACAATTTTCTCTTCATGATCCACATGCATAAAAGTTTTATAATCTTCCAAGATAGTGGGATTAATATCAACTAAAGTCGTGACCTCTCCAAGCCCACTTTTATCAAAAATTTCATGAGATTGAACACTCTCCAAATATGTGGGATTATTTTTACCTAGAGTTGACACTCTTCCAAACCCACTTTCAATATTATCGCAAACATTATTATCAATAGCATATTCATCATGAGGGTTAAATAAATTTTCAAGATCGTAAGAATCATTATCACCCCAATCATGATCATTGCAATAAGTAGTGGACATAGCAATATTAGCATCCCCAAGCTTGGGGTTTTGCATATTATTAGCACAACTGACATTAATAGAATTTATAATAACATCATTGCAATCATGCTTTTCATCTAAGGAGCTATCATGAATCACTTCAAAAATTTCTTCTTTTAACACTTCATCACAATTTTCAGATTCATAAATCTCAAACAAAACTTCATAAAGATAATCTAGTGAACTCAATTCACTAGCAATTGGTTCATCATAATTGGATCTTTTGAAAAGATTAGCAAGTGGATGAGGATCCATATCAATAGATTTTTAGCAAGCAAAGATGCAAGCAAATAGAAGGCACATGGTAACACAAGCAAACATGAGATCTGACGAGAAAAAAAGCAAACAAAAAAGAAGGCGAATAAAATGGCAAATTTTTGTGAAGTGGGGGAGATGAAAACGAGAGGCAAATGGCAAATGATGTAAATTGCAAGGAGATGAGATTTGTGATTAGGAACCTGATAGATGTTGATGATGTCTCCCCGGCAACGGCGCCAGAAATTCCTTTTGATGTTGGCTTGAACTACGTCGGTATTTCCCCAAAATGCAGCACAGCAACGGTAGGTATTTCCCTTAGTGATGAGACCAAGGTTATCGAACCAGTAGGAGAACCAAGCAACACTACGTAAACAACACCTGCACACAAAGAACAAATACTTGCAACCCGACGTGTTAAAGGGGTTGTCAATCCCTTTCGGGTAACGGCACCAGAAATTGGCACATTGATGGGAGATAAATTGTAGTAGATTGGACAAATAGATCGCGAATAAAATAAAGTGCAGCAAAATATTTTTGGGTTTTTAGAAATATAGATCTGAAAATAAAAGTAGCAAATAAATAAAAAGGCAAATAGCAAAATAGATCTGAAAATATATGATGAGAAAATAGACCCGGGGGCCGTAGATTTCACTAGTGGCTTCTCTCGAGAAAATAGCATACGGTGGGTAAACAAATTACTGTTGGGCAATTGATAGAACTTCAAATAATTATGACGATATCCAGGCAATGATCATTATATAGGCATCACGTCCAAGATTAGTAGACCGACTCCTGCCTGCATCTACTACTATTACTCCACACATCGACCGCTATCCAGCATGCATCTAGTGTATTAAGTTCATGGAGAAACGGAGTAATGCAATAAGAACGATGACATGATGTAGACAAGATCTATTTATGTAGAAATAGACCCCATCTTGTTATCCTTAATAGCAACGATACATACGTGTCGGTTCCCCTTCTGTCACTGGGATCAAGCATCGTAAGATCGAACCCATCACAAAGCACCTCTTCCCATGGCAAGAAAAATCAATCTAGTTGGCCTAACTAAACCAAAGATTCGAAGAAGAAATACGAGGCTATAAGTAATCATGCATATAAGAGATCAAAAGACTCAAATAATTTTCATGGATAAAAATATAGATCTGATCATAAACTCAAAGTTCATCGGATCCCAACAAACACGCCGCAAAAAGTGTTACATGAAATAGATCTCCAAGAGACCATTGTATTGAGACTCAAAAGAGAGAGAGGAAGCCATCTAGCTACTAACTACGGACCCGTAGGTCTACAATGAACTACTCACGCATCATAAGAGAGGCACCAATGAGGATGATGAACCCCTCCGTGATGGTGTCTAGATTGGATCTGTGGTTTCTGGAACTTGCGGCGGCTGGAATTGATTTTTGTCGACTCCCCTAGGGTTTCTGGAATATAGGGGTATTTATAGAGAAAAGAGGCGGTGCGGGAAGCGGCCGAGGTGGGCACAACCCACCTGGGCGCGCCTGGGCCCCCAGGCGCGTCCTGGTGGGTTATGCTCCCCTCGGAGTCCCCCTCGGGTACTTTCTTGGCCCAACTTATGTCTTCTAGTCCAGAAAAAATCACCAAAAAGTTTCGCTGCATTTGGACTCCGTTTGGTATTGATTTCCTGCGAAGTAAAAAACAAGCAAAAAACAGCAACTGGCACTATGTCAATTGGTTAGTCCCAAAAAATGATATAAAGTTGCTATAAAATGATTGTAAATCATCCAAGAATGATAATATAACAACATGGAACAATCCAAAATTATAGATATGTTGGAGACGTATCAGCATCCCCAAGCTTAATTCCTGCTCGTCCTCGAGTAGGTAAATGATAAAAATAGAATTTTTGATGTGGAATGCTGCCTAACATGTTCATCACATATTCTTTTCTTTGTAGCATGGACATTTGGACTTTTATATGATTCAAAGCAATAGTCTAGTTTTGACTTGAAGATTTCAATACTCAAGCATATCAACAAGCAACCATGTCTTTCAAAATATCAACACTAAAGCGAGTTATCCCTAGCCCATTATGCTCAATCATTGATCCATTCTTGAAACACACTCATATATTAGCTACACCCAATGCTCAAGTATGATCATAGTGCCCCTTAGTTGGTGCTTTATAAGAGAAGATGGAGACTCAAACTAAAATAAAAATTGCATGAAGTAAAAGAAAGGCCCTTCGCAGACGGAAGTAGGGATTTGTAGAGGAGCCAGAGCTCAAAGCGAAAAAAGTAGAGACAAAACATTTTGGGTGGCATGCTTTTCCTGTCAACGAAAACGATCGAGTAGTTCCCAATACTTTCCATGCTAGATATATCATAGGCGGTTCCCAAACAGAAAATAAAGTTTATTCTTTTTTCCACCATACTTTCACATTCCACGGCTAACCGAATCCGCGGGTGCCGTCCATACCAACACTTTCTAAGGAATTTATTATTTGACAACATAAAGTAAATTCATTTTTCATTTCGGGACTAGGAATCCCTAATCCCTTTGCCGTACTGTCGTGCAATAACAAGTGAATAAACACTCATCTTGAGAATAACACATCTAGCATGGAAAAATATCAGCCACCCCCTACCGTTTCATGAGCGGTACGAGCACACAAAAGTGAAATTTATTTTGAAATTAGTGATGGCACATACAAATTTGCTTAGAACGGTATGGAAATACCGCATGTAGGTAGGTATAGTGGACTCATATGGCAAAACTGGTTTAAGGATTTTGGATGCACAAGTAGTGATCATACTTAGTGCAAATGAAGGCTAGCAAAAGATTGAGAAGCATCCAACCAAGAAACGAAAAATCTCATAAGCGAGCATTAAGTATAACTAACATCGAATAATGCACCACAAGTAGGATGTAATTTCATTGCATAACTATTGACTTTCATGCTTGCATAGGGAATCACAAACCTTAACACCAATATTCTTACTAAAGCACAATTACTCATCAACATGACTCACATATTATATCAACATATCGCAAAACTATTAAAAGGAATCAAGTTTATTTTTTCCAATGATCTTCATGAAAGTTTTTATTACATCCCTATTGAATATCTATCACTTTGGGACTAATTTCATTTTTGCTTTTGATAGCTCAAACAAATCTAAGTGAAGAACATGAGAATAAAATTTTCTTCTCTCAAAATAATTTAAGTGAAGCAAGAGAGAATTTCTAAAAAAAATACTAACTCTCAAATAAATCTAAGTGAAGCATGAGAGCATTTCTTCAAAAATACTAAAGCACACCGTGCTCAAAAAGATATAAGTGAAGCACTAGAGCAATTCCATATCTCATAAAGATTTAAGTGAAGCATAGAGAGCAATTCTAACAAGTCATAGCATAATTTTGGCTCTCTCAAATAGGTGTGTCCATCAAGGATTCATGACTAAAAATAAAAAGCAAAACAAGGAAAGACTCATATCATACAAGACGCTCCAAGCAAAACTCATGATATGTGACGGATAAAAATATAGCTCCAAGTAAAATACCGATGGTCGTTAGAAGAAAGAGGGGATGCCACTCGGGCATCCCCAAGCTTAGTTGCTTGCTTCTCTTTGGATAATGGCTTGGGGTGCCATGGGGCATCCCCAAGCTTAGGCTCTTCTTACTCCTTATTCCTTCATCCATCATAATCTCACCCAAAACTTGAAAACTTCAATCACACAAAACTCAACAAAACCTTCGTGAGATCCGTTAGTATAAGAAAACCAATCTTTACTTTAAGTACTGTAGAAAACCCATTGAAATTTTGTTCTTGCATTATATCTACTGTATTCTAACTTTACCATGGCTTATAACCTCCAATACAAACCATAGATTCATCAAAATAAGCACACAATGCAAAGAAAATAGAATCTGTCAAAAACAGAACAGTATGTAAATATGCGAATTGTTCTCATACTTAGGTAACTCCCAAAATTCTGCAAATTGACTACAACATACGCAATTTGTATATAAATCATTTGTAAAAACTTCAGAATATTTTGTCCCTTATGTGAATATCTAAAATTATTTTACTGGACACAAAAGTTTCTATTTTCCAACAAGATCAAATCAACTATCACCAAGGCAAATGGCAAATGATGTAAATTGCAAGGAGATGAGATTTGTGATTAGGAACCTGACAGATGTTGATGATGTCTCCCCTGGAATAGCGCCAGAAATTCCTTTTGATGTTGGCTTGAACTACGTCGGTATTTCCACAATGAGGAAGGGATGATGCAGCACAACAACGGTAGGTATTTCCCTCAGTGATGAGACCAAGGTTATCGAACCAGTAAGAGAACCAAGCAACACTACGTAAGCAGCACCTGCACACAAAGAACAAATACTTGCAACCCGGCATGTTAAAGGGGTTGTCAATCCCTTTCGGGTAACGGCGCCAGAAATTGGCACGTTGACGGGAGATAAATTGTAGTAGATTGGATAAATAGATCGCGAATAAAATAAAGTGCAGCAAAATATTTTTGGGTTTTTAGAAATATAGATCTGAAAATAAAAGTGGCAAATAAATAAAAAGGCAAATAGCAAAATAGATCTGAAAATATATGATGAGAAATAGACCCGGGGGCCGTAGATTTCACTAGTGGCTTCTCTCGAGAAATAGCATACGGTGGGTAAACAAATTACTGTTGGGCAATTGATAGAACTTCAAATAATTATGACGATATCCAGGCAATGATCATTATATAGGCATCACATCCAAGATTAGTAGACCGACTCCTACCTGCATCTACTACTACTACTCCACACATCGACCGCTATCCAGCATGCATCTAGTGTATTAAGTTCATGGAGAAACGGAGTAATGCAATAAGAACGATGACATGATGTAGACAAGATCTATTTATGTAGAAATAGACCCCATCTTGTTATCCTTAATAGCAACGATACATACGTGTCGGTTCCCCTTCTGTCACTGGGATCAAGCACCGTAAGATCGAACCCATCACAAAGCACCTCTTCCCATGGCAAGAAAAATCGATCTAGTTGGCCTAACTAAACCAAAGATTTGAAGAAGAAATATGAGGCTATAAGTAATCATGCATATAAGAGATCAAAAGACTCAAATAACTTTCATGGATAAAACACATAGATCTGATCATAAACTCAAAGTTCATCGGATCCCAACAAACACACCGTAAAAAGAGTTACATCAAATAGATCTCCAAGAGACCATTGTATTGAGAATCAAAAGAGAGAGAGGAAGCCATCTAGCTACTAACTACGGAGCCGTAGGTCTACAATGAACTACTCACGCATCATCGGAGAGGCACCAATGAGGATGATGAAACCCTCCATGATGGTGTCAAGATTGGATCTGTGGTTTCTGGAACTTGCGGCGGCTGGAATTGATTTTCGTCGACTCCCCCAGGGTTTTTGCAATATTGGGGTATTTATAAAGCAAAGAGGCGGTGTGGGAAGAGGCCGAGGTGGGCACAACCCACCTGGGCGCACCTGGGCCCCCAGGCGTGCCCTGGTGGGTTGTGCTCCCCTCGGAGCCCCCCTCAGGTACTTTCTTGGCCCAACTTGTGTCTTCTGGTCCAGAAAAAATCACCAAAAAGTTTCGTTGCGTTTGGACTCCGTTTGGTATTGATTTCCTGCGAAGTAAAAAACAAGCAAAAAACAGCAACTGGCATTGGGCACTATGTCAATAGGTTAGTCCCAAAAAATAATATAAATTTGCTATAAAATGATTGCAAAACATCCAAGAATGATAATATAACAGCATGGAACAATAAAAAATTATAGATACGTTGGAGACATATCAGTGGCCACGTTGAACCACGACACCATCTTCTGGTATATAGGTCATTTTGGCCTAGAAAAAATTAGGAGGGGACTTTCGGGACGAAGCGCCTCCGTCTCGAGGCGGAACTTGGGCAGGAGCACTTTTGTCCTATGGCGGAGCGATTCCGCCAGGGGAACTTCCCTCCCGAAGGGGGAAATTGAAGCCATCGTCATCACCAACAACCCTCTATCTTCGGGAGGGCAATCTTCATCGACATCTTCAACAGCACCATCTCCTCTCAAACCCTAGTTCATCTCTTGTGTTCAATCTTTGTACTGGAGCCTCAGATTGGTACCAGTGGGTGACTAGTAGTGTTGATTACATCTTGTAGTTGATTACTATATGGTTTATTTGGTGGAAGATTATATGTTCAGATCCATTATGCGAATTAATACCCCTCTGATCTTGAGCATAATTATTATCTGTGAGTAGTTACTTTTGTTCTTGAGGTCATGGGAGAAGTCATGTTGCAAGTAATCATATGAACTTGATATGAGTGCGATATTTTGATGATATGTATGTTGTCATTCCCTTAGTGGTGTCATGTGAACGTAGACTACATCTCACTTCACCATATTTGGGCCTAAGGGAATGCATTGTGGAGTAGTTATTAGATGATGGGTTGCTAGAGTGACAGAAGCTTAAACCCTAGTTTATGCGCTACTTTGTAAGGGACCGATTTGGATCCAAAAGTTTAATGCTATTGTTAGATTTTTAACTTAATACTTTTCTCGTAGTTGCAGATGCTTGCGAGGGGTTAATAATAAGTCGGAGGTTTATTCAAGTCAGAACAGCACCTAAGCACCGGTCCACCCACATATCAAATTATCAAAGTAGCGAACACGAATCAAACCAACATGATTAATGTGACATGGTGAAATTCCCGTGTACCCTCAAGACGCTTTGCTTATCATAAGAGACCGTTTTGGCCTGTCCTTTGTCACAAAAGGATTGGGCTACCTTGCTGCACTTTATTTACCATTACCGTTACTTGTCCGTTACAAATTATCTTGCTATCAAACTACTTGTTACCGACTATTTTAGTGCTTGTAGAAAATACCTTGCTGAAAACCACTTGTCATTTCCTTCTGCTCCTCGTTGGGTTCAACACTCTTACTTATCAAAAGGACTATGATTGATCCCCTATACTTGTGGGTCATCAAGAAGGTGCGATGCGATGAGTGTACAACCTCTTTGGTGGCGCCGAGTAGGCATCGGCTTCGTCCGAGGAGTCGGCGAGGATGTTGCGGTTCTGGTGGAGTAGGTTAAGGCGGCGCCGTGGGGATGGCGCAGCCGCGATAGACTAGGCGATCGTCGAAGCAACTCCTTGGAGGTGGAGGACGGGGCGGCTGAACCGGTGGGACGACGAGATCGATGACGGATCCTCGTCCGGGGTAGTAGATGAGGGACGTCGAGCTGTTGCGCTGGACGACGTCGTCCGAGAAGAGGCTCCTGCTCGGCAGCGGTGGGGTGGCGGACGGCGAAGGGTGGGGTTTCGCGGCTGGAGCAGAGAGGTTATGGTGGCCTGGGTTTTTGAATGGCGAAAAGGAGGTGATGGGAGAGGGCAACCATGACTTAGGGACGCGCTTGTCCAAAATGTAGGGTGTGTTACGAAAGTACCCCCACCGATTTGAACTAGCGGCCCTTTCGGCTCAGGGTTAGAAGGGGGATTTCGCGTGTCGGGATTTGGCAGCTGGAGGGAGTTTTCGCGCGCATTGTAATTTTAGGATAGCAAGGCGCGGGTTGTGAAGGCGCGAGTTTTTGGAGCACAAAGAGACAAAGCGATATCTGAATTTTCGGGATAACAAGGCGCGGATTGAAATTTCGGGACAAGCCTAACGTGTAATAATGTACGTACCAAATCAATTCGCACTTCCCTCGACGAAAAAAACAAAAACAAAAACTATTTGCACCACACAAAGGGAGAGTCTTGTCCCGTTTTACTATACAAATGCTATTCAAAACTATGAATCCTTGTTATGTCCAATTAATTTTTTTTGCTACTCGTATAATGCATGTAACCTACTCATACGAACATTTTAGTGCATACCAAATGTATATACTACCACTGCAATTCGAACTAAATTTGAATCTGTTTCTCTATTTGAATAAGAATCTACAATCATGATTGTTGCCAAGTTAAACCATCATCTGTATATTATCTTAACAACACACCACATGATTACTATAGAGTTAGATATGAACTATGTGTACTATATGAACTCGAATTCAAAATTTTGAATCCACTTGATGTTGATTCCAAATAATAGTACATTTGAAGTGCTAGCTAGATGTTCATAATCTAAACCATGTTTGATATGTATAATGTGTTTATCACACAATGTATAGTGCCCCGCCCCCTACATTATGACAAGTATTTAGCCCTGAGCTGCAAAAGCCACAAATTATCACAAATTCAAAAAAAAAAGTTATGTAGTATAACATGTTCATAACCACACCATGCGTAGCACCATTATAATCATGCAAGCGTGGGTTTAGAAAACTATGATCTCTTATTCAAATATCCGAATCCACTTCTATAAAAAATATGATGTATGTTAGTCTTTTACACCCACACAATCCTCTTCTCTTTGTAGCTAGCACTAACTTTCTCTCGTGCATGTACACGCCCGCCTCACCGTCGCCCTCCCTCAGCATTCTCTCCATCAAGCACATTTGTTATTTCTCTTTAGGTCGTTATCCCACGATGTTTGTAGGTCTCCCCAGCCCCTTCTTTCCAGCACACACCAATCGATATACATCTCTAGCCAGGTATGCCTACCACAAACACACGCTTTCCCTTGTCTCTTCTCACCGTCCACGCACTGATCGATGTATATCACTAGTTATGTCTCTCACTTTCTCGGGCACACGACGATTGATTTACCTATCTAGTTAAGTCTGCTTACGACACACATATCGTCCCCCCTCATCATCCATGCATGCCTCCCGACCCGTCTCACACGCACGTGCACACACAGACATGCACCCCCTCTCTTATTGTTATTGCAGTCGTACCCTCCGTTTGTCTAGTAGGCCTCTCCCACCATCTATGAGAAGCAACTCCACCACCAACCCTCCCACACTCTAGCTTTGTCTCTCTCCCTACCTTGTTCCTCTCCTACACATATGCATGGATGCCGATCGATCTCCCTCAATACATAGCTAGGTCTCTCTCCTCCACACATATACCAGTCGATCTACCTCTCTATAGTTAGGTCTCTGCCCCCCCCCCCCCCCCCCCCCACACACACACCAATAGTCGAACATTGTAGGTAGGTATCCATGCCACACAGACAAAATGCAGCTCTCCCATCTCACGTTCCAGTAGGCCAGCCGCCCTATATCTTTGACATGGGCACACACAATTTCGCTGGCTCTCTTTATCGATCGCATGTCAGTACACTTCATCCCTCTCTTTGATACTATCGATATGTCACGCTGATGATCCCTCCACTCTCTTCTCATGGATCGCCCCCACTATATATACCCCTACATAGTGTGCGAATAACTCTGAAAGGTGGTCATTGGATGAAGCCAATCCGACGGTGCAGAGATGGCAAATCCGAGCACTACTGGCTGTTGGATATCATCTACATGCCACCAGATTCTGCCACATGTACAATCTAGAAGACTCCATGGTTGAACTTAAGCATAATGCACAAACCTCAAAACAAAAGCACTTCTCCTTTGTTCTAGAATCTTCTATATCATAATTACCCAAACTTTTTTCCTAAAAGAATTGCCATTATTTGTTTTTACTTTATGCTTTACAATGCACAAATCCATGAATCTTAAAATAGATTAACTTTTTTTATAAAACTAATTGATTTTGAATGAGATGAACTATAAGAATTAAACCAACATCTACATCATGCATATATGACTCAAAGCTTACATGCTATAGTCTGGTATTTATTCATAATTTGATTGCCAAATATCATGCGTGCAATGCACGTGTACCTTACTAGTATGATATATCTACACACACTGCATATGTTATAATTTTTGTTTGAGATATCATCGACACATATTTCCTGTCTATCTGTCACACACCCCCAAAATAACACTCACGAACCCACACACCATCTCTCTCTAGGTTTGTATCTCTCTCACACACACCCACGTAGGTGGTGTACGTACACGAAGAGAATAGGTGCACGCACGACGCACATACTCACGTCTCGTTCCCAGCCACACCCGCGCGGGTACACGGCGGAGCTCATTTCTGTACGAGAAGGCAGCCCACGTGCTAATTTGTGAGCGTGTAGCGGTTGTTTACTTGATGGATGGTCGTGCACCACACGTGCACGAAACAAAGTTCGACTTGATGCGTTGGCATGTTATTATTAAAAATAGTTATATTGCTCAATGGCACATACACAATATAAACAATTGTTATCGAGAAAAAAGTAATCCGCTCCACTATATACAATGGAGCTTGCCTGCTGGGGTTGGTCTGTCTTCACACTCTTCCACACAAGACGGCAGTGGTCTCCCTCTCTCTCTCTTCGCTGGTCAATGATCCGGCCCGATCCCGTCCGCCGGCGGAAAGGGAGGACGTGCATCGTTGCTTCGTTTGATGGCGTCGAGGCAGCACGTCCCGACCTGCGGTACCCGTCGTTCTCTGTGACCAATCTCTGGTGCGGTAGGGCAGATCCCGCTGGCCGGCGCCCTCCTAGTTACATCCCGACTACCCCTAGGTACAGCTTCCTCCCCTCCGGCCTTACTCCACAGCCCATCTTCCCACGTCGTTGCATGTGTAAAATCCTGCATGTGGATCTTCCCTAGTTCTTTTCCCAAAATGTAGCTCGGCCGGCATACTTTCCATGTTGCAATCTCGTCCTCACACCCTTTTAGATAAACAATTGTGCTGCTATCTTCCCTTAGGACAAGGAATATGCTTTTTTTGTTGGTGTATGTGTCTTCAACTGTTATTGGCCAGTAATTGTTTCCTTTCTACCTCTTTTGCAAACTGGGCTATCCATTTCACCTCGTTGCTATTGCGACCTTTTGGTGAACTGCACAAATCACTTTTTTCTTAAGAGTGTTTTGTGCAGTTTTGCTGAAATGTCACACGAGCAACGTTTCTACATTTCAGTGGGACTGCACAAAGGGAGATTGGTTTAGCTCTATCCTCCTCATCCAACTCCGAGGCTAATCTTCTCCAACTATTTGCTTAATCTTCTCCAACTAGTTAGTCTTAAGACAGACTATAAAGGTGACCTGCTTCTATTTGTGTGTTTATTGTTTCATCAACAGTCCTCTATTATTGTAATCACACTTACTCAATATCTTTGGAACAGGGACGCTCAGCTCTATTTTAGTGGATCTGCACAAAATGATCGGAATGTTCCATGCTCATGACAGCTACTTTTTTCCAAACATGTCTTGTTGATATAGACAGAGCTGCGGGAAACTTGCTGCCAATGAAAGCATGGATCAATTTTAATTTTTTCTTTATAACACCTTCTTGCAACTTTGTCTTCAGTTGTGATGTAAATATTAGCTCTGATATGCTAATCATTGAGATGCAACAGCAAGGAAGTTAGTTTTTTAATTTTTTGCGAAAGAGCATGGATGTTAGTTTCCTTTCTATTTGATTGATGTTGTAACGAGACAACCTTCCAGCTGGCAAGACACATGAAACAAAAGCTGAAAGCTTCAAAGCATTGCACAATTTCATGTCGCTAGAAAATTATGTGTACGTCAATTATGTAAACAAATGCTAGAAGCTTGGTAACATTGCCAGAAGCCATTCAGCATCCGGGTCCATGTGCCATGCACCAAATAGTGCACAACCGCATGGGAGACTCAGCCCGGTCGTCGCGCCGCACCAATAGTGAGTAGTAGTAATGAGCAGTCAAATCATAAGCCCCACCTTTCCCACAGTAAGTTGCTCGGACGAAGCAACCATCAATACACTCTTCTTTGAATCCGCTCCTACTAACCAAGTGCGCGTATGGCATGTCGGTAAACGCGCTTCCTCTTGGCATATCACTGACATGTGGGACCGGAGTGTGAGCAAACTGATCTCAATTGATGGCAAAATGGCCAACCGGCCTCTCCTTGAGAGATACGAGGAGCAAGAACCCAGACGGGCTTGGTGTCACACGGAGGCCAAGAAATATTAGAGCATGGTTGATCGATGTCATCATTACATGTTCGATGTTTTTTGAATAGTACCACTTCTTTGGGTTGTCGTTTTCCGCACTTCTCCAGAATAAATGTGTACTTTATCACAGACTAAAATAAAATAAGAGTGCAGACGCTCCACCATGCGGTTCCTAGTACCTGGATACTACTAGTAAGTAGTACTACTAAACCTTGCGCTTGGCTCCTTGCCTCTTCGGGAAGTCGAACAATGATGGTACTACAGTGTATGCCTCTGGCAATCTGACACCGGATGAACTGGTGCACATCCACCGCCTGGGCGAGGGAGAGGTTGCATTAGCCAAAAGCTTCTACTCATCCTGCGAGCCACCACGCTTGTGGTAGACGGAGAGGGCGTAGTATAATAAGCAAGCTTCACCTCGTCCTGCAAGCTTCTCCTTGTTCTGCGAGTTGATGGGACACAACAAGGTAGTGCTAGTCCGTACTATCTCCTTTCTGGTTAATATGGCTTATTTTTTTGGTGGGTAAATGAGAGAGCTTTATTCGTATAAAAGCATTCTTAGGACAATCAGCCAAGAGACTGGTCACTAGGAAGCTAGGTGTTTCATCAAGCCAGCTCTCGGTCACATTCAAAGTGCAAGCATGCTTCGCACAAAGATGCGCCGGAAGGTTTTCTGTCCTGTTTACATGCTAAATAACAAAAGAAGAGAAATTATTACTAAGCTCTCGTATTTCTAACAGGATAGGAGCCAGAATTAAGCGAGAATTGTGGCGACTGTTCCAGAGTGTCACCAACTCCATGCGATCAACTTCCATTATCACATGCGAGAACCCTCGAAGAGAAGCAAATGTGTTGAAGATTGCTTTCTCATAGATTAAAATAAAATAAGAGTGCAAATGCTCCACCATGCGGTTCCTTGTAGTACCTGGATAGTACTAGTACTAGGAGTACGTAATACTCGTAGTACTAGTAAACCTTGCGCTTGGCTCTTCGCGTCTTTGGGAAGTCGAACAATCATGGTACTACAGTGTATGCTTCTAGCAATCTGACACCAAATTAACTGTTGCACGTCTACTGCCTGAGCGAGGGAGAGCTTGCATTAGTCAAAAGTTTCTCCTTTTCCTGCGAGCCACCGCGCGCAAGCTTCTCCTCGTCCTGCAAGCTTCTCCTCGTTCTGCAAGTTGACGGGACACAACAAAGTAATGCTAGTCCATACTGCCTCCTTTCCGGTTAATATGCTTAATTTGAAACAAGGTAAATACAGTGGCAGTCACTGTATATTTGTAAAAATACGGTCAGCGTACTTCATAATACGCTCATTGCGGTCAATATAATACATTTTCCGGTGTTTATATGGTCACTAGTTCACCCCTGGCTGAGTACGTGTGTGCATGCACATGTAGGTTGAGCACTTGACCATGAGCGTGTGTGTTCCATCGTGTGCTCGGGCATGCATGCATTAGGGCGTCGCATGCATTTTTGTGTGTATGTGTACGTGTGATTATTGCATGCATGCACGAGGTTGTAGTCCCTCACATTCACATGTTCATATTTCAAAGCTTTGTCAAAACGTTGCATGCAAGGTTTTCTCATGCGTTGTTCACGCATGCATTATTGCCAATATTAATACGTTGGTAAAGACAATTTCTTGAGGAAAAACGAGCCCATGAATTGAGTACAAAGGGGACCAATAAACCGGGACGGAGGGAGTAATAGTACTAAACCGGAAGGAGGGAGTTGGTATGTAATAATTGGCGCCCGGAGCCTCAGCCAATGGTTCTTGTTACTCCCTCATTTCCGGTCTATTATAGGGCTTAATTTGAAAATCTCTTCAACCAAGGTATAGATGATGAATGGTGGAATTAATTCCATAGTTTGCAAAAGTACTTAATTAGTACTCTCGTTTTTCTCAAAATTTTGTGTATACCAATGCATTAATTACACCACATGCATGCATGGCCACTTAATGACCAAGGACTTCTACATGCATTGGTGAGTTTTTCTTCATCCTTGCATGCAGTGATTTAATACACCTTGAAACAAGAAACGAGGTGAAAGTTAATGCACCGCGTCAGTGTTTTGGGATTATCTGGTTTTTGTAAGATGACTTATACACCTAGATAGGGGGAGTAGTAGAACTGAGACTTACAAAACGGAAAACAAACTTTTTGAGATGAGCCCTATAAACTGGAAAGGAGGGAGCATTGGACAGGATGTGCGTAGAGGCATTTTGTTCCCCATCGGTCAGAGAAAACTATTCATCCATTGTTCACAGTGGAGTGACAATACATGGCTTACTCTGCAATGATATCATGTCATGTGGGACATCCAGCATCTGGGTCCACGTGTCATGCAAGAAAATAGAGATAAGTACAAGTGAGACTCGGGACCGGTCATACGCATAGGGGGAGTATGTGTAGGGGCCGCGGTAATATGACTAAATGAGCAGCCAACTCACACAGTAAGTTGGTCGGACGAAGCAACCATCATTTCACTCTTCAATGACACGTATGCAATATAAAAAAGGTTGATATGGAGAGAAAAAGAAAACCGCTCCACTATATATACACTAGCAGGAGCCTAAGCTACAAGCCTGCTTGCTTGGGTTGCTCTCTTCACACTCTCTCGCATAGAACAACGGTGGCCACACCACTGGTCACTTATCCGGCCTGATCCCGCCGCCGGGGGAAGGGGAGGATTTCTACATAGACGCGGTTGGCAACGGCGAGGGAGAATACCCACTGTCGGTGCGTCCCGATCGGGGGTCCCCACGGTATGGGCTGATGCCGCCTCCCACCGGCCTTCTAGCTACATCCCCGACGTCCCGAGTAGTACAACTTCCTTTTGGAGCCGGCTTGCTCCATTGCCGCAGCTCCCCACGTAGCTCCATCTCCATGTGGATCTTTCTCTAATTCTACCAGCTTCTATTTGTGATGAGTTTATGTCTCATGAACTAGTGACACTACTATTATTCTAATCACACTTCTTCAATATCTTTGCCAATAGGGATGCTCAACTTGATTTTAGTGGAACTGCACAAAAGCATCGTATGATCCGAGGGTGCCAGGCTTCTTTCCTTCGACGGGTTCTACCTAGCCAGGAAATTAAATCATGTTTAGGGTTTTGGGTTTAAGGCCTAGAGACTGCTTCAATAGTTTTTTTGTACACACTCTCACAACTTTTGTCTTTAGTTGTGAAGTAAATATTGGCTATGATCTGTGAATCATTGAGATGCATCAGCATGCGTGTTAGTTTTCCTTTATTTTTGATGGAATGTTGTAACGAGGCAACCTTGGAGTCAGGATACGTACATGAAACAAAATCTGAAAGCTTCGTACTCCCTCTGGTCCTTTTTTGTATGCGTATAAGGCTACTCATAGTGGGGAGTATCATATACTAGTATCATGTATTGATACTAGTGTATGATACTATCTTCATAGTGCATAGTATCAGAGATGATCATATTTATTGCCATGCATGACACAAAGTAGCATAACATTCAACATGATACGGTATCTACCTATGTTACTCTAACGCTCCCTTTGTTCTTTAATTCTCTACCACATCAGCGCGTTTGCTATTCCCAAGTGCATGATACCGGCTAAGAGCAAGTACAATAGTGGGCTACAAGCCTGCTTACATGGCACTTTTGCCCATGTGGATGAGAGAGACGAGAAAAAAGTGAAGGAGTGGGCTCTCATGCGAGAGCCCGCCTCTACGTGTGCTCCTAGGTAAAAGCATTTAATGGGAGGAAAGAGATAGAGAGAAGGTTGAAAAAAGTTATGAACTTATAGCCAATCTTATAGTCAGCTCTATTGTATGAGTAGTTAATAATGCTAACTTTAGATGACATGGCATGTTCATATAGCCATCAGCTGGCTATACTATTAACCATGCTCTAAGATACCACCACTAGTCCACTATGGCCAGCCTAAGAAAATCTCACTTTTCCCGCAATTGTCTGCGCCTTAGCATCTTTGTGCTGCTCTTTCCAATAGTACTACCGCACACGCAGCCACAATAATTCCCATCTCGCTCTCTCATATTCCTCGTCCCTTCCTAAGAGCAAGTATAATAAGGTGACATAGGCGGGCTGCAAGCCTTTAAATATTGTATCTTTGCTGAGTTGGATGAGAGAGAACAGGAGAGTGAAGAGAAGCGGGTTGTAGATTTACAGCCGGCTATAACACGGGCTGCAAGAAGCTACTACCTCCATAATACAAATCCAACAATATAATTTTTGTTAACATGCACTAAAAATTTGTCAGTTAAATCTTTGGTCAAAAATTAGCATAAATTACATAGGGGACTAATAAACCAGGACGGAGGTAGTATGTGAGAGTGTATGGTGGGTCATGTGGTAAAATGTAGTACTCTCTTGTAGCCCATTACTATACATGACTATTTTACATTGGCCACTAACAGTAATCGAGGCAATAGTACTTTCTTGTATAAGGGAATGGAGGGAGTAGTACTTTCTTTTAGCCCATTACTATACATGTTGACTATTACATTGGCTATAGATGACATGGCAACATGTTAGCCATCAACCGACTATATTATTAACCATGCTTAAGGCATGCTTGCACACAGAGAGAGAGAGAGTCACGTTGCATGCATGCAAAACCGAAGAGAGAGAGCTGCATGCAGATAGATCTAGTGAGCCTGCATCCAGAGAGATGGAGAGAGGAGTAATTGTTTGTGAGAATTGAGTACTTTGCATGCGCGTAACTGCCCAGCATTTCCTGCATAGCAAATCCGGGGGCAAAATAGTCTATACACTCCGGTGTATAGTAATTTCTTCTTGGCATGCGGGCTGCTACATAGTACTACTATACCACAGTGTGTTTCTTAAATGCAAAGAAAAAAGGACCGGAGGTGTCGCACGATGTCCAAGGAATATGGTGATAGTGGGAAGTGGGCCATGTACTCACTGGGCTGCCGTGTTTCATACTCCGCCGATGTAAGAGTGGAGAAAGTTAGTTTTATCACAGAATAAATAAATAAGAGTGCAGACGCTCTACGACACTCTACTGCCGCAGTAATAGTGACCAATGAGCTATCAAATCACATAGACCCGACAGTTAGTTGGACGGAAGAAGCAAACTATCACTCTTCGTTGAATCCACTTCTCCCTCATGCAGTACAGTATTCTTTTGGAAACCAACGTTTTGTTTCGTTGGATCGCGCCATCGAGCAAAACCAACGTTTAAATCATGTCTGTCGCATTTGTGTCTCACCCTCCTCCACCCCACATGGTCGATCGGCATGCCACTCACCGCAAACCGAGTATACGCAAACTTTCCCGCCTGCTTGTCGATGGATCGCGCCATGGAGTACTAGCACTACTGGAAGAGATAGACGAAGAGGGGGAGGACAGCTAGCTGTAGCACGGACTCCCAAGAACTTTTTACATGCATGTTGTGGCCGGCCGTGGTGACGTTTGAACGTGGAGCGGTCACATGCATCGGGAAGTGGCGTGGGCGGCGCTCTCTCGGCCGGCGCGCCGCTTCAATGTCGGCGCCAGTGAGAGGTCGCGTCCACTCTGGCCAGGAATGAATGCGGCCCTGACCATTTCAGGTGGGAAGTGCACGCGGGTGATGAAGAGGGTTCGGGTTGGCCACGGTGGTCAGGAGCGAGCGTGGTAGCGGTCCGGACGGCCGCAAACGAGAGGTGCTGGACGTACGTAAATAATGTGCCACTTGGACAAATATGATTGGAGTTGGAGATGGAGATGGAGATGAAAGTAAGAATTTTACGTAAACACGGATATGTATGTCTATGTGTGTGTGCGCGCACACACACATAGTGACGACTCTCGCGACTACTCGTACACATCATCGATGTCTCGTTCTCCCTACACACACAAACTTAGTACCGCCTCATTTTGTTCCTAGGATAGGAATATCATAGGAGTGGGAAACAATATGAAGTGAGATAAATGGAGTACTACGCACAAGAAGAAATGTACATGCACTCACTCTGCCTCCGACATACCCGCAAGTACACGATGGAGCGTATTTGTACACAAAGAGGCAGCTTACGTACGCAATAATTTAACCCTTTAATTTGTTCACTTAATAATGGAGGGTCGGGGACCACACATGAGCGATACAAAGTGCGACCTGGAAGCGGGGGCGTGTTATTGATTGAGTTTTCTTTCTTGGTACATTAAAAAAAGATTTATCCGCCAGTTTTCATTTCTTTTTTCCGGGAACGCGCGTATTCTATTTAAAACCACTGCTATGGAGAGATTCTTTTACTCCATTGTATATGTAGCCTCTTGTTTGATAGGGTTTCTAGCTTCTCACTCTCTCACCCTCTCCATATCTAAACAAGATGACAGTGTCCACTCAATCTCTCTCCTCACCGGTGCTCACAGATCCGACCGAATCCCGTCCGCTACGGGAGGTGAGGAGGTGCAGCGTTGATGTTGTCACCGTCGGTGATGGAGGAAGCCGATGCGCACCGTCCTCTCTGAGCCGGCGCCGGCGTGGACGAAGCTCCTCCGAGCCCTTGTTCACTGCCATCATGTGTGCAGACCCCCCCCCCCCCCCCCGCCCGCCTAAGCCACATCTCGCCCACCTGAGGTATAACTTCTTTTGGATTTCATGCTTCATTGTACTCTGCATGCGGGTTTTCTTCTATACCACTACTCACCAGCTCTGCATGTACACTAGCTAGGGTTCGTTGGCTGGTCCAACACCACCTATTTTTTACTATTATAGAGGAAAGGCCACTCCAAAAGTTGTCCTGGTTTATCATTTATGCCTCGGTGGAGGTATACATGTTTTTTCGACAAAAAGTACATGGTGGTTATGCGGTCATTGTCCATATGCTCCTATTGCTGCTGCTAATCTAAAACTATCACTGGTAAAATGAAGCAATGCCCATGTTAAAGTGATGTCCCTTTAAGTAATGATGCTGTCAATCTAGAGGCGTCGATAAATGCTTCTGTCCTGCTTTAGGTTTTTTTTCTGGGTATCCTGCTTTAGTTCCCAGCAAGATAATCATGATGCTTCTATTTTTTGGTGTATGTTTCATTAATTCTTATTGACAATTAAGATGCCGCTGTTAATCTTGTTCCACTACTAAAACAAAGTAACAACACTACTTAAATATCAATTTTTTTAATATTTTTGCAAGCAGCGATGCATATCTCCATATCTGGGCATGTCTTCCTCAATTTTGGTGGAACTGCACAAAATTGGATGGCCACTGTTGCTCCGCCTCACTGTCCTCTGCCAAGTGGTTCTTCCTTTCTCGAGCTTGATTACAGAGAATAAACAAACCACAGTGAGGATTGTCAAACTTCATTGGTGCCTGACCCAAACTTGATGCCAAAGTCGATGATGCATCACCACGATGACCTATCGATGCTCATGGTTGCGCCTCATGGTTGCATCGGCTGGTGAAGTTGATCAATGTTCAATGAAGAAAGGGTTGTCTTCCATCAGTGCTCTTTGCTTATTACCCACAAAGACGATATCCTTCATCAGTTCATCTTGGACGAAGTCGTTTACATTGGTGCGATTTTATCACACAATTGGATATGAACCAAATGTTTCCTCGAAGAAGCATCGCCGTTGGTACTAAGAGCAAAAGTTTTGTATTGATTTCTAAACCTTCTCACAACTTTGTCTTCAGCTCCCCTGTAATTTTATTTGTCTAGCTTTTAACTAAATATGTGGTCTGACTTTGATTAAAAATATGCTGTGGACTAAAAACCCGGATGGAGGTAGTAACCCTCCGTTTTTATTTACTCTGCATATTAGATTTGACTAAAGTCAAACTTTGTAAAGTTTGACCAAGTTTATAAAAAACAATATAAATATTTACCATAATAAATCTATATGATGTGAAAGTACATTCAATAATGAATCTAATGGTATTGATTTGTTATTGTCTATGTTAATATTTTTGTTTAGAAACTTTGTCAAAGTTTACAAAGCTTGACTTTGACCAAAGCTAATACACAGACTAAATAAAAACGGAGTGAGTACGAGATACGGTGGCACACTGATTTAGGCCGAACATAATAATCCATAATTATTGAGAGAGGGCAAACTGTACATACAAAATAATTGAAATTAAATTTCTTTATTTGTACACACTCTCACTCCTTTCCGATAATTTGGCGCGTGTGTGGTTGTTCACTTAACGGAGGGTAGTGTACCGCACATGAACGACAGGAAGTGCGACAAGGACGAGCGGATCGTTAGTTGATCGTAGTTTTCTTCACTGGTACATTAAATAAAGAGTTTCGTTTCGTACACAATTTAAAACGATTGTTATGGAGAGAAAAGGAAAACCACTCCACTATATTAGTACTATATAAGCTGGAGCCTTAGCGCTTGTTTGCTAGGGTTTGCACTCTTCACACTCTCGCTGCACTAAATATATATATAAACACGTTGGAGGCTCAGTGTTCCTTTGCTAGGGTTTGCTCTATTCACAATCTCTCACCCTCTTCATCAGATCTAAACAAAAATATGTTGGCCTCTCTCTCTCCACCCTCACAGCTGGTGAAGGAGCCATCCGGATCCCGTCGGACCAGGAAGGGGAGGAGGTGCAGCGTTCACTCTGCTGCCTTCGGCGTGGGAAGCAATCCACTGTCGGCTGCGCTATTCTCTTTCACCCAGCGCCTGTGCGGGAGGGCCTCCGACCCCTTCTTCCTCGCTGCCGTATATAGTGTGGGCAGATCCGGCCTCCCGCCGCACGCCTAGCCACATCCGGACGACCCTAAGGTATAACTTTCTTTGAAACCGTCATTGCTCTAGCTGCATGTAGATCTTTTTTGATTTCGTAGTCGAATCTAGGTCTTGGTTCAAAGAGGAAAGAAGGGGGTGGGGTTGGAGCATGAATCTAGGATGTAGTTCAATGAGGAAAGGAGGGAGGGAAAGTAGTATAGACTGAGTATCCAGCCAATCTGTTGGTCGAAAAGGGAAAAAAAAGGGGTAACCCGGTACACACATATGTAAGGAATCGATCTATTTGTTGAAAAAGGAAAGAAACCGGGGGGTCAGGGTGTTTGTGCAGGAATAGATTTGCTACCCTCACATTGGAAAGAGGTTCAAAGAGAACAAATATGGGACCAACCCAGATATGTTGCTTGGCAACATACTCTGCATCACCCATTTATACGTGTGGTGGCACATGGTGCTGGCATGTCCCATACAACTATCTTGCTGTTGTTAATCTAAGAATGCCACTGGAAAATTAAAGCAATGCCACTGTTAAAAGTAAATTACATTTTCAATGAATGTTATTTTAAGAGATTGTCTCTATTAATATGAATCAATGAAACCGTTTTAGAAATGCTACTGTCCTACTTTGTTTTCCATCAAGATAAGGTAGATGCTTCTTTTTGTGGCCATATGATTCATCCTCCTTTATTGGTCAGTAATTATTTCATTTTTTACCACTGAAAATAGGGATATCTATTCAACTCGTTGCTATTGCGACCTTTTGCTTCACTAAGTAAAACACTTTTGATTTAAGAGTGTTTTCTGCAGTTCAACTTAAATGTCACACTGGCAACTTTGCTTGATTTAGTTGAACTACACAAAACGAGATTGGATTTCCTATTCGTGTTGGTAGATTCATATTTGATCTTTTCTGCCTCATGAAAGGTCAGTACTGGCCTTCATCCACATGATTGGGCAGTGTGCTTTGAGATGTTGTGCTACTTGTATTGGTACTGTTTTAAATAAATGTTGAATTGAAGCTATTGTATTGATGTCTTTTCCCATTAAGTGAACAAAAATGGGACCAACCCAGACATGATGCTTGCTTCTTTGTTACAACAAACTCTGCATCACCCCCTTTATAAGTAGATGGAAGCACATGGTGCTGTTGTGCCCGCTCTCCCCTGCAACTATTTATGCTTTTTGTTAATCTAATGCCACTAGTAAAATTAAGCAATGCCACTCTTAGAATTAACTACTGAATCTTAGTTCAAAACTGCAACACTTGTTAGAGATCGGCGGGAGTACTGTAACATCCCAAAATTCTAAATTTTGGAATGTTATATTAAATAGATAACTATGGATGTTTGTTGGTTTGTTGTGTGATTGATTGTGTGAAATTGAGTGGAAATTTGAAACTTTTGAAGGTTGTATGAGAGGGAATAAAAGGACTTTCCCAAAACTTTCATCTTGCATTTTGATCTTCTTGAATTCAAATTCATTTCATCACAAAACCCTAGAGTGAGGATAATATGACTTCTTCCATTTAAAGAAATGAAAAGGGATTTGAAAGGATTTGAATTCCATTTGAAAATATTTCAAATACAGAAACTTTAAGCAACTCAATGAGTTTCATGAGAGAAGATAAAATAACTTCTTCAAATTTGAAGAAAGAGAGTTGGAAGTTTCAAAGAATCATTTGGAAGGTCATTTTGAAGTTATTTGAATTTCCAAAATTCAAATTCTCCGAAAGTTATTCAAAATGAGAGAAGTAATATGACACTTCAAAAATTCAGAAGCATTTGAAATATATTTGAATGAGGGTTAAAACCTAATCGATTAGCCGTCTCCCTGCTTACGGACAATTTGAGCCTCTGGACTTGGATCTATCTCGGAACTCTCAACACCGGACTGATAACTTAATTGTGGGCAACTTATGATGATATGGGCTAAGAGACATCGGTTGGCGGAACCATGTCATGATAGAAAATTCCGTAGTACAGACTCCAGTTATTTCCTTTGTTGTAGGAAAAATAAAATCCAACTTTTCCGCAAACAAAAATCAGACACAGAGCCACAAAGCCATATTGCATATAGTATAGTTTTAATCATCTATTTTTCTTACAGTGATCTTGCCAGTACATTCAATGTACTGACCTACACGGCTACAACGTATTGATACGTCCATTTTGCATCATGTTTTCCTACTTTGGGCCTACAGAACAGCATATAAAAATCCTATGGGTATGTCTCCCTATAAAATGGTTTATGGAAAAGCTTGTCATTTGCCTCTTGAGTTAGAACATAAAGCATATTGGGCAATTAAAGAACTCAACTATGAATTTAATTTTTCCAAGTTTAATAGACAACCTCACAAGAAGGAATTACCTAGTAAGGATGAAATAATTGGTCTTGCTTCTATTGTCATGCCTCCTACTAATCCACTAGAACAATATTTGCTAGACCATGAAAATGATATGCATATGAATGAAAGAAATAAGATAGATAAAATTTTCTTTGAACAATGACCTCTGCTCAAACATAATTTGCCTATTGAAAATCTAGGAGGTCCTCCTCCACCTAAAGGTGATCCTGTGTTTGAATTGAAACAATTACCTGACACTTTGAAATATGCTTATCTTGATGAGAAAAAGATATATCTTATTATTATTAGTCCTAGCCTTTCAGAACATGAAGAAGAGAGATTATTGAAAGTTCTGAAGAAGCACCGAGCTGCTATTGGATATACTCTTGATGATCTTAAGGGCACTAGTCCCACTCTCTGTTAGCACAAGATTAATATGGAACCTGATGCTAAACCCGTTGTTGATCATCAACGACGTTTGAATCCTAAGATGAAAGAAGTGGTAAGAACTGAAATATTAAAGCTTCTGGAAGCAGGTATAATCTATCCCATAGCTGATAGTCGATGGTCCCGTTCATTGTGTCCCTAAGAAAGGAGGTATTACCATTGTTCCAAATGATAAAAATGAACTCATTCCACACATAATTGTTACTGGCTATAGAATGGTAATTGATTTTAGAAAATTAAATAAAGCAACCAGAAAAGATCATTACCCTTTGCCATTTATTGATCAAATGCTAGAAAGATTATCAAAGCACACACACTTTTGCTTCCTTGATGGATATTCTGGTTTTTCTCAAATACCTGTTTCACAACCTGATCAAGAGAAAACCACCTTTACTTGCCCTTTTGGAACCTATGCTTATAGACGTATGCCTTTTGGTTTATGCAATGCACCTGATACCTTTCAAAGATGTATGACTGCTATATTCTCTGATTTTTGCGAAAAGATTGTTGAGGTTTTCATGGATGATTTTTCTGTATATGGATCTTCTTTTGATGATTGCTTAAGCAACCTTGATCGAGTTTTGCAGAGATGTGAGCAAACTAACCTTGTCTTGAATTGGGAGAAGTGCCACTTTATGGTTAATGAACGTATTGTCTTGGGGCATAAAATTTCTGAACGAGATATTGAGGTGGACCAAGCTAAAGTTGATGCGATTGAGAAAATGCCATGTCCAAAAGATATTGAAGGTATTCGTAGTTTCCTCGGTCATGCTGGTTTCTATAGGAGATTTATTAAAGACTTCTCTAAAATTTCTAGGCCTCTCACATATCTTTTATAAAAGGATGTTCCATTTGTTTTTGATGATGATTGTGTAGAAGCCTTTGAAACACTTAAGAAAGCCTTAACTTCTGCACCTATTGTTCAACCACCTGATTGGAACTTGCCTTTTGAAATCATGTGTGATGCTAGTGATTATGTTGTTGGTGTTGTTCTAGGACAAAGAGTTGATAAGAAACAAAATGTTATTCATTATGCTAGCAAAACTCTAGACAGTGCCCAAAGAAATTATGCTACTACTAAAAAAGAATTTTTAGCTGTTATGTTTGCTTGCGACAAATTCAGATCTTATATTGTTGATTCTAAAGTTATTGTTCACACCGATCATGCTGCTATTAAATATATTATGGATAAGAAAGATGCTAAACCTAGACTCATTAGATGGGTTTTCTTGCTACAAGAATTTGATTTACATATAACTGATAGAAAAGGAGCTGAGAACCCCGTAGCTGATAACTTATCTAGGTTAGAGAATATCCTTGATGACTCACTACCTATTGATGATATCTTCCCTGATGAACAATTAGCTGCAATAAATGTTTCTCATAATACTCCTTGGTATGCTGACTATGCTAATTATATTGTTGCTAAATACATACCACCTAGTTTCACTTATCAGCAAAAGAAAAAATTCTTCTATGATTTAAGACATTACTTTCGGGATGACCCACATCTTTATAAAGAAGGAATAGATGGTATTATTAGATGTTGTGTACCTGAGCATGAACAGGAACAAATCCTACGGAAATGTCATTCCGAAGCTTATGGAGGGCATCATGCGGGAGATAGAACTGCTCACAAGGTATTGCATTCTGGTTTTTATTGGCCTACCCTCTTCAAGGATGCCCGTATGTTTGTTTTATCTTGTGATGAATGTCAACAAATTGGTAATATTGGTAAGCGTCAAGAAATGCCTATGAATTATTCACTTGCTGTTGAACCATTTGATGTTTGGAGTTTTGATTATATGGGACCTTTTCCTTACTCTAATGGGTATACACATATTTTGGTTGCTGTTTATTACATTACTAAGTGGTTAGAAGCTATTCCAACTAGTAGTGCTAATCATAATACTTCCATTAAAATGCTTAAAGAAGTTATTTTCCCAAGGTTTGGAGTCCCTAGATACCTAATGACTGATGGTGGTTCACACTTTATTCATGGTGCTTTCCGTAAAATGCTTGCTAAATATGATGTTAACCATAGAATTGCATCACCGTATCATCCTCAATCTAGTGGTCAAGTCGAACTTAGCAATAGAGAAATAAAGCTAATATTATAGAAAATTGTTAATAGGTCCCAAAAGAATTGGTCTAAGAAATTGGATGATGCACTTTGGGCCTACAGAACAGCATATAAAAATCCTACGGGTATGTCTCCCTATAAAATGGTTTATGGAAAAGCTTGTCATTTACCTCTTGAGTTAGAACATAAAGCATATTGGGCAATTAAAGAACTCAACTATGATTTCAAACTTGCTGATGAAAAGAGGTTATTTGATATTAGCTCACTAGATGAATGGAGAACCCAAGCTTATGAAAATGTCAAGTTATTTAAAGAAAAAGTTAAAAAATGGCATGACAAGAGAATCCAAAAGCGGGAATTCAAAGTTGGAGAATATGTTATTCTGTACAACTCTTGTTTTAGATTCTTTGCAGGAAAACTTCTCTCTAAATGGGAAGGACCATATATTATTGAGGTTATTTATCACTCTAGAGCTATCAAAATAAATAATGCCGAAGGTACTAACCCGAAGGTGGTCAATGGGCAAAGAATTAAACACTATATCTCAGGTACGCCCATTAATGTTGAAAGCAATATTATTCAAACCATGACACCTGAGGAACACATACAAGAGACCTTCCAGAACACGCCAGAATAACTAAAAAAGAGGAGGTACGTGATACGGTAAGTAAACGGACTCTGAAAAATCCGCAAAAAAAATTTCTGTCAGTTTTGGAATATTTTAAAAATTAGGAAAATAAGAAACAACCAGGAAGGCACCCGAGGAGGGCACAAGACACCAGGGCATGCCAGGGCCCCCTAGCGCGCCCAGGAGGGTTGTGCCCACCTCAGGAACCTTCCCGACTGTCGGTGCAACAAACCCTGGGTCCGTTGCCCAGACTATGCACAGGCCCAAGGAAAAGATTACAAACTTAAGATCAGAACAAGGCATGAGAGACCTGTTCTTCGGTAGGGCCAAATTGCAGACCAAGATGAGCTAGAGAAGCAAGATATAGCTAAGGGAAGAACCTCCTCTACCGGGCTGGCGAGCCTCGCAAAGGTTGGGTTTGCTCCGGAAGCAAGTCTCAGGATCGTCCCGGTAGGCCTGCCGGGGCTTACGGAGGCGAACCACTCCACCGCACCACCTCATCACGATGCACGTCGTCGATCAGTGCAGTGTCAAGCTCCAAAGTGACTAAGTGGCTGTTGTTTGCCACATGGCAGCCACTTCCTACAGAAAATACCCCCAGGTGACACCCGTCCTGAGACGTGTCAAGCAAGCAGGCGCGAAGCTGGCAAAATAGCCCGGCAGGGCTTGCCGGGCAAGCTGAGATAGGACATTGAGCGGCGCATTTGATGCACTCTGTCAGCCTGCAGAGTTAGGTATGATAGCACTGTTTGCTATCTAATCAATATGTAATGACTGATTTGCCACTGTGGTGACCCCTTGATTTATATAAGGAGGCCCATGGCAACCGTAGAAAGGGTTAGCTGATTCGGACCCTTACACACTCATACGCGCATAGCTGCTCTCGCCGCGAGGCGACCTTACCGGGCAAGAGCGCTGCGTTCATCCACCATTTTTCCACCATCAATCCACCAAAGCAGGAGTAGGGTTTTACGCCTCATGGCGGCCCGAACCTGGGTAAAAACTGCCCATGTGATCTCTGCCGCGCTGTGTGACGCTTCTCCGCTCGTTGTGCAACGTGCCCATCCCACCGCCGAACCAAAAGGGGCTCATGGCCCCATAGGTGGCCGTGGTTTCCCAGGACATCTTTGGTGCGCCAGGTAGGGTGATCACTTGCGTGAACCCGAGAGCGGCAATAGCGCGTCATCTTCATCGCCATTCTCATCATTGACGGCGTCATCAACTATGGCGCCCAAGAAGAAGTCCGGAGCCATAAATCACCCGTCCACCTCGAAGGCTCCACCGCCCGCAACTGCCGACGTCACGGGGAATGCGGGGATGCGCGAGGGTGTGGACGCTACGGGGGATGTGGTCGGCGCAGGCGGCGTTGTCACCACCTCCCCCACGGCCGAAGCAGAAACGGGAGGCACCGGGGAAGGACAGCATCAGCAACATCCCGGCGGCCATGCTCCACGAGGTGCGAGTGGAGGGCTTATTCCGCCTGCACCTCTTCTCCTTGCCGAAGGGCACAGCCGCAGTGGTGGCGCTCGTTCTGGGGCGAATCGCAACTCTTCGGCCACCCCCGCCGCAGGCGCGACCGTAGGGCATGCGCTGCCTCCAGAACAAGCTGACCTAGTTACTGTGCCCAACGGAGCCGGTGGCCTTCAAGCGCCCCCACCATGTCACCATGCCATCCAAACGGCTGGTTCACAATAACAAGGGCGCGGTGTGGTCACTACCAGCACCGTCAGGAGCCGAGCGACATCGCGATCTACATCATCATCACCTATGCCGAGCACTGCCTCAGAGGCCATGGCATGGGCTCAACTACTGTTGAGATTCCCGCTAGCAGCCGATCAGATGGATGAGTAGCGAGCCACCATCCAAAGCCTGATTGGCTTCGCCGAGGCGGGACGATCACAGCGAGCTGGCCCGCCATGGCCTCCCCAAGCAACGACGATGGCCCATGCTGTTGGCCGTACGGAAGGGGCCACTGCCACGGTACAATCCCCACCACGGCAGCCAGCGCGGGAGCCGCGAAACCAAGAACCAGATGATGTCTCGATGGCCTCTTCGGACCCTCGAGTGCGTCCAGGCCAACGACGAGCACCAGAGGACGGGCGGAGGGAAGGCGCGTGCATCGTTGTCGAGCGATGCCGTGACAACCACCGCCGGTCCAATGGGTGTGATGGCCTCGACATCAACGAACCCGCAATCGGAGACGGCGGGTGCCTGCCTTTCGAGGTTGGGTGCCCTGCTTTCACCCGTGAGGTGCCGCAAGTCCGTTGGCCATCCGCTCGCACATTCAAGCCAGAGATTCCGGAGAAGTATGATGGGAGGCTGAACCTGGCAAAGTTCTTGAGCATCTACACCATCGCTGTTCAAGCTGCCGAGGGAAGAGGTGAGAAGGTATTCGCCAATTACTTCCCTTTGGCACTCAAGTCAAATGTGAGGTCTTGGCTGATGCATCTGCCGGAGAACTCCATTTCGACCTGGGCTGACCTGTGCCATGAGTTCATTGGTGCCTTCACGGGTGGCCATCAAGAACCAGGGCGGCCCAGCGATTTGCAGCTTCTCCAGCAGAAAGAAGGAGAGACTCTGCGAAAGTATTTGCAGAGATTCAGCCGAGTACACAGAAATATCTCAGATATCCACCCGGCAGCTGTGATAGCCGCTTTCCAATCCAACGTGCACAACCGCAGGATACGTTCCAAAATGAACGTTCGGCTGCCCAACACTGTGAAGGAGCTTTACACCTTGGTGGAAAAATGTGCTCGGGTGGAGGAAGGGAGGAAACTCCCTGGAGAGGAAGATTGCGTTGACATCAACTCAAAGGATGACGACGAGTCCACCAGTCAGAAGAAGAAGAACAAGAAGCGCAACAAGAGGCGCAAGGATAAGGCAGTGATGACCGTTGAGAGATCAGGCACGCCTAGTACCGGCAAGAAGGCTAAGACAGAAGCCTCCAGCAAGGAAGTTGCCGCGTGCACTGACTGCCGGGAGGCTGCAGCTGCCGAGAAGGCTGGGAAAGGCGATGGGCTGTATTGCAAGATTCATCGGACCAAGGGCCACGATCTCCAAGAGTGTTACCAGGTTGAGCAGCTCATCAAGAAGCAGAGGGCTGAGTATGAGAAGCGTGATAAGGAAAAAGGTCAGAATGGTACTTGCGGGAAGGGCCGGGGTGGTGAAGCAAATCGCCCCGGCAAGGCTCCTCGGAACCAAGGAAAACCCGCCAGGGGCCGAAAGAAGGAGGATTGCAATGCTGAGAGTGATGGAGGGGATGAAGAGGAAACCAGCGAGCAGGAATTCCAGAAGGCCACTGACACCTTGTGCATTGACGGGGGTGCATGTTTGCACTCCTCTCACAACCAACTTAAATAGTGGGCGCATGAGGTCAATGCTGTGGAGCCAGTGGCAGATTCTCGGAAGCCGCTCAAGTGGTCATGCATGCCCATCATCTTTGATGAAGAGGACCATCCTGACCGCACCACTGCGGTAGGGTGCTTGCCGTTGTTGGTCTCACCAACGATTCGCAACCTCAAAGTCACAAAGAAGTTGGTTGACGGCGGGGCCATGTTGAATCTGATTTCCCCAAAGGTTATCAGCAAACTCCAGATAGAAGACGAAGAGCTTAAGGTTACTGTCACATTTCAAGGAGTCAATCCCGGCAGGAGTCATCCTAAGGGAAAGATCACGTTGCCAGTGACATTTGGGGGGGAGTTGAACTACTGGACTGAGAAGGTTGTGTTTGATGTGGTCGACCTCCCCTACCATATAATGGAATCCTTGGATGCCCAGCTTTGGCAAAATTCATGGCGACATCCCACTATGCCTACAACACTTTGAAGATGCTAGGGCCAGTGGGTGTCATTTCCATCCCATCAGACAAGAAGGACGCAATTATTTGCGTGGATAAGATGTACCGAGACGTAGTCGCGGTAGAGGCCGCGGAAGCCGCAGTTCCCACCAAGGAAATCAAAGGAAAGAAGAAGGCTAGCAGTGACACCAGCAACTAGTCCAGGAAGCATACCTCTTTGGGGTATGCTATGCATGTGGATGACGTGCCGGAAAGTTCCAACAGCAAGAAGTCCAAGGCTGCTGCACCCCATGTGAAAAAGGTCCCGGCAGGGCTGGCTGGCGCTGATGGTACTTTTACTATCAATGCCACCCTTGACGACAAATAGGAAAGCACGCGCGTTGCCTTCCTGCGGGCGAATACCGATGTGTTTGCCTGGCAACCATCTGATATCCCCGGTGTTCCCATGGAGGTAATCGAGCACCACCTTGCTGTCTGCCCACATGCCCGACCCGTCAAGCAAAAGGTCCGGAAGCAAGCCTTGGAGCGGTAGCAGCTCATTGCCGAACAAATCAAGAAACTTGAGGCAGCTGATCTGGTCAGAGGAGTACTACATCCAACATGGTTAGCAAACCTAGTGGTTGTGTGCAAGGCTAATGGGAAATGGAGGCTTTGCATAGATTTCACGGATCTGAACAAGGCATGCCCGAAGGACCCATTCCCCTTGCCGTGCATCGACCAAATTGTGGATTCCACTTCCGGGTATGATTTGCTATCCTTTTTGGATGCATACTCTGGGTATCATCAGATCTTTATGTCCAAGGAAGATGAAGAAAAGACCTCATTCATCACCCCATGCAGCACGTACTACTTTGTGCGCATGCCTTTCGGGTTGAAGAGTGACGGGTCCACTTTTGCAAGAGCAGTCCAGGTTGGTTTTGAACCACAGTTGCACAGGAACATTGAAGCTTATATGGATGATATTGTGGTCAAGACCAAGGACAGATCAACCCTGATCCAAGATTTGGAAGAAACATTTGCTAATCTGCGCAAGATCAACTTGAAGCTGAACCCAGAAAAGTGTGTGTTTAGTGTTCCCTCCGGCAAGCTACTTGGTTTCTTTGTGTCCCACCGCGGGATCGAAGCCAACCCAGATAAGATCAAGGCTATCGAGCAGATTCAAGCACCCAAGACAGTTAAGGATGTGTGGCATTTGATGGGGTGCGTTGCCGCGCTTAGCAGATTCATCTCCAAGTCTGCCGAACGCGCCTTGCCGTTCTTCAAAATTTTGAAGAAGGCAGGACCCATGAAGTGGACCCTGGAAGCAGACGCAGCACTGCGAGATTTGAAGGCCTACTTGTCCTCTGTGCCCACTTTGGTTGCTCCTAGACTACAAGATCCATTGCTGCTATATCTGGCGGCCACCAATCAAGTGGTTAGTGTAGCACTAGTGGCGCAACGGGAAGTAGAGGAAGCAGCAACCTCAGCTAGTGTCCCGTCCAGGAAAGAGAGAGAGAACAGCCCGGCAAGGTCAGATATGGATCAGGATAAAGAAGAGCACGACAGCGAAGGCAACCCCAAGGACGCGACAAGGAAGAAAGTAGTGCAGCGCCCAGTGTACTTCGTCAGCTCCCTGTTACAGGGGGTTAGATCAAGGTACTCTGGTATGCAAAAGTTGATTTTTGGCCTTATCATGGCCTCAAGGAAACTGCACCACTACTTCCAAGCCCATGAGATCACAGTTGTCACTCGCCTCCCATTGCAAAGGATACTCTGAAACCCAGAGGCTACCGGTAGGATAGTGGAATGGGCATTGGAGTTATCCAGCTTTGGCCTGAAGTTTGAAAGCACAAAAACGATTCAGAGCAGGGCATTGGCAGAGTTTATTGTAGAGTGGACGCCAACCCCTGATGAAGAAGTGGTTGAAATAGTTATCCCCGGCAAGGAAGCGCCCCAAGAATGGATCATGTATTTCGATGGTGCCTTTTCCCTACAAGATGCGGGGGCTGGTGTGCTTCTTGTTGCTCCCACTGGAGAGCACTTGAAGTATGTCGTCCAGATGCATTTTCCCTGGGTGGAGGCGACCAACAATACAGCAGAGTATGAAGGGCTCCTTGCCGTGCTCAGGATTGCCACTGAATTGGGAATCAAGAAGCTGATCATTCGAGGAGACTCACAACTTGTGGTGAGACAAGTCAACAAGGATTACAAAAGCCCATTGATGGAGGCATACGTTGAGGAAGTGAGGAGACTAGAGGAGCACTTTGATGGATTGCAAACAGAGCATGTACCCCGTGCGGAAAACAGCATCACTGATTATCTGTCAAAGTGTGCTGTGCAAAAGCTTCCTGTGGAACCAGGAACTTTTGTTCTCCATCTTACTCAGCCCTTCGTATCCCCGACAACAATGGCCCGAAAGAGGAGGAAATTGGACTCCGGTAAGCCTCTCCCGGTAGTGCCCCTCGCGGCTCCTAGCAGGGACCCTGCCGGAAACAACTCCCCTTTGATTGCCGGGCTGCGCCCTCCTGCCGAGCCACTGGTCCCCACGGTCGAGGAACGCGCTCCCGCAGATGAGGAGGTGCCGCTAGTCCTTGTTGCCGAGCCCCAGGCTCCAACTTGGGCAAGGCACATAGTCCATTTCCTCCAAACCGGAGAACTTCCCGAAGAGCAAGAAGAAGCTGAAAGAGTAGCCCAGAGGGCCAGTATGTATCAGTTTGTCGATGACACACTATACAGAAGAAGGCCCAACGGTGTGAAATTGAAGTGTATTTGCCGGGAAGGAGGAAAGGAACTGCTGGCAGAAATACACAAAGGCATGTGCGGCTCCCACATTGGATCAAGGGCTTTAGTTGGGAAAGCATTCCGGCAAGGATTCTATTGGCCCACAGCCCTCCAAGATGCGGTCTAGCTAGTCACCAAGTGTGAAGCCTGCCAGTTCCATTCCAAGAACATCCATCTACCTGCCCAAGCTCTTTAGACAATCCCTTTGTCATGGCCGTTTTTGGTTTGGGGGCTCGATACCCTCGGCCCTTTCCCCCGAGCTGCCGGGGGCTTTGAATTCTTGTTCGGTGCAATCGACAAGTTTACAAAGTGGCCGGAAGTAGATGCCGTGAGAAAGGTGACTACTCAGTCAGCTATCAAGTTCTTAAAAGGATTGGTGTGCCGCTTCGGGGTCCCTGCCCGGATCATCACTGACAACGGCACCCAGTTCATGAGCCGCGCCTTCATGCAATATGTTCATGCCCTCGGAAGCAAGATCTCATTTGCCTCTGTTGCACATCCCAGAAGCAATGGACAAGCTGAGAGGGCGAACACTGAAGTGTTGCAAGGACTCAAGACAAGAACATTTGATAAGCTGCAGAAGTACAGTAGGCGATGGATCGACGAGATGCCGGTGGTTCTTTGGTCCCTCAGAACGACACCAAATCGAGCTACCGGGTAGACTCCCTTCTCCCTAGTCTATGGGGTAGAAGCAGTTATCCCCACGGAACTCATTTACGGGTCGCCTCGAGTGCTTGCCTACGATGAAGTAGTGCAGGATCAGCACTAGCGTGACGACGCTGTGCTTCTCGAGGAGAACGGTCTCCGGGCTGCTACGCGTGCTGCACGCTATCAGCAAGCCGCGTGCCGCTATCACAGCCGCAGGGTTCATGCCCGGTGTTTTGAGAAAGGCGACCTTGTCCTTAGGCACGTTCAGTCCGCCAAGGGTACAAACAAGTTGATGCCGAAGTGGGAAGGCCCTTACCGGGTAGTACGAGTCACCAGACCTGGCGCAGTCCGTCTGGAGACCGGAGATGGCATTCAATTGCAAAACTCATGGAACATTGAGCATCTCCACAAGTTCTACCCGTAAGGCGCGGCTGTCGGGCCCTGCCCGGCAGCCACCCTTTTGTACATGCCTTGCCTCTGTTGCATGTAACCCCTTGTACAAAGCCAGGCGCAGACCCTGAGCAACAGAGAAATAAATGAAGCGCTGGGGGCCCCCGACAAGTTGCATACATGCATAAGCATATCATGAGCATCGCATGTTCATGTAGATAAGATCGCATCTGGCATCATTTTCATCTGCATAAACTGCAGGCTCCTATAGTGGATCCTGCCCAAGAGGAGATGAGAAGATGAGCCTACACTGCGATCTTCGGCAAGTCAAACAGATAAGTTCTTCCTTGTATCCATACATGTTCTGTAAGTAAAGACTTGTGCATGAGAAAACCCTGCAACCCTTTGAAACTTAGGTGCTCCCGCCCTTCGACTCGAACGTTGCTTCGGTCAGGGTGGTCGCAGTGGCCTTTGTTGAAAAAGGACTCGCGGGGGGCTGGTCCCTCATCATGATTTGTGCCCGGTAGGCCTAACTCCCCGGCAACAAAATAGAGGGTACTGGCAGGATAGCCCTGCCGGGGGAAACTCGTTTATTTATAAATATAGAGGCATCCCGCCTCTGCATGGACATATACATGCACGAGTCCCCGGCAAGGTTTTGTCTTTTTCATTAATATGCTTCAAACAAGTACAAACCTTACAGGACATGAACATGGATTCAAGAGATTACATTATTTGAACTAAAATTTGGCAAGTGCCTACAGATTGAAGATTGAAAAAAGATAAGTGCCCCGTAATCTCCTCTTTTTGTTTTCCCTCCGCTAGGTATTGTGGTGGGAAGAGAAGAGGACTAAAAAGGGGGCACCAAAGCAGGAGCCCACCTCGATCCCGTCAGGGCCTGCCTGACAAGATCGAGAGTGGTGAGGCTACGAAGGAGGGGCACACGGAGCAGCTCGGCGGTGCCCTGGTCACCACCTCCAGGACCAGCAAGAAGCCCTAGCTCGAGTACCGGTGGAGTCATCCACCAAAGCTCAGCTGGAAGACCGCTGGAGGGGGACGAAGGCACCAAGGGAACATCCCTCCCCGGCTATCACCCGAAGAGACTAGTGATGATGGTGTCGGGGAGGGAGGGGAAGAGCATAAAGATGAGGCGGCAGGTCGCCAGAAGGAGATGAAGGCATCGGTGCCATCGTACTCCGACCTGACGCCCTGCCACCCGCTTTCTCCGTCTTCCCTCGTTTTTCCTCCATCACCACCGCTCCAGAAAGAAGCCGGGCCATCGGCCCGACACCTTCTCCGGAGAAGCGGTCGATGGCCAAGATGGAAAGGGGGTTCGGGGTACGCCGCTCCCCACCAGACGGCCGGCCAAGACAGAAGAGACAAGCATTCCACCACAATGGGAAAGCTTGATATCTCCTGCACCACGGATGGTTCGCCCACTACGCCACCCCTGGACCCGGACCAGACTCACTCCCCAAGCATCAGCCCGAGCATTTAGCATCACCAACTCTAAGCTAGGACCCGGGACCTGGCCCCGGGCTCTCCCTTTCGGCATAACCAGAAGAAATTAGGAATGGAGGAAGAAAGTATTGTGCATGAATTCCTCCGCTCCTCCCCCGCTCTTCCTTTTATAAGCGAGCTGGGGCTGGAGGCTGATTCCCCGGCGAGTAATCACCGTCCTCCCCCACCAATCCAAGAAGACCGGGCCCCTGCCTTGATGCTCTCCCACACCACGCGCCTCCGTTACCTACCCCACTTGATGCATGCAGCATACATTGCTATGGATAAGGGCGTGGTGGGAAGAGTGAATTGGCAGTTACTCGCCCGTGCGTTAAAGTCATTCATGGGCCATTACCAGAGTGGCCCCACCGCAATTGGCGTTACACGATGCTCGGGAAAATCGGAAACTGACCCAAGCTCGGGTTAGTGAAGAAGCAAAGAAGATCTCAAAGGGCGAAGCCACCCTTGCACTCCTGCCTGTGCACTGGTTAGGGCCTACCCCGACGACGCCCAGCGGCGCGTTCGTGCCAGGCCCGGGGGCTCCTGTCGGTGCAACAAACCCTGGGTCCGTTGCCCAGACTATGCACAGGCCCAAGGACAAGATTACAAACTCAAGATCAGATCAAGGCATGAGAGACCTGTTCTTTGGCAGGGCCAAAGTGTAGATCAAGAAGACCAAGATGAGCTAGAGAAGCAAGATATCGCTAAGGGAACAACCTCCTTTACCGGGCAAGCGAGCCTGGCAAAGGTTGGGTTTGCTCTGGAAGCAAGTCTCAGGATCATCCCGGCAGGCCTGCCGGGGCTTACGGAGGCGAACCACTCCACCGCGGTCGATCAGTGCGGTGTGAAGCTCCAAAGTGACTAAGTGGCTGCTGTTTGCCACATGGCAGCCACTTCCTAAAGAAAATACCCCCAGGTGACACCTGTCCTGAGACATGTCAAGCAAGCAGGCACGAAGCTAGCAAAACAGCCCGGCAGGGCCTGCCGGGCAAGCTGAGATGTGATGTTGAGCGGCGCATTTAATGCGCTCTGTCAGCCTGCAGAGTTAGGTATGATAGCACCGTTTGCTATCTAATCAGTATGTAATGACTGATTTGCCACTGTGATGTCCCCTTGGTCTATAAAAGGAGGCCCATGGCAACCGTAGAAAGGGTTGGCTGATCTGGACCCTTACACACTCATACACGCGTAGCTGCTCTCGCCCCGAGGCGACCTTGCCGGGCAAGAGCGCTGCGTTCATCCACCATTTTTCCACCATCAATCCACCAAAGCAGGAGTAGGGTTTTACGCCTCACGGCGGCCCGAACCTGGGTAAAAACTGCCCGTGTGATCTCTGCCACGCTGTGTGATGCTTCTCCGCTCTTTGTGCAACGTGCCCATCCCCCCGCCGAACCAAAAGGGGCTCATGGCCCCATAGGTGGCCGTGGTTTCCCATGACACCGACTCCGTTTTCCTTTTGTTTGCTTGTTTCCCAAGATAAAAAAATCTTTATATACCCCCCGAATGTATTGACCACCATATCGTGGAGAAATGTTCTGTTCTTCTTTCTTGTTGTTTTCTGGCAGATCTGAAAATATGTCATCTCAAGATTCGGAGGGTGAGAGCTATGTTGCTAATTATATTGCAAACCCCAAGGTTTATGGAGATGTGGAACATAATGGTTGGTCCACGGAGGAAGAAGAGGACTATGATCCAAAAAGGAAAGAAGAGACAAGTTCGGATGAAGATGAAGTTCCATTACCCCAACCTGGGGACATGCACGTGGAATTAAAGAAGTCAAGCCTCCCTAATAAAGCAAAGAAACCTAAGATCCAGTTTATCCATTTTCATCTCTTGCAGGAAAACAGGCAAGAGTTATGCAAAAAGGTACTAAGGCTTGAGGAGGAGATCGATGACTTGAGGGAGGAAAATTCCATCCTCAAGCATAAGCTGAGGAAGAAGAACACTCATACTTCACCACCACCTTCTTCATCACCAAAGGAGACATGGGTTCATGGTATGGACACTCCCCTTGGCTTGTGCCAAGCTTGGGGGAGGTGTCCCGCTATTGTATCACCACCACTATCTTTGCCTTTATCTATTTTAGTTCGATCTTTAGTTTTCCTATGATTTAGTTGAATAAAAGTTAGTTCGATCCTTTCTTTTCGAGTGTTTGCTTAGTGATCTATCTATCAATGCAATCATGTTCGAGATATATAATAAAGAGTAGTTTGAGTTTTGTTTCTTTACTTTTATGTCTCAATAAAAATAAAGGAAAATAAATGAAAAGATCATATGCTAATCTTATGGTAAGTAATAACATCACATAAGGAAAAGTATAAGTGGTAAAATTTGTTGGAGATTGACAAACATAGCATTAATCAATGAAGCAACTCACGAAAGAAATAATAAAGGAAGAGAAGATTCACATGCAAATACACTATCTTGGACATCTTTTATGATTGTGAACCCCCATTAAATATTTTGTGTAAAAATAGTTGATGTTGGACAAGGAAGACAATGTAATGATTTATGTTTGTTCATATTCACTTAGAAGTTATATTGTCATAGATCCTTTAACATGTGGTGCTTGCTCAATATCTTTTCTAGCCAAAAATTCCGCACTAAGTAGAGATACTACTTGTGCATCCAAAACCCTTAACCCAAATCTTATTTTGAGAGTCCACCATACCTACCTATGGATTGAGTAAGATCCTTTGAGTAAGTTGTCATCGGTGCAATAAGGCAATAAAAATTTCTTCTAAATGTGTTGGATCATTTAGTGTAAGAGAAAATTAAGCATTGTACGAACTTGTAATGCAAAGTAATAAAAGCGATGGACAACATAATAAAGGTTACTATCACAAGGGGCAATATAACGTGATGTTCTTTTGCATTAAGGGATTTGGCATACAAAGAAATAAGCCCATGGCAACCTCTGCCTCCCTCTGCGAAGGGCCTATCATTTACTTTTATGCATTTACTTTTATGAAGAGTCCAAGTTTTCTTCCCTATCCCTTTTTATTTTATCTTTTTGCAAGCATCATGTGGTGAGGAAAGATCTAGGCACATATATCCAGTTGGATATGAGTAGGCATGAGTTATTATTGTTGACATCACCCTTGAGGTGAGTACATTGGGAGGCGAAACTATAAGCCCCTATCTTTCTATGTGTTCGGTTGAAACTTTTTGTTCATGGGTACGCTATGAGTGTTAGCAATCATAGAAGATTAAATGATGGTTGAGTATGTGGACTTGCCTAAAGGCTCCGATACGTGGCCCTTCCTGAAAATATGATGAATTGTAGTTGCAAAGTTGACTGAGAACATAGTTTGTTGGTTTTCAATAAGGTTTATGCTTTATACTTCAATGGTGTGATTAATTGTTACTTGATCATGAGAAGTTATATGATAAAAGTTGTGTGATAAAGTTTTATGTTGAAGCTCCTTGCTGTTATAATAATAAACATGATGCTTCGATGTTCGTATTTTGTTTTTTATCGACAACTCTCTCTCTAAGCATGTGGGCATGTTTTTCGATTTCAGTTTTCGCTTGAGGACAAGCGAGGTCTAAGCTTGGGGGAGTTGATACGTCCATTTTGCATCATGTTTTCCTACTATTATTTATAATGTTTTTATGCATAATAATGCTTTTGGGAGTAATTCTAATGCCTTCTCTCTCATAATATGCAAGGTTTATACAAAGAGGGCGAATACCGGCAGCTGAATTTCTAGACCTGAAAAAGCTACGTCAGAGTTACCTATTCTGCACATCTCCAAATAAGCTGAAACTTCACGGAGATTTTTTATGGAATATTTAAGAATTATTGGAGCAAATAACTACCAGAGGGGGGCCACCAGGTGGGCAGAACCCACCTGGGCGCGCCAGGGTCCCCAGGTGCGCCCTGGTGGGTTGTGCCCTCCTTGGCCCACCTAGGGTGCCCCTCTTCTGGTATATAAGTCATTTTGACCTAGAAAAAATAAGGGAAGGACTTTCGGGATGATGCGCCGCCGTCTCGAGGCGCAACTTGGGCAGGAGCACTTTTGCCCTCCGGCGGAGTGATTCCGCCGGGGGAACTTCCCTCCCGGAGGGGGAAATCATCGCCATCGTCATCACCAACAACTCTCCCATCTTTGGGAGGGCCATCTCCATCAACATCTTCAACAACACCATCTCCTCTCAAACCCTAGTTCATCTCTTGTGTTCAATCTTTGTACCGGAACCTTAGATTGGTACTCGTGGGTGACTAGTAGTGTTGATTACATCTTGTAGTTGATTACTATATGGTTTATTTGGTGGAAGATTATATGTTCAGATCCATTATGCTATTTAATACCCCTCTGATCTTGAGCATGATTATTATTTGTGAGTAGTTACTTTTGTTCTTGAGGTCACGGGAGAAGTCATGTTGCAAGTAATCATGTGAACTTGATATGTGTTCGATATTTTGATGGTATGTATGTTGTGATTCCCCTAGTGGTGTCATGTGAACATCGACTACATGACACTTCACCATATTTGGGCCTAAGGGAATGCATTGTGGAGTAGTTATTAGATGATGGGTTGCTAGAGTGACAGAAGCTTAAACCCTAGTTTATGCGCTACTTCGTAAGGGACTAATTTTGATCCAAAAGTTTAATGCTATGGTTAGATTTTATCTTGATACTTTTCTCATAGTTGCAGATGCTTGCGAGGGGGTTAATTATAAGTAGGAGGTTTGTTCAAGTAAGAACAGCACCTAAGCACCGGTCCACCCACATATCAAATTATCAAAGTAGCGAACACGAATCAAACCAACATGATGAAAGTGATATGATGAAATTCCTGTGTACCCTCAAGAACGCTTTGCTTATCATAAGAGATTGTTTTGGCCTGTCCTTTGCCACAAAAGGATTGGGCTACCTTGCTGCCCTTTATTTATCGTTACCGTTACTTGCTCGTTACAAATTATCTTGCTATCAAACTACTTGTTACCGACTATTTTAGTGCTTGCAGAAAATACCTTGCTGAAAACCACTTGCCATTTCCTTCTACTCCTCGTTGGGTTCGACACTCTTACTTACCAAAAGGACTACGATTGATCCCCTATACTTGTGGGTCATCACATATTATGTTGCAGGATTATTTCTATGATGAGTGACTTTTGTTGTTGGGTTACGGTCTACACTCAACTTGCAGATGGCGTTGATGGGACTCCACACCCGTTTGTTTGTTTTCGCTGAGACTTATGAGGTATATATCAGTTTTACGTTATTTATACATGTGATTGCATTTTGATATATATATTGATGTACTGTTTGTGCCAGCAATACTGATCCAGGGATGGCACAGATACACAGAGGCTTGACCGTTTGAGGTCGGGTCGCTACAGATATGGTATCAGAGCACATGTTGACTATAGGACGTGACCCTAGAAACTGGAAAGCCCTTAGGACAGGATATCTCTAAAACTCTAATAAAAAAGCATCCTTTACTTCTCATCTTTTCTGATTTTATCAAATAGTCCTCTTGCCACAAATAGTTATAATATACCCTTTACTCTTTTGACCACACTGAGTATCAACTGAAGCCACTCCGAGAAGGACAAAATATCGGACAAATGATGACCAATTCTGAGTAAAGAGGATTTCACCATGCAACATTAGAAGAGTTGAAACTACAACCGTTGAAGACTCTGAAGACCCGAAGAAATTGAAGACCCTAAAGAATTCCAATATTTATTTGACCTTTAGGAGACCAAACCCCTGTTATATACTTACGATAGATGCGATGATTTGTGAGCTGACATTTGTTTGATGTTTTTCCGACAGCCACAAAATAAAACCCGTTTCTTCAAAACTATTGTTTGTTTGTATTGTGTGTATATCCCTCTATTCTTCTCTCGTATCTCATCCCAAAACCCTTGGACCCAATAGATGAGGAAGTAAGATGGACTGATATTCTCTGGACCAATGACTCAGTTGGAGACAGAGCTATGGATTCAAAACATGAAGAATCACTTCAGGAAAACATTGATTGCAAGGAAGTATGAGGTTCAATATGCTCTTTAGTATTTTACCGAGAGTGCTGCAACCTGGTGGAAAATGCATCAAGCCATACAAGGATGCAACGGAGCAAAAACTTGGGAGGAATTCAAGACGACTCTATTGAGATCATGTCTCATCCAGAAGCACTGTGATAACCCGATGAAGAAACCTTGTGCCTACAAGATTTGCGGAGAAATAGGACACACCCATGAAGAACACAAGGATGGATGCCCTTATTGTGAGGAAAATCACCCCGAGGAAGAATGTCCAACTAGGCAGGTGACTTGTTTCCTGTGTGCAGGAACTACGCACTACCCTGCTTAGTGTCATTTTTACCCCAAAGTACAAGAAATTACCAAGCACCAGAAAGAAGCCCTTAGGGAAAGTTTAGAAGACTCCGTGATGAAGGAAGTTGTTGAAGATCCTGAAGGAGAAGGCCTAACCAGATTTTACTCCAATGCCTGCTATTGATGTGGAGAAGGACATTTCTCACAGTATTGCACGAAGGAAAGCCAAGAGTATCCGGGAGACTTCCCGATAGAAGAAGTGGAGTTTGATCCACAAGAAATGGAAAAATTGATTAGCAGGAGGAAGTCCAGGTAGAGAAAGAGAATGAATCCCCTGAACAACACAGTTTCTGCAAAGAAGGATAAGAGCCATATTACCTGTTTTGAGTGCAAGACCGCAGGACATTATGCTAGTGGTTGTCCAGAAAAGAAGCAAAGAACCCAAGGAGGTACCAGGAAGACCCTGGATTTGTCCGATGTCATTTGTTTACGCTGCAAGGAAGTAGGACATTTTGCCAGAGAATGTTCAGAACCAAGGAAAGCTTGAAGTGGAGTAGTTGAGATTCTTATTGGAATAAAGAATGCAATAAATGTAGAACACATTTTTCCCTTCCATTGAGGATATGGAGTTGAATTATGTAATGGGAGTCTCAGATATTGTAATGGATTCATGAATCAATAAAGTTAATGTGTCATGATTTCATATGTTGAATTGCATGAGTTGTTACTTTATAAACAAAGATTTTTGACCATTTTCGAGGATATGAGAAATATGGTCTATGAATGAAAAATTGTGCATTTCATTTTAAGGGCGGTAATACCCCGTGAGAACACCTGACCAATGGAAAGAAAAATGTATTCGGCAGAGTGGAGTTTTGACAAAATAAGTATAAGTTTTATTTTAATATCTTGGTTACCCCAAGAGTATGAAGGAATGAAGTACTATTGGATTTAAAGGAGGTATAATGTTGGAATATGGAACAATAAAACTCAAAAGGATGAGTTAAAGTTGTGCAAGTATTGAAGTGGGCCCACAACCCACATGCCCAGGAGTTAATAAGGATCAAGCACTACCTTGTTAAATGGAGAAATTCGGAAGAAGCTATGATTCCATCAGCAGACATTTCTTAGGAGGATACGAAAACCTGAGGGTTGTGAAGAAACATTAGATGTCTTGTTCAGCTTGCAGAAACAATTGATTTACCCGAACCCAGTTCGGCGACAAGAGAAATTCTGCAATGCTTGTGAGGATGCCCAAGTGTTAGAATATGCAATTCACTGTCTGTGTATGAAGTAATGATTGAAGTACGGGATGGATTGGCCCCCATACCAGAGACTTCTATCATGAACTATCATATGTTGATGGAAAATCAGAGAGCCTTGAAAACCTTAGAAGTGTGTCGACACGATAAGCCAAAAACCTTAGAATGGCAGGACGATGGAACCCTGTACAGCCAACCATTGCCAATCGTAGGATATACAATGAGACTCAACCCAGACCCATTTCTTGCAGGAGAAGCCAATAACGATTGACCACCATGAGATTTTGATAGTTGTTTAGTATTGGCGACAGACCTGTCAGCTAACAAGACCCAGTCTCGGAAGGACTTTCTTTTGATGAAAGGACACAAGAATTGAGGAAAAGGTATGCTTCTACCGGAAGAACCCCAGAGTAGGAGTTATCCCGAAGAAATGAGAAGACCGACATTGCCAAACAAAAGGATGGAGATCATGAGTTTTGATGGAACCGTAACCATGCTTCTAAGGGTGGTAGTAACCCAGGATCATGGTGATGAACAATGGAATTTTTAAGAAGACCCCCCCTCCCAAACCTAACGTCCCTTCTAGCCTCTTCGAATCTCGGGGACGAGATTCATTTTAAGGGTGGTAGTTTGTAACATCCCAAAATTCTAAATTTTTGAATGTTATATTAAATAGATAACTATGGCTGTTTGTTGGTTTGTTATGTGATTGATTGTGTGAAATTGAGTGGAAATTTGAAACTTTTGAAAGTTGTATGAGAGGGAATAAAAGGACTTTCCCAAAACTTTCATCTTGCATTTTGATCTTCTTGAATTCAAATTCATTTCATCACAAAACCCTAGAGTGAGGATAATATGACTTCTTCCCTTTAAAGAAATGAAAAGGGATTTGAAAGAATTTGAATTCCATTTGAAAATATTTCAAATACAGAAACTTTAAGCAACTCAATGAGTTTCATGAGAGAAGATAAAATGACTTCTTCAAATTTGAAGAAAGAGAATTGGAAGTTTCAAATAATCATTTGGAAGTTCATTTTGAAGTTATTTGAATTTCCAAAATTCAAATTCTCTGAAAGTTATTCGAAATGGGAGAAGTAATATGACACTTCAAAAATTCAGAGGCATTTGAAATATATTTTAATGAGGGTTAAAACCTAATCGATTAGCCGTGTCCCCAGTTACGGACAATTTGAGCCTCTTGACTTGGATCTATCTCGGAACTCTCAACACCGGACTGATAACTTAATTGTGGGCAACTTATGATGATATGGGCTAAGAGACATCGGTTGGTGGAACCATGTCATGATAGAAAACTCCGTAGTACAAACTCCAGTTATTCCCTTTGTTATAGGGAAAATAAAATCCAACTTTTCCGGAAACAAAACTTAGACACAGAGCCACAAAGCCATATTGCATATAGTATAGTTTTAATCAACTGTTTTTCTTACAGTGATCTTGCCGGTACATTCAATGTACTGACCTACACGGCTGCAACATATTATGTTGCAGGATTATTTCTACGACGAGTGAGTTTCGTTGTTGGGTTACGGTCTACACTCAACTTGCCAATGGTGTTGTTGGGACTCCACACCCGTTTGTATGTTTCCTATGAGACTTTTGAGGTATATATCAGTTTGACATTATTTATACATGTGATTGCACTTTGATATATACATTGATGTACTGTGTGTGCCAGCAATACTGATCCAGGGATGGCACAGATTCACAGATGCTTGACCGTTTGAGGTCGGGTCGCTACAAGTACCATTTCTGTTAGGGATCGGCGGGAGTACATGTTTAACAAATGTATTGTTGAGATAATGTCTCTGTTATTATATATCAGTTACAGTGTTTTACAAATGGTACTATCCTGCTTTGTAGTTCTTTCTACATGTTTAACCAAGGTATTGTTAAGATAATGTCTCTGTTAATATGAATCAGTTACGCTATTTTAGGAATGGTACTTTTCTGCTTTGTAGTTCTTTATACATGTTGAACCAAGGTATTGTTAAGATAATATCTCAATTAATATGAATAAATCACAATGTTTGAGAATTGCTACTATCCTGCTTTGTTTCCCATTAAGATAAGGTAGATGTTTTTCTTCTGGGCGTATAAGTCATCAATCGTTATTTCTCAGTAATTGTTTCCTTTATACCTATTTGTGCATACAGGGATATCAAAACTTCTGCTCGGTTCTATTTCGACTTTGATTTTAGTTGAACTGCACAAAAGGAGCCAATGTGTTTAAGGAAAACTGTTGCATTATTGGGCCTAGTTGATCTTTCCACTTTGCAGAAAGAAGCAGTCACTGTTTGTGCTACATTACACATGGAATGATCGAGAAGCTTTAGGGTATTTGTAGACGCTGTTGACATGACTAGTCTGCAGAGACCAAGGGAAACTCAATAGCACATGGAGTGCAAAATTCACTCCACAAGAAAAGGTATGACCAAGTCAGTGGCCGACACAGCTGTAACAAACGAGGTCAGTATCGGCCTTCATCCACATGATCGTGCTTTACTATGTTGTGCTACTTATATTGTTGTATTGTTTTGAATAAATGTTTAATTGAAGCTATTGTATTGCTATCTTTTCCTATTAAGATAATGAAGATGATTATATTTGTGAGCGTATGTTTAATCAACTAGTACCACTATTATATTCATCACACTTTTTCTGTATTTATGCAGACAGGAATGCTCAGCTTGATTTCAGTGGAACTGCACAAAATGTTCAGATGGTTCGTGTCCTCCATAATACTTCATCATGCACAATACATCAAATGGTTCTCTAATCATTCGTTGTCACCTTGAGCCACCGGACTATCTACTTGAATGGAGTTGCCAATGTCTTCAAGGCCTTGCAACATATAAATACGAAATCCACCATGCTACGCAAGACATTGTTTGATTTCAATGGAACTGCACAAAAAGATAAGCTGGTTAATCCGGCTCCATGTGCCATTTCAATGTGCAAACTGAAGACAAACCCTGCCCGTTCCACAATCATAGGCATTGCATATTTTGAATGGGAAAAGCTTGTCAAAGTTTAATCATTGATGTTAGCAAGAAGACATTTATTTGATATTTCGGAATTGGAAAACCTTTTCAAATTTTGCTCATTGATGTTAGCCAGAAGACATGCATTTGATATTTTGGAATGGGACGCCCTTTGCCGTGAGCAGCGTCGATCGTTTTTTCCTATTCGTGTGTTCAGTTCAGAAGTAAATATTGACTCTGATGTGATGCATAATCATGAATGTTGACTCATGTAACGTATTTTAAGAGTTTGTTCTGAATGTTGTCTATGAAATGCCAGGCCTTGTGTGTTTGATTGCAAAGTTGAGCTTGGAATGTTGTGGCATGCGGCATCGCGAGTTGTTCACCGTGCCTCCTGAGAATAATGCTTCGTATTGTTTTGCATGTTGATCTAATGCCGGTGATTTGCATGTTAAGAAGATCATCCTCTTCTATTGTTTCTATGCTTAAGAAGTTCATCGTCTTATGTTCCATTCATAGCCTATACAACAACTCGGGTAGGCTAGAGGTGAAACCATATGATCTTCCGACAACCTCATCATCTTACCGTTTCATGTTGGCTCAGTCTCTCGAAGGTGCTCATAGGGGTCCGATGATCCTGTCTTCCTGAATGAGCAGCGGGCGCTGTATCAGACCATCCGTAGGGCCCGCAAGGCCCTCTCCGTCATCCTTCGAGTTGTTGCGCTCGCCGTGGCACCGCCGTCTCATGTTGTCTACATGGTCAACGAACATGAGGAATCAGGAGATGACTTTACTTGGAGAGGATGACAGTAGGGACCCACCAGGGCCATAGCCGTACGTACGCAAGTGCCTTCTTATTATATACAACTATAAAAAAATTGCTTCCTCCTAGTTTCCTGAGATCACGGTCCCACACCATTGTCAACCTATATAGTCAAGAAACGAGAGAATTGCACAAGGAGCGGCCGACAGCTGGGACCCAGCAGCTCGAGCAGTATTTGTTTTTTGAGGTGTGAGCAGAGTTTTGCCTGAGCGATGTTTTTGTTGTTGTTCAGAGGAGCAGGGTATCAACTGGGCAGGCTGTGGCCCATCTAGCCCAGGCTATTGTTTTATGTCGACCAAATATCCAGCGCAGATATTAATTTTTCATGGTGAAAATGGCTAGCCCAGCTATACTTTTTTTGCGGAATACCCAACCCAGGTCAACTTGTTATTCTCCGCCACGCATTAGCTTGCCAAGAAAATGTGCTTTAAGAAATAATAAATGGGCGGTAATTATAAAAATTGGGCTGTAAATATAAAAAACACACTGAACATGTAATTAGTTTCAAAATTACTATTTTTGGATTTTAAAATTTTCAATTCCATTACTTGTTGCGCGCGCAAAATTTCGTTGGATTTTTACCTAATACAAATTTATTTTGAAATTATATTTAATCTGACTCAAAATTTTGGGATAAAAAATATTTCGGATCCCATCAAAATGTGGGAAATTTTGTTGATTTTTTTGAGCGGTTGGTTGAAATTATTAACCGTTGTCCTGGCTAGAAAATAGGCAGTACTTTTAACAAACAGTAAATGGGTTGTAGTAAATTCCATTAGAATTCAAAAATGGGTTGTACATTAAATCACAAATGGGTTATATGTTCTCTACCACAGATGTGATGGTCACTTGTGGGCCAACTAAGTTGATGCATACGCAAGGCTTTGTCAACTTATAGTCAACACACGATTCTAGTAGCAGTGGCCGTTGAATGTCTATCCAATGGTTGTGGTGCGTCTTCAATCTCGGATATTCATGCTTCAGCCGCCCAAACCACCGCCGGTGGTACCGCCTGGTACCGCCTCCCATGGCTGGCTGTGCTGCCGCGCAGGCCTCATCATCCACCCTTCTCCCATCGCTGTCCAGGCCATTCCTCTACTCACCAACACCTCCTGTTATTCTCCGGCGACGGCAGCCTCACACTGTAGCCGAACCAGTGATCCCTCATACTCCCCTCCGTGTGGGCATCCACTATTGTGTCTTCGTCGGCTCTGGGTCGTTCCCTTCCTAGGCCTCGCCGTCGTCCACCGCGTTGGTTTTCTCGGGGCGGCGTGGTCAAGTAACAAACGACAGCCATTGGAAGAGGGATGTACGTGGAGTGGCTGGCAGTAGGGACCCATATGGTCCATGGCCGCATGCAAGCAAGTGCCTCCTTATTATGCGAAAACAAATGATTTCTCCCCCTGACAGGTTTGACCCACCAGCTACATCTTCGCACGCATGCAAGTGCCTCCTTATTATGCGAAAAAAAAGTTTCTTCTCCCTGATAGCTGGGACCCACCAACTACATCTTCGCACGGAAGGAAGTGCCACCTTATTACGTGCAAAAAAATGATCCCCCCAGCTAGCTGGGACCCACCAGATTTGGACGCTGACTTGTGGGCCTACTAACTTGACGCGTATGTAGGGCTTTGTCAACTTAGTCAACAAACGATTCTAGGTGCAGTGACCGTTGGATGTTAATCCAACCGCCGTGATGCGTCTTCAACCGCCGTGATGCGTCTTCAACCTCTGGTCTTCTTGTTCCAGCCGCCCAAACCAGCAACCTGCTCCTGCCTCCCGTGGCATGTTGTGCTGCCACTGCTGGCCATGCCACCCCTCTACTCACCCACACCTCCTGTTATTCTCCAGCGACGGCAGCCTCGCACCACAGCCGAAGCAGTCAACCCTCATACTCCCCTCCACATGGGCATCCACTGTCGCGTCTTCCCCGGCTCCACATCGTTCCCTTCCTAGGCCTCGCCGTCATCCACCGCCTTGGTGCTCTCGGCGCGGCGTGGTCAATGAATGACAGCCACCGAAAGAGGCCTTTAGGTGGTGAGGCTGACAGCTGGACCCACCAGCTACATCTTCGAACACAAGTAAGTGCCTCCTTATTACTCGCAAAATAAAAATGATTCCTCCCCCTGACAGCTGGGACCCACCAGCTATATCTTCACACGTAAGGAAGTGCGTCCTTATCCTCCCTGACAGCAAGGACCCACCCAATCAAAGCGTACATAGCGTTGTCTGTCTGGTCGCGAACGTGTATGTACATACTGGTCGATCGGTCTCTCTGTGACGATGAACCGTGACCGAGCAAGCAGTGGCACATGTAGTAGTAGAGCCCCCGACGTAGTAGTTCAGGCAGTCCAGTCTAAACCGTGTACACGTACGTACAACCACATGCCAAAAAATACGGCCACGTACATACATACGGGCGGGGTCTCGAGCGCCTACTCACGCATAAGTACGGCCAGGGCTCGTGTACATGGAGAGGCAGCAGACGGCAGCAATGTTGTCCTGTTCATCGGTAGCCAACCTGCTGGGTCGGAACAGAGAAACTGCGTCGTGTTCTTCGGGAGGCAACGAAATGTGTCGTGTTCATCGAGAGCCAACCAGCTTGGACGGAACAGCCAAAACGAGGCCTGGCGTACCGCAGAACGAAGGAAACGGCCTTCTGTTCGACCGCCTATGGTCGAAACAAGATCCTGTTCATCGGGAGGGGTCTGGCGTACCGCAAAACGGAGGAAACGGACTTCTGTTGGAGCACCTACGGTCGAAACGGGGTCCTGTTCATCGGGAGGGGTGTGGCGTACCGCAAAACGGAGGAAACGGACTTCTGTTGGAGCGCCTACCATCGAAACGGGGTCCTTTTCATCGGGAGGGGTGTGGCTTACCGCAAAACGGGACTCCACGGGCTGCTGTTCATCCACCGTCAACTGCCTAGTCCTAACGATTTGGATATTTGATCCGAGCAGGCCTCTGGCCTGATAGCACTAACCATCACGTGGGCATAGTATGGGCGTTCTGCATCTTAGCATCAGCCGAAAGCTCTGTCAGACATCTAGTTCAGCCTTGCGGCCGGGACGGACCGGCGCCCTCCGGGTGCCTGGCTTCACCCTGCTCGCAATGACCCGGAGTGCACAGGGCGATGGCCCAAGACCCCTGAGCGCTTAGGATGTAGACCGGCGGGGACCTCTCTGCTGAGCTGTAGGTAGGGCTGCGGTGTGTCGTTTAACCGAGGCCGGGCATGACCCAGGAAAGTGTGTCCGGCCGGAGTTAATCGAGCGTGTTGGGTAAGTTGGTGCACCCCTGCAGGGAAGAAAACTTCTATCGATAGCCTGTCCTACGGTAAAGGACACTCGGAGTTGTATCCTTATTGATACAATTTAGAACTGGATACTTGGATATATGGCTCTGGGATTGCTTCTCGCAGGGAGTCGAGAAGGGATCGCCGGACGAGGTTGATGACTGTATGGCTCTGGGATTGCTTTCTCACAGGGAGTCGAGAAAGGATCTCTGGGTGAGGATGAGACTTAATGATACTGCTACATTATATTGTACTGTTCTACCCTCTTCTATTTCTGCAAGACCGCTGAAGATGCTAGTCTTCGATAGGACTAGGCCTTCTCTCTCTTCTTGCATTTCTGCAGCCCAGTCCACATATACAGCCTCCCGTTGAAAATGTTGCATATGTAGTGTAGATCCTTGCTTGCTGAGTACTTCTGAGTACTCACGGTTGCTTTGTTTTCCTTTTCTCCCCATATCAGTTTGTCGTGACCAGAGGACGGAGCCCCCTGAGACAGATGCCCCGTCGTTCGACTACTACTACTACCCAGAGGATGGATACTATTACGAGTTGACTGACGACCAGGAGTAGGATCGGAGGGTCCCAGGCAGGAGGCCTACGCCTTTCGATTGTAGTGTTTTATTTTGCCCCGCCTTTCTAAAGGCCTTTCTGTTACTATTTCATATCTGTACTCAGATATCTGATGCTTCCGCTGACGCTTGTTCGCAAGCTTATGTATTCGAGCCCTCGAGGCCCCTGGCTTGTAATATAAAGCTTGTATGACTTTATTTATGTTTTAGAGTTGTGTTGTGATATCTTCCCGTGAGTCCTTAGGCTTGATCGTGTGCATTTGCGTGTATGATTAGTGCACGATTAGGCCGGGGGCGTCACAAGTTGGTATCAGAGCCGACTGCCTGTAGGAATCCCCCTTTCCAACTCCTTGGCCGAAGTTGAGTCTAGTAACCGAAAACTGTTTTACTAACTTGGCTGTGTGGCTTACGGGCCCACGTCGCCAATTGGGTGGTATTAGTATCTTTTATTCCTCGTCTTTAATCTGGGACTCTGGTCTCTCTTCTATTCGGGTTAAATCATTTTACTAACTCCAACATTAGGATCTCGTAATCACATTCTCCCGGAGAGCTGGATATTCGCAACTGATCCTTTCCTTGGAACGATTAGTCTGATAATCATCATTTTCCTTTCCATTGGTTTGTTTAACCTTTCCTTTACAAGTATCTTACGCTTCTCACCCTGTCATTTGACACTTTTGGAATCTCTCGGCAAAATGTGTCGCGTTCAGCGGCAACATTTTGGCTTTTTTGAGATGTTAAATGAATTCATGAACAGCAATTCCATCCTTGCCTCTAGTGGTCGGTGATATCATCGTCAACCTCTTTGACTACCTGCCCACGAATTGCTGTTAACCCAGAACGAGTTCAGGCTATTCTTGACTGGACTCCTCCGAAGAACATCAATCAAGTGAGAAGTTTTCTCGGCCTTGCAAGCTATTGCCGTCGATTTGTCGAGAATTTTTCTAAGATTGCTAAGCCCCTGACTGATCTGCTTCACAAAGGCGTTAAGTTTGTGTGGACAGAAAAATGTCAGGAAAGTTTTCAAACACTCAAAGACAAGCTGACATCTGCCCTAGTACTATCTCCTCCAGATACCCGCAAAGACTTTGTGATCTATTGTGACGCATCCCGTGAAGGATTAGGCTGTGTCCTAATGCAAGAGCGTAAAGTGATTGCTTATGGCTCTCGTCAGTTGCGCCCACATGAAGAGAATTATCCGGTACATGATTTAGAACTAGCTGCTGTGATCTATGCATTGCAGTTGTGGCGACATTACCTTCTCGGTAATCGTTGCGAGATCTACACGGATCATAAAAGTCTGAAGTACTTGTTTACTCAACCTTCTCTAAACCTCCGTCAGCAAAGATGGATGGAGGCCATTGCGGACTATGATTTGGGTATATCCTATACCCCTGGCAAGGCTAACGTGATGGATGATGCCTTAAGCCGCAAGTCCTATTGCGACAACCTCATGGTTAGGCGAGCTCAACCTCGTCTTTTTGAAGAACTGCGCAAGCTGAATCTGCGTATTGTTCCACAGGGCTCTCTTAATAACCTTGTGATACAACCAGATCTTGAGAAAGCTGTTAAGGATGCGCAAGCTAAAGATGCTCAAATTGATCTGATGAAGAAAGACCTTCACCTTGTAAAGTACAGGGATTTCTCGCTGTCTGAAGATGGAACCTTGTATTTCAGAAACCGCATTGTCGTACCTCGCTTCGAACTCATGACTGACAAGGTCATGAAGGAGGCACATGATACCCCGCTGTCTATTCATCCGGGTAGCACCAAGATGTATCGTGATCTCCGTCAAAGGTACTAGTGGTCTAGAATGAAGCAGGACATTGCTTGTTATGTTGCTGAATGTGATGTGTGTCGTCGCATTAAAGCAGAACATCAGAAACCAGCTGGAATTCTGCAACCACTTCCTATTCCTCTATGGAAATGGGATAAGGTTCAGATGGATTTCATTACAGGACTTCCCAGGTCACAGAAGGGTCATGATGCTATTCTTGTCGTCGTCGACCAACTCTCTAAAGTTGCACACTTTCTGCCTGTAAAAGAAACTATTACTGCTAGTCAGTTAGCAGAGTTGTATATCTCCAGAATTGTTTCACTCCACGGTATTCCGAAGGAGATTAGTTCGGACCGTGGCGCCCTTTTCACTTCCAAATTCTGGGAAAGTTTCCAAACAGCTATGGGAACTCATATTACCTAGAGTTCAGCTTATCATCCCCAATCCCAAGGCCAAGTCGAGCGAGTCAACCAAGTGCTTGAAGACATGCTTCGAGCTTGTGTCATTTCTTTCGGCAAGAAGTGGGAAGAATCTCTTCCGTATGCTGAGTTCTCTTATAACAACAGCTATCAAGCCAGCTTGAAAATGGCTCCCTTCGAAGTACTCTATGGACGTAAATGTCGAACCCCTCTAAATTGGTCAGAAACTGGGGAACGATCGCTTGTGGGTCCGGATATTATTCAACACGCCGAAGAACAAGTTCGTATTGTCCGAGAAAATCTCAAGGCGGCTCAGGACCGCCAGAAGAACAACTATGATCGCAAACGATGGGGTTTGACTTATCAACCTGGTGATCAAGCTTATCTTCGTGTCACTCCTATGAAGGGCACTCACCGTTTTGGAATCAAGGGCAAGCTAGCTCCACGCTACATTGGTCCTTTCCGCATTATTGCTAGACCTGGTCAAGTGGCGTATAAATTGGAGTTGCCGCCGCAATTCTCTCATGTCCACGACGTCTTCCATGTGTCGCAACTTCGTCAATGCTTCAAAGAATCTCCGCACCGAGTTGTGGATCACGAAGTGCTTGAATTGCAAGATGACCTATCTTATAAGGAGCATCCGATCCGCATTCTCGATGAAGCTGAACGTCGGACCCGTCAGAAGGTTACCAAGTTCCTCAAAGTGCAGTGGTCAAATCATACTGAAGATGAAGCCACTTGGGAACGTGAGGATAATCTTCGTGCGGAATATCCCAAACTTTTTCCTTCTGCCTCTTAATTCTCGGGACGAGAATTCTTGTTAGTAGAGGAGATTTGTAACACCCCTAGTGGTTAGCCACAGTAATTCCATTTTGATAATGCCAAGTCAGCATGATTAACAGTGCATGATCATCATTTGCATCATAATGCATTTCAACTCCTAAGTCAAAATCCAAATTTAAATGAAAGTGAAATATAAAAGTTGTGCAACATAAAAACTAAAATGTTCGATAAATAGCAAATATTGCAGAGACTATTCTAAAATTGAAACCAACAATTAATAAAATAATTAGGTGGCTCTAACATTTTCAAAACAGCGAGGATTAATGCATTTTATTTATTATAGAATTTGTGTGGACTCCAAATGCCTCCAAACCAATTTTTGGTAGTAGTAGAGGATGCCTAGTTATTATTGGAGCAAGTGCCATGTTTTACAAAATTCAATTGGAGGCCTAACTATTTACTAAACAGAGACAAGAGAATAAATAAAAAGAAAAGCCCCCCCCCCCCTCGGAACAAATGGGCCGTGGCCCAGCTGGACCACCAGGGCGGCCACCCCTACCCCCATATCCCCCAGCCACACCGAACCCTAATCCCATCACCCCACACCCCCGATCCCCTTCTTCCCCCCCTCTCTCTCGTTCTGGATAGGGAGAGGCCCCGATCCCGTCGCCCTCGCCGGATCGCCCGCCACCAACGCCGCCGGCCACCGCTGCCTCGACCTCCTCCCCGAACGGCTTCTTCGAGCCTCGCCGACCCCCTCCACGGCAACGGCCGTGAGCCCCTTCCCCTCTGCCTGCATCTCTCCCCTCCGTCTAGGTCCTCACGCCACACCGCGCATGCTCCCTGCGCCACTGCTCGCGCTCACGTGCGCCGGATCGCGCCCGGCCACCGCTCGCGCGCGCGCCCTCGCACCGGCCACGCCCGCTCACTCGACCGCCCCTGAGTGGCCGCGCTCTGTTCATCGGTTCCCGCGTGCCCCCGCGCGCGCTCGCGCTGACCGCGCCACCCTCGCCCCGCGCCACCCCCTGCTCGCGCGCGTGGCCGCCCGCCTGCTGCGCTACCACGCGCCTCGCCTTCGCCCCACCGGCCCCGCGCCGCACCGCCCTGTCGTCCCGCGCGCGACCGCGCCCACGCCCGCGCTCGCCCCCTCCTCCTCAGCGCCTGCTACCACTGCTCGCCGCCTTGCCCCTCACCGCCGGCCCGCGCCTGGGCACGCGCCTGGCCGCGCCCGCTCGCCCCTGGCCAGCGCCGCGCCGCACGCTCGTGCCGCTGTGGCCACCTGGGCCACTGCCCAGTGGGGCCCGAGGCCCCTGTGCCGCTGACAGACGGGGCCCAGCCCCTAAAAACGTTTAATAAAAATAAAAATAAAAATAAAAATTAATAAAATTAATTAGTTAATTAATTAATTAAGTTAATTAATCCTGATTAGGCTAATCTAATTTAGTTAATTAGTTTAATTAAGTATTAATTAATTAGTTAACCCTAATTAACCCTAACAGTCCGCTGACCTCATGCTGACGTCAGCATTCACTATTTCGGATAATGTTTAATTTAATTAATTAAATAAATTCCAGAAATTAATAAAAGCTTTAGAAAATCATATAAAATAATCCGTAACTCCGATCGAAAAACTTTGTACATGAAAGTTGCTCAGAACGACGAGACGAATTCGAATACGCGGTCCGTTCGTCTGTCACGCGTCCCTAACTATCCGAACATGCAACCGACCCTCTCCGGTCATCTGTCTGACAAATGTCCGGAACCGGGAAAACATTCCCGGATGGATTCCCCCTTCCTCGGTGACGTGCAACCATACGTTAGGACACACCCGGCACTGCATATTGTCATGTCGTACTTTGCGTTGCTCATGTTTGCTCTATATTTATACTGTTTCCACCCCCCCTCTTCTCTCTCGGTAGCCCCCCGACACCGACGTCGTCCCCGAGGCCGACGCAGCTCCGGAGCCCGAAGACACCATTGACAACCTTGCCCTTGCCGCCGAGCAACCAGGTAAGCCCCCCCTTTTTGATCATACCGATATCGCCCATTCTATTTCTCATGCTTGCATTACAATTGCTGCTGCTACTGCTTTACCTATTCTGATGCATAGCCTGTTTATTGTAACCTGCTGTTGATAATTACCTGCATACCTTAAACTGTTTAGTATAGGCTGGGTAGAGACCTATCAGTGACCCCACTTATCCCGACTGCCGCGCTGGATCGTCAGAAGACCCGATCAACGGGATTGAAGACCAGGCCCCGACACCGCACATCACCCCCCTTAGTTGTAACGACACTGCAGCGTTACTATCGAGTGCCGAGGGTGAAACCTCTTGTAGCACTTCTGATGTTAACTCTGTAGAGTAGCTATTCGGTCGTGGTCATCGAGGGTGATTCCTCCTTCACCACTTCCGGTAACGACGCTGTCGTGCAACACATCAAGTGTGAACCCAGTGAGGGTGATTCCTCCGAGTTCATCTTAACGGATACATCAAGTAGGAATCCAATGAGGGTGATACCTCGGATTCCCCTGATGTTATGGACGCATGGATAATTGGACTATACATTGTTACTTGGATAGGCGGGTCAACCCTGAGGGGTACCCGCGTGCGCCTGAGAGGCGAGTGTTGTGAAGATGGGTGCCAGTGTGGTGCCCGAGTGATGAATACGAGGCACAGCCGGGCATTCTTAACCCTTGCAGCAAGTCCTCGAGATGGGGCGACGGGGTCACATCTTTCGTGAGTCTCTGCTCGTTACCGCAAGCCCCTAGTCCTAACGATTTGGATATTTGATCCGAGCAGGCCTCTGGCCTGATAGCACTAACCATCACGTGGGCATAATATGGGCGTTCTGCATCATAGTATCAGCCGAAAGCTCTGTCAGACGTCTAGTTCAGCCTTGTGGCCGGGACGGACCGGCGCCCTCCGGGGGCCTGGCTTCACCCTGCTCGCAACGACCCGGAGTGCACAGGGCGATGGCCCAAGACCCCTGAGCGCTTAGGATGTAGACCGGCGGGGACCTCTCTGCTGAGCTGTAGGTAGGGCTGCGGTGTGTCGTTTGACCGAGGCCGGGCATGACCCAGGAAAGTGTGTCCGGCCGGAGTTAATCGAGCGTGTTGGGTAAGTTGGTGCACCCCTGTAGGGAAGAAAACTTCTATCGATAGCCTGTCCTACTGTAAAGGACACTCGGAGTTGTATCCTTATTGATACAATTTAGAACTGGATACTTGGATATATGGCTCTAGGATTGCTTCTCGTAGGGAGTCGAGAAGGGATCTCCGGACGAGGTTGATGACTGTATGGCTCTGGGATTGCTTTCTCGCAGGGAGTCGAGAAAGGATCTCTGGGTGAGGATGAGACTTAATGATACTGCTACATTATATTGTACTGTTCTACCCTCTTCTATTTCTGCAAGACCGCTGAAGATGCTAGTCTTCGATAGGACTAGGCCTTCTCTCTCTTCTTGCATTTCTGCAGCCCAGTCCACATATACAGCCTCCCGTTGAAAATGTTGCATATGTAGTGTAGATCCTTGCTTGCTGAGTACTTCTGAGTACTCACGGTTGCTTTGTTTTCCTTTTCTCCCCATATCAGTTTGTCGTGACCAGAGGACAGAGCCCCCTGAGACAGATGCCCCGTCGTTCGACTACTACTACTACCCAGAGGATGGATACTGCTATGAGTTGACTGACAACCAGGAGTAGGATCGGAGGGTCCCAGGCAGGAGGCCTACACCTTTCGATCGTAGTGTTTTATTTTGCCCCGCCTTTCTAAAGGCCTTTCTGTTACTATTTCATATCTGTACTCAGATATCTGATGCTTCCGCTGACGCTTGTTCGCAAGCTTATGTATTCGAGCCCTCGAGGCCCCTGGCTTGTAATATAAAGCTTGTATGACTTTATTTATGTTTTAGAGTTGTGTTGTGATATCTTCCCATGAGTCCTTAGGCTTGGTCGTGTGCATTTGCGTGTATGATTAGTGCACGATTAGGCCGGGGGCGTCACAGCTGAGTACTTTGGATGAGTACACATGGTTGCTTTGCTTTCTTTTTTCCCCATATCCTTTTGATGCAACCAGATGACGGAGCCCCTGAGACAGCTGCACTCGCCGACGATCGCTTCTACTACCCCGAGGGTGGATACTACTACGAGTTGGCCGACGACCAGGAGTAGGATCGGAGGGTCCCAGGCAAGAGGCCTGCACCTTTCGATCATAGTGTTATCTTTAGCCCCGCCTTCTAAGGGCCTATCCGTGTTTTCTTTTATATCTGTACTCAGATATCTGATGCTTCCGCTGGCGCTTGTACGCGAGCTTATGTATTTGAGCCCTCAAGGCCCCTGGCTTGTAATATAAAGCTTGTATGACTTTATTTATGATTTAGAGTTGTGTTTTGATATCTTCCCGTCAGTCCTTAGGCTTGATCGTGTGCATTTGCGTGTATGATTAGTGCATGATTGAGACGGGGCGTCACAAGTTGGTATCAGAACCGACTGCCTGTAGGAGTCCCCCTTTCCAACTCCTTGGCCGAAGTTGAGTCTAGTGGTCCAAAACTGTTTTACTAACATGGTTGTGTGGCCTACGGGCCCACATCACCGAATGGGTGGTATTAGGATCTTTTATTCCTCGTCTTTAGTCTGGGATTCTGATCTCTCTTCTATTCGGGTTAAATGATTTTGTTAACTCTAACTCTAGGTTCTCGTAAATACTTTCTCCCGGAGAGCCCCTCGGTCCGGACGATCGCCTACTAAACCAGAAGATTCCGAAGATACTGTACGATATTCTCTCGGGACTTTATGCCATCGTTTTTGCAATTCCCTTCCATCGATAAACCCCTATGGATGACCACGTACACCTGTCATTCATACAATCATTCCCCGATTGATCTTGTTATTACAAGATACTCCGAAATCCTATCTGTTGTTCCGAGACTACTTTGTGCCTACTGTTTTGCAGCTTCTTTTACACTAAGGATAATTCACTTAACCGGGGTCCGTTCATCCCCCGTTGTTCAGATGCTTTCCAAAATACTTGGAAATGCTATCTGATCTCCCGAAAATCCTGTGCAGCCTATTTCTCTTGATTTTCCTTGCCTGCTTGCACTATGGTTAATTCCACATGTCTAGCAATATTTACTAAAATCCTTTGTGACTGTCATTCTGTTCCTATGGATTCAATGTGTGTGCGAATACTCGTAATCATCACTTAATCCTTAGAAATTTTCTTTCCGGCTCAAACGTCGTCCCGAACATGAGCTGGATTCTCGACCAATCTATTTGTCGTCGCTTGTACCCCTAAGTCTATTCAATTAACCATCCTTAATCAGAGCGATTGCTTCTGATCCCTTGCTTTGAAAATCATAACTCCTTTGCATTTGAGCTTTGAATTAATGCCTTTGCATTGATTCTTCTTCTGGTTGTGTGCCTATGCTCACGTCAGCTCCGTTATGGACCGTCAGATCCTTTGATGAGTTATCATCCGACAGTGCCCTTAACATCCAAAATCTTGTGAGTTTTCCCCTGATACATATTGCCTTTGGTAAATTGTATTCTCTGCTTTGCCAACCTTGCTCTGCTCTCGAGCTTGAGTTATTTACTTCTGAAGTTCGTGGTATACGTTCCTAAGATGCCCCAATGGATTGAACCTATGCTTTCCCTAATCCGTGTGAACTCGAAAGTTATGCGAGTCATACTCTTCTGGTGCTTCACCAGATAAATCTTCAGCACTACAATTTTTTTGAAAAAGAGCAGTGAATGAATGGTCATGCATTGGAGAAGTGGGAGTCGACCTTGAACTTTGTGTTCATGCCCATGGACATGAGGTAGATATTATCATGGAGCTTCTCTTAAATTAATTATCCCCTTGGTGTAAGTTCATCTTATATCTGTGAATTGGTCCTTCGCAATCGTGGTTCCGACCATGTTGTTCTTCTTTGATCCCATTTCTCGAACAAGTTGAAGTACTTGCCTTCTGCAGATCAATACACCTATCCAACCTCTATTCTGCCCAACCTTCGAGTATTACCCTATGGTTTTTGAAATATCCCGGAACTACATAACCTCTTATGAGTTATTCATCAACTATTAATTCCCTTCGATTCCAATTTTCCCCGGGTTATGAGCAGTTATTCACTCCAGGACACCGATAAGTGAATTGATTCCGCACTCCAATTCAATAACTCCAAGTAATTTTCGTTGCTTACGAGTTTAATAATCCTTCAAGTCATTCCTAGCCTAATCAGCTATATCATTATCGTACTAAATTTAAATTTTGCTACCTTGTCCTTCTTCCCGGAGCACAATTTCCGATGATGAGCTAAGCCTACGTCGATCTTCCTCATCATATCATTTTGCCTTGAACAGCAAGCTTGATTTCGAGTTTGTGCCACACCCGTGGTCCCAATAACCTTTCGCTTCATCATTCCTTTGACTTGATGTCATCACCGCTCGATTACATCTTCATGAAATCTCTCGACAATTGTGTCGTGATCATCATCAACATTTTGATCTCTTCCAGGATATCAATCGAATTCATGGTAAGAAATACCATCCTTGCCCCTCATTGATTTGTGTTATCACCGACAACATTCTTGTCTTCCCCCCAACACAAACTTGTTCATATAAATTCTGGAAATACATCCTTTGTGACATGTCGATGGATTGCTGTTTAACCCATCGGCCACATCCTCATCTTTTTCCTGGTAAAATTGTATGAGATGTTCTAAAAATTCCTGATGGATCCTTTGTGTTCCCAACGTCCGACCTTTAACCGATGACCATCTCAATGCTATCCCGAAGCATGTCTGTGGTACTCTGATTATCCACAAGAACATTAGAAGCGCAATGTTGGATTTTCTTGATCAATTATCCAAACACCGTTGTATGGGTAAACCTCATAATTTCCTTGCCCCTTTGTCTAAATGGTTTCATACTTGGAGCCTTATCATGTATATCATGCTATGCCTTTCCTTGCGAAAGATATACTCTTGATATTCGGGTATAAACACATTTTCCTTTCTGTTGTTCTGATTAATATACTAATCATATTTTCCTTTCCATTGTTTTGTTTAACCTTTCTTCTAATCTGACTTAACTGAGCAGCAATAATTCCCTGCTTAGGTAAGCACCTTGTTGTACCACTTTGTCCATAAGACCCTGTTACTATTGTTGATGACATTCCGGTAACCACCGATGGACGAGAACTTTGCCTATTGGTCCTCCTCGTTTAACGAGCAGGAAGATGGTTCTCTTTGCCCCTCGCCCTTGGTACCGACGTTGTTGCCGACATAACTGACAGGCTGTTCTCTGACATGTCTTGCTACCATGACCGTGTAAGATGTCAGCGCCCTTCCTACTTTTAATCCACATGGTGGGCCCATAACCCACAGATCCACAGGATCGAAACCTGACTCTCCTATACACCCCTATTTCTAAAAGTTATTCCTCACGCTTGGCTTCGTATTTAATTCATGGAACCCCTTTCTCACTCTGGTTGAAACTTCGAACGATTGTCTATTCGCTTGAAACTCTTTATTGTAACTTCTTACCTTGCTCTCGATGTTTTCTTAAGTTTCAACTCGAGAGATACCCATGCGTTCATTCATGGGATAACCTCCATATGATTATCCCTTTAAGCATTCTATCATTGTCGAGTTACCCCTTGACCCTTCGTAAGTACGGTGAGGATACTGAAGGAAGAACGACAACTTCATCATGATGACCTAAAGCAGCGAAATGAAGACATCAAAGTAGTGGATCTACCTCTTTGACAAGAGAAACCAAGACCGAGAAGAATCGTTAGAATTTCATAACCAATTCTTTTCCCCTTACTCTAACACTTAAATCTCAGGACGAGATTTCTTGTAGTGGAGGAGATTTGTAACACCCCGATAGTTAAGCTACAGTAACCACAAGCTAATGGTGCCATGTCATCGCAGTTACTGTTGCTAGATTCCCCTTTGATTCAAAACCGATTCAAGTTCAAATTTAAAATAAAGCCAAAACAATAAAACTTTTCAAATATTAAAACTAAAGTGTTCGAAATGTAGCAAATAAATCATCGATGATTATGGTGGTGAAACCACATTTTAATAAATTATTTAAATGCACTAAAATAAATAAAACAGTGGCTTAAATAATTAAATAAATGACTTTTATAATTTATAAAGTATTAAACTATTTTAATTAGGAGTGAAACTTTTCGTGGCAGTGGTAAAACTAGTCACACTAATTTAGGTGCTCTTGTATGTATTTTGTAAAACAAAAATAAATGAGAATAAAATATAAAACAGTAAAACAAAGTAAATAAAAAGAAAAGATAAAACAAAAATAAAATTAAAAGAAAAAGACACCCCTGGCCTACTGGGCCAAACGGCCCAGCCGGCCAGCCCGACTGGCCCAACCGGCCCACCGCACTCCCCTTGACCCTCCTCGCACCCAAACCCTAACCACCGACACCCCCACTCCCCCCACTCGCTCTCCCTCCCCCCTGATCTGGATCGAGATCGGGGGCGTGAACCCGTCGCCGCCGCCCGTCCCTGGCGCCACCATGCCGGCGCCACCTCGCCGACGCCGCCCGGCGCTGCCCCGCCGTCGCCGGACCGCCGTTGCCTCCCCGACCTCCACCTCGCCGGCTCTGACGAGCCTCTCCGACCCCTCTACTCGGCAACGGCCATGAGCACGCCCTCCCCCTCTATCTCCCCGATACACCGCCGCTCCGTGCCCGTCCACGCCTCGCTCTCGCCGCACTCCGTACGCGTCGGCAGCCACGCGCGCACGCGCCCGCACGTGCTCCCCGCGGCCAGCCCACGCGCCTGCCTCGCCCCGCGGCGTCCCCGCCATGGGCCGTCTCCGCCCGGCGTGCACGCACGCCGCTGGTCATCGCGCGCCCCACTCACCACCTCCGCTGCCGCCTGCCGCACGGTCGCAGCCTCCTCCTCCTCGCCGTGCTGGCCACCGCTCACCTCGCTCGCCCGCAGCCCGAGCCGCCCTCGGCCTCCTCTCGCCCGCCGCGCCTCGCCTCGCCTGTGGCCTGCGCCGCCACTCGCCGCTCGACTGGCCACCGCGCTCGGCCGCCCTTGCCCCGCCCGCGCTCGCCTCCCGCTCGCGCGCGGCCCCGCGCACGCCGGCGCTTGTCGCCGCCTAGCCCCGGGTTGCCCGCACGCCGCGCCCGCACGCCCGCAGTGGCCTGGGCCACTGACGAATGTGCCCGTTGCCCCCCCTGTGCCACTGACTGGGGGGCCCCACCGAGAACGTTTTTAAGAAAAAAAGGAATTAAAAAAAGGAAAACAATTAAAAATAAAAATAAATGATTAATTAACTTAATTAATTCTGTTTAGTTAAAACTAATTAAATAGTTAGTCTAATTAATCTATAATTAGTCTAATTAAACCATAATTTATCTTAACAGACTGTTGATGTCATGCTGACATCATGATGATGTCAGCATACACTGTTTCGGATAATTCTGATTTAATTAATTAAATAATTCAAAATGATTAATAAAACTTCAGGATTTAATATAAAATAAACCGTAGCTCGTATGAAAATACTTTGTACATGAAAGTTGCTCAGAACGATGAGACGAATCCGAATACGCAGTCCGTTCGACTGCCACACGCCCCTAGCATTGCGAACATGGAACTTTTCCCTCTCTTTCATTAGTCCAAAAAATGCCAAACTTCGGGAAAACATTCCCGGGTGTCTTCCCCTTCACCAGTATCACGTAGTACCGCGTTAGAACACGCCTAGTGCTGCTTATTGTCATGTCATGCATCTATTTGCTGTGTATTTATCTGTTTCCTCCCCCTCTTCTCTCTCAATAGAGCCCGGTACCGACGCAACTCCGGAGATCGACGACCCCTGACGACCTTGCCTTTGCCGCCGAGCAACCAGGCAAGCCCCCCCCCCCCCTTGAGCATACCAATATCGCCTATTCTTCTCTCTTATGATTACATTAGAATTGCTGCTGCTACTGTTTATCCTATTCTGATGCATAGCCTGCTTTTGTAGCCTGCTTATTGTTACCTTACCTACCTATTTCAAACTGCCTAGTATAGGCTGGTTAGTGACCCATCAGAGACCCACTTTGACCCAATTGCCCCGCTGGATTATCATAAGACCCGATCAACGGGATCAAAGACAGGCCCAGGCACCCCACATCACCCCCTTGGTTGTACGACACTGCATCATTACGATCGAGTGCCGAGGGTGATACCTCATATAGCACTTCTGATGTTAACTCTGTAGAGTAGCTATTTGGTCGTGGTCATCGAGGGTGATTCCTCCTTCTCCACTTCCGATACGACCCTGCCGTGCAACACATCAAGTGTGAACCCATCGAGGGTGATTCCTCCGAGTTCACCTTGACGGATACATCAAGTAGGAATCCAACGAGTGTGATACCTCGGATTCCCTAATGTTATGGACACACGGATACTTGGACCTTACACTTTTACTTGGAAAGGCGGGTCGACCCTGAGGGGTACCCGCGTGAGCCTAAGTGGCGAGTGTTGTGGAGACGGGTTGACCTGGAGGTTGCCCAAGATATGAATATGAGGCGCGGCCGGGCATTCTTAGCCCTTGCAGCAAGTCCTCGAGACAGGACGACGGGGTCACATCGATCGTGAGTCTCTGCTCGTTACCGCAAGCCCCTAGTCCACTAACGATTTGGATATTTGATCCGAGCAGGCCTCTGGCCTGATAGCACTAACCATCACGTGGGAAGAGTTATCGGCACTCTGCATCGTAGCATCAGCCGGAAGCTCTGTGAGATGTCCAGTTCAGCCTCGTGGCCGGGCCAGGCCAGTACCATCCAGGACTGAGGTGGTGCTCGTCCCAACCCTACACACACCGACCAGGATTGCACAGGGCGATGGCCCAAGACCCCTGAGCGCTTAGGATATAGACCGACGGGGACCTCTCTGCTAAGTTGTAGGTAGGGTTGCGGTGTATCGTTTGGCCGAGGCCGGGCATGACCCAGGAAAGTGTGTTCGGTCGGAGTGAAGCGAGCATGGTGCGTAAGTTGGTGCACCCCTGCAGGGAAGAACACATCTATCGATAGCCGGTCCTACCGTAAATGACACTCGGAGTTGTATCCCGATCGATACAACTAGAAATGGATACTTGTGATGAGTATGGCTCTGGGATTGCTTTCTCGCGGGGAGTCGAGAAAGGATCTCAGGATGAGGTTGATGACTGTATGGCTCTGGGATTGCTTTCTCACAGGGAGTCGGGAAAGGATCTCTGGGTGAGGATGAGACTTAACGATACTATTACTTTATACTGTGCTGATCTACTCTCTTCTATTGCTGCAAGACCGCTAAAGATGCTAGACTTCGATAGGACTAGGCCTTCTCTCTATTCTGGCATTTCTGCAGCCCAGTCCACATATACAGCCTTCCTTTGATAATGTTGCATATGAAGTGTAGATCCTTGCTTGCTCAGTACTTCGGATGAGTACTCACGGTTGCTTTGCTTTCTTTTTCTCCCCATATCCTTTTGATGCAACCAGATGACGGAGCCCCTGAGACAGCTGCACTCACCGACGATCGCTTCTACTACCCCGAGGGTGGATACTACTACGAGTTGGCCGACGACCAGGAGTAGGATTGGAGGGTCCCAGGCAGGAGGCCTGCGCCTTTCGATCATAGTGTTATCTTTAGCCCCGCCTTTTAAGGGCATATCTGTGTTTTCTTTTATATCTGTACTCAGATATCTGATGCTTCCACTGACGCTTGTACGCGAGCTTATGTATTTAAGCCCACGAGGCCCCTGGCTTGTAATATAAAGCATGTATTACTTTATTTATGATTTAGAGTTGTGTTGTGATATCTTCCCGTGAGTCCTTAGGCTTTATCATGTGCATTTGTGTGTATGATTAGTGCACGATTGAGCCGGGGGCATCACAATCACTAGCATCACACATAATTTCAAAAGGCAAGTTCCAATCAGGTGGTTGAACAATAGGTGCAGAAATTAAGGCTTTCTTAAGTGTTTCAAAGGCTTCTACACAATCATCATCAAAAACAAATGGAACATCCTTTTGTAAAAGATTTGTAAGAGGCCTAGAAAAATTAGAAAAGTCTTTAATAAATCTCCTATAGAAACCAGCGTGACCGAGGAAACTACGAATACCTTTGATATCTCTGGGACATGGCATTTTCTCAATTGCATCAACTTTAGCTTTATCCACTTCAATACCTCATTCAGAAATTTTATGCCCCAAGACAATACCTTCATTAATCATAAAGTGGCACTTTCCCAATTCAAGACAAGATTAGTTTGCAAACATCTCTACAAAACTCGATCAAGGTTGCTCAAGCAATCATCAAAAGAAGTTCCATAAACAGAAAAATCATCCATGAAAACCTCAACAATTTTTTCACAAAAATCAGAGAATATAGCAGTCATACATCTTTGAAAGGTGGCAGGTGCATTGCATAAACCCAAAGGCATACGTCTATAAGCATAAGTTCCAAAAGGGCAAGTAAAAGTGGTTTTCTCTTGATCAGGTTGTGAAACGGGTATTTGAGAAAAACCAGAATATCCATCAAGAAAACCAAAGTGTGTGTGTTCTTAGATAGTGTTTCTAGCATTTGGTCAATAAAAGGCAAAGGGTAATGATCTTTCCTAGTTGCTTTGTTTTATTTTCTGAAATCAATTACCATCCTATAGCCATTAACAATTCTTTGTGGAATAAGTTCATTCTTATCGTTTGGAACAATGGTAATACCTCCTTTCTTAGGGACACAATGAACGGGACTCACCCATCTACTATCAACTATGGGATAGATTATTCCTGCTCCTAGAAGCTTTAATATTTCAGTTCGTACCACTTCTTTCATCTTAGGATTCAAACGTCGTTGATGATCAATGACGGGTTTAGCATCAGGTTCCATATTGATCTCGTGCTAACAGAGAGTGGGACTAATGCCCTTAAGATCATCAAGAGTATATCCAATAGCAGCACGGTGCTTCTTCAGAATTTTCAATAATCTTTCTTCTTCATGTTCTGAAAGGTTAGCACTAATAATAACGGGATATATCTTTTTCTCATCAAGATAAGCATATTTCAAAGTGTCTGGCAATTGTTTTAATTCAAACACTGGATCACCCTTAGGTGGAGGAGGACCTCCTAGAGTTTCAATAGGCAAATTGTGTTTAAGTAGAGGTCGTTGTTCAAAGAAAATTTTATCTATTTCATTTCTTTCATGCATATGCATATCATTTTCATGGTCTAGCAAATACTATTCTAGTGGATCAGTAGGAGGCACAACAATGGAAGCAAGACCAATTATTTCATCCTTACTAGGCAATTCTTTCTTATGATGTTTTCTACTAAACTTAGAAAAATTAAACTCATGAGATTCATCACCAAAACTAACACCGACGATTTCTTTCTCGCAATCTATTTTAGCATTAATGGTGTTCAAGAAAGGTCTACCAAAGATAATGGGACAAAAGTCATCTTGTGGGAAGCCAAGAACTAGAAAATCAGTAGGATATTTTATTTTCCCACACAAGACTTCAACATCTCTAACAATCCCAAGTGGTGTGATGGTGTCTCTATTAGCCAGTTTAATAGTACCATCTATGTCTTCTATTTCAGCGGGTGCTATGTCATTCATAGTTTCTTGATATAAGGTAAAGGGAATAGCACTCATGCTAGCACCTAAGTCACATAAACCATGATAACAGTGATCTCCTATTTTAACTGAGACAATAGGCATGCCAACAACCGGTCTATGTTTATCTTTTTCATCAGGTTTGGCAATTCTAGCAGCTTCATCATAGAAGTAAATAAGATGCCCATCTATGTTTTCTACCAGGAGATCTTTAACCATAGCAACACTAGGTTCTACCTGGATTTGTTCAGCAGGTTTAGGTGCTCTAATATAACTTTTATTGACCATGGTTGAGACCTTAGCATGTTCCTTTATCCTAACAGGGAAAGGTGGTTTTTCAATGTAAGTAGTAGGAACAAGTGGGCCAACATTATAAATAATAGTTTCATCTTTAACCAGAACCGGTTCTTTAATTTCTTCTTTAATAGGTGGATGATATTTAAACCACTTCCCCTTAGGGAGATCAACATGAGTAGCAAATGATTCACAGAAAGAGGCTACTATCTCAGAGTCAAGTCCATATTTAGTGCTAAACTTTTGAAAAGCATCGGTATTCATAAAAGATTTAACACAATCAAACTCAAGCTTAATACCATGACTCTTTACCTTCATCGAGTTCCCAATCTTCAGAGTTGCGTTTAATTCTTTCTAAAAGATCCCACTTGAATTCAATAGTCTTCTTCATAAAGGAACCAGTACAAGAAGTATCGAGCATGGATTGATCATCACGAGAAAGCCGAGCATAAAAATTCTGAATAATAATTTCTCTTGAGAGCTCATGATTGGGGCATGAATATAACATTTACCTAAGCCTCCCCCAAGCTAGAGCGATACTTTATCCTTCACGAGGCCAAAAATTATATATATAATTCCGATCACGATGAACTAGATGCATAGGATAAATTTGTTGGTGAAATTCCAATTTCAATCGATTCCAGCTCCAAGATCCAATATCATCGCATAGCCTATACCATGCCAATGCTTTTCCTTTCAAAGATAAAGGAAAACCTTCTTCTTAGCTTCATCTCCGGGTAAACCTGTAAGCTTAAATAATCCACAAATTTCATCCACATATATCAAGTGCATATCAGGATGTTCGGTTCCATCTCCTGCATAAGGATTAGCTAGCAGTTGTTCTATCATACCCGAAGGAATTTCATAACCAATATTTTCAGTAGGTGCAGTAGGTTGAGGGGCAACTAATTGTGGTTCCGGTCGAGGTGAAGATACCCCGAACAAACCCCTCAAAGGATTGTTCTCCATAATAGCAAGTGACAATAAATTTCAGCACGTACTAATAATTTTTCCTTACCGATCTCCACTTACCAAGTGTGCTTCACTCCCTGGCAACGGCGCCAGAAAAGAGCCTTGATGACCCACAAGTATAGGGGATCAATCGTAGTCCTTTCTATAAGTAAGAGTGTCGAACCCAATGAGGAGCAGAAGGAAATCACAAGTGGTTTTCAGCAAGGTATTCTCTGCAAGCACTGAAATTATAAGTAACGAGTTGTTTGATAGCAAGATAATTTGCAACGAGCAAGTAGTGGTAATAGTAAATAAAGTGCAGCAAGGTAGCCCAATCCTTTTGAGGCAAAGGACAGGCCAAAACGGTCTCTTATAATAAGCAAAGCGTTCTTGAGGGTACACGGGAATTTCATCTAGTCACTTTCATCATGTTGGATTGATTTGTGTTCGCTACTTTGAAAATTTGATATGTGGGTGGACCGATGCTTAGGTGCTGTTCTTACTTGAACAAATCTCCTACTTATGATTAACCCCCTTACAAGCATCCGCAGCTATGAGAAAAGTATTAAGATAAAATCTAACCATAGCATTAAACTTTTGGATCCAAATGAGTCCCTTAGGAAGTAGCCCATAAACTAGGGTTTATGCTTCTGTCACTCTCGCAACCCATCATCTAATAACTACTCCACAATGCATTCCCTTAGGACCTAATAAGGTGAAGTGTCATGTAGTCGACGTTCACATGACACCACTAAGGGAATCACAACATACATATCATCAAAATATCGAACACATATCAAGTTCACTTGATTACTTGCAACAAGATTTCTCCCATGACCTCAAGAACAAAAGTAACTACTCACTAATGATAATCATGCTCAAGATCAGAGGGGTATTAAATAGCATAATGGATCTGAACATATAATCTTCCACCAAATAAACCATATAGTAATCAACTACAAGATGTAATCAACACTACTAGTCACAAACAATCACCAATCTAAGGTTCCGGTACAAAGATTGAACACAAGAGATGAACTAGCATTTGAGAGGAGATGGTGCTGTTGAAGATGGTGATGGAGATGGCCCTCCCAAACATGGGAGAGTTGTTGGTGATGATGATGACGATGATTTCCCCCTCCGAGAGGGAAGTTCCCCCGACGGAATCGCTCCGCCGGAGGGCAAAAGTGCTCCTACCCAAGTTCCGCCTCGAGACGGTAGCGCTTCATCCTGAAAGTCCTCCCCTTATTTTTTCTAGGTCAAAATGACTCATATACCAGAAGATGGGCACCGGAGGTGGGCCGAGGAGGGCACAACCCACCAGGGCGCGCCTTGGGGCCCTGGCGCGACCAGGTGGGTTGTGCCCACCTGGTGGGCCCCCTCTGGTAGTTATTTGCTCCAATAATTCTTATATAATCCATAAAAAATCTCCGTGAAGTTTCAGCTCATTTGGAGTTGTGTAGAATAGGTGGCATGACATAGCTTTTTCAGGACTAGAATTCCAGCTGCCGGTATTCTCCCTCCTTGTGTGAACCTTGCATATTATGAGAGAAAAGGCATTAGAATTACTCCATAAAGCATTATTATGCATAAAAACATTATAAATAACAGTAGGAAAACATGATGCAAAATGGACGTATCAACTCCCCCAAGCTTAGACCTCGCTTGTCCTCAAGCGAAAACCGAAATCGAAAACATGTCCACATGCTTAGAGAGAGAGGTGTCGACAAAAACAAAATACGGACATAGAAGCATCATGTATATTATTATAACAACAACAAACTTTATCATAAAACTTTTATCATAGAACTTTTATCATCGAACTTTTATCATATAACTTCTCATGAACAAGTAAAAATTCATCATAATATCGAAGTATAAAGCATAAACTCTATTGAAAACCAAAAAACTATGTTCTCAGTCAACTTTGCAACTACAATTCATCATCTTTTCAGGAAGGGTCATGTATCGGAGCCTTTTGGCAAGTCCACATACTCAACCATCATATAGTCTTCTATAATTGCTAACACTCACCGCATACACATGAGAAAAAAGTTTCAACCGGACACATAGAAATATAGGGGCTTATAGTTTCGCCTCCCAATGCACTCACCTCAAGGGTGATGTCAACAATAATAACTCATGCCCACCCATATCCAACTGGATATATGTGCCTAGATCTTTCTTCAGCACATGGTGCTTGCCAAAAGAGAAAATAAAAAGGAATAGAGAGAAGTACTTTGACTCTTGCATAAAAGTAAATACATAAAAGTAAATACATAAAAGTAAAGGATAGGCCCTTCGCAGAGGGAAGCAGAGGTTGCCATGTGCTTTTTGGTTGTATGTCAAATCCCTTAATGCAAAAGAACATCACATTGTATTGCCCCTTATGATAGCAACCTTTATTGTGCAGTCTGTCGCTTTTATTCTTTGCCATCACAAGTTCGTACAACGCTCAATTTTCTCTTACACTAAATGATCCAACACTTTTAGAAGCAATTTTTATTGCCTTTTTGCATAGATGACAACTTACTTGAAGGATCTTACTCAATCCATAGGTAGGTATGGTGGACTCTCGAAATAAGATTTGGGTTTAAAGGTTTTTGGATGCACAAGTAGTATCTCTACTTAGTGCGGAATTTTTGGCTAGCAAAGATGGGGCAAACACTACATGTTAAAGGATCTATGACAATATAACTTCTATGTGATTATGAACAAACATAAATCATTACTTTGTCTTCCTTGTCCAACGTCAACAATTTTGGCATATAATATTTTGATGAGGGCTCACAATCATAAAAGATGTCCAAGATAGTGTATTTGTATGTGAATCTTCACTTCCCTTATTAATTCTTTCATGAGTTGCATCATCGACCGAAAGTTTTAGAGATTCATTTACTACTGTTGTATGCTTTTAAAAAGTTTAAAAACAAAAAATATAGAGGGGAACTTAAAACTTTTCAAAAAGAAAAGTGAAAGTAAGAAAGACGAGCACCGTTGAAGTGGGGGAGCTCTTGGAACTTTGTTCATGCCCATGGAAACTTTGCAAATCTGAAATTACAGAAACTTTTCAACAAAAATAATTATCCCCTTGTACAAATACATTGTATTATAAAAATAATGTGCCAAGATTTGCCTTTAGGATGATTAGATTGCTTGTTGGTATGTGTGGTGCAGAAACAAAAACTTTTGCCGTAGTGCGTGAATTTACATTTTTTACTGGAGCATGAAAAAAATCTGCAATTTTTACACAGCACTGCCATGCAAATTTTTAATTGTTCCGAATTTTTCAGAATTTTTGGAGTTACATAAGTATGGTCAATGTTCAGATTACTACAGAGTGTCCTGTTTTTGATAGATTCTGTTTTTGATGAATTGTTTTGCTTGTTTTGATGAAACTATTGATTGTATCGGTGGTATAAGCCATGGAGAAGTTATAATACAGTAGCTATAATTCAGAAACAAAATATGAATGGGTTTGCAACAGCACTTAAAGTAGTGGTTTGCATTATTATACTAACGGATCTTACCAAGTTTTCTGTTAAGTTTTGTGTGGATGAAGTGTTCGAAGATTGAGGAGGTCCCGATATGAGGAGAAGGAGGAGAGGCAAGAGTTCAAGCTTGGGGATGCCCAAGGCACCCCAAGTAAATATTCAAGGAGACTCAAGTGTCTAAGCTTGGGGATGCCTCGGAAGGCATCCCATCTTTCTTCAACAAGTATCGGTATGTTTCGGTTTTTGTTTTGTTCACGTGATATGCGTAAATCTTGGAGCGTTGTGTGCTTTTTATTTTTCTTTTAATGCACCATGTTGGTATGAGATAGTCATTGGTTGATTTATAGAATGCTCGTTGCACTTCACTTATATCTTTTGAGTATGGCTTTGTAGAATGCTTCATGTTCTTCACTTATATCATTTGAAGTTTGGATTGCCTGTTTCTCTACATATAGCAAACCGTTATTTGTAGAATGCTCTTATGCTTCACTTATATTTATTAGAACATGGTCTTTTGTAGAAAGAATTAAACTCTCATGCTTCACTTATATCTATTAAAAGAGTCAACAGGAATTGGTCATTTGCATGGTTAGTCCTAAAATCCTACATAAAACTTGTGGATCACTGAATATGATATGTTTGATTCCTTGCAATAGTTTTGCGATATAGAGATGATAATATGTGGGAGGTACTAGTAAATGGTTGTGGTTAGTAGGAATATTGGTGTTAAGGTTTGTGATTCCCGAAGCATGCACGTATAGTCTCTCGTTATGCTATGAAATTGGAGCATGATTTATTATTGATTGTCTTCCTTATGAGTGGCGGTCAGGGCCGAGCGGTGCTCTTTTCCTACCAATCTATCCCCCTAGGGGCATGCGTAGTAGTACTTTTCTTCGAGGGCTAATAAACTTTCGTAATAAGTATGTGAGTTCTTTATGACTAATGTGAGTCCATGGATTATACGCACTCCTACCTTTCCGCAATTTGCTGGCCTCTACGGTACCGTGCATTGCCCGTTCTCACCTCGAGAGTCGGTGCAAACTTCGCTGGTGCATTCAAACCCCGTGATATGATACGCTCTATCACACATAAGCCTTATTATATCTTCCTCAAAACAGCCATCATACCTACCTATTATGGCATTTCCATAGCCATTCCGAGATATATTGCCATGCAACTTCCACCGTTCTGTTTTTATGACTTGAGCATTCATTGTCATATTGCATTGCATGATCATAAGAAAGCTAGCACGATATTTCCATGGCTTGTCAATTTTTTGATATCCTTGCTATGCTAGATCATTGCACATCCTGGTACACTGCCAGAGGCATTCATATAGATTCATACTTTGTTCTAGGTATCGAGTTGTAAGTAAATAGAAGTGTGATGATCATCATTATTCATTATTAGAGCATGTCCTAGTGAGGAAAGGATGATGGAGACTATGATTCCCCCACAAGTCGGGATGATACTCCGGACAAAAAGAAAAAAAGGAAAAAATAGAAAAAAAGTGAGGCCAAAAAGAGCCCAAGAAAAAAAAGAAAAAAAGAGAGAAGGGGCATGCAAATACCACACTTGTGATTCAGAGTAGCACCATGTTTTTCATATAGAGAGTCTCCTATGTTGTCACTTTAATATACTAGTGGGAATATTTCATTATAGAGTTAGATGCACACCCACTTAGTTTTCAGTTTGAGCTTTCATACACTTATAGCTCGTAGTGTGTCCGTTGCATGGCAATCCCTACTCCTTGCATTGATATCAATTGATGGGCATCTCCATAGCCCGTTGATTAGCCGTGTCAATGTGAGACTTTCTTCCTTTTTTTGTCTTCTCTATGTTTACCCCTATCATCATACTCTATTCCACCCATAGTGCAATGTCCATGTCTTGCGCTCATGTATTGCGTGGGGGTTGAAAAAGCTGAAGTGCGTTAAAAAGTATGAACCAATTGCTTGGCTTGTCATCGGGGTTGTGCATGATAAATACTTTGTGTTAAGAAGATGGAGCATGACAATACTATATGATTTTGTAGGGATAAGATTCTTTAGCATTGATATTTTGAAAGACATGATTGTTTGTTGGGATGCCTAAGTATTAATGTCTTTATGTCAAATTATAGACTATTGCTTTGAATCACTCGTGTCTTAATATTCATGCCATGATTAGATATATGATCAAAATTATGCTAGGTAGCATTCCACATCAAATATTATCTTTTTTATCATTTACCTACTCGAGGACGAGCAGGAATTTAGCTTGGGGTTGCTGATACATCTCCGTCGTACCTATAATTTTTGATTGTTCCATGCCAATGTTATACAACTTTCACATATTTTTGGCAACAATTTATATGATTTATTGGACTAACATATTGATCCAGTGCCCAATGCCAGTTCCTGTTTGTTGCATGTTTTTTGTTTCATAGAATATCCATATCAAACGAAGTCCAAACATGATAAAAATTTATGGAGAATTATTTTGGAATATATGTGATTTTTGGGAGGTGGAATCAACGCAAATGGAGGCCCACGGCCTCCACTACCCACCAGGGCGCGCTGGCCCCCCTAGCACGCGGTGGTGCCTTGTGGGCACCCCGTAAGTCGGTTGGGGCTCTTCATAAGGCGCAAGAATGATAATTTTATGGAAAAAAGTCGTGTAAAAATCTCAGCCCAATCGGAGTTACGGATCTCTGGGAATTTAAGAAACGGTGAAGGGCTGAAAAACAGGAACGCGAAATAGAAGAGAACAGAGAGATAGATCCAATCTAGGAGCGGCTCCTGCCCCTCCACCGCTATGGAGGCCATGGACCAGAGGGGGAAACCTCCTCCCAACTAGGGGGGAGGCCAAGGAAGAAGAAGGAGGAGGGCTCTCTCCCCCTCTCTCCCGGTGGTGCCGAAGTGCCGTTGGGGCAAGGATCGTGACAGTGATCTACATCAACAACCTTGCTACCGTCAACACCAACTTTCTCCCCCTCTATGCAGCGGTGTAACCTCTTTATTCTTGCTGCAATTCTCTACTTAAACATGGTGCTCAACACTATATATTTTTATCCAATGATATGTGGTTATCCTATGATGTTTGAGTAGATCTGTTTTGTCCTATGGGTTGATTGATTATCATGATTGGTTTGAGTTGTATATTTTATTTTGGTGCTATCCTATGGTGCCCTCCGTGTCGCGCAAAGGTGAGGGATCCCTGCTGTAGGCTGTTGCAATACGTTCATGATTCTTTTATGGTGGGTGGCTAGAGTGACAGAAGCTTACACCCGAGTAAGGGGGTTGTTGTGTATGGGAGTAGAGAGGACTTGATACTTTATGCTATTGTTGGGTTTTACCTTAATGATCTTTGGTAGTTGCGGATGCTTGCTAGATTTCCAATCATAAGTGCATATGATCCGAGTACGGAAAGTATGTTAGCTCATGCCTCTCCCTCATATAAAATTGCAATAATGATTACCAGTTTAGTTATCGATCACCTAGGGACAAATAACTTTCTTGTGTGACAAAAGCATTCTACTAAACTACTAAATTTATTATCTTGCAATTTATTCGTAGTTTTATTCTCGCAAAGTACTTCTAGTTTAATACTTGTTCTAGGTAAACATTAAGTGTGCGTAGAGTTGTATCCGTGATCGATAGAACTTGAGGGAATATTTGTTCTACCTTTAGCTCCTCGTCGGGTTCGACACTCTTATTTATCGAAAAAGGCTACAAATGATCCCCTATACTTGTGGGTTATCAGTGCCCAGTGCCAGTTGCTGTTTTTTGCTTGTTTTTTACTTCACAGAATATCCATATGAAACGAAGTCCAAATGCAACGAAACTTTTTGGAGATTTTTTTCTGCCCAGAAGACACCCAGGAGGCCCAAGAAGTGCACTAGAGGGGCTCTGTGGGGCCCACTAGGCACCAGGGCACGCCAGGGCCCCCAAGTGTGCCCTGGTGGGTAGTGGGGCCCACATGCACCACCACCGCCGCCTCTCAGCTCTATAAATACTCTAATATTCCAGAAACCCTAGGGGAGTCGACGAAACACAATTCCAGCCGCCGCAAGTTCCAGAACCATGTGATCCAATCTAGGGGCCTTTTCCGGCACTTTGCCGGAGGGGTTCTTCATCATCACCCTTGCCTCTCCGATGATGCGTGTGTAGTTTACCACAGACCTACGGGTCCATAAGCAGTAGCTAGATGGCTTTTCTCTCTTTTTGATCTTTAATACAATGTTCTTCTCGATGTTCTTGGAGATCTATTTGATGTAATGACTTTTTGCGGTGTGTTTGTTGGGATCCGATGAATTGTGAGTTTATGATCAGTTCTATCCATGAATATTATTTGAGTCTTTGTTGAACTCTCTTATGCATGATTGTTATAGCCTCGTATTTCTTCTCCGAAACTTTGCTTTGGTTTGGCCAACTAGATTGATTTTTCTTGCAATGGGAAGAGGTGCTTTGTGATGGGTTCGATCTTGCGGTGCTCATTCTCAGTGACAAAAGGAGACATGACACGCATGTATCGGTGCCATTAAGGATAAAAAGATGGGGTATATTCCTACATGAATAGATCTTGTCTACATCATGTCATCGTTCTTATTGCATTACTCCGTTTTTCCATGAACTTAATACACTAGATGCATGCTGGATAGCAGTCGATGTGTGGAGTAATAGTAGTAGATGCAGGCAGGAGTCGGTCTACTAATCTTGGACATGATGCCTATATACATGATCATTGCCTTGGATATCTTCATAATTATTTGCTCTTTTATCAATTGCCCAACAGTAATTTGTTTACCCTCCGTATGCTATTTTCTCGAGAGAAGCCACTCGTGAAATCTATGGCCCCCAGGTCTATTTCCTATCATATTATTTTCATATCTATTCTTCTAAAAAACCAAAAATACCATGTTGCACATTTTCTTATTTATTTTATTTTGTTTTTTTGCCAGATCTATTTATCAAATCTCATACAATTTAATCTATCTCAATACTAAGGAGGGATTGACAACCCCTCTTACGTGTTGGGTTGCAAGTATTTGTTATTTGTGTGCAGGTGTTGTTTACATATTGTTTCTTGGTTCTCCTACTGGATTGATAACCTTGTTTTCATAACTAAGGGAAATAGTTACCGTTCTTGTGCGGCATCATACTCTCCTCTTCGGGGAAATACCCACGCAGATACAAGCAATCAGGAAGAATTTCTGGCGCCGTTGCTGGGGAGACATCATCAACATCTATCAAGTACCCAATCACAACTCTCATCTCCTTGCAATTACTTTATTTGCTATTTGCCTCTTGTTTTCATCTCCCCCACTTCTAAAACATTTTTGCAAAAAAATACAAAAATATTTTTTGTTCGCCTTCTTTTCGTTTGCCCTTTTTGTTTTGGTCTTCCCGACAACATGACTACCCCTCCTTTGTCACCAGATTTTGAAGTTTTATACTTCAAACAGAAGCAAGGAGAAAATTTGAAAGGTGCTTGGTATACATTGATGGAATCTTACCGCATCTGCAATATAAAAGGAGACGCAAAGATTTTGCTTCGTAATTTTTATATAGGTTTAACCCTACACCATAGGCAAATCTTGGATTTTGCCGCTAAAGGGAATCTTGTTGAAATTGATGCTAATGTTGCCTATGAAATAATAGAGGGAATACTGGGAGTTCCACCACCGAAAAAGGGGTTTACTTTTATGCAAGAAGGGATTCAAATATTAGACAAATTAGGTGATTTACAGAAAAAAATTGTTGAGTTGCAAAAATCTAATGAACCCCTCAAACATATTAGTGGAAACCTCAGTCACATGAATACTTTGATTACTCTTTGTAATAAGCGGTTGGATATTTTAGACCTTAAGATGGTCACTTTTCCAGAGAGTATTGGGAAGCATAAAGAGCCACCCGGGTTTGAGAAAGCTCTCGTAAAGGTATAAAAAACCGGAGATGACAATACTTGAATCTATGCATTATGCCTAGCTAGGGGCGTAAAATGATAGCGCTTGTTGGAAGGCAACCCAATAGTTATCTTTGAAAAAACTTATTTTCTTTCTGATCTTCAGTAAATATGCAATTATACTTCTGTTATGATTATGTTTTTTATGTTTTAATTAGTGTTTGTGCCAAGTAAAGCCTTTAGGATCATGTTGGGTGATAGTTGATTCGATCTTGTTGGAAAACAGAAACCTTTGCATCCAGTAGCAGAATTGGTGTGCTCTGCTGGAGCAACAAAAAATTCTGATTTTTTACAAAAGATTGATATACAAATTGCCTAAGTTTTCCTAATTTTTTCGAATTTTTGGAGTCACAGAAGTATCGTCAAAGTCCAGATTACTACAGACTGTTATGTTTTTGACAGACTCTGTTTTCGTTGCATTGTGTGCTTATTTTGATGAATCTATGGATTGTATTGGAGGGTATAAGCCATGGTAAAGTTAGAATACAGTAGGTATAATGCAATAACAAAATATGAATGGGTTTGCAACAGTACTTAAAGTGGTGATTTGCTTTATTATACTAACGGACCTCACGAAGGTATTGTTAAGTTTTGTGTCATTGAAGTTTTCAAGTTTTGGGTGAGATCACGATGGATGAAGGAATAAGGAGTGAAAAGAGCCTAAGCTTGGGGATGGCCATGGCACCCCAAGGTAATATTCAAGGAGAACCAAGCAACTAAGCTTGGGGATGCCCTGGAAGGCATCCCCTCTTTCTTCTAACGACCATCGGTAATTTTACTTAGAGCTATATTTTTATTCGTCACATATCATGAGTTTTGGTTGGAGCATTTTGTATTATAGGAGTCTTTGCTTGTTTTGCTTTTTAGTTTGTCACAATCATCCTTACTGGACACGCCTATTTCAGAGAGCCATAATGATGTTATGATTTGTTAGAATTGCTCTATGTGATTCACTTAAATTTTTTGAGCTATGGAATTGCTCTAGTGCTTCACTTATATCTTTTTGAGCATGGTGGTGCTTTAATTTTGGAAGAAATACCCTCATGCTTCACTTAGATCAATTTGAGAGTTAGTAAATTTTTGAAGAAATTCTCTCTTGCTTCACTTATATTATTTTGAGAGATGAAAAATTATTTATGCTCATGTTCTTCACTTAAATTTGTTTGAGAGCTTGTTATACGCAATGGTAATATATGAAACTAGCCCAAAGTGATAGATATCCAAGAGGGATATAATAAAAACTTTCATGAAGATCATTGGATATTATAAACTTGATTCCTTGTAATAGTTTTGAGATATGGAGATAATAATATGTGAGTCATATTGGTGAGTAATTATGATTTAGTAAGAATATTGGTGTTAAGGTTTGTGATTCCCTATGCAAGCACGAAAGTCAAAAGTTATGCAATGAAGTTACATCCTACTTGTGGTGCATTATTCGGTGTTAGTTATGTTTAATGCTCGTTTATGATTGTTTTTGCTTTTTGGTTGGTTGTTCTCAATCTATTTGCTAGCCATCCCTTATACTAAGCGGGAATATTGCTTGTGCATCCAAATCCTAAACCAAAGTTGTGCCAATGAGTCCACCATACCTACCTATATGCGGTATTTCCATGTCGTTCCAAGTAAATTTGTATGTGGCAACTCTAACTTTCCTAATGAATTTCCTTTTTGTGTGCCCGTACCGCTCATGAAGCGGCAGGGGGTGGCCGATATTTTCCATGCTAGATATGTTATTCTCAAGATGTGTGTTTATTCACTTGTCATTGCACGAGAGTGTAGCAAGGTGATACGTCGCCAATGTATCTATAATTTTTTATTGTTCCATGCTATTATATTATCTATCTTGGATGCTTTATATGCATTAATATGCTATTTTATATCATTTTTTGGGACTAACCTATTTGTGACGCCCGGATAATTAAGCTACAGTAACCTCTGCTAATGATGCAACGTCACCACGATTACTGTTGATAATCCCGCGATGGTTCAATCCCGTTCGATTTCAAAATTCAAATCACAAGTCAAATTATTATTTCTTCAAACTATAAAACTAAAATGTTTGAATTTTAGTATAATTTCCCCTGATCATTTGTCATGTTGAAGCCAACATCATTTGGCTCTCCGACTAATCTCTAGTAAAATATAAAGTGGTCCAACTCAGACAAACGTAACCTTTTCAAAATAAACAAATGTTTATATATTTCCAAGTAACTTGAAACTTCTTGGGCCTCTCCAAAATATCGTGCTTGATTTATGTGACAAGTGGTGTAATCAATAAAATTCGTTTGGTATTACTTTAAAATGCAAAACATTGGAGAAAATACAAAACAGTAAATAAAACAAACTAAAAAGAGAAAGGCATAACTACTACTGTGCACTTGTAGCCCATTGCTACAGTGCACAGCCCAGCCCACCAACAAGCCATCCCCTTCCTCCCTGTACAGAGGCTTGGCGTGGCAGAAATCCACGGCGCCCGGTACGCCGATGCTCGACGTCTGGCGCTACAGGGACGCCGAGAGGAGGATAAGACCATCCCCAAATGCATAGGCAAACCCTAGCGCCCACATTCCCCTCCCCTTGCTCGTTCTCTTCTCCGCATCGCACAGCCGCTCGCTACCGTCGCTGTTGCCATGGCCATCGGCTGCCACACGCCGCACCACCGAGTCCCGGAGAACCCCCGACGTCCGCTGCTTCATCCCCGACCACGCGTACGAGCTGGGAGCCGCCACACCGTCGGGATCGAGTGCTTCTCCCCGTTCGGCCCCGCCATTGCCTCACCGTCGTCGCCGTCGATCTACACCACCATGACCTCCCCGGCCTCCCCAACCACGCCGTCATGCTCACAGTGAGGCCCTCCGCCGATCCCCCCTTTCCCCCCTTCGATTTGGACGCCGTAGGCCGCCATCACCGTCGTGCCCGAAACCCTGCGTACGCGTGCGTGCGTGCGTGCGGCTGCCGCTCCTGCACTGTTGGTGCCGCTGATGTGCGCGCGCGCCCGCGCATAGCCTCACCGCGGCTTGCTGCTGCTCACCAACCGCTGTGGCTGCTCGCTGCTCCTGCTGCTGCGCTGCTTTGGCTGCTGCTCCCGACTGTGCGCCCACACCTGTTGCCGCTGCTCTCTACTGCTGCTCTTGCCGCTGGTACTGCTCCTTGCTACTAGCGCTGCTCTGCTGCTTCCTTCTGCTGCTAGACTGCCGCGGCTATTGCTTGTTGCTTATGCTTCTTTTTGCAACACCGCTGCTGCTTGTTTGGTCTGACTACCATTGCCTGCTACCGATTGCATTTTGCTGCTACTAGTGTGGCCGGTCCGGGTTAGCTTAGGTTAGGGATTAATTAGTGGCTAGATTAGTCTATGTCCAGATGACATGTGGGTCGCCACTACTAAATTGACTAGTTAAATAAACCTATTAGAATACTAGTCTATATCCACTTAAAAAGAAAATGTTGAATATGTGAGAATGACAACTGGGCCCCAGCTGCAGTTTTGACCAGTCAACAGTCAAACAGTTGACTATTGACTGGACTGTTGACTGAGTCAACTGGACCCCTCCTTGGTCCCACCTATCATCCACTATGGCTACCCCACAGTGGGTATAATAAGTATATCCTGTTTTTATTTTCGAATGATAATAATTCCAGAAATTTAGGAAAATGTTCTAAACTTAGAAATTTAATAGAAAATAATCCGTATCTCGGATGAAAAATGTTTTCTACATGAAAGTTGCTCAGAAAAATGTGACGAATCCGAATACGCTCTCCGTTCGTCCGCCACACGTCCCTAGCATAGCGAACATGCAACCGTCCCCTCTCTTTCATCTGTCTAAAAAATACCAAACTCCAAGAAAGCATTCTCGGATATTATCCCCCTTCGTCGGTATCGTGTGAGACCGCGTTTGAACACGCCTAGTGCTGCTTATTGTCATGTCATGCATCTATTTGCTTGTATTTACTGTTTCTTCCCCCTCTTCTTCTCTAGTAGACCCCGAGACCGCTGCTGATGCCCCTGTGATCGACTATGTCACCGACGACCCTTCTTCCCTTTCAGCAGAGCTTCCAGGCAAGCCCCCCCTTTGATCATCCCGATATCGCCCATTCCATTCTCTCTCTTGCTTGCATTAGATTTTGCTACTATAATTGATTGCTCCTATTCTGATGCATAGCCTGCTTTTGTACCTGCTATTGTTACCTACCTGCTTATCCTAAACTGCTTAGTATAGGTTGGTTGGTGATCCATCAGTGACCCCCACCTTGTCCTTGTTGCCCCTGCTTCATCATCGACGACTCGATCAATGTGATCGACGACTAGAGACTGACACATCACCGCACACCCCCTTAGTTGTATGACTCTGCATAGTTACTATCGAGTGCCGAGGGTGATACCTCATAACGCACTCCTGATGATGACTCTGTAGTGTAGCTATTCGGTCGTGGTCATCGAGGGTGATTCCTCTTTCACCATTTCTGATACGACTCTGTCGTGCAACACCTCAAGTGTGAACCTCGAGGGTGATTCCTCCTAAGTTCAGCTTGACGATTACATCAAGTGGATTCCATTGAGGGTGGTTCCTCGGATTCCCCCTTGATGTTATGGACACACGGTTACCTGAACTTTACTTGAGACCTTTGTTAAAGTCGGGTCGGCCCTGAGGGGTACCCGCGAGTTGATGTGAAAGTCGGGCAGGCCCGGAGAGTGTAACATCCCCAGCCTCACACTACAGTAATCCCCCTCTTATGGTGGCCTTGACATCATGCTTTACTAAGGAAAATGCCACTTGTCTAAAATCTGCTTCAAATTCAAAATTCAAATGCATGACAAATATTTATTTCATCTGTCATGCAAACAAAATAGTTCATCCCATGGAAAATAATCTCTAAATATTTGTCATATTGAAATCAACATTTTGCAATTCCCAATTTGCCCCTGGGAATTTATTCTCTGGTCCAGCAGCATTTTAAATGGCCTTTTCATTTTCTAAAAATGCTTGGACAACTCCTGTTGGCCTCAAACTTTTTTGTACAACACCAAAATAATATGCTTGGTTTATGTGCCAAGTTTCCCTCTTAGCAAAAATTATTTGCTCACTCAAATAAATGAAAACAGTGGCTATTTCTTTTTATCTGAGAGAAAAAGGGGAAAAGAGCCCCTGTGCACCGCGGCCCAAGTGCACAGGAGAGGACGGCCCAGCCCACCTCTCCTTTCTCTCACCTCCCGTCGCCGTGTCGCCGTCCCCGTGGACGACCACGCTCACGCCAGCCACCGCTCGACACCGCGATGAGGCAAGCGAGCGTGAGGGGATAAGCTCGCCCCGAGCCGTTCCCCCTAGACGCCGCCCTCATATCTCCCCCTCCTCTCCCTCGCACGTGCTCGCGCTCGCCTCTTCTCCCCTCTGCCCGAGCGCGTCGTCGCCGTTCACCTCGCTCCATCGTGGCCACAAGCCTCCCAAGAGCCTGAGATCGAGCTTGTTCGATCCGCCTACCTCCTCTCCTTCCTCTTCGATCACCGGCGCGAGCTCTACGCCACCACAGCGCGGGGATCGAGCCCATCTCCGTCTTCGGTCACCGGAGCTTCGCCGGCGAATGCCGTCGATCTGCCACTCCTAAGCTTTCGCCGGGCCTACGTGTGCCTCCATGATGAGCGCGCGCATCTTTTCCCTCTCTCTCCCGAGCTATTCCGCCACTGTAGCAGCCGCCACCATCGCCGCCCGAAAGCATCGCCGCCGTGGAGCTCGCCACCGTTGAGGTAGCCTCTGTCATGGTCGTCCGAGCGCGGGAACATGCTCAGCGTCTCCCCGCAGTTCGAACGCACCCCACTGCGCCGCTAGCCGAACCCTCTAGCCTCGTTTCTTACCGCGGCCGAACGTCGGTGTCTGCCGCGCCGCTCGCCGCCATCGCTACATGTCATCTCCGGCCATGGTATCATTACCGTTCGACGCAGCGTCGACTGGCCGCTCGAACACCACCGACCGCGTTGCTTGCCGTGCCCCGTAGCGCCGAAATGACCTTCACCCGAAGTCCAGTGCTGCCCGCGGTTGTCGCCGTAGACGTTCCTGGTCACCTCAGCCACTCCTACCGATGTCGTTCGATGCGGCTTCGTCTCCGCGTTCAAACGCGACCGGCCGTGTTCGTTTTGATGGTCTGTGGACGAATCCCGCGCGTCGTCACCGTCTCCTATGGGCGCCGGCATTGCTCTGGCCGCCGTGCTGACCTGGCGCCGATGTGGACATGTGGGGCCCACCCCAGTGAGGCTGCCAGAGGGCCCCAGCGCCTCAGTTGACCACGTTGACTCTGGTCAACACAGTTACTGTTCACCCATGTGTATGACATGTGGGCCCCCTCTGTTAATTAGGCTAATTGAACATTTTTATAAATAAAATTAATTAGTTAACCTAACCAGTCACTGACATGTGGGGCCCAGTAGCTAATTAACCCTAGATTAGTTTAAAATAAACTCTGTTAAGTAACAGAGGCTGGCAGGTGGGACCCACTGGTCAGTTTGACCAGTCAAACGGGTCAGCTGACTGCTGACGTCATGCTGATGCAATACTGACGCATTAATAGATTTCTGTTAATTTAAATAATTCCAGAAAATGTTTAAATCTTTTAAAATCCGTAAAATTAAACCGTAGCTCAGATCGGAAAACTTTATATATGAAAGTTGCTCAGAACGATGAGGCAAATCCAACCGTGCCATCTGTTTCCGTGTCGGGACCCTCTACGGAGGTGAACCCGCAAGTTTTAGCCTGTTTCCGGTAGACAAATAGTGCATATATAACGGTTAATAATTCCAACTTCAATCCTAAAATAACTAATATGACTTAGACATGCTTTTAGGCACCCCCTGCACTGCACCATAGCATAGCATGCTCTATATTGCGTATGTTTGCTGTGTATTTATCTGTTTCTTCCCCCTCTTCTCTCTCGGTAGAGCTCGGTTCCGACGAAGTCCTCGAGATCGACGCAGCTCCAGAGACTGACTACACAGTTGACGACCCTTCTCTTACCGCAGAGCTTCCAGGCAAGCAAACCCCCCTTGAGCATGCCTATATCACCTATTCTCTTCTTTTTTGTGCTTGCATTAGAATTGCTGCTGTTACTGCTTTACCTATTCTGATGCATGACCTGATTTTGTAACATGCTTTTGATAATTACCTGCTTATCCTAAACTGCTTAGAATAGGCTGGTTAGTGAACCCCAGTGACCCCACTTGTCCCAGTTGCCCCCGCTGGATCATCGGAAGACTCGACGACCAAGCCCCAGCACCGCACATCACCCCCTTAGTTGTATGACACTGCAGCGTTACTATCGAGTGCCGAGGGTGATACCTCATTTAGCACTTCTAATGTTAACTCTGTAGAGTAGCTATTTGGTCGTGGTCATCGAGGGTGATTCCTCCTTCACCACTCCCGATAACGACGCTGTCGTGCAACACCTCAAGTGTGAACCCATCGAGGGTGATTCCTCTGAGTTCACCTTGACAGATACATCGAGTAGGAATCCAACGAGGGTGATACCTCAGATTCCCCTGATGTTATGGACACATGGTTACTTGGACCTTATAGCTGTTACTTGGAAAGTCGGGTCGACTTTGAGGGGTACCCGAGCGAGTATAAGATGCGAGTGATGTGGAGACGGGTTGACCTGGAGGGTGCCCGTGAGATAAATACGAGGCGTGGCCGGGCATTCTTAGCCCTTGCCGCAAGTCCTCGAGACGGGGCGACGGGGTCACATCAATCGTGAGTCTCTGCTTGTTATCGCACGCTACCAATACACTAACGATTTGGATATTTGATCCGAGTGGGCCTCTGGCCCGATAGCACTAACCATCACGCAGGAAAAGTTATGGGCACTCTGCATCGTGGCATCAGCCGAAAGCTCTGTCAGACGTCCAGTTCATCATGGCGGCACGGTCGGATCGTGTTGGCCATCCAAGGTGACGCTGGTATCCACCCCGCTTGCAATGACCCGGAGTGCAAAGGGCGATGGGCCCAAGACCCCTGAGCGCTTAGGATATAGACCGACGGGGACCTCTCTGCTGAGCTATAGGTAGGGCTACATTGTGTCGTTTGGCCGAGGCCGGGCATGACCCAGAAAAGTGTGTCCGGCCGGAGTTAATCGAGCGTTGTGGGTAAGTTGGTGCACCCCTGCAGGGAAGAAAACATCTATTCGAATAGCTGGATCCTCGGTAATGGACGCTCGGAGTTGTATCCCGATCGATACAACTAGAACTGGATACTTGTGATGAGAAATGAATAGTATGGCTCTGGAATTGCTTTCTCGCAGGGAGTCGAGGAAGGATCTCTGGGCAAGGTTGATACTTAATACTGCTACTACTTTATACTGTACTAATCTACACTCTTCTAATGCTGCAAGACCGCTGAAGATGCTAGTCTTCGATAGGACTAGGCCTTCTCTCTATTCTGGCATTTCTGCAGCCCAGTCCACATATACAGCTTTTCTTTGATAATGTTGCATATGTAGTGTAGATCCTTGCTTGCTGAGTACTTCGAATGAGTACTCACGGTTGCTTTGCTTCCTCTTTTTCCCCATGTCCGTTTGACGCAACCAGATGATGGAGCCCCTGAGACAGCTGCCCCGCCGACTACTACTACTACCACCCCGAGGGTGGTTACTACTTTGAGTTGACCGATGACCAGGAGTAGGTTCGGAGGGTCCTAGGCAGGAGGCCTGCGCCTTTTCGATCGTAGCTTTTGTTTTGCACCGCCTTCTTAAACGCTTATCTGTTTCTCTTTTATATCTATACTCAGATATCTAACGCTTCCGCTGATGCTTGTTGACATCAAGCTTATGTATTCGAGCCCTCGATGCCCTGGCTTGTAATATAATGCTTGTATGCCTTTATTTATGTTTTAGAGTTGTGTTGTGATTCCTTCAAGCGAGTCCTTAGGCTTGATCGTGTGCATTTGCATGTATGATTAGTGCACGATTAAGCCGGGGGCGTCACAGAGAGCACCCACGAGATAATTATGTGGCACGGTCGGGCATCCTGGGCCCTTGCCATAAGTCCACGAGACGGGGCGACGGGGTCACATCGATCGTGAGTCTCTGCTCGTCTTCGCGAGCTCCCAAGTCCCAACGCACTAATGATTTGGGTATTTGTTCTGAGTTAGCCGCTGGCCTTTATGCACTAACCACCACGCGGGAATAGTTATGGGCCTCGGCATCGTGGTATCAGCCAAAGCTTTGTCAGACGTCCAGTTCAGCATTGCGGCACGGTCGGATCGCGTCGACCATCTGAGGTGGCGCTGGTATTCACCCTGCGCGCAACAACCTGGAGTGCAAAGGGTGATGGGCCCAAGACCCCTGAGCGCTTAGGATGTAGACCAGCGGGGACCTCTCTGCTGAGCCTAGGTAGGGCTACGACGTGTTGATCTTCCGAGGCCGGGCATTGACCCAGAAAGATGTGTCCGACCAGAGTAATCAAGCGTGTTGGGTAATGTGGTGCACCCCTGCAGGGAAGTTATCTATTCGAATACCGTGTCCACGGTAATGGACGTTCAGACTTGTATCCTGATCTATTACAACTAGAACTGGTTACTTGAGACATGTGATGGATATGTTGGCTACGGGATTGCTTTCTCGCAGGGAGTCGAGGAAGGATCTCTAGGCGTTAATACTGCAACATGCTTGTTAATATTAGAATGCTATTCTTTACTCTTCTACATGCTGCAAGATGCTTGGAGCTGCTTGAAGATGCTAGTCTTCGATAGGCTAGGCTTTCCCCTCTCTTCTGGCATTCTGTAGTTTAGCCCACAGATACATACCTTCCTTTGATACCAATGCATACTTAGTATAGATCTGATGCTTGCGAGTACTTTGGATGAGTACTCACGGTTGCTTTGCTACCCCTTTTCCCCTTCTTTCTTCTTTTCGGTTGTTGCAACTAGATGGTGGATCCCAGGAACCAGATGCCACCCCAGTCGACTACTACTACTGACCGGAGGGTGCCTACTTCTACATGGAGATCGACGACGACCAGCAGTAGTTAGGAGGTCCCAGGCAGGAGGCCTTGCCTCTTAGATCATTGTTGCTTTTGTGTTTGCCTTCTTAAGGAAGTCTTGTTTAACTTATGTCTGTACTCAGATATCATTGCTTCCGCTGACTCTTGTGCTTTCGAGCTTCTGTATTCGAGCCCTCGAGGCCCCTGGCTTGTAATATGAAGCTTGTATCTTTTTTTTTGTCTAGAGTTGTGTTGGGATATCTTCCCGTGAGACCCTGATCTTGATCGTACACATTTGCGTGTATGATTAGTGTACAATTGAATCGGGGGCGTCACACTATTAACCTAGTGCCCAGTGCTAGTTGCTGTTTTTTCCTTGTTTTTGTCTTTTACAGAAAATCAATACCAAACGGAGTCCAAATGGAACGAAACTTTTTGAGGATTTTTCTTGGACCAGAAGATAACCACGAAGCTTCGGGAAGAGGCCAGAAAAACCACGAGGGAGCCAAAAGCCCTAGGGGCCCGCCCCCCGCGCCCCTTAGGCTTGTGGACCCCTTGCAGCTCTCCTAACCCTAATATCTGCTCTATAAATACCCAAATATTCCCCTTACATCAGAGGGCACACAAAAAATACTTTTTCGCGCCGCAAGCTTCTGTTCTAGTGAGATCCCATCTTGGGGCCTTTTCCGGCACTCTGCCGGAGGGGATTCAATCACGGAGGGCCTCTACACCAACCTTGTTACCCTACCGATGATGTGTGAGTAGTTTACCACAGACCTACGGGTCCATACCTAGTAGCTAGATGGCTTCTTCTCTCTCTTTGATCTTCAATACAGTGTTCTCCTCGGTGTTCTTGGAGATCTATTCGATGTAATCTTCTTTTGCGGTGCGTTTGTTGAGATCCCAGGAATTGTGGATTTATGATCGGATTATTTATGAATATTATTTGAGTCTTCTCTAAACTCTTTTATGCATGATTAAGATAGTTTTGTATTTCTCTCCGATTTATCGATTTGTATTGGCCAACTAGATTGGTTTTCCATGCAATGGGAGAGGTGCTTTGTGATGGGTTCAATCTTGTGGTGTCCTCAGCCAGTGACAGTAGGGGTAGTGAGGCACGTATTGTATTGTTGCCATTAAGAATAAAAATATGGGGGTTTTTACCATATTGATTGGGTCTATCCCTCTACATCATGTCATCTTGCTTAAGGCGTTACTCCGTTCTTGTTAACTTAATACACTAGATGCATGCTGGATAGCGGTCGATGTGTGGAGTAATAGTAGTAGATGCAGAATTGTGGTCTATTTTTCACGGACCTGATGCCTATATTCATGATCATTGCCTTAGATATCATCATAACTTTGCGCTTTTCTATCAATTGCTAAACAGTAATTTGTTCACCCACCGTATGTGTTCTTTCAAGAGAGAAGCCTCTAGTGAAAACTGTGGCCCCCGGGTCTATTTATCATCATATATTTTCAGATCTATAAAACCAAAAACCCAAAAATACCTTGCTGCAATTTATTTATATTTACTTTACTTTGCCTTTTACTTATCTTTTATATCTATCTCTATCAGATCTCACTCTTGCTAGTGATCGTGAAGGGATTGGCAACCCCTTTTTCACTTTGTGTGCAAGTGTTTGCTAGTTTGTGTAGGTGCATCTATTGGGGACTTGCTTGTACCTCCAACTGGATTGATACCTTGGTTCTTAGCTGAGGGAAATACTTATCTCTACTTTGCTGCATCACCCTTTCCTCTTCAAGGGAAAAATCAACGCAAGATCAAGAAGTAGCAGGAAGAATTTCTGGTGCCGTTGCCGGGGAGGTTCTACATCAAGCCTACAAAGTACCTATCATAAACTCTCATCTCTAGCACTTACATTATTTGCCATTTGCCTCTTGTTTTCCACTCCCCCACTTCTAAAACGTTTTTAGAAAAACACAAAAATATTTGCCTTCTTTTCGTATGCCTTTTTGCTCATTTGCTATCTTTGCTTGTATTGCCGTGTGCCTTCTATTTGTTTGCATCTTTGCTTGCTAAAAATCTATTGATATGGATCCACTTAAAGTTTTCTACTTGGATCATCTTTGATCCATATGTGCTCGTGCTGAGACCCCAACTAGTTTAGTTGAGGGAAAATCATTAGATGAGCATGCTCATTTTGTGCGCCACCGTTTGTCTCAAAAAGGGGGACTCTTATGGAATCAAATAAATTGTTTGCTATGCTATGCTTGGAATCTATGTGAAATTTATGATTTTACTTGTTGCTCGGAGAACCCTAAAAAACACCTTCCCTACCTATGTGAGTTTAATGATAATGAAATCCTATCTTCTTATCCCAAAGGTGTTTATAGTTACTATGATATCGAACAAATCGAAGAATTTGTTGCTTTTAAGGGTGCTTATGAAGTTGCTTATTTGACTGAAAAGTATGATATTACTCTCTACAAATCTGAAAACTTTCGCATACTTAAATATTGCTATGAAAACTATGCTCATAATGCCTATGTTAAGGAATTTATTGAGAAAATGTCCGTTGCTTTGGAAGAAAATAATGATATGCGTGAATCTATAGATAATTATGATTCCGTTGATTTTATTGAGATATCCTCCCTTGATGAACATGATGCTTGCTATTCTTATGGCCATGATGCCAATATTAGTTATGCTTATGGAGATGAACTTGCTATAGTTCCTTATGATAAACATGAAATTATTGCTATTGCACCCACACTTGATAGCCCCTTGAGCGGAAAGGATGATTGCAATGATGTTACTATAAATTTTATTAATGTCAGTTGTGCTAATAATATGCAAAACCCCAAGCTTGCGGATGCTAATTTTGATATGTCCACTACTTATTGCAATGATCATGATTGGGGTGATTCTTCTTCTGATCTTGAAAATTTATTTAAACCTCATGATAAATATGTTTGCGATAATATTAAAAGTGGGTTTGGAAGAGTGTCAACTCTAGGTAACAATGATCCCACTACTTTGGAGAATGATCAATCTTATGAATTTTTTGATAAAAGTGGGCTTGGAGAGGTCACGACTTTATTTGATGATAATCCGACTATATTGGAAGAGTGTCAACTTTGCATGCATGTGGATCATGTAGAGAATATGTTATGTGATAGCTATATTATTGAATTTGAATATGATCCCACATGTAATTATTATGAGAGAGGGAAATATGGTTGTAGAAATTTTCATGTTACTAAATTACCTCTCGTTATGTTGAAATCGTCAATGCTTTATTCTTCTCCTTTGCATATGCTAGAAGTTGCTTGTCTTGATAAATCTTTTCCCTATAAAATGCCTATGCATAGGAAGTATGTTAGACTTGAGCTTGTTTTTCACATGCTATATGATCCTCTCTTTGTGCTTCAATTTTTTGTCTTTCATGTGAGCATCATTAAAATTATCAACGCCTAGCTAAAAGGCTTTAAAGAAAAGCGCTTGTTGGGAGGCAACCCAATTTTATTTTGTGTTTTTTGTTTTCGCTTCTGTTTTTCAATAAATACACAATATTACTTCTGTAGTAATTGTGTTTTGGTGTTTTAATTAGTGTTTGAGCCAAGACCTCTGGGATGCTTTGGTATATCATTGATTTGATTTTGCTGAAAAACAGAAACTTTTGCGTCCAGTAGCTGAATTTTTAAAAATCACATAAGCGACGAAAAAATCCGATTTTTAACACAATATTGATATATGAATTGCCTATGTTTTCCTAATTTTCAGAATTTTTGTAGTTACAGAAGTATACGAAATTTTTAGATTACTACAGACTATTCTGTTTTCATTATGTTGTTTGCTTATTTTGATGAATCTATGGGTAGTATCAGGGGGTATTGATACGTCTCCAACATATCTATAATTTTGCTTGTTCCATACTATTATATTATCATTCTTGGATATTTTACAATCATATTATAGCAACTTTATATCATTTTTTGGGACTAACCTATTGACATAGTGCCCAGTGCCAGTTGCTATTTTTTGCTTGTTTTTTACTTTGCAGAATATCAGTACCAAATGGAGTCCAAACGCAGAAAAACTTTTTGGAGATTTTTTTTGTACCAGAAGACACCACATGGGCCAAAGAAGTACCAGAGGGGAGGCCCGAGGTGGTCACAACCCACCAGGGCGCGCCTAGGGAGGTTGTGCCCCCCTTGGTGACCTCCCGCACCGCCTCTTCACCCTATAAATCCCCAAATATTCCAGAAACCCTAGGAGTCGACGAAACACAATTCCAGCCGCCGCAAGTTCTAGAACCATGAGATCCAATCTAGACACCATCACGGAGGGGTTCATCATCCTCATTGGTGCCTCTCCGATGATGCGTGAGTAGTTCATCATAGACCTACGGGTCTGTAGGCAGTAGCTAGATGGCTTCCTCTCTCTGTTTTGATACTCAATACAATGGTCTCTTGGAGATCTATTTGATGTAACTCTTTTTTGCGGTATGTTTGTTGGGATCCGATGAACTTTGAGTTTATGATCAGATCTATATCCATGAATATTATTTGAGTCTTCTTTTGATCTCTTATATGCATGATTATTTATAGCCTCATATTTCTTCTTTGTATTTTTGGTTTAGTTAGGCCAACTAGATCGATTTTTCTTGCCATGGGAAGAGGTGCTTTGTGACGGGTTTGATCTTGCGGTGTTCTTTCCCAGTGACAGAAGGGGCACAAGACACGCATGTATCGTTGCTATTAAGGATAACAAGATGGGGGCTATTCCTACATGAATAGATCTTGTCTACATCATGTCATCGTTCTTATTGCATTACTCTGTTTCTCCATGAACTTAATACACTAGATGCATGCTGGATAGCGGTCGATGTGTGGAGTAATAGTAGTAGATGCAGGCAGGAGTCGGTCTACTAATCTTGGACGTGATGCCTATATATTGATCATTGCCTTGGATATCGTCATAATTATTCGATCTTCTATCAATTGCCCAACAGTAATTTGTTTACCCACCGTGTGCTATTTTCTTGAGAGAAGCCACTAGTGAAATCTACGGCCCCCGGGTCTATTCTTTATCATATTTGCTTTGAGATCTATTTTTATTCGCTTTTATTTTTAGATCTATTATTCCAAAAATACCTTGTTGCACTTTCTTGTTACTTATTTTATTTCGCGTTTTATCGAGATCTATTTATCCAATCTACACAAATTTATCCCATCGACTTGACAATTTCTGGCGCCGTTACCCGAAGAGGGATTGACAACCCCTCATAAGCGTCGGGTTGCAAGTATTTGTTCTTTGTGTCCAGGTACCGTTTACATAGTGTTGCTTGGTTCTCCTACTGGATTGATTCCTTGGTTTCATAACTGAGGGAAATACCTACCGTAGCTGTGCTGCATCATCCCTTCCTCTTTGGGGAAATACCGACGTAGTTCAAGCGACATCAAAAGGAATTTCTAGCGCCGTTGCTGGGGAGACATCATTAACATCTATCAGGTTCCTAATCACAAATCTCATCTCCTTGCAATTTACATTATTTGCCATTTGCCTCTCGTTTTCATCTCCCCCACTTCACAAAAATTTGTCGTTTTATTCGCCCTCTTTTTTGTTCGTTTTTTTCTTGTCAGATCTATCTTTTTGTTTGCAATCTTGTTTGCATAGTTGTGATGTCTCAGAGAAAGTACTATGAGGTTTCTTACCCCAATATTTTGCTTGAAATTGAGAAAAATACTAAGGAATATATGACTACACAATTTGAGCACAATAAATATTTTACCGAAGAACTTAAGGAACACTCTCTTGTGTTAGATGCTATAACAAAAAAACTTGATGATATTAGTAGAGAAGTTTGCAATCTCCAATCCAAGTATGCTCATGCTGAAAATTTACTAGGCAAAATATCCGATGCACAAGCTACCCTAGTAAATCAAATGGCCGGTAAGCCAATTTCTTTAGAAGATAAAAATGATGAAGATCTTAAAGTGATTGGTGTTTCTTCTATTGATTCCTTGTTTAGTAAAAATGAAAATTGATGATAAAGGGACTAAAGAAGAGTCAGCTTTAATTAGAAGGCGTCCCGATAATTCGGAGGGTGAAAATCTTGATGAAATAATTGATAAAAGTGGGTTTGGAGAGGTCAAAACTTTAACTAGTGATGTGCCCAATCTTTTGGATTACAAAGACTTTAATTATGATAATTTCTCTTTGATTGAATGTATTTCTTTGTTGCAATCCATGATTAATTCACCCTATGCTCATGAACAAAATAAAGCTTTTACTAAACATATCGTAGATGCCATGATGAAAGCTTTGGAAGAAAAAATGGAATTAGAGATTTCAATTCCTAGAAAATTGCATGATGAATGGGAACCTACTATCAACGTGAAGATTAAAAATTATGAGTGTTTTGCTTTATGTGATTTGGGTGCTAGTGTTTCCACAATTCCGAAATCTTTGTGTGATGTGCTTGGTCTTACCAATATTGAAGAATATTCTCTTAATTTGCACTTGGCGGATTCGACTATTAAAAAGCCTTTGGGAAGAATTAATGATGTTCTTATTCTTGCAAATAGAAATTATGTACCCATAGATTTCATTGTTCTTGATATTGATTGCAATCCGTCTTGTCCAATTATACTTGGTAGACCATTTTTACGTACTATTGGTGCCGTGATTGATATGAAAGAAAGCAATATTAAATTTCAATTTCCACTAAGAAAGGGTATGGAACACTTCCCTAGAACAAGAATTAAGCCACCATATGAATCAATCATGAGGGCATCCTATGGATCTAAAACTAAAGATGACAATACTTGAATCTATGCATTATGCCTAGCTAAGGGCATAAAACGATAGCACTTGTTGGGAGGCAACCCAATGAATAAAATTTATTTTTGACTTTTTATTTCTGTTATTGAGTGTTTGCACAATTATGCCTCTGTTATGATTGTGTTTTTTATGTTTTAATTAGTGTTTGTGCCAAGTAAAGCCTTTGGGATAGCTTTGGTGATAGTTGATTTGATCCTGTTGAAAAACAGAAACTTTTGCGTCCAGTAATAGAATTGTATAAATTCATATAAGTGCCGAAATATTCTGATTTTTTACACAAGATTTCTATACAAATTGCCTATGCTTTCCTAATTGTTCACAATTTTTGGAGTTACAGAAGTATGAGAACAATTCGCATCTTTACAGACTATTCTATTTTTGATAGATTCTGTTTTCTTTGCATTGTGCGCTTATTTTGATAAATCTATGAATTGTATCGGGGGGTATAAGCCATGGTAAAGTTAGAATACAGTAGATATAACGCAATAACAAAATTTGAATGGGTTTGCCACATTACTTAAAGTAAAGATTGGTTTTCTTATACTAACGGATCTCACGAAGGTTTTGTTAAGTTTTGTGTGATTGAAGTTTTCAAGTTTTGGGTGAGATCGCGATGGATGAAGGAATAAGGAGTGAAAAGAGCCTAAGCTTGGGGATGCCCCATGGCACCCCAAGTTAATATTCAAGGAGAACCAAGAAACTAAGCTTGGGGATGCCCCGGAAGGCATCCCCTTCTAACGACCATCGGTATTTTACATGGAGCTATATTTTTATTCGTCACATATCATGAGTTTTGCTTGGAGTGTCTTGTATTATATGAGACTTTGCTTGTTTTTCTTTCTATTTTGATACAAGTATCCTTGCTGAACACACCTATTTGAGAGAAACAAAATTATGCTATGATTTGTTAGAATTGCTCTTTATGATTCACTTAAAAATTTTGTGCTATGGAATAGCTCTAGTGCTTCACTTATATCTTTTTGAGCACGGTGTGCTGTAATATTTTTGAAGAAATGCTCTCATGCTTCACTTAGATTAATTTGAGAGTTAGTAAATTTTTGAAGAAATTCTCTCATGCTTCACTTATATTATTTTGAGAGACGAAAAAATTTATGCTCATGTTCTTCACTTAGATTTGTTTGAGCTTTTCAAAAGCAATTGCAATATATGAAACTAGTCCCAAAGTGGTAGATATTCAAGAGGGATATAATAAAAAATTTCATGAAGATCATTGGACAAAATAAACTTGATTCTTTGTAATAGTTTTGAGATATGATGATAGTAATATGTGAGTCATGTTGGTGAGTAATTATGCTTTAGTAAAAATATTGGTGTTAAGGTTTGTGATTCCCTATGCAAGCATGAAAGTCAATAGTTATGCAATGAAATTACATCCTACTTGTGGTGCATTATTCGGTGTTAGTTATGCTTAATGCTCGCTTATGTGATTTTTTGTTTCTTGGTTGGTTGCTTCTCAATCTTTTTGCTAGCCTCCACTTGTACTAAGTAGAAATACTACTTGTGCATCCAAATTCTTTAAACCCAGTTTTGCCACATGAGTCCACCATACCTACCTATATGCGGTATTTCCATGCCGTTCTATGCAAATTTGTATGTGCTCTAATTGTCAAAATGAATTTCCTTTTTGTGTGCTCGTACCGCTCATGAAGCGGTAGGGGGCACTACAAAAAAAATACACTTCTGTGATGAGACATGTTTGTCACAGTAGGTCATGTTTTCTGTCATGCATGTACATCCATGATGATTTTATGACAGAATCAAGATAGTCATACCTGTGCTGTCGTAGAAGTGTTCCATGACAATACCAAAATTATCATCACGGAAGTGTCCACTTCCATGACGATAAATGGCGCGTCATGCAAGTGCTTTCGTCAAGGGTAACCGACACGTGGCATCCACCGTAACGGGTCACCGTTAAGCTATCGGGTTCCAGTTTGGATCCGATAACCCGTTAATAGCCCAGACCAATGGGGATTTTCCACGTGTAAAATTCTCATTCGCCTGCAGATCCATGTGTCGGCCCAGCGTTGGGACAGTTGCTTCCAGCGAATGGACGGGACGCGCCTATGATACGTCGACACATGGCTTGGCCCAACAGTGGCCCATTCAGGTCAAAAGGTCGGCCCGTTTGACCTGGTCAAAAGGTAACGGCCGGCCCACTTAACGCCTGCTAGCGGCATGTTTGCATATAGCCCATTTACAGCCCGCTAAGTTCACAAGAGCTCAACAAACCATATCCTGGGTATCCACCATGCTGGCAAGACGCTTAGCAAGCTTATTAGCTTTCTCTTGTTTGGCGCTTAAATCCTCCAGTGCTTGATGTTGCACCAGAAAGTATGCATCTGAATTCTGCAGGGACTTCCTCAGTCCTTCGGCTTCCTGTCGCAGCACATCTGATCGATGTCTTTCAACTTGAAGTTGAGACTCAAGAAGCCGAACTGATTCAGGTAGCGAGTTCGAAGAGTTGGTGCCAGCAGTAGTGGCCAGTAACTCGAACACTACATCAAGACAGGACTTTGGGGTTGTCTCCGTGTCTTCAATATAGTTTTTATCAGCTTTCTTGGAGACCAACAGGGATGTCTCACTATCTTGAACCTTATCTGCATTACTTCCTTTACCATTGCATAACGGGGTACTCTTCTCCAATATTTTGTCCGCATTCTAAAAGAGAAACAAGCAAACAGATCACAGGTTTACCATGTTGTATATGAAACTCATTTTGGTAAACCAGTTCAGTAGTAAGGTGGACAGGATAACAGCATGAAACAAACATATATCTATGTAGTATGGTCACTCTTTGGTCTATATCATTCTAGTTTATGTTGCCAAATCAAGATAGAGACAGTTCAAATCATATCTGTTTAAGACAAAGCAGCATAGACAGAATATAAGTGTGGGAAACTACACAGCAATAACAACACTTGTAATGTGCATGGCATGAGAACATAACTGTTTATTCAATTGAAACTAAAATCAACATAGAGCAAGTTACAACAGCAAACACGTTAAAGAAACAGGTTTAAAACATACCTGTTGCGCCATTGGAGTTTCAATTGCATCCTTCAAATTTGAAATTAGTTGGTATGAGTAAATACAGTGATGCAAGAGCAAAGGAGTATGAACCATAGCTACGGAACCTGACCTGAGAACAATTCTTCTTCTGCTTTAAGCGTTGACTTAGGGTTCGGAGTGGTGGTCCTCGTGCTTTGGGCACTGCAGTTGCCTTACTAACTGCTCGTGTTTGGGTGCTCTATGGTGGAGACGGTGTTGTGTCAACTGGAACTGGGTTACTATCTGCTGGGGTTGGGGTTAGAAGGGGTGTAGCTGGTTCTCTGTCCAACTGGGTAGGGGTACAATCTGCGTGAGTCTGGGTTATGTGTGGTGGGGCTGGTTCTTGGGCAAGTACAACCGTGGTTTTATCTGCATCGACGGGTAGCACGATCTTTTCTGAAGACCGTGTTTTTACTCCCATAGATACTGCCATCACCCCCTCCAATTCAAATGGCTGATAAACAAGAAAAGTAATTGAATGTACAGACATTGTAAGATAGACATGTGCAATGGATAGTAGGGAAGAAAACAGGGCATGAAATAATTCACATTTATGTTGTCTAACCAAACAGGATATCATGACATAATTTCACATATATGATGGCTAATTAAACAGGATAGCATGACACAATTTCACATATATGATGGCTAACTAAACAGGATAGAATGACATACTTCAAAATATGATGACTATGTAAACAGGATGACATGATATAACTATACAATGTGTCTATTAAAGTGGTTGGCATGCCATAATTCACAAACATGCCGTCGATGGAAACATGATGGCATGATATAATTCACGGATAGAATGACATAATTCAAAATATGATGACTATGTAAACATGATGAGATGATATAACTATATTATGTCTTTAGAAAATGGGTTGGCATGCCATAATTCAGATACATGCTGTCTATGTAAACATCATGGCATGATATAAATTCAAATATATGATTTATATACTAAGCAAGTGAGTAGAGGGCAATCGCATATATGATGTGTCAACTAAGGAGATGCCATTCAATATTGTGTATATGATGTCAAAACTAAGCATTGTAAGACAACATATGCATGATATGAGGAATATAACCCGGCCAAGTTTGAGCATACACCTCAGGGGGAAAATAGGACTGGTCATCTACCTCTGAATCCTCCTCTGAGGAGCTATCTATAACCAGCAAGATATCTGCTTCAGCAGGTAGCATTGTCTGCTCTGAAGACCTTGTTTTCACTCCAGATTTCTCCATCACCAATTCAAATGGCTGATGCACAGGAAGAGCAGTTAAATATACAAACATTGTCGACAAATGGAATGAGTAATACAAAAAAAAAGGATGGCATGATATAATTCACATATATGACGCTTGGCTAAACAGCATGGCATTGCATAATTCACATACATAATGCCTTGCAACAAGATAGCATTGCATAATTCACATATATAATGTCTTGCAACAAGATGGCATTGCAAAATTCACATATATGGTAATTAGACACTAAACAGGTGGCATTCACACAAAGCATGTCTAAACTAAGCAAATGACATGCCAATGCAAGACACCATATGCACGATATGAGCAATATAACCCTGCCAAGTTAGAGCATGCACCTCGGGGGGGAAATACAACTGGTCATCTGTCTCTGAATCCTCCTCTGAGGAGCTATCCCTAACCAGCAAGACATGCGCTTCGTCAGATAGCATTGTCTGCTTTGAAGACCTTGTTTTCACTCCAGATTTTTCCATGACCGTGTTGAATGGCTGATGCACAGGAAGAGTAATTGGATGTACTAAAATTGTTGACAAATTTAATACGTACTAAAAAAAGGGATGGCATGATATAATTCACATATAAGATGACTGGCTAACCAGGATGGCATTGCAAAATTCACATATATGATGCCTGGCTAAACAAGATGGCATTGCATGATTCACATATATTATATAGAAACTAAACAGATGGCATTCACACAATGCATGTCTAAGCTAAGCAGATGACATATTGTATGTATAAAGTAAGTAATGCAAGGCACCATATGCATGATATGACCAACATCAGCATGCCAAGTTAGAGCAAAAGACCTCAGGGGGTAAATAGGAGTGGTCTGCTCCCTCTGAATCCCCCTCTGAACAGTTATCTTCCTCTTGATTACAGTCTGGAATGGGGGGAGGGGGTTGCTTTTGCGCCGACCATGGAGCGACGTCTGCATGAAATTTTATTGCCACGCAAGGCTCGTCTCTTTTGCTCTACATGTTCAGTAACATTGTGTACAATAACTGACATGCATACGAATAAAAGATAGTGAGATTATGTAAGGAGTGCATGCACAAATCCAGACTGATGGTAGCAAACTGTGGATAGACCCAAAACTAATGATAGTAGGCAGATGTCGGTGTAGTAAATAGGGGGGTGTTCACTACCCCTGGACACGCACCGGCAAGTCGCAGCCTCCAGGCGGGAAGGACATGGCAGAGGAGGAATCCACCCTAGAGTACATTCGAAGCCCGGTTCCCGGCAAGGTCTACTTGCCGGGAATGGGTCCATGCAACGCCGGCAAGGCAGAGCTGGCAAGACAAGACTCCAGGCGGGTCGACCAGAAGATCAAGTCTACTACTGCCGGCGAGATCAGGGCCGGCAAGCTCAGGACTCGACAAGACTAAAGATAAGGCCCCGGCAAGGTTCTTGCTGGGATGACCAGCTGAACCCAGCAAGGCTTGCCGGGGGACAGCTAGACTGGAGACAAGGCCCCGGCAAGGTTCTTGCCTGGATGACCAGCTGAGCCCGGCAAGGTTCCTGCCCAGCAAGGTTATGCCACTATGCTGCTGCTCCAGTGCGGCCGCCAGCATGGCACTCTGGACCCTTCTCCAGGCATGCGTGGCAGAGCACTGTGCCAAGCGGTGCTGATGGGATGGCCCCTTTTCCCATCCCCAAGAAGCTAAGGGACACCTAGACAGAGCATTTAATGCGTTTGTCCTGACCCGTCAGTGATAAGCATGTAAATGCTGTAGCAGAGTACTTGCCGCGGCAAGGTACTTGCCCCGGCAAGTCATTAGCTGCGGCAAGGTATTAGCTGCGGCAAGATAGCAGCTGCGGCAAGGTACTTGCCCCGGCAAGTTACCTTGCACGGCAAGCTATTGGTTGCGGCAAGCTATCAAGTGCGGCAAGGTCTTGCCGCGGTAAGCGTTACTGTACCACTGTGCTACTGTGCTGCTGCTCCAGTGCCTCTGCCAGCGTGGCGCTCTGGGTCCTTCCAAGCGTGCGTGGCAGGGCACTGTGTAGACGGCGGTGCTCTGTAGCTAGCGGTGCAGGAGCAGGTGGGATAGGCTTTTCCCACGTCCAAGACGTCCAGATACATGTATCTGGACAGCTAAGGCATGGGCATTTAATGCCCTTGTCCCCTGCCGTCAGTGGTAGGTAGGACATGTCATCCTAGTAATAATGGCCTTACTGTAGCAACTTTCCACCTCTACCTTTACTGTTTGCCACCTGTTGGTGACCCCTTTGTGTGTATAAAAGGAGGCCCATAGGCAACGTGGAGAGGGGTTAGGAACTGGGAAATTGAGAACTCCAGTATTGTACGCAGCTGCTCTGTACTGTAGCGCTCCTGGAGCTAGAACAATCATCCAGATAATACACCAAAAAGCAGGAGTAGGGTTTTACGCATCCGTGCGGCCCGAACCTGGGTAAATCTCTCGCGTGTGCTGTCGTGTTCTTCACTAGATCTGCTCTTCGTGCGACCGTCTCTCCCTGCCGAACGTAAAGGGGTCCTTCCCTGGGTCCCATAGGTGATCGTGGATTCGTCCCCGACATCTTTGGCGCGCCAGGTAGGGGTGAGGGGCTGCGCGAACCTGATCTGGCGATCAGCGCGGCAGTTTCTTCATCATCTTCACCGCCATAGCGTCCAAGAAGAAGGGCCTGAACCTTCGCAAAAGCTAAGTTTTAAAGCTTTAATTACTTTCTGCTGTTAAGTCTTATCCTGGACGATATTTTTGTGCATAACCTGTGCGCGAAGGAGCGCTCCTGAAATATTCTGCGCTCCTGGTTGTTTTGGGTCCGCCCAACAATACAGACGCAGCTGCGATTGTTTCTAAGGCGTTAAGCTCCCGAAGAGGCAGCGTTCTCGATAGGCTGCTGAACAGGACCCGATCCTAAGCTCCATCGACTAGAACGTGCGCATTCGGGGAGTATTCCGGCAAGCGTGGGGGGCTCACTGTGCAAAAATGCAGTCGTTTAAGGAGAAGGACTTAGCGAGTTTTATTCTAAGGTTCCTGCGTAAACCCGTATGCTGAGGAGCCTTCCCGGGGCTAGTCGCGCTCCTAGTTGCCTCGAGTCCGCTCGGCAACCTGAGCAGCTGCGCCAGAGCCGGGAAGGTAAACCTTTTCGGGAGGCGGCGTTCCCGGCAAGCTGCTAAGGATCCGTTCCTCAAAGCACTGCTGACTGGATCGTGCGCACCGGAAAGTGTTCCGGCAAGCAAGGGAATATTCAGCAGGAGTCAAGATTGCAGCGAATCCGACATTAACCAGAAGCTAATCAACTTGTTGTGCTCAAACGCTGTTGTGGCATTTCATGCCCAGTCAGTGTTGCAGGAACACGCATGGAAGGCGAGCTCGGGGGCTGGCAGCGCCCAGAGAGTAACCCCCTGAAGAGCCTCCCCGGCAACAAGCTTGCCAGAAGCTGGCGTTGAGAACATCAAGGTTCTCCGCTAGAGTCAAGAGCCTTCCCGGCAACCCCTTGCCGGAAGCTGGCGTCGAGAACGTCAAAGTTCTCCGCCAGAGTTAAGAGCCTCCCTTGCCGGGGGCTCCGACAACCACTCGTTGAGCAAGAAACAAGCTCGGGGGCTAGCGGCGCCCTAGCAGAAAAAGCTAAGTTGCACAGATTTTTCGGCAATTGCATTCATTTTACTGTCCTCACTCGCTTCTTACACCTACACGCGAAGGAGCCTTCCCGGGGCTAGTTGCGCTCCTAGTCGCCTCGAGTCCGCTCGGCGATGTGAGCAGCTGCACCAGAACCGGGAAGGTAAACCTTTCCGGGAGGCGGCGTTCCCGGCGAGCTGCTAAGGACCCGATCCCCAAGCGCCGCTGCCTGGAGCGTGCGCACCGGAAAGCTTTCCAGCAAGCGTGGGTCGTCTTGATTGATTCCTCGTTCTCGTATATCAACCTGCACGCGAAAGGACCTGGCCGTGGTTAGTCTACGCTCTGGTTTCGCCTCGAGTCCGCTCGGCAAAATTAGCAGCTGCTTTCTGGCCCGGCAAGTCGCCTTGCCGGCGGCGGCATTTCCAGCAGGCTGCTAAAGACCCGCACCTAGCGCTCGCGGCAAGCGTGCGCACCGGCAGGGTTTACAGACAGCGTAGGGTACAAGATATGTGCAAGGACGGAATCAATCAAGGGGGAAGCATGCATTCATTTAGCATGAAGGAATATCTCTTGTGCCATAAAGCTTGGCCTAATTAAGGTAAATTGTTTCTTTATGCGTGCCATTGCAGCAACAGGGTTGCGACCTCCAGGCGGGAGGAACGGCAGGGAACAGATCTACATGTTGCCGATGCGCGTCGTTGGGCCTAGCCCGGACAACCACTGTGCACGCTTGTCCGGCCCAGGCGCGGGGGCTCCTGTCGGTGTAGTAAACAGGGAGGTGTTCACTACCCCTGGACACGCACCGGCAAGTCGCAGCCTCCAGGCGGGAAGGACATGGCAGAGGAGGAATCCACCCAAGAGTACATTCGAAGCCCGGTTCCCGGCAAGGTCTACTTGCCGGGAATGGGTCCACGCAACGCTGGCAAGGCAGAGCTGGCAAGACAAGACTCCAGGCGGGTCGACCAGAAGATCAAGTCTACTACTGCCGGCGAGATCAGGGCCGGCAAGCTCAGGACTCGACAAGACTAAAGATAAGGCCCCGGCAAGGTTCTTGCCGGGATGACCAGCTGAACCCGACAAGGCTTGCCGGGGGACAGCTAGACTGGAGACAAGGCCCCGGCAAGGTTCTTGCCGGGATGACCAGCTGAGCCCGGCAAGGTTCCTGCCCGGCAAGGTTATGCCACTATGCTGCTGCTCCAGTGCGGCCGCCAGCATGGCACTCTGGACCCTTCTCCAGGCATGCGTGGCAGAGCACTGTGCCGAGCGGTGCTGATGGGATGGCCCCTTTTCCCATCCCCAAGAAGCTAAGGGACACCTAGACAGAGCATTTAATGCGTTTGTCCTGACCCGTCAGTGATAAGCATGTAAATGCTGTAGCAGAGTACTTGCCGCGGCAAGGTACTTGCCCCGGCAAGTCATTAGCTATGGCAAGGTATTGGCTGCGGCAAGATAGCAGCTGCGGCAAGGTACTTGCCCCGGCAAGTTACCTTGCGCGGCAAGCAATTGGTTGCGGCAAGCTATCAAGTGCGGCAAGGTCTTGCCGCGGCAAGCGTTACTGTACCACTGTGCTACTGTGCTGCTGCTCCAGTGCCTCTGCCAGCGTGGCGCTCTGGGTCCTTCCAAGCGTGCGTGGCAGGGCACTGTGTAGACGGCGGTGCTCTGTAGCTAGCGGTGCAGGAGCAGGTGGGATAGGCTTTTCCCACGTCCAATACGTCCAAATACATGTATCTGGACAGCTAAGGCATGGGCATTTAATGCCCTTGTCCCCTGCCGTCAGTGGTAGGTAGGACATGTCATCCTAGTAATAATGGCCTTACTGTAGCAACTTTCCACCTCTACCTTTACTGTTTGCCACCTGTTGGTGACCCCTTTGTGTGTATAAAAGGAGGCCCATAGGCAACGTGGAGAGGGGTTAGGAACTGGGAAATTGAGAACTCCAGTATTGTACGCAGCTGCTCTGTACTGTAGCGCTCCTGGAGCTAGAACAATCATCCAGATAATACACCAAAAAGCAGGAGTAGGGTTTTACGCATCCGTGCGGCCCGAACCTGGGTAAATCTCTCGCGTGTGCTGTCGTGTTCTTCGCTAGATCTGCTCTTCGTGCGACCGTCTCTCCCTGCCGAACGTAAAGGGGTCCTTCCCTGGGTCCCATAGGTGATCGTGGATTCGTCCCCGACATCTTTGCGCGCCAGGTAGGGGTGAGGGGCTGCGCGAACCTGATCTGGCGATCAGCGCGGCAGTTTCTTCATCATCTTCACCGCCATAGCGTCCAAGAAGAAGGGCATGAACCTTCGCAAAAAGCTAAGTTTTAAAGCTTTAATTAGTTTCTGCTGTTAAGTCTTATCCTGGACGATATTTTTGTGCATAACCTATGCGCGAAGGAGCGCTCCTGAAATATTCTGCGCTCCTGGTTGTTTTGGGTCCGCCCAACAATACAGACGCAGCTGCGATTGTTTCTAAGGCGTTAAGCTCCCGAAGAGGCAGCGTTCTCGATAGGCTGCTGAACAGGACCCGATCCTAAGCTCCATCGACTAGAACGTGCGCATTCGGGGAGTATTTCGGCAAGCGTGGGGGGCTCACTGTGCAAAAATGCAGTCGTTTAAGGAGAAGGACTTAGCGAGTTTTATTCTAAGGTTCCTGCGTAAACCCGTATGCTGAGGAGCCTTCCCGGGGCTAGTCGCGCTCCTAGTTGCCTCGAGTCCGCTCGGCAACCTGAGCAGCTGCGCCAGAGCCGGGAAGGTAAACCTTTTCGGGAGGCGGCGTTCCCGGCAAGCTGCTAAGGATCCGTTCCTCAAAGCACTGCTGACTGGATCGTGCGCACCGGAAAGTGTTCCGGCAAGCAAGGGAATATTCAGCAGGAGTCAAGATTGCAGCGAATCCGACATTAACCAGAAGCTAATCAACTTGTTGAGCTCAAACGCTGTTGTGGCATTTCATGCCCAGTCAGTGTTGCAGGAACACGCATGGAAGGCGAGCTCGGGGGCTGGCAGCGCCCCAGAGAGTAACCCCCTGAAGAGCCTCCCCGGCAACAAGCTTGCCGGAAGCTGGCGTTGAGAACGTCAAGGTTCTCCGCTAGAGTCAAGAGCCTTCCCGGCAACCCCTTGCCGGAAGCTGGCATCGAGAACGTCAAAGTTCTCCGCCAGAGTTAAGAGCCTCCCTTGCCGGGGGCTCCGACAACCACTCTTTGAGCAAGAAACAAGCTCGGGGGCTAGCGGCGCCCTAGCAGAAAAAGCTAAGTTGCACAGATTTTTCGGCAATTGCATTCATTTTACTGTCCTCACTCGCTTCTTACACCTACACGCGAAGGAGCCTTCCCGGGGCTAGTTGCGCTCCTAGTCGCCTCGAGTCCGCTCGGCGATGTGAGCAGCTGCACCAGAACCGGGAAGGTAAACCTTTCCGGGAGGCGGCGTTCCCGGCGAGCTGCTAAGGACCCGATCCCCAAGCACCGCTGCCTGGAGCGTGCGCACCGGAAAGCTTTCCAGCAAGCGTGGGTCGTCTTGATTGATTCCTCGTTCTCGTATATCGACTTGCACGCGAAAGGACCTGCCCGTGGTTAGTCCGCGCTCTGGTTTCGCCTCGAGTCCGCTCGGCAAAATTAGCAGCTGCTTTCTGGCCCGGCAAGTCGCCTTGCCGGCGGCGGCATTTCCAGCAGGCTGCTAAAGACCCGCACCTAGCGCTCGCGGCAAGCGTGCACACCGGCAGGGTTTACAGACAGCGTAGGGTACAAGATATGTGCAAGGACGGAATCAATCAAGGGGGAAGCATGCATTCATTTAGCATGAAGGAATATCTCTTGTGCCATAAAGCTTGGCCTAATTAAGGTAAATTGTTTCTTTATGCGTGCCATTGCAGCAACAGGGTTGCGACCTCCAGGCGGGAGGAACGGCAGGGAACAGATCTACATGTTGCCGATGCGCGTCGTTGGGCCTAGCCCGGACAACCACTGTGCACGCCTATCCGGCCCAGGCCCGGGGGCTCCTGTCGGTGTAGTAAACAGGGGGGTGTTCACTACCCCTGGACACGCACCGGCAAGTCGCAGCCTCCAGGCGGGAAGGACATGGCAGAGGAGGAATCCACCCAAGAGTACATTCGAAGCCCGGTTCCCGGCAAGGTCTACTTGACGGGAATGGGTCCACGCAACGCCGGCAAGGCAGAGCAGGCAAGACAAGACTCCAGGCGGGTCGACCAGAAGATCAAGTCTACTACTGCCGGCGAGATCAGGGCCGGCAAGCTCAGGACTCGACAAGACTAAAGATAAGGCCCCGGCAAGGTTCTTGCCGGGATGACCAGCTGAACCCGACAAGGCTTGCCGGGGGACAGCTAGACTGGAGACAAGGCCCCGGCAAGGTTCTTGCCGGGATGACCAGCTGAGCCCGGCAAGGTTCCTGCCCGGCAAGGTTATGCCACTATGCTGCTGCTCCAGTGCGGCCGCCAGCATGGCACTCTAGACCCTTCTCCAGGCATGCGTGGCAGAGCACTGTGCCAAGCGGTGCTGATGGGATGGCCCCTTTTCCCATCCCCAAGAAGCAAAGGGACACCTAGACAGAGCATTTAATGCGTTTGTCCTGACCCGTCAGTGATAAGCATGTAAATGCTGTAGCAGAGTACTTGCCGCGGCAAGGTACTTGCCCCGGCAAGTCATTAGCTGCGGCAAGGTATTGGCTGCGGCAAGATAGCAGCTGCGGCAAGGTACTTGCCCCGGCAAGTTACCTTGCGCGGCAAGCTATTGGTTGCGGCAAGCTATCAAGTGGGGCAAGGTCTTGCCGCGGCAAGCGTTACTGTACCACTGTGCTACTGTGCTGCTGCTCCAGTGCCTCTGCCAGCGTGGCGCTCTGGGTCCTTCCAAGCGTGCGTGGCAGGGCACTGTGTAGACGGCGGTGCTCTGTAGCTAGCGGTGCAGGAGCAGGTGGGATAGGCTTTTCCCACGTCCAAGACGTCCAAATACATGTATCTAGACAGCTAAGGCATGGGCATTTAATGCCCTTGTCCCCTGCCGTCAGTGGTAGGTAGGACATGTCATCCTAGTAATAATGGCCTTACTGTAGCAACTTTCCACCTCTACCTTTACTGTTTGCCACCTGTTGGTGACCCCTTTGTGTGTATAAAAGGAGGCCCATAGGCAACGTGGAGAGGGGTTAGGAACTGGGAAATTGAGAACTCCAGTATTGTTCGCAGCTGCTCTGTACTGTAGCGCTCCTGGAGCTAGAACAATCATCCAGATAATACACCAAAAAGCAGGAGTAGGGTTTTACGCATCCGTGCGGCCCGAACCTGGGTAAATCTCTCGCGTGCGCTGTCGTGTTCTTTGCTAGATCTGCTCTTCGTGCGACCGTCTCTCCCTGCCGAACGTAAAGGGGTCCTTCCCTGGGTCCCATAGGTGATCGTGGATTCGTCCCCGACAGCAGATAATAGCTTTAGTTAAAAAATACAGATAATGGCTCCTTTAATGTTTGTTTCCACTCAACATGAAACTCATAGTAGACACCCGATATTAACCAGATAGTAGACAGATAGTATTGGTTGCTGCCCCAATATGTACCCCACAACCATTTAAAAACTCAAGTTTGAGCATTAGTTTGGACCTGACTCGGAGTCTAATCGGTGAACAGGATGATAAAGTAGCATGTCATCATATTAAGCAATGCATAACGAAAGCAGACACGAAAGAGTGCGACCTCTCTTGTGGACCCGCGTAGTCCTCAAGGTCATCTGCTCAGTTGATGATGGTAATGCAGTTGTCGTGGCTGCCGGCGGCGGGGAAGAAGATCTGAGGCGGCGAAAGACAGTCTACAGGGCGGATCCCTACTGTGGTGAACCCGTCTGTCATTGGAGCAGCTGAGCTAGGGTGGACCACAGCGCAGCAGGAGCGGGACAAACCACACAAGGTTTTCTTTGACACATATCTGTAACAGAAGTAATTCTGTAAGGGCTTGTTTGAATTGGAGGATTCTAACAATGCAGGGATAGGAAATACACAGGAATACGATATGAATGCACATGCAAAACAGAGAATTTAAAAACACAGGATTTCTGCCAATCTGGGTGTTTGGTTCACAAGAATTGGAAGATCACAGGATGCAAAGAAGCATGGTGAGATTAAGTCAAACCACAAGAAAATGTACGGTTATAATGCTATTATGCTACTATCTCTTAGTCTTGTGCTTCATGAATAGGAATTTGAGAAGGAGGACAAGTGGATATTAAAATTCCAACGGTTTTTCTTTCAAGGAGACATTAAAGGAACAAATCCTACAGTTTTACTTTGCTCCATTCCTTTGTACCAAATGCATGAATAGTAGTACCATAGGAAACTTTCCAATTCCTATGTTTTTCCTTCACTTTTCCTTTCAAGCACTGGCGATTCTAGTAGGCAGGCTTGAACAGGGAAAAGCCTACACTCAAAAAATGTTTTTGTGCTACTTCTACTACTTTGGACCCAGGCCACTGCCCTACTAGCTCAACTCCCTGGCCCATCTACAAATGCACAGCTCAAACGGCAGAAATAAATGATGATGGCGTTCAAGAGAGTCCATCACGGATAGCTAAGTTGCTTGGTACCTCACTGCTTGTCATATAGTAGGAGAAACTAATCGTATTTCATGTTACTACGTGTGCTCAGTGGACAATATATATAACATGTAGAGTAAAAAAGCGATGCAACAAGTGTACAACCTCTTTGGCGAAGCCATGTCGATCACATCATGATTGGGTTGGTCGGTGAGGATGCTCCAGCTGATTTGGCTGTCGGAGAAGGGGAAGAAGATCTTAGGCGTCTAGAGATGGAGCCGGGGGTACTGCTCTGCTGTGATGGAGGGTTTCGTCGTTGGAGCAGCTCCGGTGAGTTGTACGATGGCGAGGCTGAAGCAGGACAAGAGAGACAATGTTAACCTGAGTGGAATTCTAATAGCATCTCCAATAGATGATGTAAAATACATAACCACAAAGTGCTAGATGTAAAATACATCAGCCGCTCATCTCTGAACTTAGCTGTCGAAACTGAATTTAACTATCGAAACTGAATTTTACTGTCGAAACTGAATTTTGCTCTCGAAACTCAATTTTACTGTCGAAACTGAACGCATTAGTAGTAGAAAAGCAGCAGCAGCACCCGGAGCAGCAGCGCGTGCGAGAGCCGGGGCAGCTAGTCGTGTAGCAGCATCTCGGGTAGCAGCTGCAGGGGCCCGGAGCAGCAGCGCGAGTAAGAGCAAGAGCAGACCAGGCAGGGGACCGAGAGCAAGAGCAGAGCAGCAGTGCGAGCGAGAGCCAAAGCAGCAGCAGCTCCTACTGATGTGGACGTCACCGCCGAGGGAGCGACGCCGTGGAGGAAGTGGCCCGGGACGCCGCCGTAGATGGAGCCGCGCCATGTCGGCTCGGGACCGAGCGCCGGCAGCACCGTGAGATCGAATCAAGAAGAAAATGCAGCGATTAGTGTAGAACCTCTTTGGTGGCGCCGATTAGGCCTCAGCTTCATCTGAGGAATCGGTGATGATGATGTTGTTCCGGTGGTGCAGGTGAAGACGGTGGTGTGGGAATGGAGGTGGCACGAAAGACGAGGGGAACGTCAGGGTAGCTCCTTGGAGGTGGAGGACGGGGTGGCTGAACCGGCGGGACGACGAGATCGATGATAGATCCTCATCCGGTGCGGTGGATGAGGGACGTCGAGGTGTTGCTGTGGACGATGTCGTCGGGGAAGAGGCTCCGGCTGGGTGGCAGACATGGGAGGGTGTCGGGCTTCGCGGGTTTTCGCGGCCTCGGTGTACGAATGGGGGCGGATGTGATGGGAGGGGGGAACCATGGCTTAGGGACGCGCTTGTCCGAAATGTGGGGTAAGTTATGAAAGTACCCCCACCGATTTGAGTTAGGCGGTTCTTTCGGTTCAGGGGTATCAAGGGCATTTTGCGTGTCAGGATTTCGCAGGAGGTGGGAGTTTTCGCGCGCGTTGTAATTTTGGGATAGCAAGGCGCGGGTTGAGATGGAGAGAGTTTTTGGAGCACAACGAGACAAAGAGATATCTTAAAATTTCGGGGTAACAAGGCGCGGGTTGAAGAGGCGGGAGTTTCGCAGCACGATAGACAGAGATGCTAGCTTGAAATTTCGGCATAACAAGGCGCGGCTTGAAATTTCGGGAGAACAAGCTTAACGTGTACAAAAAAAAGACAATTTGCACCTCACTAGAGAGAGCCATGTCCCGTTTTACTATATTACTAGAAATGCATTCAAATACAGCAACAAAAAGCAAAAAAATTTGGGACAACAAACTTAACATGTACAGTACCAAATCAATTTGCACTTCCCTCAACAATAAAAAAACAATTCGTGTTGTCTAGCATATGGACTAAATTTGAGTACATTTTCCCTATTTTAATGGGATTGTACTCGGGTTAGTTATACAACCATCTAAATATTATCTTCACAACACATGACATGAATATAGGAGTAGTAAATTCCCATATAAATATGAACTACATGTACATACGATCTCGAATTCAAATATATGTATCCATTTTATGTTGAATTCAAATCATAGTACATGTATGCTCTAGCTAGATGTTCGGAATCTAAACCATGTATGATACTACGTACAATGTGTTTAACACGCACAACACACACACACACACCATTTAGACTAGTAAGGTACACGTGCATTGCACGCATGAGATTTGGCAACCAAATTATGAATAAATATCACATTATAGCATGTAAGCTTTGAGTCATATATGCATGATGTAGATGTTCATTTAATTCTTATAGTTCATCTCATTCAAAATCAATTAGTTTTTATAAAAAAGCTAATCTATTTTAAGATTCATGGAATTGTGCGTTGTAAAGCATAAAGTAAAAACAAATAATGGCAATTCATCTAGAAAAAAAATTGGGCAATTATGATACGAAAAATTCTAGAACGAAGGAGAAGTGCTTATGTTTTGAGGTTTGTGCATTATGCTTAAGTTCAACCATGGAGTCTTCTAGATTGTACATGTGGCAAAATCTGGTGGAATGTAGATGATATCCAATGGCCAGTAGTGCTCGGATTTGCCATCTTTGCACCGTCGGATTGGCTTCATCCAACGACCATCTTTCAAAGTTATTCGCACACTATATAGGGGTATAGATATGTGATGCGAAAGCCACCCATCATCTCCAATTTGAATAGTGTGTCCATGCACGGATGCAATGTGGCCAAACAATGCCTACCATTGGTATCTCAAATTCAAATCAGTCTGACCTTGTTCAATGTGTGTACAGTATAGCATGCTCGTTTCCAAACCACACCACGCATATCTTAGTTATATTCATGCATGCATGGGTTTCAAACATCATGATCTCTTATTCAAATATTTGAATTCAACTTTACATTTATTATGACCTCACCTAGTCTTTTACACCCACACAGTCGTCTTCTCTTTATAATTGTACCACTAACTTTCTCTCGTGCATGCATGCACACACACTACCACTCGACATTATCCATCGCACACATGCAATCTTTTTCTTCAGGTCGGTCTCCCATGCATGCACACACATACACACACACCTCTCCCTCTTCATCACTTCGGGCATTCTTTATCTCTCACATGCATGCGCAACGATCGATGTTCCTCTATGTGTGTATATATATAGCTAGGTCTTTCCCAGTTTTCCACACAAACCAATCGATCTATATATCTAGTCAGGTCTCACCCTCTTTCCCATGTACACATTGATCAATCTATACCTCTCTATATAGAATTACATAGCTGATACACCCACATTATCTATCCATCATCCCCCTCTCATCATCCATGCCTTCTGCTTCATCTCTCAGACGCGCGCACAGTGGCGAAGACAGGGGGTAGCAAGGGCCCTGCCCCCCCCCCCCCAAACATCACTATATACTGAGGCTAATATGAATGTGATCAGTAGATCAATTGTTGGTAAAATGGTTTAAGTTGATGAATTGGCCCTCCCCGTAAAGGATTAGCAATGCTTGGCCCCCTAGCTCATTTATTTTTCATGGCTCTGCCGCTGCGCGCAACCACGCACGTTCTCGCCCCCTCTCTTTAAATATCGATCTCGCACTTGTGCACTCCTTCATAGTCTCCAACCACTTGGCCAGTCGCACCATCTTCCAGCACCCCACCCCCCATATTCCAGTGCTTGTACGCTTATAGAGCTCTTCCCTCTATCTATCTCTATCAATATCTCACGCGGTCGACCCCTCCCCTCCCTTCTCGTATATCACCCTGGCCCCATGCACATACATGTATGTATATAGGCCTATCCTTCACACAAATTGCATTGACACGTATTCCCTCACCATATCTTAGTATCTCCCACACACACGGACTACATGTGCGAAAGAGAAGAGGTGCACACACGCACTCATTCCCACATACAAACGCGCGGGTGCACGGTGGAGCACACTTATACAAAAAATGAGCATGTAGAAACGCTTTAGATGATGTGCCACTAGTCTATATCTATACCTCTATATCTATATCTATATCTATATCTATACCCCTATATTGAGTGCGAATAAAATTGAAAGATGGTCGTTGGATGAAGCCAATCAGACGGTGCAGAGATGGCAAATCCGAGCACTACTGGCCATTGGATATCATCTACATTCCACCAGATTCTGCCACATGTATAATCTAGAAGACTCCATGGTTGAACTTAAGCATAATGCACAAACCTCAAAACACAAGTACTTCTCCTTTGTTCTAGAATCTTTCGTATCATAATTGCCCAAACTTTTTTTCTAGTTGAATTGCCATTATTTGTTTTTACTTTATGCTTTACAACGCACAATTCCATGAATCATAAAATAGATTAACTTTTTTATAAAAGCTAATTGATTTTGAATGAGATGAACTATTAAGAATTAAACGAATGTATACATCATGCATATATGACTCAAAGCTTACATGCTATAGTGTGGTATTTATTCATAATTTGGTTGCCAAATCTCATGCGTCCAATGCACGTGTACCTTACTAGTACTTCCAGTATGGGAAAAACACGTAAATTAGAATTCCAATGGCACACTACACAGTGTCTCTCCCTTTTTCAGTTAATATATTATGATTAAAATGATGTGGAGGCATTGTCGCGACCTCCTTATGTGGATTGATCCCAGTGACGTGCTGCTGGTTCCAGAAGAATGTACTCGTCCTCTCTCACGCACACTGGCGGTACATGCACAAAGCGAAGATGTGCACACACGCACTCATTCCCTCGCACGCACACGCGGGTACACGGTGGGACGCATTTTTGTATGAAGATCCACCCCATGTGATAATTTGACGTGTGTAAAGTCGTTCACGTCATTGATGGTCAATTAATACAGTGCATGCAAATTGAGTGGATGTGAGGGAGAAAATAGTTGAGAAAGACATTGCTACTCCACTGCGTGCATGCGAGTAGTTAAATTAAATCATGGGTTGCTACTTCCATTGGTCTCCTTCGTATTTTGTGCCAATTTTTTACCATAATTTTAAGTAACACAATATTTATGCATGTCATAAAAATTAATGTCATCGAAAACTATGTTCAAATGTGATTCCAATGATATAATTTTTGGTGACATGCATTAACATTTTCTTAGTTAAATTTTTGGTCAAAAATTGGCACAAAATAAAAAGGGGGCCAATAAACCAGGACGCAGGCAGGATGATCAATTTTTGCCTGGGTTACTGTTGGTGGCCTTTGTATTTAAATATGGACGAAGTGGAGTAGTAGTACTATCTTTATCTTAGCCTCGTAGGGCTCTCCCAGCGCCTATGCTCGCCTCCCCGCCTCGCCCACCGGATCCCGCCATGGATAATCCCTTAGATCCCACGATCCCACGGGCTGCCCTCTCGCTGCGGCACGTACCACTGCCGCCTTTGAGCGAAACCCACATGTGTTTCAGAGGGGATCCATTGCTCTGGAATCACAGATCGGTGGCGCCGGAGGACATGCCAGGGCTGCATTTCAGGTGGTGGGCAGCAAGGGCAAATCGGATCAAGGAAGCGTCGCATCGATTGGAGACAAGTTCGAAGGAGCTGCGCCTGGCGAAGCACAAGGCGGAGGCGCAAGTCGATCTCAGGGGAGAGATGCTGAGGGATGTCAGCATTTGACAGCGTCGCATTGATTTCGAGCTGGGGCTAATGGCAGAGATCATATTCACAGAGTTGACTGCGGAGGAAAGAACATGCATGCCTCTGGAATGGCATGAGCAGCCGGTGCAACTGTTCAAATGGGCGGTAGGAGAAGCCAAATCGTGGGACCAATTGTGGTGGCGCCGCTGGGCATGCATCGTAGGCAAGGTGAGCTGCCCTCCTTCCCCGCTAGCGATGCAGTGACCTACTCGGTTGCTGCTGCAGTGAACTTGTGGCGCCATGGCGGTTTGCAACCGTGACAATCACTCCATCTATATGTATTGTATTCCTGTGAAAATACTTGGTCGTTTGGAAAAAGATGGTAATTGATTTATCACTAGTTTTTGAATGCTTGGTTGTGATAATCACCCGAAGCCACAACCAGAAGTCTCCATCGCGTAATACTTACGGTCGGTCGCACCAACAGACGGTCGGTCAGACCCGCATCTCACCGAAGGGACACGCATCGGCTTGGTCTGACATGTATGACCAGTTACATCACTGACTTGTGCGACCGCATTTGAGCAGTAGTACTTGAAATTTGTGTTCTAGGAAACTCATCGGGAGCCATTTCGGGCCTCGAAACCAAAACCATCAATCAATCTTTAGCTTGTTCCCATCACATTCCAAAGTAGTACTACCATGCTATAATTAAGTGCAAACCTGCTCACACCTAGTACGTATCAAACCTGAACGTGTTCCCACTATGCAGGTTTTAGTACTAGTGCTAGTACTAGGTTATAAAAAGGGGAACTACCTAGCCGAAAATCACTCTACCTTCCTCCTCAAAAGTCTTTCTTGTTCGTCCGTCCTTGCCATGGCCAGTGTGCAGACCTCTAGGTCGATAACTACTCATAACAAGGGAGCGGCGACCAAGGCCGCGGAAAAAAAGAGAGGGCTCGCCGCCTCACAGAGACCTCGAAAGATCTCTCACGGGCAGGCGAGGGCTCCCAGGAGCGCCCTAGCCGCGGAGGCGAACATGCCGAGCTGGCGGTGCTGGAGTCGTTATCCCTCGACGACATGCCCAATCAGCTCAATAAGTAGAAGGAGTTCATCGACGGCTTGGTGGAGCTGCTAAAGGAGAGCCTCGATGACATGCCCGCTGGGCTCAATAAGAAGGAGGAGTTGATCGCCGACTTGGTGATGCTGCTGAAGGAGAGCATTGCCTTGGGTAAGAGGGTGACCAGCGAAATCCTGCAACTTCAGGAGGACAAGGCGAAGCTCCGCCACGAGCTCGACCTGCTGAAGGAGGAGAACGCCAGCTGGAAGAAGCTGCATGAGAAGAGTAGTTCCTCGGTGAAGATGCTGCACACCCTCGTCATGGAACAGAAGGAGGAGTTGGCGAAGCTCCGCATCGAGCACCCGTCTACTGTCAAGGTACGTAATGCGGCCGTGGAACAGATGATGAAGGCTTGCGTCGAGAAATCCCACGTCATGGACAGAATGAAGAAGATGGCGGAGGAGATGCGTGAGCAGATGGAGGTCGTGGAGGCGATGAAGAAGCAGTTACGACTCCGCGGCCAGCAACCCTTCATGTAGTAGAGAGTAGAGCCCCAGACTTGTGTGTGTGTCTTCCATCTTTTGGGGGGGGGGGTAATCTTCCTTCTTCTTTTGCTCCTATGTTTCTTCTTTTGCTTCGGGTGTTTCGCCGCACGTGTCACGTTCTCTGCGAGGCATGAATAGAACAATGCTAACTATGAGCGGTGTCGTGGGATCGATGACTAGCCAATTAGATCATTTTTATCGCCATACCGCACTGGGCTGCCGTGTTTCGTGCTCCTCCGTCGTACTAGTACTCTAGTGGAAAACTTGAGTATACCACATGGTTCTTTGCTCCTCCTTAGGTCATCGGCAACATTTATACGAGCAGTCAAATCACAAGGCCCCGCCTTCCAGCAGTAATGAGCCGTCAAATCACAAAGGCCCTCGCCTCTCGTGAAACCGACCAAGCGAGACTGCCCCGCCCTCTAGCCTTTTAAATGTATACTTTTGTATAGTAGTAGTATCGATGGATTGCGCCATGGAGCAAAACTAACAAGATGAAATTAAATAAAAAAGGTGGTACATATAGAGAGCGCTCGTCGCCAAATTATGCATATAGTACTATTAAAAAAGCTAGTACGTGCTTAGATGGGGTGCTAAAGTCTATTAAATAAATTAGCATACCTATTTAATTCTTTGACAACTAAACTCCTTCATGCTTTGGGTAAACTTCTCCCATTTAAGTTTTTTTAGAATTACATATCCCATTTAAGTGTTTTGCGTATGTGGCATGCTTAGAGCGTGGTTAATAGTATAGCCAACTGTTGGCTATATGATGTTGGCCATATATATTGTACGTATATAATGTGAAGAAACGAGTGGTAGTACTACCAACTACAAGATGAACTGTAAGAAATACTAGTATGTACGTACTGAAGAGTTAAAGTAACGATAAGGAACATAACATAGTTCTGCTGTGGGCTCAGCACAGCACACCCCTCAAATAAAACTAAGCACCCTGAAATTAAACTAAGCAACTAATCCGGTAGACACTGCATTAGAACCACCATGAGCAACGACACTGCCACCTTACTCGGACTCCTCGTCCACGTGCTCGACTTCGTCCTTGTCCCTCTTCCTCTTGGCCGATACTTCTTTGCTTGAACCGCAGACTTGGCTATCGCTCTTCATCCAACCCTTGTAGATATTGAAACAAAGGTAGACATCCATTGTAGCATACTGGATGTGGTCTCTATCTAGTACATTCCATTGCCATGTAAGATGAAACTCGGGTGGAGGTTTCGTCAGTTTACCGTATGAAGGATCAACCATGGCTCCTGCCAGGGTCAGCATTGAAGGCTGACGGGAGGGCACCAGCCCATTCTTCTGGAGGTCGAAGGGCTGGCCTACAACAAGGCCTATCCGACTCAGGACTCTTCTGTTGTTCGTAAAGTCTACAGTAACGAATTTGACTTTGCCGCCCGCGAGGAAGTTCTTAAAATCCTCGCACTCAATGTCGGCATGGCATATTTGGTAGACCAAGCACAAGTTATGCACGCAAACATGGATCACGGCAGGCTTCTTCCTCTCTTCCTCCTTTAGATTCTTCTCTTTTCCTAGGACTATGGTGTACTCAACATCTAGCCCAGCAACCCACTCATCACCATTTGACTTTTCGAACATGCGTCTGAAGCGAACAAGGCATCCTTTCACCGTCGTAGAAGAACGGGTGTAGATGATGTCAAACTCATCGCCGGTGATGGTTCTAACCTTGTACTCACCGCCGATCATGGAGATTTGGGACGCCACGGATTTGGGAGGAGGGTTAGGATTAGTGGAACTATTGTAATGTGAAAGGACGGGATGACTAGGAGCGAACTGCCGTAATGTTAAAGGACGGCCGAGGACGAGTAGGAGCGAACTGCTAGCGGTTTTCCGATTGTAAAAATGCTTGAGTGGGTTGTGCAAACGGCATGGTAGTGACTTGCCCGGTGAATAAATGGATTCATGCATGGTACTATGGGGGCCCAATTAGATGTCATGTCTACTAGACACCCAATTAAATGGCTTCATGCATCTGCGTGTTCGCACGTCAAGCGTCGGGAAAATTACAGGTGATACGAAGCTTTCCATGCTCCCATGATACGGGCTTCCGAGAGCCCTTGGATCTGAGATCGAACGGTTGCATGGCATGATTCTAGACCTATGGGTGAATATCCTATCCTGGAGGGTTATTCTGCAAATTTTCAGCAACTTAGCATGCGACCGTTTGATCTCAGATCCGAGGGCTGTCAGCAGCCCGTATCATGGTTGCGCCTACCACGAACGTCGCCTCGCTCGAGCGGTCGCACCCTTGGAGATTTCAGACGCTATAAATGAGCATTTTTTTTGCCTACTTCGCATGCATGAAACTACTTCCTCCGTCCAGGTGCGTTAGGCTATCTGATGTTGGCATGTCATACATAGTCATCACTTAGTCACTCATACAACAAGGTTAGCTATAGGTTTGGCTATAAGAGTATTTTTTTTACTTCTCTCTATCTCTTTCTTCGTAGTATTTACTGCATTTGCCAAGGAGTAAGGAGTACTAGTACTTGGCACCTGCATACCATGGAGGTGGTCAGGAATCAGGAGACTCACGCCGGTCATAGCGCCGCAGTAATAATGATAATGGCAAGTCAAATCACAGGGTCCCACCTGTCCAGCAGTAATGAGCCGTCAAATCACACAGCCCTATGTTTGCAGCAGCCTACTCCCTCAGCTTCTCGCCTCTCTGTCGAACCGACTAGGCGGAACTGCCCCGCCTACCGCGCGGGAAAAGCCCCGCCCTCGACTTTTAAATATAATTTTGTATCCATGGATTGTGCCATGGAGCAAAGCCTCAAGAAAATGGTGGTACACATGTATACAGCACGCCCGTCGCGCTCGTGTCGCACTCCAGACGGTCGGTTGGTCTGGCACGCCGCTCTCCGAATGGAACGCGTGTCATATTGCATTTGCACACACATGTGGGACCGCAATTGAGAACCGACCATAGGCACACTCCCCCATCCCCGCAAGTCGACTGAGTTAATAGAAGAGAGAGATGAGCGATAGTACTGGAGCAGTGATGTAAACACGTCGGTGCTTGGATGATCCCTACACGACACGGGAGATCAGTTCGTCCATGCATGTGACCAGACTCTAGCAGACGGCTAGATTGGCTATCGTCTACATATCGTGCAGGCTGTCTTGTATAGGGCTATAGTTCTGATGAGAAATCTAAAAAAAGGTTTCTTGTCATCTCGCAATATTAGGTGTCATGTGCTTCAGATCACTGCGAGGGTTAAACAGCGACAACTACGTTCCTCCAAGGCGCTGGTCATTGGCGGCACATGCACGAAGACTACTCGGCTGCCATCTAGGTCAAGCCGGCTATGTTAATTAAGACATCTATCGATTGACCCCTTCTCTACGAGTTTGTCTTTAATTTGAGCTTTGATCCTCGTCTAGTTTGTCCGTCGGGATTCATGTTGTCTCCTTGGGGCAGTGAGGTTATGGTTTCTTGTCATGTGGCATTTTTTCGTGTTATATATTAATCCGGTGCTTCAGATCAAAATGGCGACAACTGCGCCTCCGGGGCACATGCATGAAGACTTCTCGATAGTCATTGACGAGGTCAAGCCGGCTCCGGTAGATAAAAGAAAACTACTCCACTATATAGGCAGGAGCCTCCGCGCTTGCTTGCTAGTGTTGCTCTCTTCACACTCTCTCGTCCTCTCCAGATCTAAACATGACAGTGGTGGCCACACTCTCTCTCTGCTCACCGCTGGTCATAGATCGGCCAGATCCCCCTCCACCGGGGAAGGTGAGAAGGTTCAATATTCACGTGGTCGTCCTCGACGACGGCTCTTACCCACTGCCGGCACGTCCCGATCAGCGTGCCTTGCCGTTCTCTCCCACGCAGCACCTGCTAGGGAGGGCCTCCGACCCCTTCTTCCTCGCCGTCGTAGTGTGGGTAGATCCGGCCTCCCGCCGCCCACCTAGCGACATCCCGGCGACCCTCAGGTATAACTTCCTTCGAAATCGGCCTTGCTCTACTGCCCCAGCTCCTGACATCGCTGCATTTGTATCTTTTACTATTTCTCAGGCCCCCTCGTAGATAGGATCGATCAGTTGTTCGAAAGCCACCTAATTTTTTACTGTTAAGAGGTAAAACTACTTCATACAGTCGAATCTAGTACTAGTTGGTTCAAACAGGGAAGAAAGGGGGTGGGGGTGGGGGGAAGATTTGTTACCTGAATCTAGGACTTGGTCGAAAGAGGAAATAATGGGGGCGCAAAGTAGCAGAGACTGGCTATCCAACTGGTCTCTTGGTCTAATAGGGAAATAAAGGGAAACACAGTACAAACTCAATATAAAGTGATCTATTGGTTGAAAAAGGAAAGAAAGTGGGGACTTGGGGACAAGTCAACAGAGTATGTCCAGCACAAGATTTGCTAACCTCACACAGTATAAGGTGGCTATACCGAACAAAAATGGGACCAACCCGGATGTCCTGTTCTAATGTTTGTTGCCCTGAGCCCCTCTTATGTAATGCCACTGGTAAAATGTAGTAGTCCCACTGTTAAAAGTAAGGACACATTAAACCAATGTTGTTTTCAATGTAATGCCTCCAGTAATATGAATCAATAGCACTATTTTTCGTGTCCTCCTAAATTTCCCATTAAGATAAGTTGCTTCTTTTTGTTAGAAATACAACTGTCCTGGTCCGCCTACTCTCCCGTGCCCAAATACCAACTCTTTAGCAGCTGTTAATGTAATGTTGCTGGTAAAATGAAGCAATGGCACCATTAAAGTAATGTCGTATTTAACGGTTGTCATAGTTAATCCTAATGCCCACACTAATATCTAGCAATGCTGCTGCTTTAGAAATTGCTACTGTCCTTATAGGATCGCCATTCAGATAAGGAACATGCTTCTTTTCATTTGATGTATGTTTCATCACTTGTTAGTTTCCCTCCTTTCCACCTTTTTGTGCAAACAGAGATATACATTTCACGCTTGATCTTAGTTGAACTGCACAAATGATATCCAAATTATGGTTGAACATTCCACGACCTTCACGACCAACCTTGATGTTGCTCAATTTTATTGCAACTAATGAAGAAGAAGCTGCTAGCTCATGGGACATTGCTTCATTTTAGGTGAACTGCACAAAAAGGTCCCATGAATTGAATCATCCATGTTGGTGACTGGTGTCATCCCTTCTACGATGGTGTTGACTGCAGATATGGTTCCAATCACGAGGTATGTTCCTTTTTGGTCTGACCGTTTGCCAAAGATCCTGCATGTTGACTCTGCTTTTGTGCTACTGTTTTGGCACTGCCATGATAAAACAGTAATGTTATTATTTCGCACCTTAATCAAGTGGCACCTCGCTTGCCACCTGCTCGACCCTAGTGCCATTGATAAAATGAAGTAATAATACAGTTAAAATAGACTAAGTGTCCGCTCTATCATTTCATTTCCAATGTAGATAAAGAAATTGCTTCTCTTTGTTAGTATATGTTTCATCAACTAGTCCCATTGTTAATGTTTAAGTGTTTCTGCAAACTGGGATGCTTAATTTTAGTTGATCTGCACAAAAATAGAGATTGGAATGTCTCAAGGCCCCTCCTTGTACTACCACTGTACACTGATGTTCATCACTGGCAGAAGGTGTATCAGGGAGAATTGGGTCGATTTTCAGTATGAAGCCTACCGTATGAGGCGTCGCAGGGCCCATGTCGCCCTCGCAGCATGGCATACTGTGATATTATCGCAATATTTTCTCATTAATAAAATGAAGTTTCTTCTATTTATTAGTTTATGTTTCATCAACTAGTGCCACTATAATGTAATCATGCTTTTTCATTATCTGTGCAAACAAGGTTATTCAGCTGCATTTTGGTGGAACTGCACAAATGTACGGATGGAACTGGCATATATGCAGAGTGCGAGGTGCCAAGTAAAAATTACCAACACCAACCATGCTCCATCTAAGCATTGGCATCCACCACCAGTGGGATGGGTGGCTCTCTCTGTGGACGGATCTTTCTCGGCAGCAAATCCTCTAATCAAATACTAGTAGCTTATATTGGCACTTTTCTAGGGAGTACTCTTTTCTGAAAGAAGCACCAATCTATTTTTATTTATTTGTACATAGTGTCACAACTTTGTTTTTGGTCCAGAGCTATTTTAGGGTGATTGGCATAGTACTCGGAGACTGATTGTAAGCATTATTTTCATTAGCCATCACACTGATTGTAAGCATGAGCAGATGGAAGATTAGGTTAGTGCGAAGCTTACCTTAAGCCCTACCGCCACCGTTGAAATGAGGCGAGCGGCGAGGGAACCATGGAGAACGGCGGGGAAGCGACGTCGCGCCATCCGGCCTCCTCTTGCGGTGGGAGAACGAATACTCCTGTGGCTCCGGCTGGCACTGCACCCTCACGAACGGCACACCGTACTCGATCGATTTGTTATCCTCTGGATGCTCGACCTTTGACCTGTACGCCCACCACCTCTGCCTGACTTTCGAGTCGGGCGAATCCATCTGCTCCATCGCCCAGAGGAGATACTCGATGAACTTGAAGGACTGCGGCGTGACTGCCGCCGGGGAGTACATCCCTGCCCTCATCGCCGTCGTCTCGCTCTTTCGCATACATTGCCACATGGCCCTCACCATCCTCGAAATCTCCCACTCGTTGTCAAACCAAGTAAGGATCGCCTTCAACCTGGCTAACTTTGCCTGGTCGCCGCCGGCGATTTGCCCGATTCGCTGCTGCATCCTCTCCATAGATGTCCTTCTGAGAGGTCCGGTGTTAGCTTTGGAAGATGGGAGGTGAGACGGTGGTCTTCCAATGGAGAAGATGGAGAGGCGAGACGGGGGTTTTGCAATGGAGAAGATGGAGAGGAGAGGGGTGGTTTTGCAATGGAGAAGAGGGAGAGGCGAGACGGTGGTTTTGGAATGGAGATGATGGAGAGGAGAGGGGGTTGTTTTGCAATGGAGAAGAGGGAGAGGCGAGACAGTGGTTTTGGAATGGAGATAATGGAGAGGAGAGGGGGTGGTTTTGCAATGGAGAAGAGGGAGAGGAGCGTGCGGCAGCGATTTAAGATTGGACGAGAGGGCCAGCGCACTGTGACTGGATCAAAATCAAAATCAATTTACCCTTCAATTAAGAAAGCGACCCCACATTAACTAGTCTCCCTTGTATTCTGGGTCATATTTGACCATGATTTTCACAAATAAAATATATGTTATACGTTGCAAAAATAATATAATTTGAAAGTACATTCAGATATGAACCAAACGATACAATTTTTGATGACATGCATTCACATTTTGCTTGTCAAATACAGTACGTGGTCAAACTTTGACCCAAAATACGCAAAACAAAAAAAATATTTCCAAGACCAGCGCCGCTCCTCTCCTCTTCCATTTCAAAACCACCACCGCTCCTCTCCTGTTCCAATCCAAAACCAGCGTCGCTCCTCTCCTCTTCCATTTCAAAACCACCGCCGCTCCTCTCCCATTCTAATCCAAAACCAGCACCTTTCCTCTCCTCTTCCATTCAAAAACCACCGCCGGCGAGTGAAGGTGCTGCGGAGAAGTAGATCGATGGAGGAGTACAACCGATATGTGTGGCTCGAAGGCGGCGACCCTGTGAAGCTAGCTAGGATGTTGGAGATACAGTCTTGGTTTGACAACCCGGAGCAATTAGCGGCGACGGCGAAAGCAATGGCCAAATATCTGGAAAAGAGTGAAAAGGAGGCGATACACCGGGAGGGAGTCGCGCGGGAGTACATAGAGCTGCTCCTCTGGGCCATGGAGCAAACAGATTCACCGGATCCGATCATGAGGCTGCGGTGGTGGGAGTATCGATCCAAGATGGAGCATCCACCCGAGATTGAAGGATCGAGCATCTACACGGTGTCGTTCGTGAGTGTGCCGTGGCAGAGCGAGCTGATGGAGTCTTCGTCAACCGGACCCAACTGCAAGAGGAGAAAAATAGTTGGCGCGACGACACTTCCCCGCCATCCTCTCCCTCGCCGCTCACCTCGTCCCACGGGGCGGCTGTCTGCCGCCGAGGAATAGGAGGGGACTCCCCCCCCCAAATGGTCTGAGGAGGAGCTTAGGGTTGTTTAGTATTTGCAGGTTGTGTTTTGTGTTTCAGATTTGAGAGTACTTTCAGATATGAATGTCTTTTGAATTTTAGATTTGCTGTAATGAGCATATGAAGTATTTTATGAATTCTAGAGATCTATTTTTAGCACTTTAAAAAATGTAGTTTCATATAAAAGTGCAGACAATGTGATTCTCAGAGAAGAAACTGCAAGTTTCAGTTTCAGATAAGAAACTACAAGTTTCCGAGGCAAAGCATTTATATTAACACGCCCTTTTCAAACAGGGATAACATCATGTTGGAAGTTTTATTCATGGTCGAAAATGGAACTACCAGCCAGTTAACATCATGCTGATCAACATTCATGCATAGCACATCTTCATATGATGCACAGTCAAAAAGATGTGCTATTTTCAAAATGCCCGCACAATGTTGAGTGTGTTGGAGGTGGTGTGCGTAGATGACAATGGGCACCCACATGTCAGAGGCAGAGGCAAAAATTTGTGGATATTTTCACTTCATCAGGTGGAATCGAACCCGGGCGGAGCAGCGGTTGGGGAGTGGAACTTGGCCACTGGGCTACTCCAGTACTTTTGCTAGAAATTAGGCACAACATCTACCACTACTGTAGCACGTCTATGGCCCTACCAGGTCCATGGCCGTACGCAAGCAAGTGCCTCAGTGAAAAAATACTTCCTCCTAATGCTATACTGACGTTGGGGCCACGGGTTTGTCAACGTAGTTACTAAAGGAGATAAATTTACAATGAAGCTAGTCATCGGGGAGCTGGCATGTATCATTTATTATCAGTGGGCCAACAAGTATCAGCTGCGTTGTGGGCTTCCCAGTCTAGGCTTTCTTTTTTAACATGTGCAGCCCACGACATGCCGGTTTGTATTTTTTGAGGGCCGTCATGTATCGACCGGCCTATGGCCCTCCCATCCTAGGTTTTATTTGTTCTTAAACATCCGCAGGCCAACTTATGTATTTTTTGAACAAAAACGCAGAGGTTTGTTCTATTTTTCTATATAAGAATAGGAACGCGAGGTCCAACTTATGTTTCCCTTCTAACTATATTATATATATTTATATTATTTTATATATTATTGTTATTATCATCATATATTTAACAGATACTTACATATATAAGAAAAAAATATCCCATGTATTATGAACTTATAAAAATAAATGTTTAACAATAAAATCCTATTTTTTTTACATAAGGCCAACGAAAATACAGGTGATTGTGTACAAAAGCTTGGTAAGATTTAAGGACCAATGTAAATAAAGCACTTATTATTTAAATATATTTATAACAAAATGCTCAGCCCCTATTTATTTTTTGATAACATTGCTGCGCCCAACCCAACATTATAATTAGAACCAGCCCAGCAAAATCATGTATTTCGAGAAAGTACAAATGGGCTGTAATTTTTAGGAAAAAATAAATGGGCCGCATGGACGCTACATTATTTGGTCACCTAGGCCAGCAAATTCGTGTATTTTTAGAAAGTGCAAATGGGCTGTAGTTTTTTTTAAAAAAATAAATGGGTCGCATGGACGCTACATTATTTGTTCACCCAGCGCAGCGAATGGACTGTAAATTCTAAAAAAATGGGTTGAATATGTGCGACATTTTTGGAGGCTGAAATGTGGGCCAATAGGTCGACGCCAATGCAAAGCATTGTCAACTTAGTCAACAAATGATTCTGACATCTATAGCCGTTGGATTTACATCCAACGGTCGGCATTCATCTTCAATCTCTCGTCTTCTTCCTCCAGCACCGCCGGGACCACCTGCTCCCGCCTCCGGCTGCTAGCAGCTCTGCTTAGCATGCTTCGCTGCGAAGCGCTATCCCACCACCGGCCAAGTCATCCCTCCACCCCTCCACACCTCCTGTTATTCTTCGCCGACTACAGAACCACACCGCACCAGAACCAGTTAACCCTCGTACACCTCTCCGTCTGCGACTCCACTGCCGCGTCTTCCCATAACCGGCTCGTTGCCGTCCGGGACCTCGCCGTCTTCCACCGCCTTGGTGCGCTCGGCACGGCGTGTTCAACGTGGTCAACAAACGAGAGTCATCGGAAGAGGACTGTACGTGGAGAGGCTGACACTGGGGACGCACCAGGTCCATGGACGCGAAAATAAAATTATTCCTCCCCCTGAAAGTTGGGACCCACCACGTATATCTTCGCAAGGAAGGAAGTGCCTCCTTATGCCTGCCCCTGACAGCTGGGACTCACCAACAACATCTTGGAACGCAAGGAAGTGCCTCCTTATTACGGGCAAAAAATATATGATTCCGCCCCTGACCGTTGGGACCCGCCAGCTATATATTCGCATGCAAGGAAGTGCCTCCTTGCCCTCCCTGATAGCTGGGACCCACCCGGTCGAAGCGTACATAGCGTTGTCTATGTACATACCGATCGATTGGTCTGTCTGCCACAATGAACCGTCGCCGAGTAAGGAGCGGTAGCAGTTCAGGCAGTCCAGTCAAAACTGTGTACATGTACGTATAGCCAGATGCCAAAAAATATGGCCACATACGTACATACGGGCGGGGTCTCGAACGCGTACTCGCGCATACGTATGGCCAGGGCTCATGTACATGGAGAGGCAATGGACGGCAGCAACGGCGTCCTATTCATCAGAAGCCAACCGGCTGGGTCGGAACGGAGAAACTGCGTCGTGTTCATGGGGAGGCAACGGAATGCGTCGTGTTCATCGGGAGGCAATGGAATACGTCGTGTTCATCGGGAGCCAACCGGCTTGGACGGAACAACCAAAACGAGGTCTGGCGTACCATAGAACGAAGGAAATGGGCCTTCTGTTCAACCACGTACGGTCAAAATAGGGTCCTGTTCATCGGGAAGGGTCTGGTGTACCGCAAAACGGAGGAAACAGACTTCTGTTCGAGTGCCTACGGTCGAAACGGGGTCCTGTTGATCGGGAGGGGTGTGGCGTACCGCAAAACAGAGGAAACGGACTTATGTTGGAGTGCCTATGGTCGAAACGGGGGTCCTGTTCATCCACCGTCTACTGCCTCGCTTCAGCCTCCACGGGCTACTGTTCATCCACCGTCGACCTCCTCCACAACCTCCACCAGCTATTGTTCATCCACAGGCAACTGTTCATCCAGCCTCCACCGGCTACTATTCATAGAGCCTCCACGGGGTCCTGTTGATCCACCCCCAACCGGCTGGGGTGCGGCGGCCTCCTCGGGGTCCTGTTCATCCAGTGGCAACGGCCTACTACCACGGGGTCCTGTTCATCCAACCCCCACCAGGAACTGTTCATCCACAGCCAACCAACCGGCTCGACTCACCACGTCTCGACTCGTTCTACGTACCGCATGCACGGTAGCAACAGTCATTGTTCATCGAGAGGCAACCAACACCGGCTGGCTATGTCTCGCACGGGGGCTCGATCGGCTTCAGTAAGCAGCAGCAGTGTTGATCGCTCGGTTCAGTTAGCAGCAGCAGCAAAGGAATCGCTCGGGTTCAGTCAACAGCGAATGAATCACTCGGGTTCAGTTAACAGCCAAGGGATCGATCGCTCGGGTTCAGTAATGTGCGATCGATCAGGTTCAGTTAGCCAATGCCTCGCACACACGCGCGTACATGAGAGAAACGCGCAAACCACAGTGCATCGCTCGGCCCCGACCACCCATCGTAACCGGGAACTCCGCGATATTTTCCTCGCCCTTGCTTCTACCATGATTTTTTCCGTCATGGACGGCCCAAAGAATGTCATGCAGCTGCGTCTCCGGCCCGCCCAGGACGAAAAGCCCATTTTCTGTCATGATTTTTTGTCATAGAAGTAGGAGCCCACCACATCTATGATGATACCTGCTTTTGTCACAATTATCGTCATAGAAGTGTCATAAGCATGACAGGAAAAAAATCCGTTCGGCCCAAAATGTCACGGATGTGTCTTTTTTTTGTAGTGGGGTGGCCAATATTTTCCATGCTAGATGTGTTATTCTCAAGATGAGTGTTTATTCACTTGTCATTGCATGAGAGTACGGCGGTAATAGGGATGCCCAGTCCCAAAATGAAAAAGAAATTTACTTTATGTTGCCAAATAATAAATTCCTTGGAAAGTGTTGGTATGGAAGGCACCCGTGGATACGGCTAGCCATGGATTGTGAAAGAATGGTGGAAAAAGGAATAAACTTTATTTTCTGTTTGGGAATCGCCTATGATATATCTAGCATGGAAAGTGTTCGGAATTACTCGGTCATTTTCGTTGACGGGAAAAGTATGCCTCTCAAAAAAAATTATCTCTCAATTTAAGCTTTGAGCTCTGGCACCTCTACAAATCCCTACTTCCCTTTGCGAAGGGCCTATCTATTTAGTTGATGCAATTTTTATTTTTATTTTAGTCTCCATCTTCTCTTCTAAAGCACCAACTAAGGGGCACTACGGTCATACTTGAGCATTAGATGTAGCTAATATGCGAGTGTGTTTCATGAATTGATCAATGATTGAGAATGATGGGCTAGGGATAACATTCTTTAGTGTTGATATTTTGAAAGACATGGTTGCTTGTTGATATGCTTGAGTATTAAAATCCTCATGTCAAAACTAGACTATTGCTTTGAACCATATAAAGTCCAAATGTCCATGCTACAAAAGAAAAGAATATGTGATGAACATGTTAGGCAGCATTCCACATCAAAATTCTGTTTTTATCATTTACCTACTCGAGGACGAGTAGGAATTAAGCTTGGGGATGCTGATACGTCTCCAACGTATCTATAATTTTTGCTTGTTCCATGCTGTAATATTATCATTCTTGGATGTTTTACAATCATTTTATAGCAACTTTATATCATTTGTTGGGACTAACCTATTGACATATTGCCCAGTGCCAGTTATTGTTTTTTGCTTGTTTTTTCCTTCGCGGAATATCAGTACCAAACAGAGTCCAAACGCAGTGAAACTTTTTGGAGATTTTCTTTGGACCAGAAGACACCACATGGGCCAAAGAACTACCAGAGGGGAGGCCCGAGGTGGGCACAACCCACCAGGGCGCGCCCAGGGGGGTTGTGCCCCCCTCGGTGACCTCCCGCACCGCCTCTTCGCCCTATAAATCCCCAAATATTCCAGAAACCCTAAGGGGAGTCGACAAAACACAATTCCAGCCGCCGCAAGTTCCGGAACCACGAGATCCAATCTAGACACCATCACAGAGGGGTTCATCATCCTCATTGGTGCCTCTCCGATGATGCATGAGTAGTTCATCATAGACCTACGGGTCCGTAGGCAGTAGCTAGATGGCGTCCTCTCTCCCTTTTGATTCTCAATACAATGGTCTCTTGGAGATCTATTTGATGTAACTCTTTTTTGCGATGTGTTTGTTGGGATCCGATGAACTTTGAGTTTATGATCAGATCTATATCCATGAATATTATTTGAGTGTTCTTTTGATCTCTTATATGCATGATTATTTATAGCCTTGTATTTCTTCTTCGAATCTTTGGTTTAGTTGGGCCAACTAGATCGATTTTTCTTGCCATGGGAAGAGGTGCTTTGGGATGGGTTCGATCTTATAGTGTTCTTTCCCAGTGACAGAAGGGGCAGCAAGACACGCATGTATCACTGCTATTAAGGATAACAAGATGGGGGCTATTCCTACATGAATAGATCTCGTCTACATCATGTCATCGTTCTTATTGCATTACTCCGTTTCTCCAAGAACTTAATACACTAGATGCGTCCTGCATAGCGGTCGATGTGTTGAGTAATAGTAGTAGATGCAGGCAGGAGTCGGTCTACTAATCTTGGACGTGATGTCTATATATTGATCATTGCCTTGGATATCGTCATAATTATTCGATCTTCTATCAATTGCCCAACAGTAATTTGTTTACCCACCGTATGCTATTTTCTTAAGAGAAGCCACTAGTGAAATCTACGGCCCCCGGGTATATTCTTTATTATATTTGCTTTGAGATCTATTTTTATTCGCTTTTATTTTCAGATCTATTATTCCAAAAATCCAAAAATACCTTGCTGCACTTTTTTGTTACTTATTTTATTTCATGTTTTATCGAGATCTATTTATCCAATCTACACAAATTTTATCATGTCAACTTGACAATTTCTGGCGTCGTTACCCAAAGAGGGATTGACAACCCCTTATAAGCGTCGGGTTGCAAGTATTTGTTCTTTGTGTGTAGGTACCGTTTACATAGTGTTGCTTGGTTCTCCTACTCGATTGATACCTTGGTTTCATAACTGAGGGAAATACCTACCGTAGCTGTGCTGCATCATCCCTTCCTCTTTGGGGAAATACCGATGTAGTTCAAGCGACGTCAGGTATGAACATTGGAGAAGTTGGAATAAAGTAGATATAACACCAATATAAATTTAGAATGAGTTAACAACAGTACGTAAAGTGGTGATTTGCTTTATTATACTAACGAAGCTTACGAGTTTTCTGTTGAGTATTGTGTTGTGAAGTTTTCAAGTTTTGCGTAAAATTTTGATGGACTACGGAATAAGGAATGGCAAGAGCCTAAGCTTGGGGATGCCCAAGGCACCCAAAGGTAATATTCCAGGGCAACCATGCATCTAAGCTTGGGGATGCCTCGGATGACATCCCCTTTTTTGTCTTCAATCCACCGGTAAATTTACTTGAGGCTATATTTTTATTCACCACATGATATGTGTTTTGCTTGGAGTGTCTTGTATTATATGAGTCTTTGCTTTTTAGTTTGCCACAATCATCCTTGTTGTACACACCTTTTGAGAGGGACACACATTAATCATGAATTTATTAGAATAATCTATGTGCTTCACTTATATCTTTTGAGCTAGGTAGTTGCTCTAGTGCTTCACTTATATCTTTTTAGAGCATGGCGGTGGTTTTATTTTGTAGAAATTGATGAACTCTTATGCTTCACTTAAATTATTTTGAGAGTCTTAAAAATAGTATGGCAATTTGCTTAGGTTATGAATTTGGTCCTAATATGATGGGTATCCAAGAGGGATATAATAAAAACTTCCATAAAGAGCATTGAATATATGAGAAGTTTGATTCCTTGCATTTGTTTTGAGATATAAAGATGGTGATATTAGAGTTAGGCTAGAGAGTAATTGTGGATTAGTAGAAATACGTGTGTTAAGGTTTGTGATTCCCGAAGCATGCACGTATGGTCTATCATTATGCGATGAAGTTAGAGCATGATTTATTTTTGATTGCCTTCCTTATGAGTGGCGGTCGGGGACGAGCGATGGTCTTTTCCTACCAATCTATGCCCCTAGGAGCATGCGTATTAGTACTTTGCTTCGATGGCTAATAAATTTTTGCAATAAGTATGTGAGTTCTTTATGACTAATGTTGAGTCCATGGATTATACGCACTCTCACCCTTCCACCATTGCTAGCCTCTCTAGTACCGCACAACTTTCACCGGTGCATTAAACCCACCATATACCCTTACTGAAAACAACCACCATACCTACCTATTATGGCATTTCCATAGCCATTCCGAGATATATTGGCATGCAACTTCCACCGTTCTGTTTATTATGACACATACCATCATTGTCATATTGCTTTGCATGATCATATACTTGACATAGTATTTGTGGCTTGGCCACCGTGCATATTTTTTATACATGTCGTGCTAAATCATTGCACATCCCGGTACACCACCAGAGGCATTCATATAGAGTCATATCTTTGTTCTAGTATCGAGTTTGTAATTCTTGAGTTGTAAGTAAAAAAAAGTGTGATGATCATCATTGTTAGAACATTGTCCCATGTGAGGAAAGAATGATGTAGGCTATGATTCCCCCACAAGTCGGCATGAGGCTCCGTACAAAAAAAAGGCCAAAGAGCCCAAAAGAAAGAAAAAGAAAAAAATGAGAGAAAAAGAGAGAAGGGACAATGTTACTATCCTTTTGCCACACTTGTGCTTCAAAAATAGCACCATCTTCTTCATGATAGAGAGTCTCCTATTTTATCACTTTCATATACTAGTGGGAATTTTTCATTATAGAACTTGGCTTGTATATTCCAATGGTGGGCGTCCTCAAATTGCCCTAGGTCTTCGTGAGCAAGCAAGTTGGATGCACACCCACTTAGTTTTCTTTTGAGCTTTCATACACTTATAGTTCTAGCGCATCCGTTGCATGGCAATCCCTACTCACTTGCATCGATATCAATTGATGGGCATCTCCATAGCCCATCAATTTGCCTAGTTGATGTTATGCTTTCTCCTTTTTGTCTTCTCCTCACAACCTCCACCATACTCTATTCCACCTATAGTGCTATATCCATGGCTCACGCTCATGTATTGCGTGAAAGTTGAAAAAGCTTGAGAACATTAAAAGTATTAAACAATTGCTTGGCTTGTCATCGGGGTTGCGCATGATAAATACTTTGTGTGATGAAGATAGAGCATGACAACATTATATGATTTTGTAGGGATAACTTTCTTTAGCCATGATATTTTGAGAAGACATGATTGCTTTACTAGTATGCCTGAAGTATTATGGTTTTTATGTCAATATTAAACTTTTGTTTTGAATCTTATGGATCTGAATATTCATGCCACAATAAGAAAAATTACATTGATAAATATGTTAGGTAGCATTCCACATCAAAAAATTTGTTTTTATCATTTACCTACTCGAGGACGAGCAGGAATTAAGCTTCGGGATGCTTGATACGTCTCCAACGTATCTATAATTTTTTATTGTTCCATGCTATTATATTATCTATCTTGGATTTTTTATATGCATTAATATGCTATTTTATATCATTTTTGGGACTAACCTATTAACCTAGTGCCCAGTGCTAGTTGCTGTTTTTCCTTGTTTTTGTCTTTTACAGAAAATCAATACCAAACGGAGTCCAAACGGAATGAAATTTTTTGAGGATTTTTCTTGGACCAGAAGACAACCACGAAGCTTCAGGAAGAGGCCAGAAGACCCACAAGGGAGCCACAAGCCCTAGGGGTGCGCCCTAGGGGGGCGCCCACTAGGCTTGTGGGCCCCTCGCAGCTCTCCTAACCCTAATCTCTTATCTATAAATACCCAAATATTCCCCTTACATTAGAGGGCACACCAAAAATACTTTTCCACCGCTGCAAGCTTCTGTTCTCGTGAGATCCCATCTTGGGGCCTTTTCCGGCATTCTATCGGAGGGGGATTCGATCACGGAGGGCCTCTACACCAACCTTGCTGCCCTACCGATGATGTGTGAGTAGTTTACCACAGACCTACAGGTCCATAGCTAGTATCTAGATGGCTTCTTTTCTCTCTTTGATCTTCAGTACAATGTTCTCCTCGATGTTCTTGGAGATCTATTCGATGTAATCTTCTTTTGCGGTGCGTTTGTTGAGATCCCATGAATTGTGGATTTATGATCAGATTATTTATGAATATTATTTGAGTCTTCTCTGAACTCTTTTATGCATGATTAAGATAGCTTTGTATTTCTCTCCGATTTATCGATTTGGTTTGGCCAATGACATTGATTTATCTTGCAATGGGAGAGGTGCTTTGTGATAGGTTCAATCTTGCGGTGTCCTCACCAAGTGAGAGTAGAGGTAGTGAGGCACGTATTGTATTGTTGCCATTAAGGATAAAAAGGTGGGGTTTTAACATATTGATTGGATCTAGCCCTCTACATCATGTCATCTTGCTTAAGGCGTTACTCCGTTCTTGTTAACTTAATACACTAGATGCATGTTGGATAGCGGTCGATGTGTGGAGTAATAGTAGATGCAGAATTGTTCCGGTCTATTTTTCACGGACCTGATGCCTATATTCATGATCATTGCCTTAGATATCATCATAACTTTGCGCTTTTCTATCAATTGCTCAACAGTAATTTGTTCACCCACCGTTGTGTTCTTTCAAGAGAGAAGCCTCTAGTGAAAACTATGGCCCCCGGGTCTATCTCATCATATATTTTTAGATCTTTAAAACCAAAAACCCAAAAATACCTTGCTGCAATTTAGTTATATTTTCTTTATTTTTCCTTTTACTTATCTTTTATATCTATCTCTATTAGATCTCACTCTTGCTAGTGACCGTGAAGGGATTGACAACCCCTTTTTCGCGTTGTGTGCAAGTTTTTGTTAGTTTGTGCAGGTGCATCTATTGGGGACTTGCTTGTACCTCCTACTGGATTGATACCTTGGTTCTTAACTGAGGGAAATACTTATCTCTACTTTGCTGCATCACCCTTTCCTCTTCAAGGGAAAAATCAACGCAAGCTCAAGAAGTAGCACAAGGTAATAGGGATGCCCAGTCCCTAAATGAAAAAAAAATTATGTTCTCAAATAATAAATTCCTTGGAAAGTGTTGGAATGGAGGGCACCTGTGGATACGGCTAGCCATGGATTGTGAAAGAATGGTGGAAAAAGGAATAAACTTTATTTTATGTGTGAGAACCGCCTATGATGTATCTAGCGTGGAAAGTATTGGGAATTCTTGGTCGTTTTCGTTGACGAAAAAAGCATGCCTCTCAAAATATTTTATCTCAATTTAAGCTTTCAGCTCTAGCACCTCTACAAATCTCTGCTTCCCTCTGCGAAGGGCCTATCTATTTACTTTATGTAATTATTATTATTTTTACTTTTGAGTCTCCATCTTCTCTATGATCATACTTGTGCATTGGATGTAGCTAATATTTGAGTGTGTTTCATGAATGGATCAATGATTGAGCATGATGGGCTAGGAATAGCTTTCTTTAGTGTCGATATTTTTAAAGACATGGTTGCTTGGTGATATGCTTGAGTATCGATGTCCTCATGTCAATTATAGACTATTGCTTTGAATCATCCAAAAGTCCAAATGTCCATGCTACAAAAGAAAATAATATGTGATGAACATGTTAGGCAGCATTCCACTTCCAAAATTCTGTTTTTATCATTTACCTACTCGAGGATGAGCAGATATTAAGCTTGGGGATGCTGATACGTCTCCAACGTATCTATAATTTTTGATTGTTCCATGCTGTTATATTATCAATCTTGGATGTTTTACATTCATTTACTAGCAACTTTATATCATTTTTTGGGACTAACCTATTGACATAGTGCCCAGTGCCAGTTATTGTTGCTGTTTTTTGCTTGTTTTTTACTTCGCAGAATATCCATATCAAACAAAGTCCAAATGCAGCAAAACTTTTTGAAGATTTTTTTCTGCCCAAAAGACACACAGGAGGCCCAAGAAGTGCACCAGAGGCGCTCTATGGGGCCCACTACGCACCAGGGCGCACCAGGGCCTGATGACCCACAAGTATAGGGGATCAATCATAGTCCTTTCGCTAAGTAAGAGTGTCAAACCCAACGAGGAGCCGAAGGAAATGGCAAGCGGTTTTCAGCAAGGTAATGTCTGCAAGCACTGAAATTATAAGTAACAAGTAGTTTGGTAGCAAGATAATTTGTAACGAGCAAGTAACGGTAATGGTAACAAAAGTGCAGCAAGGTAGCCCAATCCTTTTGAGGCAAAGGACAGGCTAAAACGGTCTCTTATGATAAGCAAAGCGTTCTTGAGGGTACACAGGAATTTCATCTAGTCACTTTCATCATGTTGGTTTGATTTGTGTTCGCTACTTTGATAATTTGATATGTGGGTGGACCGGTGCTTAGGTGCTGTTCTTACTTGAACAAACCTCCTACTTATGATTAACCCCCTTGCAAGCATCCGCAACTACGAGAAAAATATTAAGAATAAATCTAACCATAGCATTAAACTTTTGGATCCAAATCAGTCCCTTACGGAATAGCGCATAAACTAGGTTTTAAGCTTCTGTCACTCTCGCAACCCATCATCTAATAACTACTCCACAATGCATTCCCTTTGGCCCAAAATATGGTGAAGTGCCATGTAGTCGACGTTCACATGACACCACTAAGGGAATCACAACATAGATATCATCAAAATATCAAACACATATCAAGTTCACATGGTTATTTGCAACAAGATTTCTCCCGTGACCTCAAGAACAAAAGTAACTACTCACTAATGACAATCATGCTCAAGATCATAGGAGTATTAAATAGCATGATGGATCTGAACATATAATATTCCACCAAATAAACCATATACTAATCAACTACAAGATGTAATCGACACTACTAGTCACCCACAAGTACCAATCTATAGTTCCGGTACAAAGATTGGACACAGGAGATGAACTAGGGTTTGAGAGGAGATGGTGTTGTTGAACATGTTGATGGAGATTGCCCTGCCCAAGATGGGAGAGTGGTTGGTGATGATGATGACGATGATTTCCCCCTCCGGGAGGGAAGTTCCCCCGGCGGAATCGCTCCGCCGGAGGCCAAAAGTGCTCCTGCCCAAGTTCCACCTCGAGACGGCGGCGCTTCGTCCCGAAAGTCCTCCCCTTATTTTTTTCTAGGTCAAAATGACTTATATACCAGAAGAGGGGCACCGGAGGTGGGCCGAGGAGGGCACAACCCACCAGGGCGCGCCTGGGCTCCCTGGCGCGCCCAGGTGGGTTGTGCCCACCTGGTGGGTCCCCTCTGGTAGTTATTTGCTCCAATAATTCTTATTTATTCCATAAAAATTCTTCGTGAAGTTTCAGCTCATTTGGAGTTGTGCAGAATAGGTAGCCTGACATAGCTTTTTCAGGTCCAGATTTCCAGCTGCCGGAATTCTCCCTCTTTGTGTGAACCTTGCATATTATGAGAGAAAAGGCATTAGAATATTCCAAAAAGCATTATTATGCATAAAAACATCATAAATAACAGTAGGAAAACATGATGCAAAATGGACGTATCAACTCCCCCAAGCTTAGACCTCGCTTGTCCTCAAGCGAAAACCGAAATCGAAAAACATGTCCACATGCTTAGAGAGAGAGGTGTCGATAAAAACAAAATACGGACATAGAAGCATCATGCATATTATTATAAAAGCAACCAACTTTAATATAAAACTTTATCATAGAACTTTTATCATAAAACTTCTCATGAACAAGTAACAATTCATCACAACATCGAAGTATAAAGCATAAAATCTATTGAAAACCAACAAACTATGTTCTCAGTCAACTTTGCAACTACAATTCATCATCTTTTCAGGAAGGGTCACGTATCGGAGCCTTTTTGGCAAGTCCACATACTCAACCATCATATAGTCTTCTATGATTACTAACACTCACCGCATACACATGAGCAAAACGTTTTAACCGGACACATAGAAAGATAGGGGCTTAAAGTTTCGCCTCCCAACATACTCACCTCGAGGGTGATGTCAACAATAATAACTCATGCTACTCATATCCAACTAGATATATGTGCCTAGATCTTTCCTCACCACATGATGCTTGCCAAAAAAGAAAATAAAAAGGAATAGAGAGAAGAACTTTGACTCTTGCATAAATGTAAATACATAAAAGTAAAAGATAGGCCCTTCACAGAGGGAAGCAGAGGTTGCCATGCACTTATTTGTTCGTATGCTCAATCTCTTAGTGCAAAAGAACATCACGTTATATTGCCTCTTGTGATAGCAACCTTTATTATGCAGTCTGTCGCTTTTATTCTTTGCCATCACAAGTTCATACAATGCTCAATTTTCTCTTACACTAAATGATCCAAAACTTTTAGAAGCAATTTTTATTGCCCTATTTGCACCGATGACAACTTACTTGAAGGATCTTACTCAATCCATAGGTAGGTATGGTGGACTCTCAAAATAAGATTTGGGGTTTAAAGGTTTTTGGATGCACAAGTAGTATCTCTACTTAGTGCGGAATTTTTGGCTAGCAAATATGGGGGCAAGCACCACATGTTAAAGGATCTATGACAATATAACTTCTATGTGAATATGAACAAACATAAATCATTACGTTGTCTTCCTTGTCCAACGTCAAAAATTTTGGCATATAATATTTTGATGGGGGCTCACAATCACAAAAGATGTGGCGCCCCCGACTCAATCGTGCACTAATCATACACGCAAACATGCACGATCAAGCACATGGACTCACGGGAAGATATCACAACACAACTCTAACACAAATAAACGGAGATCCACAATATTACAGATCAGGGATCACGAAGATCCGAATACATAAGTCAGTCATACAAATATTATCTGAGTACAGACATAGTTAGACAAGTTTTGCCTTAAGAAGGCTAGCACAAACAACGACTCTAGATCGAAAGGCGAAGGCCTCCTGCCTGGGAGCCTCCGATCCTACTCCTGGTCGGCTGGCTCGATCCAGTAGTACGTGCCCTCTGGACCCTCCTGGTAGTAAGCTCCTGAGGTGGCATCTGGCTCCAGGGCTCCATCGTCTGATGTATCATCAAGGTGGGGTATGGGGAAAAAGAAAGTAAAGCAACCGTGAGTACTCATCTGAAGTACTCAGCAAGCAAGGATTATACTACATATGCAACATTATCAATGGAGAAAGGCTGTATATGTGGACTGGGCTGCAGAAATGCCAGAATAGAGAGAAGGCCTAGTCCTATCGAAGACCAGCATCTTCAAACCTCTTCACGAAGCCACCATCTTGCAGCAATAGAAGAGAGTAGAATAGCATTTTATTAAGCAAACATGTTGAAGCAAGCCTAGAGATCCTTCCTCGACTCCCTGCGAGAAAGCGATCCCGAAGCTTCAATTAAGTAAACAAGTATCCAGTTCAAGTAGTAGATCGGGATATACAAACTGAGCGTCCTTTACCGTAGGACCGGCTATCGATAGATTATTCTTCCCTGCAGGGGTGCACTACTGTTACCCAACACGCTTGATCAACTCTGGCCAGACACACTTGCTGGGTAATGCCCGGCCTCGGGAGATCAACACGAAGCAGCGCCCTACCTAGGCTCGGCAGAGAGGTCAGCACGCCGGACTAACCTATGCACCCAGAGGTCTTGGGCCATCACCCTGGGCACCCTGCGCGTTGCGAGACTGGCCGGGGTGCAGGCATGACACTGAAGTCGTCAGTGAAGTATCCAGCCCAATCCCAACAATCAGCCCGCACGATGAACCGTGACGTCTGAAGAGCTTTTGGGAGAAACATACGATGTAGAGGGCCCCATAACCATAATCCCGCGTGGTGGTAGTGCGTATAGGGCACGTCGACCCACTCAGATCACACACCCAAATCCAATAGGCTCATTTAGTATCACGTGGAGACAATCAGAGTCTCTGAAGCTCCGCCACAATATCACACTCGAGTGCCCTTCCGGCACACTCGACATCATAGATCCCCAGCGGGTACCCACCAAGGTGGACCCGCCTGTAAAAAGGTCAAAGTAACCGTGTGGTCATAACATCAAGGGGGAAAATCCCGAGGAATCACCCTCGGCAAATTCCACTCGATGAAAACATCAGGGTGAACGTATGAGGTATCACCCTCGAGGTTCACACTGAGGGGTTGCACGACAGAGTCGTATCAGAAGTGGAGAAGGAGGAATCACCCTCGATGACCATGACCGAACAGCTACGCTGCAGAGTATTCATCAGGAGTGCGTTACGAGGTATCACCCTCGGCACTCGATAGTAACTATGCAGAGTCGTACAACTAAGGGGGGTGAGGTGATGTGTCGGTTTCTGGTCGACGATCACATTGATCGAATCGTCGATGATCAAGCAGGGGCAACAAGGGTAAGGTTGTGGGGGTCACAGATGGTTCACTACCAACCTATACTAAACAGTTTATCATAGGCAGGTAAGGTAACAATGAACAGGTTACAACAGCAGGCTATGCATCAGAATAGGAGCAACATTTAACAGTAGCAAAATCTAATGCAAGTAGGAGGAATGGAATGGGCGATATCTGGACGCTCAAGGGGGGGAGGGTTGCCTGGTTGCTCTGGTAAGAGGGAGAGGTCGTCAACGGGCTGCTCGTCTGGAGTGTAGTCGTACCCAGTTGCAGCGTCGTCGGTCTCGGCGTCTATCGAGAGAGAAGGAGGGGGAGAGAAACAATAAATTCACGGCAAAAATGCAAACAATATGCATGACATGACTAAATGATATGCCGGGGTGTTCTACTGCCTAACTAAATGATTTAGTTAATTTAGGAATTTATCCGGATTTATTTAATCAATGTTGGGCACTATTCATTTATCGAAAACGGTCTAAAAGTTCAATGCTCATACAGCTAGGGGCATCTGACAAGAATACGGAGGGCATATTCGGGTTCGTATCGAAATTCTGAGCAACTTTCATATATAAATTATTTTCATCGGAGTTACGGATTATTTAATATGATTTACTAAAGGTTTTATTAATTTCTGGAATTTAATTATTTATTTAAATTCAAAATTATTCGAAACAGTGTATGCAGACGTCGGCATGATGTCAGCAGTCAACAGTGCGTTGACTTGGTCAAGCTGACATGTGGGTCCCACCTGTCATACTCTGTTAGGTTGAATTAGGGTTTAGTTAATTTAATTATTGTTTAACTAGACTAACTACTTAATTAGATTAACTTAATTAGAGTTAATTAACTTAATTAATTCACTAATTAATTAATTAATTAATTAATTGTTAATTTTTATTAATTTTCATTTTCATTTTCATTTATTTTTTTTAAACGTTCTGGGGCGTGGGGTCCCCTAGTCAGTGGCACAGGGGCTTTGGCCCCACCTGGCAGTGGCCCAGGAGGCCACAGTGGGCACGGGCGCGTGGGCGTAGCCCGAACGGGCGCTGGCCAGCGGGGGCGCGCCCGGTCGGCGCTGCGGGCGTCGGTGGCCACAGCGGGGCGGTGGTGGCCGCGAGGCACGTGCGGGGAGGGGCGCTGGTCGCAGCCAGGGCGCCGCGGTGCACGGGCGCGATTCGGCATGGCGCGGGCTACAGGCGCGGCGAGTGTGAGCGAGCTCGCGGGCTGGGCGAGGTGCGGGCGCGCGTGGACGGGCAGGTGCGGGAGCGCGGCACGGCAGGGGCCAAGCAGCAAGGGCGAGTGGGCGAGAGGCGCGGCGCGGCCGTGGCGGAGCATCGGGGTGCAGGGGACGCCGTGGGCGCGGGCAGCCTGCAGAAGGGGTCGGCGACGGGGCGAGCGGCGCGGTGGGGACGCGAGGCAGCGGCGCGGGCGACTCGGCCGGGGCGCGCGGTCGTGCGCGAAGGGCGCGGCCGAGCACGCGCAGGGCGCGGCGACCGCGGCGTGGGCACGCCAGACGGGAAGGGGGAAAGAGGGGGTGGTGCTCACGGCGGTTCGTAGGGCACGGGGCAGTGGGGCGCAAGGAGGACGACGGGGACGAGGCGACGATGGAGAGGCGAGGTCCAGCGAGGGGGAACGAGGCGGCGAGCGGCGGGGCGTGTTGGGCCTCTCCCTGGATCTCGATCCAGAGGAGAGAGAGAGAGAGAGAGAGGAAGTGGATCGAGGGGGAGAAGTGGGGATCGGGATAGGGTTTCGGGGTCTGCAGGGGGGTGTAGGCCAGGGGCGAGTGGGCCAGCCTGGCAGGCGGTGGCCCAGTTGGGCCGGGGGAAGGGGTTTGCTTTTATTTTTATTTTTTTGTTTTGTTTTCTTTTTGTCTTTTTCTTTTTATTTATTCTTATTTTCTGTTTTGTAATTAGTTAGGCCTCAAACTGACTTTTACAAAGTTAGTGACCTAGCCCATTAGATGCTAGGTAATATCTACTACAGCCAAAAATTGGTTTGGAGACAATTGGAGTTAACACAAATTTTATAATAAATAAAATGTATTAAACCTTGTTGTTTTGGTAATGTTAGAGCCACCTAATTAATTTATTAATTGTTGGTTACAATTTTATAATGGTCCCTAGAATATTTGCTATTTATTGAACATTTTTGTTCCTATGTTTGAACAACTTTTATTTTCCACTTTAATTTAAATTTGAATTTGAGTTAGGAGTTGAAATGCAATATGATGCACATGATGATTATGCACTGTTAAACAAGCTGACTAGTCATTATCAAAAGTGATTACTATGGCTAATGACACGGGGTGTTACAATTCTCCTCATCTATCAAGAATTCTCGTCTCGAGAATTAAGAGGAAGGCTGAAAGAAAGCGGGGTATTCTTCGTGAAGACGATCCTCGCGTTCCCAAGTGGCTTCATCTTTAGAATGATTCGACCACTGAACCTTGAGGAATTTGATTGACTTTTGGCGAGTTCGACGCTCAGCTTGATCAAGAATACGGATGGGATATTCTGGATAAGACAGATCTTCCCGTAATTCAAGCATTTCGTGATCCATAGCTCGAATAGGATCCTTGAAGCAGCGACGGAGTTGGGATACATGAAAGACATCATGTACTTGTGAAAGATTTGGCGGCAATTGCAATTGATATGCCACTTCTCCTCGACGGGCAAGAATACAGAACGGGCCAATGTAGTGAGGAGCTAACTTGCCTTTGATTCCGAACCGATGAGTGCCTTTCAATGGAGTGACGCGGAGGTAAGCTTGCTCGCCAGGTTGATAGACTATTTCCTGGTGCTTTCGGTCATAATTGCTCTTCTGACGAGACTGAGCAGTTTTCAGATGTTCACGGACAATGCGGACTTGTTCTTCAGCTTGTTGGATAATGTTCGGTCCAACGAGTGAGTGTTCCCCAGTTTCTGACCAATTCAGAGGGGTTCGACACTTACGTCCATAAAGAACTTCAAACGGTGCCATCTTCAAGCTAGCTTGATAGCTATTGTTGTAAGAGAATTCGGCATATGGTAGAGATTCCTCCCATTTCTTACCGAAGGAGATGACGCAAGCTCGAAGCATATCTTCGAGCACTTGATTAACTCATTCGACTTGACCCTGTGACTGAGGGTGAAAAGCGGTGTTGAAAGACAGATGAGTTCCCATAGCTTCTTGGAAACTATTCCAGAATCTGGAGGTGAAGAGGCTACCACGATCAGAACTAATCTCCAACAGAACACCGTGGAGTGACACAATTCGGGAAACATACAATTCTGCTAACTGGCTAGCAGTGATTGTCTCCTTAACTGGAAGAAAGTGAGCAACCTTGGAGAATCGGTCAATGACGACAAAGATAGCATCATGACCCTTCTGAGATCTGGGAAAACCAGTAATGAAATCCATTTGGACCTTGTCCCATTTCCATTCAGGAATTTCAAGGGGTTGCAGAGTTCCAGCAGGCCTTTGATGTTCTGCTTTAATGCGGCGGCAAACGTCACACTCAGAAACATAATGAGCAATGTCTCGCTTCATATTAGGCCACCAGTAGCTCTGACAAATGTCATGGTACATCTTTGTGCTACCAGGATGAATTGACAGAGGAGTGTCATAAGCTTCCTTCATAACGTGTTCCCTCTCATCCTAGAACTTGGGTACGAAGAGACGGTGTTGGAAAAATAGGATCCCATCCTTATCAAGATGGAATTCCGACGGCTTTCCTTTCTCGAGGTACCGCTTAATCCTTTCAACTTCAGAGTCATACTTTTGTATAATCTTAATGCTGTGCTCTAAATCTGGTTCGACAACCAGGGTATTGAGATAACCCTGTGGAACAATATGGAGGCTCAACTTGCGAAGCTCTTCATAAAGCATAGGTTGTGCTTCCTGAACCATAAGGTTGCTGCAATAAGCCTTGCGACTCAAAGCATCGGCCATTACATTAGCCTTGCCAGGGGTGTATGAGATATTCATATCATAATCGGCAATTGTTTCGAGCCATCTTTGTTGACGAAGGTTCAGATCTGGTTGAGTATATAAATACTTCAAACTTTGATGATCCGTATATATCTCGCAACGATTACCGAGAAGGTAATGTCGCCATAGCTTCAGGGCATAAATAACCACAGAAAGTTCGAGATCATGCACGGGATAATTTTCTTCAAGAGGACGCAATTGTCGAGAGGCATAAGCAATCACTTTACGCTCTTGCATTAGGACACAGCCTAATCCTTGACGGGATGCATCACAGTATATCACGAAATCCTTTTGGGAATCCGGGGGTGCTAGCACTGGGGCAGATGTTAACTTATCTTTTAGTGTCTGAAAGCTTTCTTGACATTTTTCTGTCCACTCAAATTTAAGACCTTTGTGAAGCAGATTCGTCAATGGTTTTGTAATCTTGGAAAAGTTCTCAACAAATCGACGGCAATAACTAGCAAGTCCGAGAAAACTTCTGACTTACTTGACATTCTTCAGGGGAGTCCAGTCAAGAATAGCCTGAACTCGTTCGGGGTTAACAACAATTCCATCCTTGGAAATCACATGACCAAGATAGGTCACTTCAGATAACCAGAATTCGCATTTGGAGTACTTGGCATACAACTTGTGTTCTCGAAGCCACTCCCGAACAAGGCGAAGATGTTCGGCATGTTCTTCTTCATTCTTGGAATATATAAGGATATCATCCAAATAAACCACGACAAATTTGTCGAGGTAATCCATGAATATATAATTCATCAGACGGGAGAACGTAGCTGGAGCATTCGTTAGGCCAAATGACATGATGGTGTATTCATAGGAGCCATAACGAGTGACGAATGCAGTTTTGGGAATATCCTCTTCACGGACACGGATCTGGTGATAACCCAACCTCAAGTCGAGTTTAGAGAACACCGATGATCCAGCAAGTTGATCATATAAGTCATTGATCCGGGGCAGTGGGTATTTATTCTGGATTGTGGCTTGGTTAATGGGCCGATAATCCTAAACCAATCGGTTAGTTCCATCCTTCTTCTTAACGAAGAGTGAAGGAGCTCCCCAAGCAGAGGAACTGGGGCGGATGAAACCATTCTTAAGTGACTTGTCGATTTCTTCCTTAAGCTCGAGAAGGTGGTGCGGAGGCATCTTATAAGGGCGCTTAGCAATAGGGACAGTGCCAGGCTTCAAGTCAATGACAAACTTGACAGCTCTAGCCGGGGGTATTCCTGGAAGTTCTTCTGGGAAAACGTTCGGAAAATCTCGTACGATAGGAACGTTCTCGATTCCTTCCAGAGGTGAGGCGTTCAAAGCATTCAGAGCATATATCTAAGCTTCAGCATCTCGAGTAATTCGGGCGGTGTAGTTCACTATCTCATCAGAGGGGTGAAGAAGAGTGACGACTTTAGTGGCACAATTGATCAAAGCAATGTGAGCTTTCAACCAATCCATTCCGAGTATGAGGTCTATGGTGGAAGACTTCAAGACGATGGGTGAGGCAAGGAATTCCAACCCTTTAATTTCGACAGTAACGTCAGGTGCTATCACGTCAGCATGACAATGACCTTCGGGAGTTTTAATGACTAACGGGGTATGCATCTTCTCATACCGAATGCCATGCATGAATGCAAATTTTCCAGAGATGAATGAATGTGATGCTCCTGAATCAAATAAAACAGAAGCAGGTACTGAGTTAACGAGAAGGGTACCCATCACAGTAGCAGGTTGATCCTGGACTTCTTCAATGTCAATGTTGTAAGCGTGTCCACGACCATGTGCAGCAGACCCAGTATTATAGTTGCAGCCTGATTATTGCCACGACCATTGCCACGGCCAGTACGAGGAAAAGCTAACTGATTCTGAGTCTGGCGGCAGTCTTTAGCCTGGTGACCTGGTTTGCGGCACTTGAAGCATAGACCATCTTCAGGACGAAGAGGAGCATTGTTTTGAATAGCTTGAGCTCTTGGCTGCCTCGGTGGTGGAGGAGGCAGACGTGGTGCAGCATAGTTGTTCTTTAGCGCAGAGGTATTTGGACGGAACACATTGTTGGGAATCCAGACTCGACGCTTCTGTGCTGAGCCCGAAGATGAGCCAGCATCACGATAGCGCTTCTGCGAGTCCTTGTGTTTCATCTGAGCGGTCTCAACCAGAATAGCCTTATTCACAAGAGTTGAAGAGTCATTGAAGTCTTGAGCAGCAAGTGCAAGCTCGAGGTCTGGGTGTAGTCCATTACGGAACTTCTCTTGTCTACGGGCATCTGTGGCGATGTCTTCTTCAGCATAGCGGGAAAGGTCAAGAAATTCCCGCTGATAAGCTTCGACAGTCTTGTTGCCCTGAATGAGGATGTGGAACTGGGTCTTCATCTGTTCCATAATTGCCTGAGGGATATAACGGGCACGGAAAGCAGTCTGGAACTCATACCAGGTAACCACTGTTCCAGCAGGCAGTGAACGCTTGTGGGTGTCCCACCATTGAGCAGCGGGACCCTTTAGGAAAAAGGCTGCGAAGGTGACGAAGTTGGCAGGGGCGACATTAGAAGACTCCATCTCATGACTGATGTCGCGGAGCCAGTCATCAGCATCCAGTGGCTTGTCAGAGTTGCGGAACTAAGTGGGGTTAAGCCGCATAAACTCTGGCAGTGTTATTGAAGGAGGGTTCTGGTTCTGGTTGTTCTGATGCGGAAACTGAGCCATGATCCCAGTCATGAACTGGCGGTTGAGCTCGAATTGTTGCATCATAGCTGCCAGATAGTCTGGCGGTGGTGGGCGTTCAGGGGCACGACCACAACCACCTGGTCTAACCATCCTGCTAAGTATCAACAGGGGTAGTTTAGTAAAAGCAATTGCGAGTGTTTAGTGACAATCATGATGTAACTCGACAACAATTAAGCAGTGTAACAGATACATAATAGTAGTCAATTAAGACATACAGATCCATACACAGAGTCGGGTACAAGCGGACAGCATAACGGCGCAAATTAAAAGCTAGACATACTAGGCGGCGCGCAGGCACGCGGTAAGGAAGTACACAACGAGACATAGCAAAGGCTACATCAACATCGGGGAAAACCACTGTAACGGGGTAACTGCGAGTGCGGACGACGAATGTTCGTCGCGGTAGGATCCTGTGCTCCATGTGCACTCTGATGCAGAACCCGGTCTCGAGCTGTAAGAAGAGGTCCACGAGCAGGTGTGTGACCTCCAACAGCAGGCCAATCAATACCTGCATACATCTGAGTCCTGCGCGGATAAAGGATGTGCTCCAGATGTATCCCTGCACAAACAACGGGTAGCAACTGCGTCATAGCATCGTAGAGACATGCTCGAGTGGCAACCAACTCGACGGCAAGAGCCCGAACAGTGCTATCCAGAGCCTGAGTGCACTGAATCAGAATGCGCGGGTCATAGCGATGAGGCTCGTGCGGGGCACAGATAGCTGTGTAGTATCTAGTAGCATCTCCAGCAGGGGCATACGGAATGTATTGGAACTCAGAGTCATCCAAGATATCGCTGTACTCTCCTCGGAGACGTGCGACAGCAGAGTAGGCGGCATCATGGACTACCATCTCAATCGTCACGCCGATACCGTGGAAAAGGTGTAGCTCAGTGTCTGAGTCATTTTGCTGATCATAGATACGAACATCAGCATGGTACTGCTCCTGGTTGAACTCGCGGTAATCCTCATAGACCATGTACTCGGGGTACCAGCGGTAGCCAAGTCTGGTCAGGAGGGCGATCAGAACAGTTGGAAACCCAGGGGCATCACGAGCCCAAGTGCGAAGCACAAGCTGTGTCGTAGGACGCGGTGGAAATAAACGATCCATCTGAAACAGAGGAAAATTCAGAATTGTCAAATGACAATGAGAAGTTTAACACAACTCAAAGAGAAAGGTTAAACAAAACAATGGAAAGGAAAATGATTATCAGACAAATCAAATCAATGACAGGGAAATCGCACAGATATCCAGCTCTCCGGGTAGACGGGATTTACGAGATCCTAAGTGTCGGTGTTAGTAAAATTTATTTAACCCGAATAGAAGAGAGATCAGAGTCCTAGAGTATAGACGAGGAATAAAAGATCCTAATACCACCCAGTTGGTGACGTGGGCCCGTAAGCCACACAACCAAGTTAGTAAATTAGTTTTTCGGTTTCTAGACTCAACTTCGGCCAAGTAATTGGAAAGGGGCTTCCTACAGGCAGTCGGCTCTGATACCAACTTGTGGCACCCCCGACTCAATCGTGCACTAATCATACACGCAAACATGCACGATCAAGCACAGGGACTCACAGGAAGATATCACAACACAACTCTAACACAAATAAACAGAGATCCACAATATTACAGACCAGGGATCACGAAGATCTGAATACATAAGTCAGTCATACAAATATTATCTGAGTACAGACATAGTTAGACAAGTTTTGCCTTAAGAAGGCTAGCACAAACAACGACTCTAGATCGAAAGGCGAAGGCCTCCTGCCTGGGAGCCTCCGATCCTACTCCTTGTCGGCTGGCTCGATCCAGTAGTACGTGCCCTCTGGACCCTCCTGGTAGTAAGCTCCTGAGGTGGCATCTGGCTCCGGGGCTCCATCGTCTGATGTATCATCAAGGTGGGGTATGGGGAAAAAGAAAGTAAAGCAACCGTGAGTACTCATCTGAAGTACTCAGCAAGCAAGGATCTATACTACATATGCAACATTATCAATGGAGAAAGGCTGTATATGTGGACTGGGCTGCAGAAATGCCAGAATAGAGAGAAGGCCTAGTCCTATCGAAGACCAGCATCTTCAAACCTCTTCACGAAGCCACCATCTTGCAGCAATAGAAGAGAGTAGAATAGCATTTTATTAAGCAAACATGTTGAAGCAAGCCAAGAGATCCTTCCTCGACTCCCTGCGAGAAAGCGATCCCGAAGCTTCAATTAAGTAAACAAGTATCCAGTTCAAGTAGTAGATCGGGATATACAAACTGAGCGTCCTTTACCGTATGACCGGCTATCGATAGATTATTCTTCCCTGCAGGGGTGCACAGCTGTTACCCAACACGCTCGATCAACTCTGGCCGGACACACTTGCTGGGTAATGCCCGGCTTGGGAGATCAACACGAAGCAGCGCCCTACCTAGGCTCGGCAGAGAGGTCAGCACGCCGGACTAACCTATGCACCCAGAGGTCTTGGGCCATCGCCCTGGGCACCCTGCACGTTGTGAGACTGGCTGGGGTGCAGGCACGACACTGAACTCGTCAGTGAAGTATCCAGCCCAATCCCGACAATCAGCCCGCACGATGAACCGTTACGTCTGAAGAGCTTTCGGGAGAAACGTACGACGTAGAGGGCCCCATAACCATAATCCCGCGTGGTGGTAGTGCGTATAGGGCACGTCGACCCACTCAGATCACACACCCAAATCCAATAGGCTCATTTAGTATCACGCGGAGACAATCAGAGTCTCTGAAGCTCCACCACAATATCACACTCGAGTGCCCTTCTGGCACACTCAACATCACAGATCCCCGGCGGGTACCCACCAGGGTGGACCCGCCTGTAACAAAGGTCAAAGTAACCGTGTGGTCATAACATCAAGGGGGAAAACCCCGAGGAATCATCCTCGGCGAATTCCACTCGATGAAAACATCAGGGTGAATGTATGAGGTATCACCCTCGAGGTTCACACTGAGGGGTTGCATGACAGATTCGTATTAGAAGTGGAGAAGGAGGAATCACCCTCGATGACCACAACCGAACAGCTACACTGTAGAGTATTCATCAGGAGTGCGTTACGAGGTATCACCCTCGGCACTTGATAGTAACTATGCAGAGTCGTACAACTAAGGGGGGTGAGGTGATGTGTCGGTTTCTTGGCGATGATCACATTTATCGAATCATCGATGATCAAGCAGGGGCAACAAGGGTAATGTGGTGGGGGTCACTGATGGTTCACTACCAACCTGTACTAAACAGTTTATCATAGGCAGGTAAGGTAACAATGAACAGGTTACAACAGCAGGCTATGCATCAGAATAGGAGCAACATTTAACAGTAGCAAAATCTAATGCAAGTAGGAGGAATGGAATGGGCGATATCTGGATGCTCAGGGGGGGCTTGCCTGGTTGCTCTGGCAAGAGAGAGAGGTCATCAACGGGCTGCTTGTCTGGAGTGTAGTCGTACCCAGCTGCAGCGTCGTCAATCTCGGCATCTATCGAGAGAGAAGGAGGGGGAGAGAAACAATAAATTCACGGCAAAAATGCAAACAATATGCATGACATGACTAAATGATATGCCGGGGTGTTCTACTGCCTAACTAAATGATTTAGTTAATTTAGGAATTTATCTGGATTTATTTAATCAACGTTGGGCACTATTCATTTATCGAAAATGGTCTAAAAGTTCAATGCTCATATAGCTAGGGGCATCTGATAAGAATACGGAGGGCGTATTCGGGTTCGTATCGAAATTCTGAGCAACTTTCATATATAAATTATTTTCATCGGAGTTACGGATTATTTAATATGATTTACTAAAGTTTTTATTAATTTCTAGAATTTAATTATTTATTTAAATTCAACATTATCCGAAACAGTGTATGCTGACGTCAACATGACGTCAACAGTCAACAGTGCGTTGACTTGGTCAAGCTGACGTGTGGGTCCCACCTGTCATACTCTGTTAGGTTTAATTAGGGTTTAGTTAATTTAATTATTGTTTAACTAGACTAACTACTTAATTAGATTAACTTAATCAGAGTTAATTAACTTAATTAATTCACTAATTAATTAATTAATAATTTTATTAATTTTCATTTTCATTTTTTTTTAAACGTTCTGGGGCGTGGGGCCCCCTATTCAGTGGCACAGGGGCTTCGGCCCCACCTGGCAGTGGCCCAGGAAGCCACAGCGGGCACGGGCGCGTGGGCGTAGCACGAACGGGCGCTGGCCAGCGAGGGCGCGCCCGGTCGGCGCTGCGGGCATCAGTGGCCACGGCGGGGCGGTGGTGGCCGCGAGCGGGCGCCTGAGCGCGTGCGACGAGGGGCGCTGGTCGCAGCCAGGGAGCCGCGGTGCGCGGGCGCGGGCTGCAGGCGCGGTGAGCGCGAGCGAGCTTGCGGGCTGGGCGAGGTGCGGGCGCGCGCGGGCGCACGTGGACGGGCAGGTGCGGGAGCGCGGCGCGGCAGGGGCCAAGTAGCAAGGGCGAGCGGGCGAGAGGCGCGGCGCGGCCGTGGCGGAGCATCGGGGTGCAGGGGACGCCGTGGGCGCGGGCAGCCAGCAGAAGAGGTCGGCGACGGGGCGAGCGGCGCGGTGGCGACGCGAGGCAGGGGCGCGGGCGACTCGGCCGGGCGCGCGGTCGTGCGCGGTGGGCGCGGCCGAGCGCGCGCGGGGCGCAGCCGAGCGCGCGCGGGGCGCGGCGATCGCGGCGTGGGAACGCCAGACGGGAAGGGGGAAAGAGGGGGTGGTGCTCACGGCGGTTCATAGGGCACGGGGCAGTGGGGCGCGAGGAGGACGACGGGGACGAGGCGACGACGGGGACGAGGCGACGACGGAGAGGTGAGGTCCGGCGAGGGGGAACGAGGCGGCGAGCGGCGGGGCGCGTCGGGCCTCTCCCTGGATCTCGATCCAGAGGAGAGGGAGAGAGAGGAAGTGGATCAGGGGGTGGAGAAGTGGGGATCGGGCTAGGGTTTCGGGGTCTCCAGAGGGGGTATAGGCCAGGGCGAGTGGGCCGGCCTGGCAGGCCGTGGCCCAGTTGGGCCGGGGGGAGGGGTTTGCTTTTCTTTTTATTTTATTTTTTTGTTTTCTTTTTGTCTTTTTCTTTTTATTTATTCTTATTTTCTGTTTTGTGATTAGTTAGGCCTCAAACTGACTTTTACAAAGTTAGTGACCTAGCCCATTAGATGCTAGGGAATATCTACTACTGCCAAAAATTGGTTTGGAGACAATTGGAGTAAACACAAATTTTATAATAAATAAAATGTATTAAACCTTGCTGTTTTGGTAATGTTAGAGCCACCTAATTAATTTATTAATTGTTGGTTACAATTTTATAATGGTCCCTAGAATATTTGCTATTTATTGAACATTTTTGTTCCTATGTTTGAACAACTTTTATTTTCCACTTTAATTTAAATTTGAATTTGAGTTAGGAGTTGAAATGCAATATGATGCACATGATGATTATGCACTGTTAAACATGCTGACTTGTCATTATCAAAAGTGATTAACATGGCTAATGACATGGGGTGTTACAAAAGATGTCCAGGATAGTGTATTTGCATGTGAATCTTCTCTTCCCTTATTAATTCTTTCATGAATTGCATTATTCACCAATGCAATGTTTGTCAATCTCCAATAAAATTTTCTACTTATACTCTTCCTTATGTGATGTCATTACTTACCATAAAATTAGCATATGATCTTTTTCATTTATTTCCTTTCTTTTTATTGAACATGAAAGTAAAGAAAACAAAACTCAAACTAGACTTTATTATATATATCTTGCACATGATTACAAAGATAGATCACTAAGCAAACACTCGAAAAGAAAGGATTGAACTAAACTTTTATTCATCTAAAGCAAAAGATAACTATGGATCAAACTAAGATAAGTAAAGGCAAAAGATAGTGGAGGTGATACGATACCGGGGCACCTCCCCCAAGCTTGGCACAAGCCAAGGGGAGTGCCCATACCCAATACTCAATTTTCCTTTGGTGATGAAGAAGGAGGTGGTGGAGATGAAGTAGAGGGTTTGTCTTTCTTCCTTAGCTTAAGCCTGAGGACGAAATTTTCCTCCTTTAAATCACCGATCTCCTGCTCGAGCTCTACTATCCTTTTGCGTAGTTCTTGCTTGTTTTCCTGCAAGAGATGAAAAGGGATAAACTGGACCTTAGGTTTCTTTGCTTTGCTGGGGAGACTTGATTTCTTGAATTCCACGTGCATGTCCCCAAGTTGAGGCAATGGAACTTCAGCTTTGTCTGAGCTTGTCTCCTCCTCCCTTTTAAGGTCATAGTCTTCTTCTTCTCCGAAGTCCAGCTATAGTGTTCCACATCCCCATAAACCTTGGGGTTTGCGATATAATCAGCAACATAGCTCTCACCCTCCGAGTCTTGGGATGACATGTTTTCATATCTGTCAGGAAAACAGCGAGAAAATAAAATAAAGGATTTCTCCGTGATACGGTGGTCAATAGGTTCAGGGGGTATATAAAGATTTTTTTTATCTTGGGAAACAAGCAAATGGAAGAAAAACGAAGTCCGGAAGGTACCCGAGGTGGGCACAACCCACCTGGGCGCGCCTGGTAACCCTTGCCAGGCGCGCCCTGGTGTCTTGTGCCCACCAGGGGGGCCTTCCTGGTTGTTTCTTATTTTCCTAATTTTTTTTATATTCCAAAACTGACAAAAACTATTTTTGCGGATTTTTCGGAGTCCGTTTACTTACCGTATCACGTACCTCCTCTTTTTCAGTTATTATGGAGTGTTTCGGAAGGTTTCCTTTATGTGTTCTTCCGGTGTCATAGTTTGGATAATATTGCTTTCAACATTAATGGGCATACCTGAGATATAATGTTTTATTCGTTGCCCATTAACAACCTTCGGGTTAGTACCTTCGGCATTATTTATCTTGATGGCTTCGGATCGATAAACCTCCTCGATAACATAAGGTCCTTCCCATTTGGAGAGGAGTTTTCCTGCAAACAATCTGAAACGAGAGTTGTACAAAAGAACATATTCTCCAACTTTGAACTCACGCTTTTGGATTCTTTTGTCATGCCATCTTTTAACTTTTTCTTTAAATAACTTGGCATTTTCATAGGCTTGGGTTCTCCATTCATCTCGTGAGCTAATATCAAATAACCTCTTTTCACCGGCAAGTTTGAAATCATAGTTGGGTTCTTTAATTGCCCAATATGCTTTATGTTCTAACTCAAGAGGCAAATGACAAGCTTTTCCATAAACCATTTTATACGGAGACATACACATAGGATTTTTATATGCTGTTCTATAAGCCCAAAGTGCATCATCTAACTTCTTAGACCAATTCTTTCGGGACCTATTGACAGTTTTTTGTAATATTAATTTTATTTCTCTATTGCTAAGTTCAACTTGACCACTAGACTGAGGAAGATAAGGTGATGCAATTCTATGGTTAACATCATATTTAGCAAGCATTTTACGGAAAGCACCATGAATAAAATGTGAACCACCATCAGTCATTAAATATCTAGGGACTCCAAACCTTGGGAAAATGACTTCCTTAAGCATTTAATAGAGGTGCTATGATCAACACTACTAGTTGGAATAGCTTCTACCCACTTAGTAACATAATCAACAGCAACCAAAATATGTGTATACCCATTAGAGGAAGGAAAAGGTCCCATGTAATCAAATCCCCAAACATCAAATGGTTCAACAGCAAGAGAATAATTCATAGGCATTTCCCGACTCTTACCAATATTACCAATTCTTTGACATTCATCACAAGATAAAACAAACTTACAGGCATCCTTGAAGAGAGTAAGCCAATAAAAACCAGATTGCAATACCTTGTGAGCAGTTCTATCTCCCGCATGATGTCCTCCATAAGCTTCGGAGTGACATTTCCATAGGATTTGTCCCTTTTCATGCTCAGGTACACAACGTCTAATAATACCATCTACTCCTTCTTTATAAAGATGTGGGTCATCCCAAAAGTAATGTCTTAAATCATAGAAGATTTTTTTCTTTTGTTGGTATGTGAAGCTAGGTGGTATAAATTTAGCAACAATATAATTGGCATAGTCAGCATACCAAGGAGTGTTATGAGAAACATTTATTGTAGCTAATTGTTCATCAGGAAAACTATCATTAATAGGTTGTGGGTCATCAAGAATATTTTCTAACCTAGACAAGTTATCAGCCATGGGGTTCTCAGCTACCTTTCTATCAGTGATATGTAAATCAAATTCTTGTAGAAAAAGAACCCACCTAATGAGTCTAGGTTTAGCATCCTTCTTTTCCATAAGATATTTTATAGCAGCATGATCGGTGTGAACGGTCACTTTAGAATCAATAATATAAGATTTAAATTTATCACAAGCAAACACAACTGCTAAAAATTCTTTTTCAGTAGTAGCATAATTTCATTGAGCACTGTCCAGAGTTTTACTAGCATAATGAATAACATTTCATTTCTTATCGACTCTTTGTCCTAGAATAGCACCAACAGCATAATCACTAGCATCACACATAATTTCAAAAGGCAAGTTCCAATCAGGTGGTCGAATAATAGGTGCAGAAATCAAGGCTTTCTTAAGTGTTTCAAAGGTTTCTACACAATCTTCATCAAAAACAAATGGAATATCCTTTTGTAAAAGATTTGTAAGAGGCCTAGAAATTTTAGAGAAGTCTTTAATAAACCTCCTATAGAAACCAGCATGACCGAGGAAACTATGAATACCTTTGATATCTTTAGCGCATGGTAATTTCTCAATTGCATCAACTTTAGCTTTATCCACCTCAATACCTCGTTCAGAAATTTTATGTCCCAAGACAATACCTTCATTAACCATAAAGTGGCACTTCTCCCAATTCAAGACGAGATTAGTTTGCTCACATCTCTGCAAAACTCGATCAAGGTTGCTCAAGCAATCATCAAAAGAAGTTCCATAAACGAAAAAATCATCCATGAAAACCTCAACAATCTTTTCACAAAAGTCAGAGAATATAGCAGTCATACATCTTTGAAAGGTAGCAGGTGCATTGCATAAACCAAAAGGCATACGTCTATAAGCATAAGTTCCAAAAGGGCAAGTAAAGGTGGTTTTCTCTTGATCAGGTTGTGAGACAGGTATTTGAGAAAACCCAGAATACCCATCAAGAAAGCAACAATGTGTGTGCTTTGATAGTCTTTCTAACATTTGATCAATAAAAGGCAGAGGGTAATGGTCTTTTCTAGTAGCTTTATTTAGTTTTCTAAAATCAATTACCATTCTATAGCCAGTGACAATTCTTTGTGGAATAAGTTCATTCTTATCATTAGGAACAACGGTAATACCTCCCTTTTTAGGGACACAATGAGCGGGACTTACCCATCTACTATCAGCTATGGGATAGATTATACCTGCTTCCAGAAGCTTTAGTATTTCTGTTCTTGCCCCTTCTTTCATTTTAGGATTTAAACATCGTTGGTGATCAACAACGGGTTTAGCATCAGGCTTCATATTAATTTTATGCCGACAGAGAGTGGGACTAATGCCCTTTAAATCATCAAGAGTGTATCCAATGGCAGCTCGGTGCTTCTTCAGAACCTTCAATAATCTTTCTTCTTCATGTTCTGAAAGGTTAGCACTAATAATAACAGGATAAATCTTTTTCTCATCAAGATAAGCACATTTCAAAGTGTCTGGCAATTGTTTTAATTCAAACACAGGATCACCTTTAGGTGGAGGAGGACTTCCTAGAGTTTCAATAGGCAAATTGTGTTTAAGCAGAGAACGTTGTTCAAAGAAAATTTATCTATTTCATTTCTTTCATGCAGATGCATATCATTTTCGTGGTCTAGCAAATATTGTTCTAGTGGATCGGTAGGAGGCACAGCAATAGAAGCAAGACCAATTATTTCATCCTTACGAGGCAATTCTTCCTTATGATGTTTTCTACTGAACTTAGAAAAATTAAACTCATGAGACTCATCACCAAAACTAACACCGACGATTTGTTTCTCACAATCTATTTTAGCATTGACGGTGTTCAAGAAAGGTCTACCAAAGATAATGGGACAAAAGTCATCTTGTGGGGAACCAAGAACAAGAAAATCAGTAGGGTATTTTATTTTCCCACACAAGACTTCAACATCCCTAACGATCCCAAGCGATGTGATGGTGTCCCTATTAGCAAGTTTAATAGTAACATCTATGTCTTCTATTTCAGCGGGTGCTATATCATTCATAATTTCTTGATATAAGGTAAAAGGAATGGCACTCACGCTAGCACCTATGTCGCATAAACCATGATAACATTGATCTCCTATTTTAACTGAGACAACAGGCATGCCAACAACAGGTCTATGTTTATCTTTTTCATCGGGTTTGGCAATTCTAGCAGCTTCATCACAGAAGTAAATAACATGCCCATCTACATTTTCAACCAAGAGATCTTTAACCATAGCAACACTAGGTTCTACTTTGATTTGTTCAACAGGTTTGGAAGTTCCAATATAACTTTTGTTGACCACAGTTGAGACTTTAGCATGTTCTTTTATCCTAACAGGGAAAGATGGTTTTTCAATATAAGCAGTAGGCACAGCTAGATCAACATTGTAAATAATAGTTTCATCTTTAGCTATTACTGGTTCTTTAATTTATTCTTTTGATAGGTGGGTGATATTTAAACCACTTCTCCTTAGGGAGGTCAACATGAGTAGCAAATGATTCACAAAAGGAGGCTACTATCTCAGAGTCAAGTCCATATTTAGTGCTAAACTTTTGAAAAGCATCAGTATTCATAAAAGATTTAACACAATCATACTTGAGCTTAATACCTAACTCTTTACCTTCGTCGAGTTCCCAATCTTCAGAGTTGTGTTTAATTCTTTCTAAAAGATCCCACCGGAAGTCAATAGTCTTCTTCATAAAGGAACCAGTACAAGAAGTATCAAGCATGGATCGATCATCATGAGAAAGCCAAGCATAAAAATTCTGAATAATAATTTCTCTTGAGAGCTCATGATTGGGGCATGAATATAACATTGACTTAAGCCTCCCCCAAGCTAGAGCGATGTAACACCCGGAGAATCATGCTACAGTAATCCCCTATTGATGGTGCCAAGTCATCACTCTTACTGTTGCTAATCCTCATTTGCATTCAAACACAGTTCAAATTCAAAAGTTAAAATAAAGTCAAAATAAAAAAATTTCAAACTGCAAAACTAAAATGTTCATAATGTTGCAAATAATCACTGAGTAAGTTTCATGTTGGAACCAACCTCTTTTGGATTCCCAAAGTGCCCCTAAAAATTATTTAGTGGTCCAGCAGAATTTAAAATTGGCATTTTCAGTTTTAAAAAAAAATGGTTAGACAACTCCTTTTGGCCTCAAACTTTTTGTGACACCTAGAAATAATGTGCTTGATTTATGTGACAAGTCTCATATTTTAAAAGAACTCATTTAGTATTAAAGTGTAGTGCAAAACATAGGCTAGAAAAGAAAACAAAAACAGATAAGGGAAAATAATACAAGGGCAATCTCACTATGCATTTTGGCCCACCGTGAATAGTACCCAGCCCAACTTCCCCTCTCCACCTACCTCTGTTCACTAAACAGAGGCGTGGCATGCATCCATCGCCCGCCATGGCTGGATGGCCGACGTGTGTCATCGCTACAGTGCCTGGGAGAGGATAAGGTCGATGCCCTCGACCCTACGGAGAACCCTAGCCTCACAATCCCCTCCCCCTCACTCGCCTTCCTCTCCTCGCTCACAGCCGAGCGCGGCCATCGTCGTGCCGCTGTCGATCCCGCGGCCACCGCCGTCCCCGCCACCAGAGTTGGTGTCCATCTGCACCGCCTGCGTCGACTGCATCGGCTACGACCTCCAGATCGAGCCGGGGCGCCTCAAGCCGCCGAATCGCCGAATCTCCCTCGGCCACCGCCTCTGCCTCATCGCCATCCTGCACCACCACGACCTCCCTGACCTCCCGTTTCTGCTCCTCGACACAACTGTGAGCCGCCGCGCTGGATGCACTCCTCCCCTCCCTTCCAACTCGTCTCTAGCTATGATCCCGAACAGCGCCGTCCGCCATGGCCGGTAGCTCGCCCCCTGCCGAGCTTCGCGTGTCCCCCGTGCTGCGTTGTGCCTCGCGCCAGGCCGTGCCCGTCCGCCCGTAGCCACTCGCTGCTCCCTGGTCGCTCGCGCGCCCGCAGCTTCTGCTGCTCCCTTGCCGGTGCTACGCTTCTGCGGCGCCTCGCCTCTGCTTACCACAGTCGCCGCGCCCACGACCATGCCTGCTGCTTGCTGCGCGCTTGCTCTACCTGCTGCTGCTCGCTATGCTAGCAGCCGCCGCCGCTGCTTCTTGCTGCTCCCGCCTGCTGCGTCGCCGCCGCCGCTGTCCGCCGCTCGCCCCGGCCGCCCCTTAGCCGCGCCCCCTCTCGCGCGTGCTGGCGCCCGCACCTGGCCGCCGAGGCCAATGCCTTCTCTGGCCAGGCACGGTTGTGGCCACTGTGTGACCATACGCGTGCACACCTAGTCGCCGGCTGGCCCTCCGTCGCCTGGGCCGGCCCTTGATTAGTTTAGTTGCTAACCCCCTCTGTTAGCTTTGTGTTTCCTATAGGCTAGTTAATGGGCCTATGACAAGTGGGCCCTTGCACTTAAACAGCCTGTTAAATCTTTTCTAAGTCAATGTATTAATGGCACCTAGGCCCCACTAACATAGTTGACCAGTCAACATTTTGACTGTTGACTGCTGACCCCACCTGTCTGCCTCAAGTACACTCTGTTGTGTACACTTTGTGCATGCACGTAGCAATTTAATCATTATTTTTGAATTTGAATTAATTCCAGAAAAATTTGGAATATTGTTTAAACTTCGGAAATTCATATAATATCAACCGTAGCTCCGATGAAAATAATTTATATATGAAAGTTTCTCAGAAAAATCCAACGAATCCGAATACGTGGTCCGTTCATCTGTCACATGCCCCTAGCATGCTGAAAATGGAACCGTCCCATCTCTTTCTTTTGTCTGGAAAATACCAAACGCCGAGAAAACCTCTCCGGATGTCTTCCCTTTCGTCTGCAACGTGTAGCACGGCGACATGTCACCCCTAGCATGACATATTGCTAAGTTATTCATTGTGATGCTTTGTTTGCTTTATATTTATTGTTTCTTCCCTCTCTTCTCTCCAGTAGACCCTGAGACCGATGTTGCCCCTGTGATCGACTACGTCACCGACGACCGTTCCTTTGCAGCAGAGCTTCTAGGCAAGCACCCCCCTTTGAACATACTGATATCGCCTATTCTTTCTCTCTTATGCTTGCATTAGAAATTGCTCCTGCTACTGTTTATCCTATTTCTGATGCATAGCCTATTTTTGTAACTACTGTTGATACCTACCTGCTTATCCTAAACTACTTAGTATAGGCTAGATAGAGACCCATCAGAGACCCCACTTTGACCCAGTTGCCCCCGCTGGATTATCAGATGACTCGATCAACGTGATCGACAACCAGGCCCCCGCATTGCACATCACCCCCCTAGTTGAACGACACTGCAGTGTTACTATCGAGTGCCGAGGGTGATACCTCGTTTAGCACTTCTGATGTTAACTCTGTAGAGTAGCTATTCGGTCGTGGTCATTGAGGGTGATTCCTCCTTCACCACTCCCGATAACGACGCTGTCATGCAACACCTCAAGAGTGAACCCATCGAGGGTGATTCCTCCGAGTTCACCTTGACGGTTACATCGAGTACGAATCCAACGAGGGTGATACCTCGGATTCCCCTGATGTTATGGACACACGGATACTTGGACTTTACAATTGTTACTTGGAAAGCCGGGTCGACCCTGAGGTGTACCCGCGTGAGCCTAAGTGGCGAGTGATATGGAGTCGGGTTGACCTGGAGGGTACCCGAGAGATAATTACGAGGCGCGGCCGGGCATTCTTAGCCCTTGCAGGAAGTCCTCGAGACGGGGCGACGGGGTCACATCGATCGTGAGTCTCTGCTCATTACCGCAAACCCCCAATACACTAACGATTTGGATATTTGATCCGAGTGGGCCTCTGGCCCGATAGCACTAACCATCACGTGGGAACAGTTATGGGCACTCTGCGTCATATGCATCAGCCGAAGCTTAATAGACGTCAGCGACTGAGCGGCGCGCGCTGGGTTGGACTGGTAACGCCCTGCACTTGTATAAGGGGGGCTAGGTCTGCTCACCGGCCGCGTTCGCAACATGCAGGAGTTCCCGGGGCGATGGCCCAAGACCCCTGGGCGCATAGGTTTAGTCCGGCGTGCTGACCTCTCTGTTAAGCTTAGGTCAAGTTGCGGCGTATCGTTTGGCCGAGGCCGGGCATGACCCAGGAAAGTGTGTCCGGCCTAGTTAATCGAGCGTGGTGGGTAAGTTGGTGCACCCCTGCAGGGAAGAAAACATCTATGCATATCTGGATCCTCGGTAACGGACGCTCGGAGTTGTATCCCGATCGATACAACTAGAACTGGATACTTGAGATGAGAAGTGTATATTAGGGCTCTGGGATCGCTTTCTCGTAGGGAGTCGGGGAAGGCTCTCTGGGCGAGGTTGATACTTAATACTGCTACTACTTTATACTGTACTAATCTACACTTTTCTAATGCTGCAAGACTGAGGAAGATGCTAGTCTTCGATAGGACTAGGCCTTCCCTCTATTCTGGCATTTCTGCAGCCCAGTCCACATATACAACCTTTCTTTGATAATGTTGCATATGTAGTGTAGATCCTTGCTTGCTGAGTACTTCGGATGAGTACTCACGGTTGCTTTGCTTCCTCTTTTTCCCCATACCCGATTGATGCGACCAGATGATGGAGCCCCGGAGCCAGCTGCCCCTGTCGGCGATCACTACTACTACCCCGAGGATGGCTCTTACCACGAGTTGGCTGACGACCAGGAGTAGGATCGGAGGGTCCCAGGCAGGAGGCCTGCGCCTTTTCGATCGTTGTCTTTTGTTTTGCCCCGCCTTTTACAAGGCATGTCTGCTTATCTTTTATATCTGTACTTAGATATCTGATGCTTCCGCTCACGCTTGTAAGCGAGCTTTTGTATTCGAGCCCTCGAGGCCCCTGTCTTGTAATATAAAGCTTGTATGACTTTATTTATGTTTTAGAGTTGTGTTGTGATATCTTCAAGTGAGTCCTTAGGCTTTATCATGTGCATTTGCGTGTATGGTTAGTGCATGATTAAGCCGGGGGCGTCACAGGTTGGTATCATAGCCGACTGCCTGTATGAACCCCCTTTCCAACTCCTTGGCCGAAGTTGAGTCTAGTCAATAAAAAATGTTTTACTAACATGGATGTGTGGCTTACGGGCCCACGGCGCCATTGGGTTGTATTAGGATCTTTTATTCCTTGTCTATACTCTAGGATTCTGATCTCTCGTCTACTCGGGTTAAAGATTTTACTAACTCTGACATTAGGTTCTCGTAACCACTTCATCCCGGAGAGCCCCTTCACTACAGATGATCGCCTACTTCACCAGAAGACTTCGACGATACTCTCCGATCTTCTCCCGAAAACTTATGTTCATTCCTTTTGCAATCCCTTAACACCGTTGAATCCTTATGGATAACTACGTACCCTCGCCATTCATACTTCCATCCCTAGTTGTTCTTGTTATTACAAGATACCCAAAAGTATTCTCCGACTTTCGAGAATCCTTTTTCCGACTGCCTTGCAGCTCTTTTCCGCTTGAATACCCATACGAATAATTCCTCACACTTATCGGGGATTCGTTCATCCCCAGTTGTTCATATGTCTCACAAAATTCTTTGAATGCAATTCGATCTCCCAAAAATCCTCTGCAGCCTATTGCTCTTGAATCTCCATGCCTGCTTGCATTATGGTTAATTCCACATGTCTAGCAGTATTTACTATAATCCTTTGTGATTGACATTCTGATTCTATTGAGTCAACATGTGTGCGAATACTCGCAATCATCAATTAATTCTTAGAAAAATTTCTTTTTGGCTCAGACATCGTTCCGGATATGAGCTGGTTCTTACCCAATCAAGATTTGATCGGTGTGCATCTAAGTCTGTTCAACCTATCCATCTTCAATCAGAGCGTCTGATTCTGATACACCGATCTAGAAATCAAGTTTCTTTGTATTTAAAGCATCGAATTATACAGATGTTTTGATAAGCCGATGCCTTTTCATCCCTTCTCCCTCTGAATGACTACCGATACTCACATCAACTCCGTCGTGAATTGCCAGATCCATTATTGGGTTGTTATCCGACAGTGTCCTTAACATCTGAAATCTTGAGAGTTTTTCCCTGATACATAATGCCTTTGGTAAATTGTATCCTCTCCTTTTGTCAACCATGCTCTGCTGTCAAGCTTGTGTTATTTACTCCTGAAGTTTGTGGTATATGGTCCTAAGATGCCCCGATGGGTTGAACCTATGCCTTCTTAATCTATGTGAACCCGATAATTTTCACGGGCCATACTCCTCTGGTATATCACCAGGTAGTTCTTCACATTCATATAAATTTTAACAGAGCAGTGAATGAAAGATCATGCATTGGAGAAGTGGGAGTCGACCTTGAACTTTGTGTTCATGCCCATAGACACGATGTAGATCTTATCATGGAAGCTTCCTTAAAATCAATTGTACCCTTGGTATAAGTTCATCTTGTATCTGTGAACCGTTCCTTTGCAACTCTTGTGCTCTTCAGATCCAACCTTTTACTTGAAACACCATGTTAATGCTACCCCGAAGCATGACTGTGGTACACCGAACAACAACAAGAACATTGGAAGTGCATTGCCAAATGTTTCTTGCTCTATTATCCAGACACTGTTGTATGGATAACATCATGAATTCCCTTGCCCCTTTATTTAAATGGTGGTGTACTCTTTGATCTGACATGTATCTCGTGCTCTACTTTTCCTTGGGAAAAGATACACTCCTAATTCTTGTGCATAAACACATTTTCCTTTCCATTGGTTTGTTTAACCTTTCTTGTGATCTATATATGATATAAGCATAAATAATTCCCTGCTTATGAAAACACCTTGGTGTACAACTCGGTCGGTAAGACCCTGTTACTATTGTTGATGACATTTCGGTAACCCCCGGTGGACAAGAACTTTACCTATTGGCCTGCCTTGTTTTAACGAGCAGGAAAATGGTTCCCTTCGTCCCTCGCCCTTGGTACCAACGTTGTTGCCAACATAACTGACAGGCTATCCACTGACATGCCTTGCTTTCATGACCGTGAAAGAGGTCAGCGCCCTTCCTACTTTTAACCCACATGGTGGGCCCATAACCCACAGTTCCATAGGATCAAAACCTGACTCGCCTGTACAACCTTGATTCCGGAGTATCCTTTGCACTTGGCTTCGTATGTAATTCACAAGCTAATTCCCTTACCATGTTTCATTCCGATATCAGATGCAACATTATTCTTCATTATCCTTGAACCCCTTTGACTTTCTGATTAGGCATCGAACGATTGCCTGGCCATTCGAAACTTCTCATGGTACCTTCTTACTTTGCTCTCGATGTGTATCATTTCTTCAACTCGAGAGATACTCATGTGTGCATTCATGGGATAACCCCAGATTATTACCCCTTATAGCATCCTATCATTGTCGAGCTGCCCCTTACCTATTACGTAAGTACGATGGAATTCCCACGGAAAGGATGACGACTTCATCGGGATGGCCCGAAGCAGAGAAAGGAAGACATCAACGTAATGGACCGACCTCTTCGAGAAGAGTAACCAAGGCCGAGAAGACTAGATAGAATTTCGTAACCAAATCTTTTCCCCTTACTCCATCTCTTAAATCTCGGGACGAGATTTCTTGTAGTGGAGGAGATTTGTAACACCCGGAGAATCATGCTAGAGTAATCCCCTATTGATGGTGACATGTCATCACTCTTACTGTTGCTAATCCTCATTTGCATTCAAACACAGTTCAAATTCAAAAGTTAAAATAAAGTCAAAATAAAATTTCTTCAAACTGCAAAACTAAAATGTTCATAATGTTGCAAATAATCACTGAGTAAGTTTCATGTTGGAACCAACCTCATTTGGATTCCCAAAGTGCCCCTGAAAATTATTTAGTGGTCCAGCAGCATTTAAAATTGGCATTTTCAATTTAAAAAAATGGTTAGACAACTCCCTTTGGCCTCAAACTTTTTGTGACACCTAGAAATAATGTGCTTGATTTATGTGACAAGTCTCATATTTTAAAAGAACTCATTTAGTATTAAAGTGTAGTGCAAAACACAGGCTAGAAAAGAAAACAAAAACAGATAAGGGAAAAGAATACAAGGGCAATCTCACTATGCATTTTGGCCCACCATGAATAGTACCCAGGCCAACTTCCCCTCTCCTCCTACCTCTGTTCACTAAACAGAGGCATGGCATGCATTCATCACCCGCCATGGTTGGATGGCCAACGTGTGTCATCGCTACAGTGCCTGGGAGAGGATAAGGTCGATGCCCTCGACCCTACGGAGAACCCTAGCCTCACAATCCCCTCCTCCTCACTCACCTTCCTCTCCTCGCTCACAGCCGAGCGCGGCCATCATCGTGCCACCGTTGATCCCGCGGCCACCGCCGTACCCGCCACCTGAGTTGGTGTCCATCTGCACCGCCTGCATCGACTGCATCGGCTACGGCCTCCAGATCGATCTGGGGCGCCCTCAAGACGCCGAATCGCCGAATCTCCGTCGGCCACCGCCTCTGCCTTGTCGCCGTCCAGCACCACCACGACCTCCCCGACCTCCCGTTTCTGCTCCTCGACACCACTGTGAGCCGCCGCGCCGGATGCGCTCCTCCCCTCCCTTCCAACTCGTCTCTAGCTACGATCCCGAACAACGCCGTCCGCCATGGCCGATAGCTCGCCCCCTGCCGAGCTCCGCATGTCCCTCGTGCTGCGTTGTGCCTTGCGCCAGGCCGTGCCCGTCCGCCCGCAGCCGCTCGCGTGCCCGCAGCTTCTGCTGCTCGCTTGCCGGTGCTGCGCTTCTGCGGTGCCTCGCCTCTGCTCACCACAGTCGCTGCGCCCACGACCCTGCCTGCTGCTGCTCGCTACACTAGCAGCCGCCGCTGCTACTTCTTGCTGCTCCCGACTGCTGTGTCGCCGCCGCCGCCGTCCACCGCTCGCCCCGGCCGCCCTTAGTCGCGCCCCCACTCACGTGTGCTGGCGCCCGCACCTGGCCGCCGAGGCCAGCGCCTTCTCTGGCCAGGCACGGCTATGGCCGCTGTGTGACCGTACGCGTGCACACCTGGTCGCTGGCTGGCCCTCCGTCGCCTGGGCCGGCCCTTGATTAGTTTAGTTGCTAACCCCCCTCTGTTAGCTTTGTGTTTCCTTTAGGCTAGTTAATGGGCCTATGACAAGTGGGCCCTTGCACTTAAACATCCTGTTAAATCTTTTCTAAGTCAATGTATTAATGGCACCTGGGCCCCACTAACATAGTTGACCAGTCAACATTTTGACTGTTGACTGCTGACCCCACCTGTCTGCCTCAAGTACACTCTGCTGTGTACACTTTATGTGTGCACGTAGCAATTTAATCATTATTTTTGAATTTGAATTAATTCCAGAAAATTTTGGAATATTGTTTAAAAATTCATATAAATTCAACCATAGGTCCCATGAAAATAATTTATATATGAAAGTTGCTCAGAAAAATCCAATGAATCCGAATACGTGGTCCGTTCATTTGTCACATGCCCCTGGCATGCTGAACATCGAACCGTCCCCTCTCTTTCGTCTGTCTGAAAAATACCAAACTCCGGGAAAACCTCTCCGGATGTTTTCCCTTTTGTCTGCAACGTGTAGCACGGCGACATGTCACCCCTAGCACGATGTATTGCTAAGTCATTCATTGTGATGCTTTGTTTGCTTTATATTTATTGTTTCTTCCCCCTCTTCTCTTCGGTAGACCCCGAGACCGATGCTGCCCCTGTGATCGACTACGTCACCGACGACCGTTCCTTTGTAGCAGAGCTTCTAGGCAAGAACCCCCCCTTTGAACAAACCGATATCGCCTATTCTTTCTCTCTTATGCTTGCATTAGAAATTGCTGCTGCTACTATTTATCCTATTTCTGATGCATAGCCTGTTTTTGTAACTGCTGTTGATACCTACCTGCTTATCCTAAACTGCTTAGTATAGGCTGGATAGAGACCCATCAGAGACTCCACTTTGACCCAGTTGCCCCCGCTGGATTATCAGATGACTCGATCAACGTGATCGACAACCAGGCCCCGGCACTGCACATCACCCCCCTAGTTGTACGACACTGCAGTGTTACTATCGAGTGATGAGGGTGATACCTCATTTAGCACTTCTGATGTTAACTCTATAAAGTAGCTATTCGGTCGTGGTCATCGAGGGTGATTCCTCCTTCACCACTCCCGATAACGACGCTGTCGTGCAACACCTCAAGAGTGAACCCATCGAGGGTGATTCCTCCGAGTTCACCTTGACGGTTACATCGAGTAGGAATCCAATGATGGTGATACCTCGGATTCCCCTGATGTTATGGACACACGGATACTTGGACTTTACAATTGTTACTTGGAAAGGCGGGTTGACCCTAAGGGGTACCCGCATGAGCCTAAGTGGTGAGTGATATGGAGTGGGGTTGACCTGGAGGGTACCCGAGATATAATTACGAGGCGCAGCCGGGCATTCCTAGCCCTTGCAGCAAGTCCTCGAGATGGGGCGACGGGGTCACATCGATCATGAGTCTCTGCTCATTACGGCAAACCCCCAATACACTAATGATTTGGATATTTGATCCGAGTGGGCCTCTAGCCCGATAGCACTAACCATCACGTGGGAATAGTTATGAGCACTCTGTGTCGTATGCATCAGGTGAAACTTAATAGACGTCAGCGACTGAGCGGCGCGCACTGGGTTGGATTGGTAACACCCTGCACTTGTATAAGGGGGGCTAGGTCTGCTCACCGGCCGCGTTCGCAACATGCAGGAGTTCCTAGGGCGATGGCCCAAGACCCCTGGGCGCATAGGTTTAGTCCGGTGTGCTGACCTCTCTGTTAAGCTTAGGTCGGGTTGCGGCGTATCATTTGGCCGAGGCCGGGCATGACCTAGGAAAGTGTGTCCGGCCGGAGTTAATCGAGCGTGGTGGGTAAATTGGTGCACCCCTGCAGGGAAGAAAACATCTATGCATAGCCGGATCCTCGGTAACGGATGCTCGGAGTTGTATCCCGATCGATACAACTAGAACTGGATACTTGAGATGAGAAGTGGATATTAGGGCTCTGTGATCGCTTTCTCGCAGGGAGTCAAGGAAGGATCTCTGGGCGAGGTTGATACTTAATACTGCTACTACTTTATACTGTACTAATCTACACTTTTCTAATCCTGCAAGACCGATGAAGATGCTAGTCTTCGATAGGACTAGGCCTTCCCTCTATTCTGGCATTTCTGCAGCCCAGTCCACATATACAGCCTTTCTTTGATAATGTTGCATATGTAGTGTAGATCCTTGCTTGCTGAGTACTTTGGATGAGTACTCATAGTTGCTTTGCTTCCTATTTTTCCACATACCCAATTGATGCGACTAGATGACAGAGCCTCGGAGCCAGCTGCCCCGGTCGGCGATCACTACTACTACCCCGAGAATGGTGTAACACCCCCTGTCATTAGCTACAGTAATCACTTTTGATAATGACATGTCAGCAAGCTTAATAGTGCATAATCATCATTTGCATCATATTGCATTTCAACTCCTAAGTCAAATTCAAATTTAAATGAACGTGAAATATAAAAGTTGTCCAACATAAAAACTAAAATGTTCAGTAAATAACAAATATTGCAGAGGCTAGTCTAAAATTGAAACCAACAAATAATATAGGTGGCACAAACCTTACCTAAACAGCTAGGATTAATGCATATTAATTATTGTAAAATTTGTGGGAGCTCCAATTGTCTCCAAACTAATTTTTGTAGTGTTAGGTAATGCCTAGTATTTATTGGAACATTTGTTATGTTTTACAAAAAACATTTTGAGGCCTAGCTATTTACTAAACTGAGAAAATAAAATAAATAAAAGAAAAGAGAAAGAGAAAACAGAACAGAAAAGAAAAAGAAGAAAAGAGAAACCCCCCCCCCTTTCCCCACGGCCCAACTGGGCCATCGGCCCACCCCCCTCCCCTATTTGGCCTCCCCCTGGAGCCCCAAACCCTAATCCCCATCCCAGATCCCAGCCGACACCCCCACCACCCTCGAGAACTCATGCTTCGTCTCCCCCCCCCACATCTCTCGGTCTGGGATCGGGCGCCAACCCGCGCCCACGCCCCGCGCCCGCGCGCTGGCCCGCGCCACCGACGCGCGCGCTCGCCCGCCTCGACGACCCGCGTGCCCCTGCAAACGCCGTGAAGGCCCGGCCTCGCCTCTGCCTCCCTCCCTCGCGCTCCGCGACTTGCCCACTCCACGTCGCGCGCTGCCGACCCGGCAGTTCGGCCTCGTCCTGCGGCCTGTCTCCCTCTTTCTTCCTGCGCCTTCCGCTTGTCCCCTCCAGGCCCTGCTCTTCCTCAGCGGCTTCCCTCTCTGCCCTCGTCTACTTTTGTTCCCCCCCCGCTTTCTTCTTCTTCTCCTCTTCACGTCTCTCTTCTGGCCCTCCTTGTTCCTCTTATCCTCTCTTGGCTCCCGCTGCCCCTCTCCTCTTCTCGTCTGTCATGATTAGCTGCTCTGTCTCTCACCGTTTAACCGTTCGGACGGCATCTTCTCTCTCGACTAGCGGTCTCTTTCCCTCCCCCCCGACAATGTTCGTTGCTCCGCTCGCTCCTCCTCCTCTTGGTTTCCCCGTTGTCCGCCCCCGCTGCCCTTTTGTGCCCCGCCCGCAGCTGGTTTTCGCGGCCCCTGTGCCACCTGGCCGTCTGGGCCCGAACCCCCCCCCCCCCCCCTCTTTCCTCGAAAAACGTTTTAGAAAAAAAAATTAAAATTAAAATTAATTAATTAGTTAATTAATCCTAATTAGGTTAATCTAATTAAGTACTTAGTGTTAATTAAACAGTAATTTAATTAGTTAATCCTAATTAGCCTAACAGTCTATGACAGGTGGGACCCACCCTGTCAGGACGCCTGCTGACGTCAGCATGATGTCATGTTGATGTCATCGCAACACTGTTTCGGATAATGTTGATTTAAATAATTAAATAAATTCCAGAAATTAATAAAAACTTTAGAAAATCGTATTAAATAAACCGTAACTCCGATGAAAATAATTTATATATGAAACTTGCTCAGAATTTCGATACGAACCCGAATACGTCCCCCGTATTCCTGTCAGACGCCCCTAGCTATAAGAACATTGAACTTGTAGACCGTTTTCAGTAAATGAATAGTGCCCAACTTTAATTAAATAAATCCAAATAAATTCCTAAATTAACTAAATCATTTAGTTAGGCAGTAGAACACCTCTACATATCATTTAGGCATGTCATACATATTGTTTGCATTATTGCCGTGAATTTATTGTTTCTCTCCCCCTCCTTCTCTCTCTTCGATAGACGCTGAGGCCGACGACGCTGCACCCGGGTACGACTTCACTACCGACGAGCAGCCCGTTGACGACCCCTCTCTCTTGCCAGAGCAACCAGGCAAGCCCCCCCTTGAGCATCCAGATATCACCCATTCTATTCTCCTGCTTGCATTAGATTTTGCTACTGTTAATGTATGCTCCTATTCTGATGCATAGCCTGCTGTTGTAACCTGTTCATTGCTACCTTACCTACCTATGATAAACTGTTTAGTATAGGTTGGCAGTGAAGCATCAGTGACCCCACCACCTTACCCTTGTTGCCCCTGCTTGATCATCGACGACTCGATCAACGTGATCGTCGACCAGAGACCGACACCTCACTTCACACCCCCTTAGTTGTACGACTCTGCGTAGTAACTATCGAGTGCCGAGGGTGATACCTCGTAACGCACTCCCGATGAATACTCTGCAGTGTAGCTGTTCGGTCGTGGTCATCGAGGGTGATTCCTCCTTCTCCACTTCCGATACGACTCTGTCGTGCAACCCTCAGTGTGAACCTCGAGGGTGATACCTCATACGTTCACCCTGATGATTTCGTCGAGTGGAATCCGCCGAGGGTGATTCCTCGGGTTTCCCCCTTGATGTTATGACCACACGATTACTTGACCTCTGTTACAGGCGGGTCCACCCTGGTGGGTACCCGCTGGGGATCTATGATTTTCGGGTGTGCCGAAAGGGCACTCGAGTGTGACATTGTGGCGGAGCATCAGAGACTCTGATTGTCTCCGCGTGATACTAATTGAGCCTATTGGATTTGGGTGTGTGATCTGAGTGGGTCGACGTTCCCTATACGCACTACCACCACGCGGGATAATGGTTATGGGACCCTCTGCGAAGTACGTTTCTCCGAAAGCTCGTCTGACGTCATGATTCACCGTGCGGGCTGATTGTCGGGATTGGGCTGGATACTTCACTGACGAGTTCAGTGTCGCGCCTGCACCCCGGCCAGTCTCGCAACGTGCAGGGTGCCCAGGGCGATGGCCCGAGACCTCTGGGTGCATAGGTTAGTCCGGCGTGCTGACCTCTCTGCCGAGCCTAGGTAGAGCGCTGCTTTGTGTTGATCTTCCGAGGACGGGCATTACCCAGCAAGTGTGTCCGGCCAGAGTTGATCGAGCGTGTTGGGTAACAGTAGTGCACCCCTGCAGGGATGAATCTTCTATCGATAGCCGGTCCTATGGTAAAGGACGCTCTGTTTGTGTATCCCGATCTACTACTTAAACTGGATACTTATTACTTAATTGAACCTTCGGGATCGCTTTCTCGCTTGGGAGTCGAGGAAGGGTCTTTAAGCTGTACTTCAACATGTTTGCTAAATAAAATGCTATTCTACTCTCTTCTACTGCTGCAAGATGATGGCCTTGTGAAGATGTTTGAAGATGCTAGTCTTCGATAGGACTAGGCCTTCTCTCTATTCTGGCATTTCTGCAGCCCAGTCCACATATACAGCCTTTCTCCATTGATAATGTTGCATATGTAGTATAGATCCTTGCTTGCTGAGTACTTCAGATGAGTACTCACGGTTGCTTTACTTTCTCTTTTCCCCATATACCCCACCTTGGTGATACATCAGACGATGGAGTCCAGGAGCCAGATGCCACCGCCGGAGCTTACTACCAGGAGGGTCCAGAGGGCACTTACTACTGGATTGAGCCAGCCGACCAGGAGTAGGATCGGAGGCTCCCAGGCAGGAGGCCAACGCCTTTCGATCTAGTGTCGCTGTTTGTGCTAGCCTTCTTAAGGCAAAACTTGTCTAACTATGTCTGTACTCAGATAATATTTGTATGACTGACTTATGTATTCGGATCTTCGGATCCCTGGTCTGTAATATTGTGGACCTCCGTTTAAATTGTGTTAGAGTTGTGTTGTGATATCTTCCCGTGAGTCCCTGTGCTTGATCGTACATGTTTGCGTGTATGATTAGTGTACGATTGAGTCAGGGGCGCCACAGATGGCTCTTACCACGAGTTGGCTGACGACCAGGATTAGGATCGGAGGGTCCTAGGCAGGAGGCCTACGCCTTTTCGATCGTAGTCTTTTGTTTTCCCCCGCCTTTTACAAGGCCTATCAATTTTATCTTTTATATCTGTACTCAGAAATCTGATGCTTCCGCTGATGCTTGTAAGCGAGCTTATGTATTCGAGCCCTCGAGGCCCCTGGCTTTTAATATAAAACCTGTATGACTTTATTTATGTTTTAGAGTTGTGTTGTGATATCTTCAAGTGAGTTCGTAGGCTTGATCGTGTGCATTTGTGTGTATGGTTAGTGCACGATTAAGCCGGGGGCGTCACAAGCGATACTCTCTCCCTCACGAGGCCAAAAATTATATATATAATTCCGATCACGATGAACTAGATGCATAGGATAATTTTTTTTGGTGAAATTCCAATTCCAAGATCCAATATCATCGCATAGCCTATACCATGCCAATGCTTTTCCTTTCAAAGATAAAGGGAAAACCTTCTTCTTAGCTTCATCTCTGGGTAAACTGCAAGCTTAAATAATCCACAAATTTCATCCACATATATCAAGTGCATATCAGGATGTTTGGTTCCATCTCCTACATAAGGATTAGCTAGCAGTTGTTCTATTATACCCGAAGGAATTTCATATCCAATATTTTCAGTAGGTGCAGTAGGTTGAGGGGTAACTAATTGTGGTTCCGGTCGAGGTGAAGATACCCCGAACAAACCCCTCAAAGGATTGTTCTCCATAGTAACAAGTGACAATAAATTTCAGCACGTAGTAATAATTTTTCCTTACCGATTTCCACTTACCAAGAGCGCTTCACTCCCCGGCAATGGTGCCAAAAAAGAGCCTTGATGAACTACAAGTATAGGGGATCAATTGTAGTCCTTTTGATAAGTAAGAGTGTCGAACCCAACAAGGAGCAGAAGGAAATGACAAGCGGTTTTCAGCAAGGTAATGTCTGCAAGCACTGAAATTATAAGTAACAAGTAGTTTGGTAGTAAGATAATTTGTAACGAGCAAGTAACGGTAATGGTAAAAAAAGTGCAGCAAGGTAGCCCAATCCTTTTGAGGCAAAGGACAGGCCAAAACGGTCTCTTATGATAAGCAAAGCATTCTTGAGGGTACACGGGAATTTCATCTAGTCACTTTCATCATGTTGGTTTGATTTGTGTTCGCTACTTTGATAATTTGATATGTGGGTGGACCGGTGCTTAGGTGCTGTTCTTACTTGAACAAACCTCCTACTTATGATTAACCCCCTCGCAAGCATCCGCAACTATGAGAAAAGTATTAAGAATAAATCTAACCATAGCATTAAACTTTTGGATCCAAATCAGTCCCTTACGGAATAGCGCATAAACTAGGGTTTAAGCTTCTGTCACTCTCGCAACCCATCATCTAATAACTACTCCACAATGCATTCCCTTAGGCCCAAAATATGGTGAAGTGCCATGTAGTCGATGTTCACATCACACCACTAAGGGATCACAACATACATATCATCAAAATATCGAACACATATCAAGTTCACATGGTTACTTGCAACAAGATTTCTCCCGTGACCTCAAGAACAAAAGTAACTACTCACTAATGATAATCATGCTCAAGATCAGAGGAGTATTAAATAGCATAATGTATCTGAACATATAATATTCCACCAAATAAACCATATAGTAATCAACTACAAGATGTAATCAACACTACTAGTCACCCACAAGTACCAATCTATAGTTCCGGTACAAGGATTGGACAAAAGAGATGAACTAGGGTTTGAGAGGAGATGGTGCTGTTGAAGATGTTGATGGAAATTGCCCTCCCCAAGATGGGAGAGTTGTTGGTGATGATGATGACGATGATTTCCCCCTCCGGGAGGGAAGTTCCCCTGGCGGAATCGCCCCGCCGGAGGGCAAAAGTGCTCCTGCCCAAGTTCTGCCTCGAGACGGCAGCGCTTCATCCCGAAAGTCCTCCCCTTAATTTTTTAGGTCAAAATGACTTATATAACAGAAGAGGGGCACCGGAGGTGGGCCAAGGAGGCCACAACCCACCAGGGCGCGCCTGGGCTCCCTGGCGCGCCCAGGTGGGTTGTGCCCACCTGGTGGGCCCCCTCTGGTAGTTATTTGCTCCAATAATTCTTATTTATTCCATAAAAATTCCTTGTGAAGTTCCAGCTCATTTGGAGTTGTGCAGAATAGGTAGCCTGACGTAGCTTTTTCAGGTCCAGATTTCCAGCTGCCGGAATTCTCCCTCTTTGTGTGAACCTTGCATATTATGAGAGAAAAGGCATTAGAATTACTCCAAAAAGCATTATTATGCATAAAAACATCATAAATAACAGTTGGAAAACATGATGCAAAATGGACGTATCAGGGCCCAGGCGTGCCCTGGTGGGTAGTGGGGCCCACAGGCACCCCCTTCACCACCCCTCAGCTCTATAAATACTCTAATATTCCAGAAATCCTAGAGGAGTCGACGAAACAAAATTCCAGCCGCCGCAAGTTCCAGAACCACGAGATCCAATCTAGGGGCCTTTTCCGGCACTTTGCCGGAGCGGTCAACAATCACGGAGGGGTTTGATGACCCACAAGTATAGGGGATCAATCGTAGTCCTTTCGATAAGTAAGAGTCTCGAACCCAACGAGGAGCAGAAGGAAATGACAAGTAGTTTTCACCAAGGTATTTTCTTCAAGCACTGAAATTGTCGGTAACAGGTAGTTTGATAGAGAGATGATTTGTAATGGACAAGTAATGGTAAAGGTTAATAAAGTGCAGCAAGGTAGCCCAATCCTTTTTGTAGCAAAGGACAGGCCAAAACGGTCTCAGATAATAGGCAAAGCGTTCTTGAGGGCACACGGGAATTTCATCTAGTCACTTTCATCATGTTGGTTTGATTTGCGTTCGCTACTTTGATAATTTGATATGTGGGTGGACCGGTGCTTGGGTTCTGTTCTTACTTCAACAAGCCTCCCACTAATGGTTAACCCCCTCGCAAGCATCCGCAACTACGAGAAAAGTATTAAGATAAAATCTAACCATAACATTAAACATATGGATCCAAATTGGTCCCTTATGAAGTAGCGCATAAACTAGGGTTTAAGCTTCTGTCACTCTAGCAACCCATCATCTAATAACTAATCCACAATGCATTACCTTAGGCCCAAAGATGGTGAAGTGTCATGTAGTCGACGTTCACATGACACCACTAAGGGAATCACAACATACATATCATCAAAATATCAAACACATATCAAGTTCACATGATTACTTGCAACATGACTTCTCCCGTGACCTCAAGAACAAAAGTAACTACTCACAAATAATATTCATGCTCAAGATCAGAGGGGTATTAAATAGAATAATGGATCTGAACATATAATATTCCATCAAATAAATCGTATAGTGATTAACTACAAGATGTAATCAACACTACTAGTCTCCCACAGGTACCAATCTGAGGTTTCGGTACAAAGATTGAACACAAGAGATGAACTAGGGTTTAAGAGGAGATGGTGTTGTTGAAGATGTTGATGGAGATTGGCCTCCCAAAGATGAGAGGGTTGTTGGTGTTGAAGATGGCTTCGATTTCCACCTCTGGGAGGGAAGTTCCCCCGGCAGAATCGCTTCGCCGGAGGGCAAAAGTGCTCCTGCCCAAGTTCCGTCTTGAGACGGTGGCACTCCGTCCCGAAAGTCCTCTCCTTATTTTTGCTAGGTCAAAATAACTTATATACTAGAAGATGGGCACCGGAGGTGGGCTGGGCTGCCCACCATCCACCAGGGCGCGCTTGGGGCCTGGCGCGCCCTAGTGTCTCGTGGGCACTTGGCAGCTCCCCTCTAGTAACTCTTTTCTCCAGTATTTTTTATATATTCCAAAATAATTCTCTGTAAAATTTCAGCTCATTTGGAGATGTGCAGAATAGGTAACTCTAACGTAGCTTTTTCAGGTCCAGAATTCCAGCTGCCGACATTCTCCCTCTTTGTGTAAACCTTGCATATTATGAGAGAAAAGGCATTAGAATTACTCCATAAAGCATTATTATGCATAAAAACATTATAAATAACAGTAGGAAAACATGCTACAAAATGGACGTATCAACTCCCCCAAGCTTAGACCTCGCTTGTCCTCAAGCGAAAGCAGATATCAAAATTCATGTCCACATGTTTAGAGAGAGAGAGGTGTCAAAAAAAGAAAATACGGACATAGTAGCATCATGCATCTTATTATAACAGCAACAAATTATATCATAAAGCTCTATCATATAACTTCTCATGAACAAGTAACAATTCATCACAACATCGAAGTAAAAAGCATAAACTTTATTGAAAAACAACAAACTATGTTCTCAGTCAACTTTGCAACTACAATTCATCATATTTTTAGGAAGGGTCTCGTATCGAAGCCTTTTGGCAAGTCCACATACTCAACCATCATTTAATCTTCTATAATTGCTAACACTCACAACATATATATGAGCAAAAAGTTTCAACCGGACACATAGAAAGATAGGGGCTTATAGTTTTGCCTCCCAACTTATTCACCTCAAGGGTGATGTCAACAATAATAACTCATGCTCATTCATATCCAACTGGATGTTGTGCCTAGATCTTTCCCCACCACATGATGCTTGCCAAAGAGAAAGTAAAAAGGAATAGAGGAAAATACTTTGACTCTTGCATAAAAAGTAAATACATAAAAGAAAAAGATAGGCCCTTCGCAGAGGGAAGCAGAGGTTGTCATGCGCTTTTTGGTTTGTATGCACAATCTCTTAATGCAAAAGAATGTCACGTTATATTGCCCCTTATGATAGCAACCTTTATTATGCAGTCCGTCGCTTTTATTACTTTGCCATCACAAGTTCGTACAACGCTTAATTTCTCTTACACTAAATGATCAAACACATTTACAAGCAATTTTTATTGCCTTATTGCACCGATGACAACTTACTTGAAGGATCTTGCTCAATCCATAGGTAGGTATGGTGGACTCTCAAAATAAGATTTTGGGTTTAAGGGTTTTTGGATGCACAAGTAGTATCTCTACTTAGTTTGGAATTTTGGCTAGCAAAGATATTGGGCAAGCACCACATGTTGAAGGATCTATGACAATATAACTTCTGTGTGAATATGGACAAACATAAATTATTACGTTGTCTTCCTTGTCCAACGTCAATAATTTTGGCATAAGATATTTAGTGGGGGCTCACAATCATAAAAGATGTCCAAGATAGTGTATTTGCATTTGAATCTTCTTTTCCCTTATTAATTCTTTCATGAATTGCATCATTGACCAATGCTATGTTTGTCAACTTCCAATAAATTTTACCACTTATACTTTTCCTTATGTGATGTCATTACTTACCATAAGATTAGCATATGGTATTTTTCATTATTTCCTTTTATTTTGATTGAAACAAAAAAGTAAAGAAGCAAAACTCAAACTAAACTTTATTATAACTCTCACTCGATTGCATAGATAGATAGATCACGAAACTAGCACTCGAAAAATAGATCATACAAACTTTTATTCAACTAAATCACGAAATAGCTAAAGATCGAACTAAGATATGTAAAGGTAAAAAAAGTGATGGTGATACGATACCGGGGCATCTCCCCCAAGCTTGGCAAAAACCAAGGGGAGTGCCCATACCCGTATACTCAAGTCTCCTTTGGTGATGAAGATGGTGGTGGTGATGATGATGAGGTAGTAGTAATCTTCTTCTCCAGCTTGCGTCAGAGGCTAAAGTTATCCTCCCTTAAATCATCATTCTCTAGCTCAAGCTTTAATATCCTCTTGCATAATGCTGCCTTGCTTTCTTGCAGAAAACAAGAAGGGATAGATTGGGTCTTAGTTTTGTTTGCTTTGTTGGGGAGACTTGGCTTGTTGAGCTCCGCATGCAAATCTCTAGGTTGAGGTAGTGGGGCTTCATCTTCATCTAAGGGTGCATCCTCCGCCTCATCCGGATCTGTATCCTCCTCCTCGTCTGTGAACCATCGATAGCGAAAGGTATCCTTAAAGACATTTGGATCTAGAGCATGGTAGGTAACATAGCCCTCTCCATCCGAGTCTTGAGAAGACAAATTTTCGGATTTGTCAAAAAAACACCACGAAACAAGAACAGAGGGTTTCTCCGAGATGTGGTGGTCAATACTTTTGGGGGAGTATATAAAGATTTTTTATCTTGGGAAACAAGCATATGGAAGGAAAATGGAGTCGGGAAGGTGCCCGAGGGCCCCACCACCCACCAGGGCGCGCTAGGAAGGGCAGGTGTGCCCGAGTGTATCATGGTCACCTCGGTTGCCTTCCCAGTTATTTCTTATTTTCCTATTTTTTCTAATATACCAAAACTAACAGAAAATATTTTTGCGGATTTTTCGGAGTCCGTTTACTTACAGTATCACATACCTCTTCCTTTTCAGGGTTCTGGAGTGTTCTGGAAGGTTTCTTTTATGTGTTCCTCCCATTTCATAGTTTGGATAACATTGGTTTCAACATTAATAGGCGTACCTGAGATATAGTGTTTAATTCGTTGTCCATTGACCACCTTCGGGTTAGTACCTTTGGCATTATTGATCTTAATACCTCCAGAGCGATAAACTTCTTCGATGATATATGGTCCATCCCATTTGGAAAGAAGTTTTCCTGCAAAAAATCTAAAATGAGAGTTGTACAATAGAACATGTTCACCAACTTTGAATTCCCTCTTTTGGATTCTTTTGTCACGCCACCTTTTAAATTTTTCTTTAAATAGTTTGGCATTTTCATAAGCTTGGGTTCTCCATTCATCTAGTGAGCTAATATGAAATAACCTCTTTTCACCGGCAAGTTTGAAATCATAATTGAGTTCTTTAATTGCCCAATATGCTTTATGTTCTAACTCAAGAGGCAAATGACAAGCTTTACCATAAACCATTTTATAAGGAGACATACCCATAGGATTTTTATAAGCTGTTCTGTAGGCCCAAAGTGCGTCATCTAATTTCTTAGACCAATTCTTTCGTGACCTATTGACAATTTTTTGTAAAATTAATTTTATTTCTCTATTGCTAAGTTCAACTTGACCACTAGATTGAGGATGCTAGGGTGATGCAATTCTATGGTTAACGTCATACTTAGCAAGCATTTTACGGAAAGCACCATGAATAAAATCTGAACCACCATCAGTCATTAAATATCTAGGGACTCCAAACCTTGGGAAAATAACTTCTTTAAGCATTTTAATGGAGGTGTTATGGTCAACACTACTAGTTGGAATAGCTTCTACCCACTTAGTAACATAATCAATAGCAACCAAAATATGTGTATACCCATTAGAGGAAGGAAAAGGTCCCATATAATCAAAGCCCCAAACATCAAATGGTTCAACAACAAGTGAATGATTCATAGGCATTTCCTGATGCTTACCGATATTACCAATTCTTTGGCATTCATCACAAGACAAAACAAACTTACGGACATCTTTGAAAAGAGTAGGCCAATAAAAACCAGATTGTAATATCTTATGCGCAGTTCTATCTCCTGCATGATGTCCTCCATAGGCTTCGGAGTGACATTTCCGTAGGATTTGCTCAGGTACACAATGTCTAATAATACCATCTACTCCTTTATAAAGATGTGGGTCATCCCAAAAGTAATGTCTTAAATCATAGAAGAATTTTTTCTTTTGTTGGTATGTGAAACTAGGTGGTATAAATTTAGCAACAATATAATTAGCATAGGCAGCATACCAAGGAGTATTATAAGAAGTATTTATTGCAGCTAGTTGTTCATCAGGAAAGCTATCATCAATAGGTAGTGGGTCATCAAGAATATTTTTCTAACCTAGACAAGTTATCAGCTACGGGGTTCTCGGCTCCTTTCCTATTAGTAATATGTAAGTCAAACCATATATACTTAAGAAGTTCACCCCCACTACTTGATTTATCTCAACATGCAGCATAGACACCTCAGCATCCAATCACACCAAGCCACATCTTACCACATCCTGTGACATCAGCAGATTTTATAACATGCATAATGCGTCCGTTACCAGTGTACGTGTTCTGTTGTCACCAGGCAAACAGAAGAAAGAAGCTCTATCATCTCAAAGAAGCCAAACCGATTATCCTAGCCCATTGCCTTTCTGTTTCCATCTCCCGAATGCATCTATATCTCCCGTCTATTCCCCACCTCTCCCCACCAATATGGTCCAACAAATTAGCACATATCCTCCTCTTCCCCAGTGAGAACTCGCATGATCTGAGGCCCCGGGCGCCCTTGGCGAGGCGCATGGTGGCGAACTTGTCGTAGGTGCAGTCCCGGCAGAAGTCGATGATGGGGGCACCACGAACTGGTCGAAGTGAGTGCCCAGCGACGCCCACCGCTGCTCCTGCGGCGACATCCATCTCTCCGCTTCTCTTGTGACCCTCTCCATCCCCCTCTGCTTCTCCTGCAGTGCATACCGTCGCCTCATCCGCGCTCCACTACAAGCACCAACGAGGCACCTTCTTGGCCTCCGCCAGATCCACGAGGGATACGGAAGGAAACTTGACATCCAAGATGCACCTTCACAAACGAGGGCACTACAAATCACTATAAGAAGCTCCACCCTTGCCGCCGAGCTCAGACACAAGGAGCTCACTGTGCACGGGGAGATTGACCACGAAGACTGTAACACCCCCAGTGGTTAACTACAGTAATCCCCTTTTGATAATGCCATGTCATCATGTTTAACAGTCCATGATCATCATTAGCATTATATTGCATTTCAATTCCTAATTCAAAATTCAAATTTAAATGAAAGTGGAATATAAAAGTTGTCCAACATAAGAACTAAAATGTTCAATAAATAGTAGATAAATCAGAGGCTATGTTAAAATTGTAAACAACATTATTAAAATAGGATAAGTGACTCAAACAACTTAAAACAGTGGCTGAAAATAACATTTAGTAACCTTTCAATTTATTTAAAACAAATATGAAATGATGTTTTGTCCAAACTAGTTTTTGGTGTTAGGGTATAAAGCACTGGTATTTATGGACTAGGTCTCCCTTTTTACAAAATTCGGTTTGGGGCCTAACTATTTACTAAACAGAGATATATGAATTAATAAAAAGAAAAAGACAAAAGAAAAACAAAACAGAAAATAAAATAAAAAAAATAAAACAAACCCCCCCGGGCCTCGGCCCAGCAGGCCGTCCAGGCCGGCCCACCCCACTCCTCCCCTTAACACCCCCCACGCTCCCGAACCCTAATCCCCATCACCCCACACCCTCGATCCCCTTCTTCCCCCCCCCCCTCTCTCTCGTTCTGGATCGGGCGAGCGCCCCGATCCTGTCGCCCTCGCCGGATCGCCCGCCACCAACGCCGCCGGCCACCGCTGCCTCGACCTCCTCCCCGAACGGCTTCTTCGAGCCTCGCCGACCCCCTCCACGGCAACGGCCGTGAGCCCCTTCCCCTCTGCCTGCATCTCTCCCCTCCGTCCGCGTCCTCACGCCGCACCGCGCATGCTCCCTGCGCCAGTACTCACGCTCGCGCGCGCCGGACTGCGCCCGGCCACCGCTCGTGCGCGCGCCCTCGCATCGGCCACGCCCGCTCACACGCCCGCCCCTGCGTGGCCGCGCTCCGTTCATCGACTCCCGCACGCCCCCGCGCGCGCTCGCGCTGACCGCGCCACGCTCGCCCCGCGCCGCCCCCTGCTCGCGCGCGTGGCCGCCCGCCTGCTGCGTTGCTGCGCACCTCGCCTTCGCCCCACCGGCCCCGCGCCGCACCGCCCTGTCGTCCCGCGCGCCACCGCGCCCACGCACGCGCTCGCCCCCCTCCTCCTCAGCGCCTGCTGCCGCTGCTCGCCGCCTTGCCCCTCTCCGCCGGCCCGCGCCTGGGCACGCGCCTGGCCGCGCCCGGCGCCCGCTCGCCCCTGGCCAGCGCCGCGCCGCGCGCTCGTGCCGCTGTGGCCACCTGGGCCAATGCCCAGTGGGGCCCGAGGCCCCTGTGCCGCTGACAGACGGGGCCCAGCCCCTAAAAACGTTTAATGAAAATAAAAATAAAAATAAAAATAATAATTAAATTAATTAATTAATTAATTAATTAATTAATTAGTTAATTAAGTTAATTAATCATGATTAGGCTAATCTAATTTAGTTAATTAGTTTAATTAAGTATTAGTTAATCAGTTAACCACTAATTAGCCTAATCAGACGCTGACAGGTGGGACCCACTGGTCCTGACGTCATGCTGACGTCAGCAAACACTGTTTCGGATAATGTTGATTTAAATAAATAATTAAATTCCAGAAATTAATAAAAACTTTAGAAAATCATATAAAATAATCCGTAACTCAGATCGAAAAACTTTGTACATGAAAGTTGCTCAGAACGACGAGACGAATCCGAATACGCGGTCCGTTCGTCCGCCACATGTCCCTAACTATCCGAACATGGAACCGTTCCCCTCCGGTCATCTGTCCGACAAATGTCCGGAACCGGGAAAACATTCCCGGATGAATTCCCCCTTCGCCAGTATCACCCGCACTGCGTTAGATCACCTCCGTCACATAGTATTGCCATGTTATGCTTTGTGCTGCACTTGTTCGCTGAGTATTTATACTGTTTCCTCCCCCTCTTCTCTCTCGGTAGCCCCCGACACCGACGTCGTCCCCGAGGCCGACGCAGGTCCGGAGCCCGAAGACACCACTGACAACCTTGCCCTTGCCGCCGAGCAACCAGGCAAGCCCCCCCTTTGATCATCCCGATATCGCCCATTCTATTTTCTCATGCTTGCATTAGAATTGCTGCTGCTACCGCTTTACCTATTCTGATGCATAGCCTGTTTATTGTATCCTGCTGTTGATAATTACCTGCATATCCTAAACTGCTTAGTATAGGCTGGGTAGAGACCTATCAGTGACCCTACTTATCCCGACTGCCGCGCTGGATCGTCAGAAGACCCGATCAACGGGATTGAAGACCAGGCCCCGACACCGCACATCACCCCCCTTAGTTGTAACGACACTGCAGCGTTAATATCGAGTGCCGAGGGTGAAACCTCTTGTAGCACTTCTGATGTTAACTCTGTAGAGTAGCTATTCGGTCGTGGTCATCGAGGGTGATTCCTCCTTCACCACTTCCGGTAACGACGCTGTCGTGTAACACATCAAGTGTGAACCCATCGAGGGTGAATCCTCCGAGTTCACCTTGACAGACACATCGAGTAGGAATCCAACGAGGGTGATACCTCGGATTCCCCTGATGCTATGGACACACGGATACTTGGACTTTACACTGTTACTTGGATAGGCGGGTCGACCCTGAGGGGTACCCCCGTGCGCTTGAGAGGCGAGTGTTGTGAAGACGGGTGCCAGTGTGGTGCCCGAGTGGTGAATACGAGGCGCGGCCGGGCATTCTTAACCCTTGCAGCAAGTCCTCGAGACGGGGCGACGGGGTCACATCTTTCGTGAGTCTCTGCTCGTTACCACAAGCCCCTAGTCCTAACAATTTGGATATTTGATCCGAGCAGGCCTCTGGCCTGATAGCACTAACCATCACGTGGGCATAGTATGGGCGTTCTGCATCGTATGCATCAGCCGAAAGCTCTGTCAGACATCTAGTTCAGCCTTGCGGCCGGGACGGACCGGCGCCCCCCTGGTGCCTGGCTTCCCCCTGCACGCAACGACTCGGAGTGCACAGGGCGATGGCCCAAGACCTCTGAGCGCTTAGGATGTAGACCGACGGGGACCTCTCTACTGAGCTCTAGGTAGGGTTGCGATGTGTCGTTTGGCTGAGGTCGGGCATGACCCAGGAAAGTGTGTCCGGCCAGAGTTAATCGAGCGTGTTGGGTAAGTTGGTGCACCCCTGCAGGGAAGAATACTTCTATCGATAGCCGGTCCTACGGTAAAGGACACTCGGAGTTGTATCCTGATTGATACATTTTAGAACTGGATACTTAGATACTATGGCTCTGGGATTGCTTCTCGCAGGGAGTCGAGAAGGGATCTCCGGACGAGGTTGATGACTGTATGGCTCTGGGATTGCTTTCTCGCAAGGAGTCGAGAAAGGATCTCTGGGTGAGGATGAGACTTAATGATACTGCTACATTATATTGTATCGTTCTGCTCTCTTCTATTGCTGCAAGACCGCTGAAGATGCTAGTCTTCGATAGGACTAGGCCTTCTCTCTATTCTGGCATTTCTGCAGCCCAGTCCACATATACAGCCTCCCTTTGAAAATGTTGCATATGTAGTGTAGATCCTTGCTTGCTGAGTACTTCTGAGTACTCACGGTTGCTTTGTTTTCCTTTTCTCCCCATATCAGTTTGTCGCGACCAGAGGACGGAGCCCCTGAGACAGATGCCCCGTCGATCGACTACTACTACTACCCAGAGGATGGATTCTACTACGAGTTGACTGACGACCAGGAGTAGGTTCGGAGGGTCCCAGGCAGGAGGCCTACGCCTTTCGATCGTAGTGTTTTATTTTGCCCCGCCTGTCTAAAAGCCTTTCTGTTTCTGTTTCATATCTGTACTCAGATATCTGATGCTTCCGCTGACGCTTGTATGCAAGCTTATGTATTCGAGCCCTCGAGGCCCCTGGCTTGTAATATAAAGCTTGTATGACTTTATTTATGTTTTAGAGTTGTGTTGTGATATCCTCGCGTGAGTCCTTAAGCTTGATCGTGTGCATTTGCGTGTATGCTTAGTGCACGATCGGGCCGGGGGTGTCACAAGTTGGTATCAGAGCCGACTGACTGTAGGAACCCCCCTTTCCAACTCCTTAGCCGAAGTTGAGTCTAGTAACTAAAAACTGTTTTACTAACTTGGCTGTGTGGCTTACGGGCCCACGTCGCCAATTGGGAGGTATTAGTATCTTTTACTCCTCGACCTTTACTCTGGGCCTCTGACCTCTCTTCTATTAGGGTTAAAATTTTACTAACTCCAACATCAGGTTCTCGTGATCACATCCACCCGGAGTTCTGAAATATCCCCCCTTGCTTTGAGATTGTGGACCAGGTTCTGCTTACAGGATCCTTTTATCGAGGGCACCCTGTGTTGTCACTTGCAGATTCCTCGCTCCAATAGTTTTCTCCGACGTTGATGTAGCCTTTGCTATGTCTCATTGTGTACTTCCCTACCGCGTGCCTGCGCGCCGCCTAGATGTCTAGCCCTCCCTTTTCAACTGTCGTAATGACCGGATACTAACCGAGGCTATGTGCGGATTTTAATGTCTGGTGCGAATATGCTGAATTATCTATTGCACTTCCTTCTGTTGTGCGTGATACTTCCTGAATCATTCCATACACATGCAGTTTTCTTGCTAAACTGCCCCTGTTGATTTGGTAGGATGGCTGAAGATCCTCCACCTCCACCCTATATTGCCGCCATGATGCAGCAGTTTGAACTCAACCGTCAGCAGTTTGAGCTTAACCCTCAGTTTATGACCGGAGTATTGGCTCAATTCCCAACTCAGAATGCTCAGCAACAGAATGCTCCAATAACTCTGCCAGAATTTGTGCGCCTCAGTCCATCCGTTTTCCGCAACTCCACCAATCCTATGGATGCTGATGATTGGCTTCGTGACATCCTGTTTGAGATGGAGTCAGCTAATGTTGCCCCTGACAGTCACGTCACCTTTGCGACATTCCACTTGAAGGGTCCAGCTACTCAATGGTGGGAAAGCCACAAGGCTATGTTGCCTGCAGAGACTGTAACCACGTGGCAGGAATTTCAGTCAGCTTTTCATGCACGTTACATTCCTCAAGGTCTGATGGACCAGAAGAAGCAGGAGTTCCGCAAACTCTCACAGGGAAAAATGACTGTGGATGAATATCAGAGGAGATTCCTTGAATTATCCCGCTATGCTGCGGATGACGTCGACACTGACACTCGCAAGCAGGAGAAATTCCGTGAAGGACTGCGTACCGATATAAAACTTGCACTTGCTGTCCATGATTGCACAGAATTCACAACGCTTGTCAGCAAATCTTTCCAAGTTGAAACAGCTCTGACTGAGTACCAGGAGTCGCTCAAGCGCACTCGTGATGTTGGTTCGTCTTTGGGTCGACCTGTTCAGAAGCGTCGAGTGTGGATCCCTCACAATGTTCATCACCGACCTGCTCCAACACCAAGACCGTCTTATGTTGCACCTCGTCTGCCTACACCGCCGAGACAGCTTACGATTCATGATGGACCGCCTAATGTTATGGCTTCTCCTCAGGATGTACCACGTCCTCCTGATGGTCGTACGAAGGGCCATCGAACCCATCGTTGCAGAAATCATAAGGCCAGGATGTCTGCTATGGACCGAGGCCAGGTTACTCACGTCAAAATGGGAGAAGCTCGTGAGTCTCCAAAAATCGTGATGGGAACTCTGTCAGTTAATTCAGTTGCAGCTTCTGTTCTCTTTGATTCCGGGGCATCACATTCCTTTGTGTCTCAACAATTTGCTCAGCGACATGAGCTACCTCTAGAGTTATCGCCCACACCATTAGAGATTATCACTCCCCGTTCCCGGTGGCAAACCAAAATGGTAAGTCACAACAATCAGATCAGAATTGAAGGGTTGATGTTCTCTGCTTCCCTTATTGCTCTTGGACCTTCCGACATAGACATCATTCTTGGTATGGACTGGTTGATAGCCCATAATGCTTTGATTGACTGTGCTACTAAGACAGTCCAGCTCACACACCCTTCTGGTCAGGTGATCAATTACTCAGCCCGAATAGCTCAAGATGTTGAAAGCCAGATATATGTTCTGAATGCATTGAATGCTTCACCTCTTGAAGGCATCGAGAACGTTCCAGTTGTTCGTGATTTTCAAGATGTATTTCCAGAAGAACTTCCAGGGATACCCCCTGCTAGAGCTGTTGAGTTCGTCATCGACTTGAAGCCCGGCACTACCCCTATTGCGAAGCGTCCTTATAAGATGCCTCCGCACCACCTTCTCGAACTTAAGGAAGAAATCAACACGTCACTTAAGAAAGGTTTCATCCGTCCCAGTTCCTCTGCTTGGGGAGCACCTTCACTGTTCGTTAAGAAGAAGGATGGAACTAACCGGTTGGTTCAAGATTACCGACCTATCAACCAAGCAACAATTCAGAACATGTATCCACTACCCAGAATCAACGATCTGTATGATCAACTTGCTGGTTCCTCAGTATTCTCTAAGCTTGATTTGAGATTGGGATACCATCAAATCCGTGTTCGCGAAGAGGATATTCCGAAGACTGCATTTGTTACTCGCTATGGCTCTTACGAGTACACTGTCATGTCATTTGGCCTAACAAATGCTCCAGCTACATTCTCCCGTCTGATGAATTACATCTTCATGGATTACCTCGATAAATTCGTCGTGGTATATCTGGATGATATTCTGGTATATTCGAAGAATGAAGAAGAACATGCTGAACACCTCCGTCTTGTACTGGAAAGGCTCCGAGAACACCAGTTGTATGCCAAATACTCCAAATGTGAATTCTGGCTTTCTGAAGTAACCTACCTTGGTCATGTGATTTCCAAGGATGGAATTGCTGTTAACCCGGAGCGGGTTCAGGCTATTCTTGACTGGACTCCTCCGAAGAACGTCAAGCAAGTGAGAAGTTTTCTCGGCCTTGCAAGCTATTGCCGTCGATTTGTCGAGAACTTTTCCAAGATTGCTAAGCCTTTGACTGATCTGCTTCACAAGGGCGTTAAGTTCGAATGGACAGAAAAATGTCAGGAAAGCTTTCAAACACTCAAGGACAAGCTAACATCTGCCCCAGTACTTGCTCCTCCAGATTCTCGCAAAGACTTCGTGATTTATTGTGACGCATCCCGTGAAGGATTAGGCTGTATCCTAATGCAAGAACGTAAAGTGATTGCTTATGGCTCTCGTCAGTTGCGCCCAAATGAAGAGAATTATCCGGTACATGATCTAGAACTAGCTGCTGTGATCTATGCATTGTAGTTGTGGCGACATTACCTCCTCGGTAATCGTTGCGAGATCTACACGGATCATAGAAGTCTAAAGTACTTGTTCACTCAACCTTCTCTAAACCTCCGTCAGCAAAGATGGATGGAGGCCATTGCGGACTATGATTTGGGTATATCCTATACCCCTGGCAAGGCTAACGTGATGGCTGATGCCTTAAGCCGCAAGTCCTATTGCGACAACCTCAGGGTTAGGCGAGCTCAACCTCGTCTTTTTGAACAACTGTGCAAGCTGAATCTGCTTATTGTCCCACAGGGCTCTCTAAATAACCTTGTGATACAACCAGATCTTGAGAAAGCTGTTAAGAATGCGCAAGCTAAAGATGCTGAAGTTGATCTGATGAAGAAAGACCTTCACCTTGTAAAGTACAGGGATTTCTCGTTGTCTGAAGATGGAACCTTGTATTTCAGAAACCGCATTGTCGTACCTCGCTTCGAACTTATGACCGACAAGGTCATGAAGGAGGCACATGATACCCCGCTGTCTATTCATCTGGGTAGCACCAAGATGTATCGTGACCTCCGTCAAAGGTACTGGTGGTCTAGAATGAAGCAGGATATTGCTCGATATGTTGCTGAATGTGATGTGTGTCGACGCGTTAAAGCAGAACATCAGAAGCCTGCTGGAATTCTGCAACCACTTCCTATTCCTCTATGGAAATGGGATAAGGTTCAGATGGATTTCGTTACAAGACTTCCCAGGTCACAGAAGGGTCACGATGCTATTCTTGTCGTCGTCGACCAACTCTCTAGAGTTGCACACTTTCTGCCTGTCAAAGAGACTATCACTGCTAGTCAGTTAGCAGAGTTGTATATCTCCAGAATTGTATCACTCCACGGTATTCCGAAGGAGATTAGTTCGGACCGTGGCGGTCTTTTCACTTCCAAATTCTGGGAAAGTTTCCAAACAGCTATGGGAACTCATATTACCTGGAGTTCAGCTTATCACCCCCAATCCGAAGGCCAAGTCGAACGAGTCAATCAAGTGCTTGAAGACATGCTTCGAGCTTGTGTCATTTCTTTCGGCAAGAAGTGGGAAGAATCTCTTCCGTATGCTGAGTTCTCTTATAACAACAGCTATCAAGCCAGCTTGAAAATGGCTCCCTTCGAAGTACTCTATGGACGTAAGTGTCGAACCCCTCTGAATTGGTCAGAAACTGGGGAACGACCGCTCGTGGGTCCGGATATTATTCAACACACCGAAGAACAAGTTCGTATTGTCCGGGAAAATCTCAAGGCGGCTCAGGACCGCCAGAAGAGCAACTATGATCGCAAACGATGGGGTTTGACTTATCAACCTGGTGATCAAGCTTATCTACGTGTCACTCCTATGAAAGGCACTCACCGTTTTGGAATCAAGGGCAAGCTAGCTCCACGCTACATTGGCCCTTTCCGCATTATTGCTAGGCGTGGACAGGTGGCGTATAAATTGGAATTGCCGCCGCAATTCTCCCATATCCACGACGTCTTCCATGTGTCGTAACTTCGTAAATGCTTCAAAGAATCTCCGCACCGAGCTGTGGATCACGAGGTGCTCGAATTGCAAGATGACCTATCTTATAAGGAGCATCCGATCCGCATTCTCGATGAAGCTGAACATCGGACCCGTCAGAAGGTTACCAAGTTCCTCAAAGTAAAGTGGTCAAATCATACTGAAGATGAAGCCACTTGGGAACGCGAGGATAATCTTCGTGCGGAATACCCCGAACTTTTTCCTTCTACCTCTTAATTATCGGGACAAGAATTCTTGTTAGTGGAGGAGATTTGTAACACCCCCAGTGGTTAACTACAGTAATCCCCTTTTGATAATGCCATGTCATCATGTTTAACAGTGCATGATCATCATTAGCATTATATTGCATTTCAATTCCTAACTCAAAATTCAAATTTAAATGAAAGTGGAATATAAAAGTTGTCCAACATAAGAACTAAAATGTTCAATAAATAGTAGATAAATCAGAGGCTATGTTAAAATTGTAAACAACATTATTAAAATAGGATAAGTGACTCAAACAACTTAAAACAGTGGCTGAAAATAACATTTAGTAACCTTTTAATTTATTTAAAACAAATATGAAATGATGTTTTGTCCAAACTAGTTTTTGGTGTTAGGGTATAAAGCACTGGTATTTATGGACTAGGTCTCCCTTTTTACAAAATTCGGTTTGGGGCCTAACTATTTACTAAACAAAGATATATGAATTAATAAAAAGAAAAAGACAAAAGAAAAGAAAACAGAAAAGAAAAAAACAAACCCCCCTGGGCCTCGGCCCAGCAGGCCGTCCAGGCCGCCAGGCCGGCCAACCCCACTCCTCCCCTTAACACCCCCCACGCTCCCGAACCCTAATCCCCATCACCCCACACCCCCGATCCCCTTCTTCCCCCCCATCTCTCTCGTTCTGGATCGGGCGAGCGCCCCGATCCTGTCGCCCTCGCCGGATCGCCCGCCACCAACGCCGCCGGCCACCGCTGCCTCGACCTCCTCCCCAAACGGCTTCTTCGAGCCTCGCCGACCCCCTCCACGGCAACGGCCGTGAGCCCCTTCCCCTCTGCCTGCATCTCTCCCCTCCGTCCGCGTCCTCACGCCGCACCGCGCATGCTCCCTGCGCCACTGCTCGCACTCGCGCGCGCCGGACCGCGCCCGGCCACCGCTCGCGCGCGCGCCCTCGCGCCGGCCACGCCCGCTCACTCGCCCGCCCCTGCGTGGCCGCGCTCCATTCGTTGGCTCCCGCACGCCCCCGCGCGCGCTCGCGCTGACCGCGCCACGCTCGTCCCGCGCCGCCCCCTGCTCGCGCGCGTGGCCGCCCGCCTGCTGCGCTGTCGCGCGCCTCGCCTTCGCCCCACCGGCCCCGCGCCGCACCGCCCTGTCGTCCCGCGCGCCACCGCGCCCACGCCCGCGCTCGCCCCCCTCCTCCTCAGCGCCTGCTGCCGCTGCTCGCCGCCTTGCCCCTCACGGCCGGGCCGCGCTTGGGCACGCGCCTGGCCGCGCCCGCACCCGCTCGCCCCTGGCCAGCGCCGCGCCGCGCGCTCATGCCGCTGTGGCCAACTGGGCCACTGCCCAGTGGGGCCCGAGGCCCCTGTGCCGCTGACAGACGGGGCCCAGCCCCTCAAAACGTTTAATGAAAATAAAAATAAATATTAATCATAATTAATTAATTAATTAATTAATTAAGTTAATTAAGTTAATTAATCCTGATTAGGTTAATCTAATTTAGTTAATTAGTTTAATTAAGTATTAGTTAATCAGTTAACCACTAATTAGCCTAATCAGACGCTGACAGGTGGGACCCACTGGTCCTGACGTCATGCTGATGTCATGCTGACGTCAGCAAACACTGTTTCGGATAATGTTGATTTAAATAAATAATTAGATTCCAGAAATTAATAAAAACTTTAGAAAATCATATAAAATAATCCGTAACTCAGATCGAAAAACTTTGTACATGAAAGTTGCTCAGAACGACGAGACGAATCCGAATACGCGGTCCGTTCGTCCGCCACATGTCCCTAACTATCCGAACATGGAACCGTTCCCCTCCGGTCATCTGTCTGACAAATGTCCGGAACCGGGAAAACATTCCCGGATGAATTCCCCCTTCGCCAGTATCACCCGCACTGCGTTAGATCACCTCCGTCACCGCGTATTGCCATGTTATGCTTTGTGCTGCACTTGTTCGCTGAGTATTTATACTATTTCCTCCCCCTCTTCTCTCTCGGTAGCCCCCGACACCGACGTCGTCCCCGAGGCCGACGCAGCTCCGGAGCCCGAAGACACCATTGACAACCTTGCCCTTGCCGCCGAGCAACCAGGCAAGCCCCCCCTTTGATCATCCTGATATCGCCCATTCTATTTTCTCATGCTTGCATTAGAATTGCTGCTGCTACCGCTTTACCTATTCTGATGCCTAGCCTGTTTATTGTATCCTGCTGTTGATAATTACCTGCATATCCTAAACTGCTTAGTATAGGCTGGGTAGAGACCTATCAGTGACCCCACTTATCCCGACTGCCGCGCTGGATCGTCAGAAGACCCGATCAACGGGATTGAAGACCAGGCCCCGACACCGCACATCACCCCCCTTAGTTGTAACGACACTGCAGCGTTACTATCGAGTGCCGAGGGTGAAACCTCTTGTAGCACTTCTGATGTTAACTCTGTAGAGTAGCTATTCGGTCGTGGTCATCGAGGGTGATTCCTCCTTCACCACTTCTGGTAACGACGCTGTCGTGCAACACATCAAGTGTGAACCCATCGAGGGTGAATCCTACGAGTTCACCTTGACAGACACATCGAGTAGGAATCCAACGAGGTTGATACCTCGGATTCCCCTGATGCTATGGACACACGGATACTTGGACTTTACAATGTTACTTGGATAGGCGGGTCGACCCTGAGGGGTACCCGCGTGCGCCTGAGAGGCGAGTGTTGTGAAGACGGGTGCCAGTGTGGTGCCCGAGTGGTGAATACGAGGCGCGGCCGGGCATTCTTAACCCTTGCAGCAAGTCCTCGAGACGGGGCGACGGGGTCACATCTTTCGTGAGTCTCTGCTCGTTACCGCAAGCCCCTAGTCCTAACGATTTGGATATTTGATCCGAGCAGGCCTCTGGCCTGATAGCACTAACCATCACGTGGGCATAGTATGGGCGTTCTGCATCGTATGCATCAGCCGAAAGCTCTGTCAGACATCTAGTTCAGCCTTGCGGCCGGGACGGACCGGCGCCCCCCTGGTGCCTGGCTTCCCCCTGCACGCAACGACTCGGAGTGCACAGGGCGATGGCCCAAGACCTCTGAGCGCTTAGGATGTAGACCGACGGGGACCTCTCTGCTGAGCTCTAGGTAGGGTTGCGATGTGTCGTTTGGCCGAGGCCGAGCATGACCCAGGAAATTGTGTCCGGCCGGAGTTAATCGAGCGTGTTGGGTAAGTTGGTGCACCCCTGCAGGGAAGAATACTTCTATCGATAGCCGGTCCTACGGTAAAGGACACTCGGAGTTGTATCCTGATTGATACATTTTAGAACTGGATACTTGGATACTATGGCTCTGGGATTGCTTCTCGCAGGGAGTCGAGAAGGGATCTCCTGACGAGGTTGATGACTGTATGGCTCTGGGATTGCTTTCTCGCAGGGAGTCGAGAAAGGATCTCTGGGTGAGGATGAGACTTAATGATACTGCTACATTATATTGTACCGTTCTGCTCTCTTCTATTGCTGCAAGATCACTGAAGATGCTAGTCTTCGATAGGACTAGGCCTTCTCTCTATTCTGGCATTTCTGCAGCCCAGTCCACATATACAACCTCCCTTTGAAAATGTTGCATATGTAGTGTAGATCCTTGCTTGCTGAGTACTTCTGAGTACTCACGGTTGCTTTGTTTTCCTTTTCTCCCCATATCAGTTTGTCGCGACCAGAGGACGGAGCCCCTGAGACAGATGCCCCGTCGATCGACTACTACTACTACCCAGAGGATGGATTCTACTACGAGTTGACTGACGACCAGGAGTAGGTTCGGAGGGTCCCAGGCAGGAGGCCTACGCCTTTCGATTGTAGTGTTTTATTTTGCCCCGCCTTTCTAAAAGCCTTTCTGTTTCTGTTTCATATATGTACTCAGATATCTGATGCTTCCGCTGATGCTTGTACGCAAGCTTATGTATTCGAGCCCTCGAGGCCCCTGGCTTGTAATATAAAGCTTGTATGACTTTATTTATGTTTTAGAGTTGTGTTGTGATATCCTCCCGTGAGTCCTTAGGCTTGATCGTGTGCATTTGCGTGTATGATTAGTGCACGATCGGGCCGGGGGCGTCACAAAGACTAGTGTTGGCTATGGGATCCTCAAATCCACAAATTTATGCAGTTTCCTTTTTTCTTTGTAAACAAAATGATATTAGTGTTATATTCTCAGGTGCCAGATTTAATTGTTTGCATGAAAGTTGTTTGGATTTACCAGGAGGAAGTGGTCAGTTTTTTCGTCCACACATAATTGAATGCAATTTCGGATTATTTTATGTTTTTGCAACAATTCTAACCTGCAGGGCGCATGTTCATCTTCCCCAACCTGCACAGTGAATAATAATAATTTTTGTGATGATACATGAGCCAAGACTAGGGCTAATCTTGATATGCTATTTGGATAAATACACTTCTGTGGAATTGCACTTCTCTCCATGTTTGCAGGCAAGGCATTGTTACATATCCAACCAAATTGTAGTTACAATGTTTGTTTTTCACATTTCCCTATGTAGGCTTATGGTTATAGATGGCTTGGGCAAAATATTCATTTCTTCATTGTTCGATCATATGAATGTTTATGGCACAAGTATGTAATTGTTTGTAAACAAGCCTTAGCTGCAGATAATGTTGATGGAAGTATGATGCATATATGTTCTCCACATTTTAAAAAGCAGGTAAGTTCTATGGAGATAGCTGGAGCGATGCCTTTTTTATTTAGAATGTGTATATCATGACTTGTGGTGTATGCACATCGAATATTTGATGCATTCACCTATGATTAGTAATGATGTCAAGTCCTCCTAATTTAATCTCATACATACCTTTGCATGTTGTGCTTTATGATCCTAATGAGAAATTCAACAAGAAATATTTTCTAATCGGGAGAGGTTTCTTCATCAGTTTTGTGAGAAGTACAATATTGAACACACGTTTTTCTTATGTATTCAACCAATGTATAATCTACCAACCTCAATTGTAAAAATTACTACACTTTCCATTGAAAAAAGAACAACTGTACTTGATGGACAACAATGGATGGCTGACATCTAATAGATGCGATCTCCTTTTTGCTTAAGTCAAATATCTTCAAAATTGTACACTCACTCACCTTATTGATCTTTTGATCTCCATAGAGGATATGTTTGTGAGATGTTAATCCCAGTCTTATATTTATTAAGTCGCTATTCATCAGTCCATGTTTGCTTGAAGTATATTGTTTGCTTGAATTTATACTGTGATCAGGAACCAGAATAAGTCTTAATCAATGGAAACTAGAAGTTTAATCCCTATTCAAAGGAAAAAACTAAAATAAGTCTTTCTTACTATCGAGGCACTATTACATGCTATGATACCCCGAGACACTATTTTAGTTTAGTTCACATGAATCATGTTGATACTCAAGCATTATTGATATTTGTACTCTGGCCATCCATCCACATGACCCAGACTGCTACCAACGGAAAGTCTATTCTCTTTGCTATTACATTTTTTACCAAGAATTTTTAGCAATGATTTGAGGTTATATTTAGTTTCTATGATACTTTTAATTCTAACAAAGAGATCCCAAAGCAACGCGCGGAGTATCATCTAGTTCTTGTAGCAAGAGAACCCACCAAATGAGTCTAGGTTTAGCATCTTTCTTTTCCATAAGATATTTTCTAGCAGCATGATCAGTGTGAACAATTACTTTGGAATCAACAATGTAAGATCTGAATTTATCACAAGCAAACACAACTGCTAAAAATTCTTTCTCAGTGGTAGCATAATTTCTTTGGGAACTGTCTAGAGTTTTACTAGCATAATGGATAACATTCAATTTTTTATCAACTCTTTGTCCTAGAATAGCACCAACAGCATAATCACTAGCTTCACACATAATTTCAAAAACTAAGTTCCAATCAGGTGGTTAAACTATAGGTGCAGAAGTTAAGGCTTTCTTAAGTGTTTCAAAGGCTTCTACACAATCATCATCAAAAACAAATGGAACATCCTTTTGTAAAAGATTTGTAAGAGCCTAGAAATTTTAGAGAAGTCTTTAATAAACCTCCTATAGAAACTAGCACGACCAAGGAAACTACGAATACCTTTGATATCTTTAGGACATGGCATGTTCTCAATTGCATCAACTTTAGATTTATCCACCTCAATACCTCGTTCAAAAATTTTATGCCCCAAGACTATTGTAGGAATGAAGTATGTCTACCAGAGGGGGGTGAATGGGAGTTTTAAAATTTCTTCAGAAATCTCAAAACTCTTGGAACCCAGCAGCGGAGCGAATGAAAAACAAACTACAGCGAGCTAAAACTAAGTACCGAATGGAAACTAAACATGCATCGAGGCAAAACACACGAAGGAAAACATATTGAATATAAACATGGGTAGAAGAGGTAACCAGTGGTGCTCGATGGCGACAGGGTATTTGTTCGACCAGTTCGTCCTTCTGCACAAGGACTACGTATGGTTGGAGGGGCTGTGACTTAACACGAAAGATAAACTCTCTTCACCCTATTATCCTCGACAATTGGTTTGTCAACCAATGCCGATTACTCATGGTAGATACTTGAAGCGATCTCCAAACCTATACAGACTTCTTCTTTGAGAACCACAATCACTCTTGGTCTCTGAAGAAATTGACACCTAACTGTCTAGAGAGTTTGCAGCTCTCAAGAGTAATAGGAGGAGCGTACTGGACTTAGATTCGAGTGATGTTGAACCATTATCTAATTCTTCGGCTCTAGGGGTTTTCTCTCAGTGGATTTTAAACTCAAATCGCTCAAAGAGGGGGTTGCTCAACAATCTTCTCAGAATCAAATGTAGCAGCTCCGGACAAAGCCGACGCGGGGTGGCTATTTATAGCCGCAGCCTTCCCTGATGGGAAATGACCATTTTGGACACGCGGTCCAGCCAATGGCCAACCGACACGTTTGCAACATTCGGATTTGGGAGCAACGGTAACATTACTTGAGGAACAAGTAATGCTAACTCCTCAGTCAGAGTCAAATCTCTCGCAGCAAAGAAGATCACAGTCTCTTGCTGGCAAGTATTTGCTCGAAACACAAAGAGATTTCTCTCGCAACTTTCATAGGATTTGGGTTTAGCATAAGAGAATCAAAGTTTCGAACGCTACACCCCTCTTAATAGTACGGTGGTCCTATGACTCAATAAAGAGAAGAAGAACAACGAAATAAATGCTACATCTTCACTTCGTCTTCAATCCCCTTGGACGCAATCAATTTCCTCGGACAGACACCGAACCAATTGCTTCACTTCAGCAATTTTTGAGGGGTCACTCTTGTTATCATATTCTTCAGTGATAACCTTCGCTGCAATGCAGGGAGATTATCTTCGTCGTTTACATCAAACTCCTCGATATCTCAGGGTCCTGTTACTCTGTGTGCACTAGCAAACACATAAGTCCCATACTGTTTATGTCAACAAACTCCAAAACATAAGGGGCCTATCATTGCACCAACAACTATGCCTTCATTAACCATAAAGTGGCACTTCACCCAATTCAAGACAAGATTAGTTTGTTCACATCTCTACAAAACTCGATTAAGGTTGCTTAAGCAATCATCAAAAGAAGTTCCGTAAACGGAAAAATCATCCATGAAAACCTCAACAATCTTTTCACAAAAATAAGAGAATATAGCAGTCATACATCTTTGAAAGGTAGCAGGTGCATTGCATAAACCAAAAGGCATATGTCTATAAGAATAAGTTCCAAAAGGACAAGTAAAGGTGGTTTTCTCTTGATCAGGTTGTGAAACAGGTATTTGAGAGAAACTAGAATATCCATCAAGAAAACAAAAGTGTGTGTGCTTTGATAGTCTTTCTAACATTTCATCAATAAAAGGCAGAGGGTAATGATCTTTTCTAGTAGCTTTATTTAATTTTCTAAAATCAATTACCATTCTATAGCCGGTAACAATTCTTTGTGGAATGAGTTCATTTTTATCATTAGGAACAATAGTAATACCTCCTTTCTTAGGGACACAATGAACAGGACTTGCCCATCTATTATCAGCTATGGGATAGATTATACCTGCTTCCAGAAGTTTTAGTATTTCAGTTCTTACCACTTCTTTCATCTTTTGATTCAAACGCCGTTGGTGATCAACAATGGGTTTAGCATCAGGTTCCATATTAATCTTGTGCTGACAGAGAGTGGGACTAATGCCCTTAAGATCATCAAGAGTATATCCAATAGCAGCACAGTGCTTCTTCAGAATTTTTAATAATCTCTCTTCTTCATGTTCTGAAAGGTTAGCACTAATAATAACATGATATGTATTTTTCTCATCAAGATAAGAGTGTCAGGAAATTGCTTTAGTTCAAACATAGGATCACCTTTAGGTGGAGGAGGACCTCCTAGAGTTTCAATAGGAAAATTGTGTTAGAGGAGTGGTTGTTGTTCAAAGAAAATTTTATCTATATCATTTCTTTCATGCAAGTGCATATCATTTTCATGGTCTAGCAGATATTGTTCTAGTGGATCAGTAGGAAGTACGACAATAGAAGCAAGACCAATTATTTCATCCTTATTAGGTAATTCTTTATCATGAGGTTGTCTACGAAACTTAGAGAAATTAAATTCATGAGACACATCACCAAAGCTAACACTGAAAGTTTCTTTCTCACAATCTATTTTAGCATTGACAGTGTTCAAGAAAGGTCTACCAAAAATTATGGGACAAAAGTCATCTTGTGGGGAACCAAGAACTAGAAAATCAGTAGGATATTTTATTTTCCCACACAAGACTTCAACATCTCTAACAATCCCAAGTGGTGTGATGGTGTCTCTGTTTGCAAGTTTAATAGTAACATCTATGTCTTCTATTTCAGTGGGTGCTATGTCATTCATAATTTCTTGGTATAAGGTAAAAGGAATAGCACTCACACTAGCACCTAGATCACATAACCCATGGTAACAATGATCTCCTATTTTAACTGAGACAACAGGCATGCCAACAACAGGTCTATGTTTATCTTTTTCATCGGGTTTGGCAATTCTAGCAACTTCATCACAGAAATAAATAACATGCCCATCAATATTTTCTACCAAGAGATCTTTAACCATAGCAACACTAGGTTCTACTTTAATTTGTTCAGAGGGTCTAGGTGATTTAATATTACTTTTGTGAACCATGGTTGATACCTTAGCATGTTCCTTTATCCTAACAAGGAAAGCTGGTTTTTCAATATAAGCAGTAGGCACAACTGGATCAACATTGTAAATAATAGTTTCATATTTAGCTTTCACCGGTTTTTAATTTCTTCTTTAATAGGGGAATGATGTTTAAACCACTTCTCCTTTGGGAGATCAACATGAGTAGCAAACGATTCACAAAAAGAGGCTACTATCGCAGAGTCAAGTCCATATTTAGTGCTAAACTTGTGAAAAGCATCGGTATTCATAAAAGATTTAACACAATCATACTCAAGCTTAATACCTGACTCTTTACCTTTGTCGAGTTCCCAATCTTCAGAGTTGCGTTTAATTCTTTCTAAAAGATCCCACCTGAATTCAATAGTCTTCTTCATAAAAGAACCAGTACAAGAAGTATCGGGCATGGATTGATCATCACGAGAAAGCCGAGCATAAAAATTCTGAATGATAATTTGTTTCAGGAGCTCATGATTCGGGCATGAATATTGTGACGCCCCCGTCTTAATCGTGCACTAATCATACACGCAAATGCACATGATCAAGCCTAAGGACTCACTTGAAGATATCACAACACAACTCTAGACACAAATTTAAAATAATACAAGCTATATATTACAAGCCAGGGGCCTCGAGGGCTCGAATACATAAGCTCGCTTACAAGCGTCAGCGGAAGCATTAGATATCTGAGTACAGATATAAAAGATAAAACAGATAGGCCTTTAAAGGCGGGGCAAAAGAAAACACTACGATCGGAAAGGTGCAGGCCTCCTGCCTGGGACCCTCCGAACCTACTCCTGGTCGTCAGCCAATTCGTAGTAGTAGCCATCCTCGGGGTAGTAGTAGTGATCGTCGACAGGGCAGCTGTCTCAGGGGCTCCATCATCTGGTTGCATCAAAAGGATATGGGGAAAAAATAGGAAGCAAAGCAACCGTGAGTACTCATCCGAAGTACTCAGCAAGCAAGGATCTACACTACATATGCAACATTATCAAAGAAATGCTGTGTATGTGGACTGGGCTGCAGAAATGCCAGAATAAAGAGAAGGCCTAGTCCTATCGAAGACTAGCATCTTCAGCGGTCTTGCAACATTAGAAGAGTGTAGATTGGTACAATATAAAGTAGTAGCAGTATTAAGTATCAACCTCGGCCAGAGATCCTTTCTCGGCTCCCTGCGAGAAAGCAATCCCAGAGCCATACTATCCATTTCTCAACTCAACATTATGTTCTAGTTGTATCGATCGGGATACAACTCCGAGTGTCCGTTACCGAGGATCTAGCTATGCATAGATTAGTTCTTACCTGCAGGGGTGCACCAACTTACCCACCACGCTCGCTTAACTCCGGTCGGACACACTTTTCTGGGTCATGCCCGACCTCGGCCAAATGACACACCGCAACCCTACCTAGAGCTCAGCAGAGAGGTCCTTGTCGGTCTATATCCTAAGCGCTCAGGGGTCTTGGGCCATCGCCATGTGCACTCCGGGTCGTTACGCACAAGGCGGGTCCAGGCTCCACCACTACAGGATGGTGTCGGCCCAGCCGTGCCGCCATGCTGAACTGGACGTCTGACAGAGCTTTCGGCTAATGCCACGATGCAGAGTGCCCATAACTTTTCCCGCGTGATGGTTAGTGCTATCGGGCGAGAGGCCCACTTGGATCAAATATCCAAATCGTTAGTGGGTTGGTAGTGCGGTGACGAGCAGAGACTCATGATCGATGTGACCACATCGCCCCATCTCGAGGACTTACGGCAAGGGCTAAGAATGCCCAGCCACGCCTCGTATTTATCTCTCGGGTACCCTCCAGGTCAACCCGACTTCACATCACTCGCGGGTACCCCTCAGGGCCGACCCGATGTCATCATGGTTCTGTGTTAAGTCAAAGTAACCGTGTGTCCAAACACCAGGGCGAAACCTGAGGAATCACCCTTGATGGATTCCACCTAACGTAGTCGTCAAGGTGAACTTAGGAGGAATCACCCTTGAGGTTCACACTTGAGGTGTTGTACGACGGCGTCGTTATCGGGAGTGGTGAAGGAGGAATCACCCTTGAGGACCATGACCGAATAGCTACTCTACAGAGTTACATCAGAAGTGCTAAACAAGATATCACCCTCGGCACTCGATAGTAACGCTGCAGTGTCGAACAACTAAGGGGGTGATGTGCGGTGCTGAGGCCTGGTTGTCGATCACATTGATCAAGTCATCTGATAATCCAGCGGGGGCAACTGGGTCAAAGTGGGGTCTCTGGTGGGTCTCTAACCAGCCTATGCTAAGCAGTTTAGGATAAGCAGGTAAGGTATCAATAGCAGGTTACAATAAACAGGCTATGCTATTCTGATGCATAGCCTGTTTATTGTAACCTGCTATTGATACCTTACCTGCTTATCCTAAACTGCTTAGTATAGGCTGGTTAGAGACCCACCAGACACCCCACTTTGACCCAGTTGCCCCCGCTGGATTATCAGATGACTCGATCAACGTGATCGACAACCAGGCCCCGGCACCGCACATCACCCCCTTAGTTGTTCAACACTGCAGCATTACTATCGAGTGCCGAGGGTGATACCTCATTTAGCACTTCTGATGTTAACTATGTAGAGTAGCTATTCGGTCGTGGTCCTCGAGGGTGATTCCTCCTTCACCACTCCCGATAACGACGCTGTCGTACAACACCTCAAGTGTGAACCTCGAGGGTGATTCCTCCTAAGTTCACCTTGACGACTACATTAGGTGGAATCCATCGAGGGTGATTCCTCAGGTTTCCCCCTGGTGTTTGGACACACGGTTACTTTGACTTAACACAGAACCATGATGACATCGGGTCGGCCCTGAGGGGTACCCGCGAGTGATGTGAAGTCGGGTTGACCTGGAGGGTACCCGAGAGATAAATACGAGGCGTGGCCAGGCATTCTTAGCCCTTGCCACAAGTCCTCGAGACGGAACGACGGGGTCACATCGATCGTGAGTCTCTGCTCGTCACCGCACTACCAACCCACTAACGATTTGGATATTTGATCTGAGTGGGCCTCTGGCTCGATAGCACTAACCATCACGCGGGAAAAGTTATGGGCACTCTACATCGTGGCATTAGCTGAAAGCTCTATCAGACGTCCAGTTCAGCATGGCGGCACGGCTGGGCCGGCACCATCCTGTAGTGGTGGAGCCTGGACCTGCCCTGCGCGCAATGACCCGGAGTGCACAGGGCGATGGCCCAAGACCCCTGAGCGCTTATGATATAGACCGACAGGGACCTCTCTGCTGAGCTCTAGGTAGGGTTGCGGTGTGTCGTTTGGCCGAGGTCGGGCATGACCTAGAAAAGTGTGTCCGGCCGGAGTTAATCGAGCGTGGTGGATAATTTCGTGCACCCCTGCAGGGAAGAACTAATCTATGCATAGCCGGATCCTCGGTAACGGACACTCGGAGTTGTATCCCGATCGATACAACTAGAACATAATGTTGAGTTGAGAAATGGATAGTATGGCTCTGGGATTGCTTTCTCGCAGGGAGTCGAGAAAGGATCTCTGGCCAAGGTTGATACTTAATAATGCTACTACTTTATATTGTACTAATCTACACTCTTCTAATGCTGCAAGACCGCTGAAGATGCTAGTCTTCGATAGGACTAGGCCTTCTCTTTATTCTGGCATTTCTGCAGCCCAGTCCATATATACAGCCTTTCTTTGATAATGTTGCATATGTAGTGTAGATCCTTGCTTGCTGAGTACTTCGGATGAGTACTCACGGTTGCTTTGCTTCCTCTTTTTCCCCATATCCTTTTGATGCAACCAGATGACGGAGCCCCTGAGACAGCTTCCCTGTTGATGATCACTACTACTACCCCGAGGATGGCTACTACTACGAGTTGGCTGATGACCAAGAGTAGGTTCGGAGGGTCCTAGGCAGGAGGCTTGCACCTTTTCGATCGTAGTGTTTTCTTTTACCCCGCCTTTTAAAGGCCTATCTGTTTTATCTTTTATATCTGTACTCAGATATCTAATGCTTCCGCTGACGCTTGTAAGTGAGCTTATGTATTCGAGCCCTCGAGGCCCCTGGCTTGTAATATATAGCTTGTATTATTTTAAATTTGTGTCTAGAGTTGTGTTGTGATATCTTCAAGTGAGTCCTTAGGGTTGATCGTGTGCATTTGCGTGTATGATTAGTGCACGATTAAGCCTGGGGCGTCACAAATATATCATTGACTTAAGCTTCCCCCAAGCTAGAGCGATACTTTCTCCTTCACGAGGCCAGAAATTATATATATAATTTTGATCACGATGAACTAGATGCATATGATAAAACTTTTGGTGGAATTCCAATTTCAATCGATTCCATTTCCAAGATCCAAAATCATCGCATAGCCTATACCATGTCAATGATTTTCCCTTAAAAGATAAAGGGAAAAACCTTCTTCTTAGCTTCATCTCCCGGTAAACCTGCAAGCTTAAATAATCCACAAATTTCATCCACATATATCAAATGCATATCAGGATCTTCTGTTCCATCTCCTGCGTAAGGATTAGCTAGCAGCTGTTCTATCATACCCGAAGGAATTTAATAACCAATATTTTCAGTAGGTGCAGTAGGTTGAGGGGCAACTCTTTGTGTTTCCGGTCGAGGTGAAGATACCCCGAACAAACCCCTTAAAGGATGGTTTTCCATAGTAACAAGTGACAATAAATTTCAGCATGTAGTATAAAAATTTCCTTACCAATTTTCACTTACCAAGAGCGCTTCACTCCCCGGCAATGGCACCAGAAAAGAGTCTTGATGACCCACAAGTATAGGCGATCAATCATAGTCCTTTCGATAAGTAAGAGTGTCGAACCCAACGAGGAGCAGAAGGAAATAACAAGTAGTTTTCAGCAAGGTATTTTTTGCATGCACTGAAATTGTCGGTAACAGGTAGTTTGATAGCAAGATAATTTGGAACGGACAAGTAACGGTAATGGTAAATAAAGTGCAGCAAGGTAGCCCAATCCTTTTTGTAGCAAAGGACAGGCCAAAACGGTCTCAGATAATAGGCAAAGCGTTCTTGAGGGCACATGGGAATTTCATCTAGTCACTTTCATCATTTTGGTTTGATTTGTGTTCGCTACTTTGATAATTTGATATATGGGTGGACCGGTGCTTGGGTGCTGTTCTTATCTTAACAAGCCTCCAACTTATAATTAACCCCCTCGCAAGCATCGGCAACTATGAGAAAAATATTAAGATAAAATCTAACCATAGCATTAAACATATGGATCCAAATCGGTCCCTTACGAAGTAGTGCATAAACTAGGGTTTAAGCTTCTGTCACTCTAGCAACCCATCATCTAATAACTACTTCACAATGCATTCCCTTAGGCCCAAAGATGGTGAAGTGTCATGTAGTCGACGTTCACATGACACCACTAAGGGAATCACAACATACATATCATCAAAATATCGAACACATATCAAGTTCACATGATTACTTGCAACATGACTTCTCTCATGACCTCAAGAACAAAAGTAACTACTCACAAATAATATTCATGCTCAAGATCAGAGGGGTATTAAATAGCATAATGGATCTGAACATATAATCCTCCACCACATAAACTATATAGTGATCAACTACAAGATGTAATCAACACTACTAGTCACCCACATGTACCAATCTAAGGTTCCGGTACAAAGATAGAACACAAGAGATGAACTAGGGTTTGAGAGGAGATGGTGTTGTTGAATATGTTGATGGAGATTGGCCTCCCAATGATGCGAGGGTTGTTGGTGATGACGATGGCTTCGATTTCCCCCTCCGGGAGGGAAGTTCCCCCGACAGAATCGCTCCGCCGGAGGGCAAAAGTGCTCCTGCCCAAGTTCCACCTCGAGACGGCGGCTCTCCATCCCGAAAGTCCTCTCCTTATTTTTTTTCTAGGTCAAAATGACTTATATACCAAAATATGGGCACCGGAGGTGGGCTGGGTTGCCCACCATCCACCAGGGCGCGCCTGGGGGGCCTAGCGCGCCCTGGTGTCTCGTGGGCACCTGGCAGCCCCCCTCTGATAACTCTTTTCTCCAGTATTTTTTATTTATTCCAAAATAATTCTTTGTAAAATTTCAGCTCATTTGGAGATGTGCATAATAGGTAACTCTGACGTAGCTTTTTCAAGTCCAGAATTCTAGCTGTCGGCATTCTTCCTCTTTGTGTAAACCTTGCATATTATGAGAGAAAAGGCATTAGAATTACTCCATAAAGCATTATTATGCATAAAAACATTATAAATAACAGTAGGAAAACATGATGCAAAATGGACGTATCAGGGTTCTTCATCATCACCCTTGCCCCTCCGATGATGCGTTAGTAGTTTACCATAGACCTGCGGGTCCGTAGGCAGTAGCTAGATGGCTTTTTCTCTCTTTTTGATCTTCAATACAATGTTCTCCTCGATGTTCTTGGAGATCTATTTGATGTAATGACTTTTTGCGGTGTGTTTGTTGGGATCCGATGAATTGTGAGTTGATGATCAGTTCTATCCATGAATATTATTTGAGTCTTTGTTGAACTCTCTTATGTATGATTGTTATAGCCTCGTATTTCTTCTCCGAAACTTTGGTTTGGTTTGGCCAACTAGATTGATTTTTCTTGCAATGGGAAGAGGTGCTTTGTGATGGGTTCGATCTTGCGGTGCTCATTCATAGTGGCAGAAGGAGACATGACACGCACATATCATTGCCATTAAGGATAAAAATATGGGGTTTATTCCTACATGAATAGATCTTGTCTACATCATGTCATCGTTCTTAATGCATTACTCCATTTTTCCATGAACTTAATACACTAGATTCATGCTGGATAGCGGTCGATGTGTGGAGTAATAGTAGTAGATGCAGGCAGGAGTCGGTCTACTAATCTTGGATGTGATGCCTATATACATGATCATTGCCTTGGATATCATCATAATTATTTGCTCTTCTATCAATTGCCCAACAGTAAAAAATTTACCCACCGTATGCTATTTTCTCGAGAGAAGCCACTAGTGAAATCTACGGCCCTCGGGTCTATTTCCTATCATATTATTTTCAGATCTATTATTCCAAAAACCCAAAAATACCTTGCTACACGTTTTCTTTATTTATTTTATTTTGTGCTTTTGTCAGATCTATTTATCAAATCTCACACAATTTAATCTATCTCAATACCGAGGAGGGATTGACAACCCCTCTTACGCGTTAGTTGCAAGTATTTGTTATTTGTGTGCAGGTACCGTTTACATAGTGTTGCTTGGTTCTCCTACTGGATTGATAACCTTGGTTTCATAACTGAGGGAAATACTTACCTTTGTTGTGCTGCATCATCCTCTCCTCTTCGGGGAAATACCAACACAGATACAAGCAATCAGGAAGAATTTCTGGCGCCGTTGCCGAGGAGACATCATCAACATCTATCAGGTTCCTAATCACAAATCTCATCTCCTTGCAATTTACATTATTTGCCATTTGCCTCTCGTTTTCATCTCCCCCACTTCTAAAGGGTTTTTGCGAAAGCACAAAAATATTTGCCTATTTATTTGCCTTCTTTTTGTTTGTATTTTTGTCGTTCGATCTTTTGTTTGCGTGTGATCTTGCTTGCCTACTTTATTGTTATGGCTAGTTCTTCCTCTACTACGTGTACTGATACGTCTCCAACGTATCTATAATTTTTTATTATTCCATGCTATTATATTATCTGTTTTGGATGTTTTATATGCATTAATATGCTATTTTATATTATTTTTGGGACTAACCTATTAACCTGGAGCCCAGTGCCAGTTTCTGTTTTTTCCTTGTTTTTGAGTTTTACAGAAAAGGAATACCAAACGGAGTCCAAACAGAACAAAACTTTCGCGATGATTTTTCTTGGACCAGAAGACACCCAGAGGACTTGGGGAGGGGGTCAGAAGACTCACGAGGAGCCCACAAGCCCATAGGGCGCGCCCTGGGGGGCGCGCCTCCCTGGCTTGTGAACCCCTCAGGAGTCCCCCAACTGTCGTGGTTCAACATGGCCACCTATGGGGCCATCGGCCCCTTCTGGTTTGGCAAGGGGGAAGGGAATGCTGCACAAAGAGCGGAGGTCGTAGGACGGTGCGGCGGTGATGACACAGGCAGTTTTTAACCAGGTTCGGGCCGCCGCCAGGCGTAAAACCCTACTCCTGCTTTAGTGGATTGATGAATGGACCGGGGTGGAGACGCAACGCTCTTGCCCGGCAAGGTCACCTTGGGACAAGAGCAGCTACGCGCGTACGAGCGTATAGGGGTCAGAATCCTTTCTAAGGTTGCCACGGCCCTCCTTTTATAGTTCAAGGGGTCACCACAATGGCAAATCAGTCATTACGTACTGATTGGATAGCAAACAGTGCTATCATACCTAACTCTGCAGACAGGACAAGGCGCATTAACTGCACCGCTTAGTGTCACATCGTGGGTGTAGCCCGGCAAGCCTTGTCATGTCATTCAGCCACCTCTTCGCCTGCCTGCATGACACGTCTCCTGGACGGGTGTCATTTAGGGGTGTTCTTCCTCAGAAATGGCCTACCACGTACCAAGTAACTGCCACTTAATCACTTGGGGGCTCGACACCGCACCGATAGGTGACTTACGTTGCTATGAGGTGGAGCGGTGGAGCCTTGGCGGGGTAATCCGCCCTTGGCAAGCCTGCCGGGGGAGTCTTGAGACTTGTCTCTAGGACGACCTCAACCTAACCAGGCTCGCCTGCCGGGCAAGGGAGGTTTCCCCTTGGTGAGATCTTGCTTCTTTGGTTTGTCTTGGTCTTCTTGATCCGCCCTTTGACTTCTCAAAGAGCTATATCTTCAGCTTGGCCTTGTCTTGGATGTTGTAACCTTGTTCCTGAGCCTGTGTACAGTCCGGGCAACATACACCAGGGTCTGTGGCACCGACAGGAGCCCCCGGGCTTGGCCCAAACACGCTGCCGAGCGTCGTCGGGGTAGGCCCTATCATGTACACAGGCAGAGGTCTTGTGGTAGCTCATCCTTTGAGATTTCCTTTGCTTCTTCATTAACCTGCACTAGAGTCAGTTTCCGATTTACCCGCGCGCCGTGTGATGCCAATCGTGGTGGGGCCATCTTTGTAATGGCCCGTGAATGACTTTAACTCACGGGGGAGTAACTGCCAATTCACTCATCCCACCACGCCCTTATCCTTCACCACGTATGCTGCATGTGTCGAGTGGGGTAGGTAATGGAGGGACGTGGTGCGGAAGGGACGCCATGGCGGAGGATTGGTGTAGGAGGGCGGCGATCGGATCCGGTCGTCGGTGACAGCTTGGACGGGTTGGATCAGGGAGAGCCCCCCCCCCCCCCCCCCGGGGTGGGCGATGGATCAGCCCCCAGCCCCGGCCTGCCTATAAAAGGGAGGGAGAGAGAAAAGCGGAGGCATCTACCCACGCATCTCTCCCCTTTTTCCTCCTGCCTCTTTTCTCATCATGTCAAGAAGGAGAGACCGGGGCCAGGCCCTGGGCTCTAGCTCGGGGGTGATGACGTAGGATACTCATGTTGATGCTCGGGGAGTGAGTCTGGTCCCGGGTTGTCGGAGACACGGCGGTGGTGGATGCGGGCACCGTGTTAGCCGTAGTGCGGGAAGCATTGCGCTCCTCCAAAATGGAGGGGCACTCATTTCCCCCACACAAGCCAGCCATCCGGAGGGAAGCACTTGCTCTTGCCGCAGGTCGTCAAGGCTTGTCCCCCCGTCGGCAGGGCCCCTGGATCTTCCGGCGCTCGCCCACGGGGCTGTGCCTGGGGCCCTTGGTAGTCCCTACATGGCCCCCTCTAGCGAGGTCAGGGTCAATGCTGAAGATGGAGGGGGCTTCCTGCCCGCCAAGGTGGGGAGCGGCGCCCCTCGCGCGCTCTGGACGCTGTCGTTGTCCGCCTCTTCTCAGGGGGAGGTGATGGGCCGAGGGGCCGGCATCCTCCTGGAGTGTTGGTGATGGTGGAAAAACAAGGGAAGACAGAGAAGGCGGGTGGCAGGCCTTCCGGTCGGAGTACGATGGCACCGACGCCTTCGTCTCGTACTGGCGGCCCGCTACCATGTCTTTTCGCTCTTCCCCTCCCTCCCCGGCACCATCATCACCAGCCTCTTCCGGATGGCCGCCGAGGAGGGGGCCGCTCTCTTGGTGCCTTTGCCTCCTCCAGCAGTCTTCCAGCTAAGCCCCGGCAGGCTTTCCCCGCCAGCACTTGTGTCGGGGTGTCTTGCTGGCCCTGGGGGTGGTGACCAGGGCACCGCCGAGATGTTCCCTCTGTCCCCCTTCTTCCCAGCCTCGCCACTCTTGATCTTGTCAGACTGCACCTGGCAGGTCCTGACGAGGTCGGGCTGGGCTTCCGCTTAGGCACTCCTTTTGCCATCTTCGCCTTTTGCCGCGGTTCCTAGGAGGAGAGGGACAAGAAAGGGATTACGGGGCACTTTTCTTTTTTCAGTATAAAATGTGTAGGCACTTGCCAAACTTTAATTCCAAATATGTAACCTCGTCTATCCATCTTTGTACTCTGTAAGCCTTGTACTTGTTTTGTTTGCATATTAATGAAAAAAGAGTCTTGCCGGGTACTTGTGCATGTACTGTGTCCACGCAAAGGGGGAAAACCTTTCTACTTTTAAGTAAACAAGTTTTCCCCGGCAAGTTATCTTGCCGGCCACCCCTAGTTTGTTGCCGTGGGGCTGGGCCTGCCGGGCTTCAAAACTATAGAAGGGGACCAGCCCTCATCGAACCTTCTTCAGCAAGAGCCACTTCGACCATCTTGACCGAAGCAACGTTCGAGTCAAAGGAGGGAGCACAAATGTTTCGAAGGTGACGAGGTCTTTCTATGCACAAGTTTCCTTCTTACTGAGACATGTATGGATGAGAGGGAACTTATCTGTTTGGCTTGCCGGGGATCGATTTGTAGTCTCACTTCCATTTCTTCTTTCTGGGATTGGGTCCACGGTAAGAGCCCTGCAGTTATTGCAGAGGAAAGCAAGGTAACATATGATCTCATCTACATGCCCATGATATGTAGCAAAATATGACCTCATCTACATGATCATGACATGCTCATGCTATGCTATGCACGCAAGTTTTGGGGGCCCCAGCGCTTCGTTTATTCATCTATTGCTCAGGGTCTGCGCCTGGCTTTGTACAAAGGGTTGCATGCAACATCGGCAATGCTTGTACAAAAGGGTGGCTACCGGGTAGGGCCCGACAGCCGTGCTTTATGGGTAGAACTTACGGAGATGCTCAATGTTCCATGAGTTTTGTAATCGAATGCCATCTCCGGTCTCCAGACGGACTGCGCCCGGTCTGGTGACTCGTCCCACCCGGTAAGGGCCTTCCCACTTCGGCGTCAACTTGTTTGCATCCTTGGCGGACTCAACGCGCCTAAGGGCAAGGTCGCCTTTCTCAAGGCTCCGGGCACGAACCCTGCGGCTATGATAGCAACACAGGGCTTGCTGGTATCGTGCAGCACATACAGCAGCCCGAAGATAGTTCTCCTCAAGTAGCACAGCGTCATCACGCTGGTGCCATTCTTCCACTACTTCAACGTAGGCAAGCACTCGAGGTGACCCGTATATGAGTTCCATGGGGATAACTGCTTCTGCCCCATAGACTAGGGAGAAGGGAGTCTGGCCAGTAGCTCGATTTGGTGTCGTACGGAGGGACCAAAGAACCCCGGCAGCTCGTCGATCCATCGCCTGCCACACTTCCGTAGCTTGTCAAATGTTCTTGTCTTGAGTCCTCACAGCACTTCAGCGTTTGCCCTCTCAGCTTGGCCATTGCTCCTGGGATGGGCAACAGAGGCGAATGAGATATTGCTTCCGAGGGCTTGAACGTATTGCATGAAGGCGTGGCTCGTGAACTGGGTGTCGTTGTCTGTGATGACTCTGGCGGGTACTCCGAAGCGGCACACCAGTCCTTTCAAGAACTTTATAGCTGACTATGCAGTCACCTTCCTCACAGGCTCTGCTTCCGGCCACTTTGTGAACTTGTCGATGGCGACGTACAAGAACTCAAAGCCCCCGGTAGCACGGGGGAAGGGGCCCAAAATGTCGAGCCCCCAGACCAAAAAGGGCCATGACAAAGGGATCGTCTGGAGAGCTTGGGCAGGCTGATGGATATTCTTGGAGTGGAATTGGCAGGCTTCACATCTGGTGACTAGCTCGATTGCATCTTGGAGGGCCGTGGGTCAATAGAATCCTCGCTGGAAAGCTTTTCCAACCAAGGCCCTCGACCCAATATGAGAGCCGCACATGCCTCCGTGTATCTCTGCCAACAGTTCCTTTCCTTCTTCCCGGCAAATGCACTTCAAGTTCACACCATTGGGCCTTCTTCTGTATAGTGTGCTGTCGACAAACTGATACATACTGGCCCTCCGGGCTACTCTTTCAGCTTCTTCTTGCTCTTTGGGAAGTTCTCCTGTTTGGAGGTACCGGACTATGTGTTGTGCCCAAGTTGGAGCCTGGGGCTCGACAACAAGGATTAGCGGCACCTCCTCATTCGTGGGAGCGCATGCCTCAACCGCAAGGGCTGATCGCTCGGCGGGAGGGTGCTGCTTACCAGGCGAAGTGGAGTTGTCCCTGCCAACCTCTCTACCGGGGGCTTCAGGAAGCTCTGCCGGGAGAGGCTTGCCGGAGTCCAATTTCCTCCTCTTTCTGGCCATTGCTGTTGGGGATACTGAGGGTTGAGTCAAGTGGAGAACAAAAGTTCCTGGTTCCACAGGAAGCTTTTGCGCAGCACACTTTGACAGATAATCAGCAATGTTGTTTTCCTCACGCGACACGTGCTCTGTTTGCAATCCGTCAAAGCGCTCCTCCAGCTTTCTCACTTCCTCCATGTAAGCCTCCATCAATGGACTTTGGTAATCCTTGTTCACTTGCCTCACCACGAGCTGTGAGTCTCCTCGAATTACCAACTTCTTGATTCCCAACTCTATTGCAATCCTGAGCCCGGCAAGGAGTCCTTCATACTCAGTTGTATTGTTGGTAGCTTCCTCCCGGGGGAAATGCATTTGGACCACATACTTGAGGTGTTCTCCAGTAGGTGTGACGAGGAGCACACCAGCTCCCGCACCTTGTAGGGAGAAGGCACCATCAAAGTACATGGCCCATTCTTGGGACGCTTCCTTGCCAGGGATGACTGTTTCCAGTGCTTCCTCGTCACGGGTAGGTGTCCACTCTGCAATAAACTCCGCCAACGCTCTGCTCTGGACACTCGAGGTGCTCTCATACTTCAATCCAAAGCTTGATAATTCCAGCGCCCATTCAACTAGCCTGCCGGTGGCTTCAAGGTTCCTCAATATGCGTTGCAGGGGAAAACGGGCGACAACCATGATCTCGTGGGCTTGGAAGTAGTGGTGCAGTTTTCCTGAGGCCATGATGAGGCAAAAGATCAACTTTTGCACGCCAAAATACCTTGATCTAGCCCCCCGCAGTAGGGAGCTAACAAAGTAAACTGGCCGCTGCACCACCTTCTTCCTCGCCACAGTCTTGGAGTTGCCTTCCCTGCCCTGCTCTTCTTCCGCTTAATCTGTGCTCAATCCTACTGCGACTGGTTCACTTCCTTCCCCGGGAAGGGCAGTGGCCGCTGCTGCTCCTCCTTCTGCTTCCTGCTGTGCCACCAGGGCTGCACTAACCACTTGATTGGTTGCCGCTAGATATAGCAGCAATGGTTCTCGTGGTTTAGGAGCAACTAGAGTGGGAACAGAGGAAAGGTAGGTCTTCAAGTCTTGCAGCGCTGCCTCTGCCTCCGGGGTCCACTTCATGGGCCCTGCCTTCTTCAAGATTTTGAAGAACGGTAGGGCACGTTCGGCGGACTTGGAGATGAACCTGCTCAACGTGGCAACACATCCAGTTAAACGCCTTACGTCCTTGACTGTCCTGGGTGCTTGAATCTGCTCAATCGCTCTGATCTTGTCGGGGTTGGCCTCTATCCCTCGATGAGACAAAAAGAAGCCAAGTAGCTTGCCGGAGGGAACGCCAAACACACACTTCTCTGGGTTAAGCTTCAGGTTAATCTTGCGTAGATTCGCAAAGGTCTCTTCCAAATCTTGAATGAGAGTTGATCTGTCCTTGGTCTTGACCACAATGTCATCCATGTAAGCTTCAATATTTCTGTGCAACTGGGGCTCGAAGCCAATCTGCATGGCTCTTGCAAAGGTGGACCCGGCGTTCTTTAACCCGAAGGGCATTCGTACAAAGCAGTACGTGCCGCATGGGGTTATGAACGCAGTCTTCTCCTCATCTTCCTTGGACATGAATATCTGGTGGTACCCGGAGTAAGCGTCCAAGAAGGAGAGTAGGTCACACCCGGAGGTGGAATCCACAATCTGATCGATGCGCGGCAAGGGGAATGGGTCCTTCGGGCACGCCTTATTTAGATCTATGAAATCTATGCAGAGCCTCCACTTCACATTCGCCTTGCGCACCACCACTGGATTAGCCAACCATGTTGGGTGCAACACTCCCCTGACCAAACCAGCAGCTTCAAGTTTCGTGATCTCTTCGGCAATGAATTGCTGCCGCTCCAAAGCTTGCTTCCGGACCTTCTGCTTGACGGCCCGGGCATGAAGGCAGACAGCAAGGTGGTGCTTGATTACCTCCCTAGGAACACCGGGGATGTCAGATGGTTGCCAGGCAAACACATCGACATTCGCCCGCAGGAAGGTAATGAGCGCGCTTTCCTATTTGTCGTCAAGGTTGGAGCTGATGGTGAACGTACCATCAGTGCCAACCAGCCCTGCCGGGACCTTCTTCACAGCAGGTGCAGCAACCTTTGATCTCTTGCTATTGGAACTTTCTGGCAAGTCCTCGATAGGCGCAGCGCACTTCGGAGAGGCGCGCTTCCCGGATTCCTTGTCGGTATCCTTGCTAGCTTTCTTCCCTTTCTTGCTTTCCTTGGCGGGAGCGGCAGCTTCCGCGGCCTCGGCAGCGACTGCCTCTCTGTATATCTTATCCACGCATATGATTGCATCTTTCTTGTCCGATGGAATGGAAATGACGCCCATCGGCCCTGGCATCTTCAGCATGTTATAGGCATAGTGGGATGCCGCCATGAATTTAGCCAGGGCTGGACGACCAAGGATTCCATTGTACGGCAAGGGGAGGTCAACCATATCAAACACAACCTTCTCAGTTCGGTAGTTTACCTCCCCTCCGAATGTTACTGGCAGCATGATCTTTCCCTTAGGACAACTCCTGCCGGGGTTGATCCCTTGGAAAGTACTAGTAACCTTGAGCTCTTCATCCGCTATCTGAAGCTTGTTGAGCACCTTGGGGGAAATTAGATTCAACCCAGCCCCGCCGTCAACCAACATCTTCGTGACTTTGAGGTTGCGGATTGTTGGTGAAACCAACAATGGCAAACACCCTACCGCGGTGGTGCGATCAGGGTGGTCCTCTTCGTCAAAGATGATGGGCGTGCGGGACCACTTGAGCGGTTTCTGAAACTCTGCCGCCGGTTCCATAGCATTGACCTCACGCACCCACTATTTAAGCTGGCGATGAGAGGAGTGCAAGGATGCACCCCCGTCAATGCACAGGGCGTCAGTGGCCTTCTGAAACTCCTGCTCACTGATTTCCTCTTCATCCCCTTCTCGCTCTCATCATCGCATTCCTTCTTGTCACGGCCTTTAGCAGGTTTCCCTTGATGCTGATGGACCTTGTCGGGGCGGCCTCCTCTGCCACCTCGGCCCTTCCCGCCAATGCCATCTTGGTCTCTTTCCTTGTCGCGCTTCTTGTATTCAGCCTTTTGCTTCTTGACGAGTTGCTCGACTTGGTGACACTCTTGGAGATCATGGCCTTTGGTCTGATGGATCTTGCAATATGGCCCGTCAGCTTTCCCAGACTTCTCGGCCGCCGCAGCCTCCCGGCAATCAGCGCACACGGCAACCTTCTTGCCGGGAGCTTCGGCCTTGGCCTTCTTGCCGGTACTAGGGGCACCAGATCCTTCGACAGCCAACACTGTTTTCTCCTTGCGCTTCTTGTTGTGTTTCTTGTTATTCTTCTTATGATCGGTAGCATCATCGTCGTCTTCCAAGTCGATGTCGCTGCCACCTTCTTCTCCGGGGAGTCACCTCCCCTCCTCTGTCCGGGCACACTTATCCGCCAAAGTGTACAACTCATTCACAGTCTTGGGCAACCAGACGTTCATCTTGGAACGTATCCTGTGGTTGCGTACGTTGGACTGGAACGCAACAATCACTGCTGCCGGGTGGATGTCTGGAATGTTTCTGTGCACCCGGCAGAACCTCTGCATATACTTCCGCAAACTCTCTCCTTCTTTCTGCGGGAGGAGTTGCAAGTTGCTGGGCCACCCTGGTTCTTGATGGCCGCCTATGAAGACGCCAACAAACTCATTGCACAGGTCAGCCCAGGTCAAGATGGAATTCTCTGGCAGGTGCATCAGCCACGACCTCACGTTTGGCTTAAGTGCCAAAGGGAAGTAGTTGGCGAACACCTTTTCATCTCTCCCTCTGGCAGCTTGGACGGCGATGGTGTAGATGCTCAAGAATTCTCCCGGGTTCAATCTTCCATCGTATTTTTCTGGTATCTCTAGCTTCAACATACGGGCAGATGGCCAACAGACTTGCCGTAGCTCACGGGTGAAGGCGGGGCACCCAACCTCGAAAGGCAGGTACTCGTTCCCATCGGGCGTGGGCTCGTCGATGTCAGGGCCATTTTGCCTATCGGACTGGCGCTGGGTTTCACGGTGTTGTTCTATGGTGACGCACGCGTCTTCCCCCCGCCTGTCTTCTAGGACCTGCCGCTGGTCTCGACGGGCTCGAGGATCAGACAAAGCCATCGACACATCATCGAGTTCTTGGTCGCGCAGTTCTAGCCATGGCCCCTGCGCTGGCTGCTGTGGAGGGGACTGCACCGTCGGAATGGCTCCCTCGGTGCGGCCAGTGCCTTGGGTCATTGCCGCCGTTGGTGGAGGCCGCGACGGGCCTGCCTGTTGTGATCCTCCTGCCTCAGCGAAACCAATCAGGCTCTGAATGGTGGCTCTCCACTCATTCATTTGATTGGCCGCTGGCGGGAATCTCAACAAGAGCTGGGCCCGTGCCATGGCTTCCGAGGCAGTGCTTGGCATGGACGACGACGCGGATCACGATGTCGCCCGACTTCTGATGGTGCCTGTTGTGGTGGCACCATATTCTCGCCGCCGTGAGCCGGTCGCTGGGGCGGCGTGGTGACGAGGTGGATGCGCTTGGGGATTAACGACCCCGTTCGGCGCATTGTCTTGGTGAACTTGCCCCGGGGATGGCGCGGGCCCTGTAGCCACTCCCGCGGTGGGGGTAGCTATGCGGTTACGACCCGCATCAGGGCGAGCGCCATCGCTGCGGCTATGTCCCTCGGTGAGGTGGGGAGGCGGAGACGGAACATTCTCCCCACCCGTACCTTGCGGAGTATGGCCGACGGGGTGCTGTTGGTGTTGCCCTCCCCCGGTGCCTCCTGCTCCCGCTTCGGCCGCAGGGGGAACGGTGATGGCACCGCCTGCGGCAGTCATGTCCCCCACGGCGTCCGCGTTCCCATGTTCCCCCGCAGCCCCCATGGCATCAGTGGCTGCATGCGAGGGGGCCTTCGAGGTGGATGGGTGAGCTGAAGCACCGGATTTCTTTTTGGGCGCCATGGCTGATGAAGCCGTTGATGAAGAAGAAGATGATGAAAACGAACACGCCACTTATGACCTCAGGTTCGCATAGGCGCTTCCCCCTACCTGGCGCGCCAAAGATGTCGTGGTTCAACACGGCCACCTATGGGGCCATCGGCCCCTTGTGGTTCGGCAAGGGGGAAGGGCGCGCTGCACAAAGAGCGGAGGCTGTAGGACGACGCGGCGGTGATGACACAGGCAGTTTTTACCCAGGTTCGTGCCGCCATGAGGCGTAAAACCCTACTCCTGCTTTGGTAGATTGATGAATGGACCGGGGTGGAGACGCAACGCTCTAGCCCGGCAAGGTCGCCTTGGGACGAGAGCAGCTATGCTTGTATGAGCATACAGGGGTTCGAATCCTTTCTAAGGTTGCCAAGGCCCTCCTTTTATAGGTCAAGGGGTCACCACAATGGCAAATCATTCATTACGTACTGATTGGATAGCAAACAGCGCTATCATACCTAACTCTAGAGACAGGACAAGGCGCATTAAATGCACCACTTAGTGTCACATCGTGGGTGTAGCCCGGCAAGCCTTGCCGTGCCATTCAGCCACCTCTTCACCTGCCTGCGTGACACGTCTCCTGGACGGGTGTCATTTAGGGGTGTTCTTCCTCAGAAATGGCCTGCCACGTACCAAGTAACGGCCACTTAATCACTTGGGGGCTCGACACCGCATCGATATGTGACTTGCATTGCTGTGAGGTGGAGCGGTGGAGCCTTGGCGGGGTAATCCGCCCTCGGCGTCCCCGGCAAGCCTGCCGGGGGAGTCTTGAGACTTGTCTCTGGGACGACCTCGACCTAACCAGGCTTGCCTGCTGGGTAAGGGAGGTTTCCCCTTGGTGAGATCTTGCTTCTTTGGTTTGTCTTGGTCTTCTTAATCCGCCCTTTGACTTCTCAAACAGCTATATCTTCAGCTTGGCCTTGTCTTGGATGATGTAACCTTGTTCTTGAGCCTGTGTACAGTCCGAGCAACATACACCAGGGTCTGTTGCACCGACACCAACCCTAATCTTTGCACTATAAATTCCAAAATATTCCCCCAACACCAGAAGCGTCCACCAAAATACTTTTCCGCCGCCGCAAGCCTCTGTTCCCGTGAGATCCCATCTTAGGGCCTTTTTCGGTGATCTGCCGGAGGGGGATTCGATCACGGAGGGCCTCTACATCAACCTTGCTGCCCTTCCAATGATGTGTGAGTAGTTTACCACAGACCTACGGGTCCATAGCTAGTAGCTAGATGGCTTCTTCTCTCTCTTTGATCTTCAATACAATGTTCTCCTTGATGTTCTTGGAGATCTATTGGATGTAATACTTTTTTGCGGTGTGTTTGTTGAGATCCGATGAATTGGGGATTTATGGTCAGATTATCTATGAATATTATTTGAGTCTTCTCTAAACTCTTTTATGCATGATTAAGATATCTTTGTATTTCTCTTCGAACTATCGGTTTGTTTTGGCCAACTAGATTGGTTTTTCTTTCAATGGGAGAGGTGCTTAGTTTTGGGTTCAATCTTGCGGTGTCCTCACCCAGTGATAGAAGGGGTAGCGAGGCACGTATTGTATTGTTGCCATCGAGGATAAAAAGATGGGGTTTATATCATATTGCTTGAGTTTACCCCTCTACATCATGTCATCTTACTTAAGGCGTTACTCCGTTCTTATGAACTTAATACTCTAGATGCATGCTGGATAGCGCTCGATGTGTGGAGTAATAGTAGTAGATTCAGAATTGTTTCGATCTACTTGTCACAGACGTGATGCCTATATTCATGACCATTGCCTTAGATATCATCATAACTTTGCGTTTTTCTATCAATTGCTCAACAGTAATTTGTTCACCCACCGTATGCTATCTTCAAGAGAGAAGCCTCTAGTGAAACCTATGGCCCTGGGGTCTATTTTCCATCATATATTTTCAGATCTATAAACCAAAAAACCCAAAAATACCTTGCTGCAATTTATTTAGATTTACTTTAGTTTGCTCTTTTATTTATCTTTTATACCTATCTCTATTAGATCTCACTCTTGTTCGAGACCGTGAAGGGATTGACAACCCCTTTTTCGAGTTGAGTGCAAGTGTTTGTTAGTTTGTGCAGGTGCATAGATTGGAGACTTGCTTGTGCCTCCTACTGGATTGATACCTTGGTTCTTAACTGAGGGAAATACTTATCTCTACTTTGCTGCATCACCCTTTCCTCTTCAAGGGAAAAATCAACGCAAGCTCAAGAAGTAGCAGGTACCCACGAGAAATGAAGTTCTTAATTTTAAGCAAAGGGCTGGGGAGAATTTAAAAGATGCTTGGTATAGAATTTTCAAGGCTCATAATAGATCTATTCGTAAGCAAGCCACTACAATTCTTGTGTTGCCATTTTTATGTGGGCATCACTACCTGGTATAGATTTGTTCTTGATACTATCACTGGGGGGAATTTCTTGATGTGCCCTACCATGGATGCTTTTAATGCTATGGGAAATTTAGTGGGATCATGACCTATTATCATCAATGAAACAATTTTAACTATTGAGCATGTTATGCAAAGGCTAGATGCTATTGAAAGGAAAATGATCACCGAAGAACATATTGAAAATTTAGATAAAAGGATGCATAATCTTGCTAATAAAATTGGGTCAAAAGCGGGAGATGCTCTTAAACTATTAAAAGAAAAAGGTCTCGTAGTTGACAAAAGGGTAGAAGAGAGCCCTGTTCGGATTGATAAATTGGAAGAAATTTTTAGTAACTTGAGCTCAGCTTTTTCTTTCGTTAAAACTATCAAAAAAAAGTCCTAGTAGGAACATGTGTAGACTTGCTTCAAGTTACTCTTCCGTTAAAACTATCAAAGAGAGCCCTTGTTGTTAGAAACATGTGTAGACTTGCAATTCTTACTAGTAGGAGTTTTTTCGATAGTTTTAATGGAAGAAAAAGCTGAGCTCAAGTTACTAAAAATTTCTTCCAATTTATCAATCCAAACAGGGCTCTCTTCTACCCTTTTGTCAACTACGGGACCTTTTTATTTTAATAGTTTAAGAGCATCTCCCGCTTTTGACCCAATTTTATTAGCAAGATTATGCATCCTTTTATCTAAATTTTCAATATGTTCTTCAGTGATCATTTTCCTTTCAATAGCATCTAGCCTTTGCATAACATGCTCAATAGTTAAAATTGCTTCATTGATGATAATAGGTGGTGATCCCACTAAATTTCCCATAGCATTAAAAGCATCCATGGTAGGGCACATCAAGAAATTCTCCCAGTGATAGTATCAAGAACAAATCTATACCAGGTAGTGATGCCCACATAAAAATTGCGAACAAGAATTGTAGTGGTTTGCTTACGAATAAATCTATTATGAGCATTGCAAATTATATACCAAGCATCTTTTAAATTCTCCCCACCCCTTTGCTTAAAATTGAGAACTTCATTCTCGTGGGTACATGTAGTAGAGGAAGAACTAGCCATAACAATAAAGTAGGCAAGCAAGATCACACCCAAACAAAAGATCGAACGGCAAAAAGACAAACAAAAAAAAGGCAAATATTTTCGTGCTTTCACAAAAACATTTTAGAAGTGGGGGAGATTAAAATGAGAGGTAAATGGCAAATAATGTAAATTGCAAGGAGATGAGATTTGTGATTAGGAACCTGATAGATGTTGATGATGTCTCCCTGGCAACGGCGCTATAAATTCTTCCTAATTGCTTGTATCTGCGTTGGTATTTCCCCGAAGAGGAGAGGATGATGCAACACAGCAATGGTAAGTATTTCCCTCAGTTATGAAACAAAGGTTATCAATCCAGTAGGAGAACCAAGCAACACTATGTAAATGGTACCTGCACACAAATAACAAATACTTGCAACCCAATGCGTAAGAGGGGTTGTCAATCCCTCCTCGGTATTGAGATAGATTAAATTGTATGAGATTTGATAAATAGATCTGACAAAAGCACAAAATAAAATAAAGAAAAAAAAGTGCAGCAAGGTATTTTTGGGTTTTTGGAATAATAGATCTGAAAATGATATTATAGGAAATAGACCTGGGGGCCGTACATTTCACTAGTGTCTTCTCTCGAGAAAATAGCATACGATGAATAAACAAATTACTGTTGGGCAATTGATAGAAAAGCAAATAATCATGATGATATCCAAAGCAATGATCATGTATATAGGCATCATGTCAAAGAATAGTAGACCGACTCTGATAACCCACAAGTATAGGGGATCGCACAGTTTTCGAGGGTAGAGTATTCAACCCAAATTTATAGATTTGACACAAGGGGAGCCAAAGAATACTTGTAAGTATTAGCAGCTTAGTTGTCAATTCAACCACACCTGGAGACTAATTATCTGCAGCAATATGATCAGTAGCACAGTAATATGATAGTTTTGATAGCAAAGATAAATAGTAGCAGTAACAGTAACAGTGATAGCAATGATTTTGTAGCAAGTGTAACAGTAGCAGCACAGTAGTAACTTAGCAAGAACAATATATGGAAAATTCGTAGGCAATGGATCGGTGAATTTGTTGGATGATATTCATCATATAATAGTCATAACCTAGGGCGATACGACACTAGCTCCAGTTCATAAATATAATGTAGGCATGTATTCCATAAATAGTCATACGTGCTTATGGAAAGATCTTGCATGACATCTTTTATCCTACCCTTCCGTGGCAGCGGGGTCCATAAGGAAACTAAGGGATATTAAGGTCTCCTTTTAATAGAGAACCGGAACAAAGCATTAACACATAGTGAATACATGAACTCCTCAAACTACAGTCATCACCGGAAAGTATCCCGATTACTGTCACACCGGGGTTTACGGATCGTAACACGTAATAGGTGAATATGACTTGCAAGATCGGATCTAGAACATAGATATAATGGTAAAAACATAAACGGTTCAGATCTGAAATCATGGCACCCGGGCCCAAAGTGACAAGCATTAAGCATGGCAAAGTCATAACAACATCAATCTCAGAACATAATGGATACTAGGGATAAAGCCCTAACAAAACTAACTCGATTACATGATGAATCTCATCTAACTCCTCACCGTCCAGCGAGCCTATGAAGGAATTACTCACTCCCGATGGGGAGCATCATGGAATTGGCGATGGAGAAGGGTTGGTGATGACGAAGATCGAAGATCCCCCTCTCCGGAGCCCCAAACGGGCTCCAGATCTGGCCTCCCGATGAAGAACATGAGGTGGCGGCGGCTCCGTATCGTGAAATGCGATAATTCTTTCTCCCTGATTTTTTCTCCAAAAATAGGATTTTATAGAGTCAGAGTCGGGGTCTGTGGGACCACCAGGTGGGCACAACCCACCTGGGCGTGCCTGGAGGGGGCGCGCCCTGGTGGGTTGTGCACACCGAAGGGGCACCCTCTGGTGGTTCTTGGCTCCAGTATTTTTCTTTTATTCCATAAAAATTCTCCAAAAAGTTTCGTTCCATTTCGAGAACTTTTATTTCTGCACAAAAACAACACCATGGTAGTTCTGCTGAAAACAGTGCCAGTCCGGGTTAGTTTCATTCAAATCATGCAAATTAGAGTCCAAAACAAGAGCAAAAGCGTTAGGAAAAGTAGATACGCCGGAGACGTATCAACTGCCCCAAGCTTAAACCTTTGCTTGTCCTCAAGCAATTCAGTTGATAAACTGAAAGTGAAAAAGAAAAACTTTTACGTACTCTTTTGGTCTTGTTTACATAAATAAGCTTAAGTAGCACCCAGGTTTTCAGCAAAGATTATTACCAACCATGTCAACAATAACTCTTAAAAATTATATTAACTCATATCAATGGCATAAGCAACTAGCGAGCAATAATAAAATATCTCAAATGACAACACTTTGTCAAAACAATCGTGATATTATATGACAACAGTGGTATCTCGCTAGCCCTTTCTGAGATCGCAAAACATAAATGCAGAGCACCTCCAAAGTTCAAGCATCGACTAAACATTGTAATTCATGGTAGAAAAGACCCAGTCATGATGCATCCAACATTAGCTATACACAATGCATGAGGATGATAATAGTGCTCTCAGATCTGGCGCTTATTTGAGAAGGTGATGACACAACATAAAATTAAATAGATAGTCCGTTCGCAGAGGGAAGCAGTGATTTGTAGCGGTGCCAGAGCTCAGATTTTTAAAACAGAGATAAATGAAATTTTGAGAAATGCACCCTTCATGTTTACTTCGCGACCATTAGTTATCGATATCTTCCATGCTAAATACATTAGTGGCGGTTCCCAAGCAATAAAAGTAAAGGTTTACTCCCCCTCCACCAACAAGCACACTCCACGGCTAGCCGAATCCACGGGTACCGTCCATACCAACATCATTCCTGGGGGAGTTTTGTTTAATTATTTGCAATTTTTTATTTCGGGACTGGGAATCCCTATTACCTCCCCTCTCATGCAAGGACGAGTGAATAAACACTCATCATGAGAATAACCCGCTTAGCATGGAAGATACCGACTACCTCCAGTCACTCTATGAACAATCCACGCACACAAAAACGGATGTTTATTTGAAGTTTTTAGAGGTGGCACATGAAAATTTGCTTAGAACAATAGGGTAATACCGCATATAGGTAGATATATGGTGGACTCATCTGAATGACTTGGGTTTTAGGATTTTGATGCACAAGTAGTATTCCCGCTTAGTACAGGCGAAGGCTAGCAAATAGGTTGAGAAGCGGCCATCTAGAGAGCGAAAACGGTCATGAACATGCATTATGCATAAGTAACATTGGATACTAGCATGAGTAGGATATGAACACCATGAACATAAATATCATAGAGGCTATGTTGGTTTTGATTCAACTACATGCATGAGCATGTGCCAAGTCAAGCCACTTGAAACATTCAGAGGAGGATACCATATCATCATACCACATCACAATCATTTTAATGCATGTTGACATCCAAGATAAATCATTATCCACTCCTAACTATGTAAGCATGGCATGAGAAACTATAATCTCTAATTGTCATTGGAAACATGTTTGATCATAATAGGCTGAATCATGGATACTAGGTTAAACATATTTACAAAAATAGAACAAGTTGAGTTCATACCCATTTCTCTCTGCCATAGCCAGTTCATCAAATATCGTCATCATTGCCTTTCACTTGCACGACCGAATGATATGAAAATAATAATAGTGCAAGATTGTCGTGGACTAAGCTGGAATCTGCAAACATTTGATTCAAAAAGGAGAAGACAAGGTAATATGGGCTCTTTATTAGATCAATATCAATGCATATGAGAGTCACTCAACATTTTCATCATGGTCTTCTCCTTGGTATGACTCAATAAAAGGAAAAGAAATTCAGAGAAACACACTGAAATATTTTTGGAGTTTTTAGTTTTTTCTTGAAGAAAGCAAATTAAAGAGAAAAACAAAAACGAGAAAAACTATTTACACGGGAGAGCTCCCAACAAGCAAAAGAAGAACAAGGAAATCTTTTTGGGTTTTCTTTTAACATTACAACTAATTTAAACTAGAAATAAAAACCGAAAAGAAGCGAGAAATATTTTTGGGTTTTCTCAAAGTTTTTCAAACACACAAGAAGAAAGCGAGAAAATAAATCTAGCATGGATAATACAATGAAAAAGTGTGAACACCGACAACTGGAATGAAATGTGTGAACATGAATGTAATGCCGGTGGAAACACGTACTCCCCCAAGCTTAGGCTTTTGGCCTAGCTTGGTAATCACCACCCGCGGCCTGCATAATAGTCAGAGTTGTAGCTCACGGAGGCTCTTGGTGCAGCCTCCTCGGCTTGCCGGGCAGCCACGACCTCAGCGTTGTGTGCACGGGCCTCGTTCTCAAAAACATAATACCTTCTTTTGCTATGAAAATCAAAGAGGGCAGGCGCAGGCAAAAAGGTATGCACAACGGATTCTTTATTAAACAGCAAGTTATAAGTATAATCATTGATTTTGCCCTTAAGGAACTTATGGCACTTCATGGCCTCAAAGTCTAAGTACTGAGTGGGAAGGATAGGGTCATTAGGCCAAGGTGATACACCCAGCTCCTTTGCTAATCGTGAAGCATAAATCCCACCATAAAAATATCCACTACCAGCGTTGTGTTGCAGTCTGCATGCAACAATCGCTCCAAGGTTATAACATTTAATACCGGTGAGAGCAGTGTGTATGAGGCTCAAGTCAGGAGCACAAAGTGTACTACAGTCTTGCTTGCCTACGATGCACTTGCCATTAAACAGTGCAAAGTACTGAATTGATGGGAAATGAATACTTTTTATTCTACCTTGTGTCACTCCTCTGTCCTCGCCGTAACAAAGATTGATCAAGAATGACTCATACTCAGCACTTGGTGGCTCGTCCAGCGAACCCCAAAACGGAATTTTACACACTCCACTAAACTCGTCTAGAGGCATGGTAATTGGACAGTCATAAAGTTTAAACAAAACTCTAGACTCACGAGGATGGAATTTAAATTCTTTAGTAAATGATTCTGTCAGGCGGAGATGTTGGTTGCACTTATCTTTAATGTAGGGACCGAGCTCGGCGTTGTGGATATATTGCTCAAATTCTTCTTTAATACCTGCACTCATCATGAAATTGTCACTCGGCCATAGGCATGATTTGATAGCGGCTTAACGTACTGAACTTGCACTTGGTTCAACATAAGACCGACGGGTTGAGCCACTGCTAGATGATGCCTCCGAGGACCTCCTCCTCGAAGAAATTCTTCCAAAGAAGCTCATTTTATTCGCGTACAATTTCTGAAAATTTTCTGGGACATAAAAATTTTATTAACAAAACTTCACAAGATTGATAGCAACTACTCATAAGGAAGCATAGAGGCTATATTGAGCATTCAAACTACTTAGAACTCTAAGAATTCAACATGCAACTCATCTACTGCAGCACCAAGAGTAGCTAATTATTCAAAATATAATCCACTAAAGCAAAAACTAATTGGAGTAATGGAGGAGTCACATACCAAGTAGCAATCCCCCAAAACAGTTTCGAAAACGGAGCTTCGAGCAAAGAGATCGAAATCTGCGGGTTTGAGAGCAAGAACACGAGAGAGAGAGAGAGAGAGCAATGGTGATTTTTTTCTAGAGGTAGGTGATGACATGGGCTAAAGAGATAAGTGAGGGGAGCCACGTCGGGACCACAACCCACCAAGGCATGCCTAGGGTGGCTGGCGCGCCCAGGTGGGTTGTGCCCACCTGGTGCACCCCCCCTCTGATGTTATTTGTACTAAAAATTCAGAAATATTCAGAAAAAAATCATATTAAATTTCCGGGGCATTTTGAGAACTTCTATTTTTGGGTCATTTTTTTATTGCACGGGAAATTTAGAAAACAGACAAAGCATGGCATTTTATTTTATTTAACTAAGAAAAATAGAGAATAAAAGTTGGGAGCAGAAGGTTGTGCTTACTAAATTCATCAATTTCATACCTCTAAAAAATGATCCATTAATAAGGTTGATCAAGTCTTATTAACAACCACCTTCGATTAGCATGAAACTAAAGAACTTTCGTAAAACACTAAGTTACCTCAACGGGGATATGCATGTCCCCAACAATAAGCATTTCACATTTCCTTGTGGCAGTAGGTAGAGGTAGTTGAAAACTTCCAATAGTGAGTGTCGGAGATTTTTCAATAACATTAATACCATTCACTTGGAATTGTTTCTTCGGAAAGTGCACCGTATGTTCATTACCATTGATATGAAAAGTGACCTTGCTTTTATTGCAATCAATAACAACCCTGCAGTATTCAAAAAGGGTCTACCAAGGATAATTGACATATTGTCGTCCTCGAGCATCTCAAGTATAACAAAGTCAGTTAAGATAGTAACATTTGCAACAACAACGGGCACATCCTCACAAATACCGATAGGTATGGCAGTTGATTTGTCAGCCATTTGCAAAGATATTTCAGTAGGTGTGAGTTTATTCAAATCAAGTCTTTTATATAAGAAGAAAGGCATAACACTAACACCAGCTCCTAAATCGCACAAAGCAGTTTTGACATAATTTCTTTTGATGGAGCAAGGTATAGTTGGTATTCCCGGATCTCCAAGTTTTTTAGGTACTCCATCCTTAAAAGAATAATTAGCAAGCATGGTGGAGATTTCAGCTTCCAGTATTTTTCTCTTATTAGTGATGATGTCTTTCATATATTTTGCATAAGGAGCCATCTTTAATATATCAGTCAAGCGAGTGCGCAAGAAGACTGGCCTAAGCATTTCAGCAAAGCGTTCAAATTCTTCATCATCTTTTTTCTTAGTTGATTTAGGTGGAAAGGGCATGGGTTTTTGAACCCATGGTTCTCTTTCTCTTCCATGTTTTCTAGCAACAAAGTCTCTTTTATCATATCTTTTATTCTTAGGTTGTGGGTTATCAAGATCAACAACTGGTTCTATTTCAACATCATTATCTGGTTGTTTATCATTGTTTGGTTGAGTGTTCTCATGAACATCATCCTTATCCTTTTCGTTATCACTAGGTGAATGTTCATTACCAGATTGAGTTTCAGCATCAGAAATAGAAACATCATTATCATTATCAGGATGTTTTTCTACTTCAGGTTCACTAGAGGCATGCAAAGTCCTATCATTTTTCTTTTTCTTCTTCTTTCTAGAAGGACTAGGTGCATCAGTGTTAATTCTTTGAGAGCCTTGTTCAATTCTTTTAGGATGTCCCTCAGGATAAAGTGGTTCCTGGGTCATTTTACCTCCTCTAGTTGCTACCCTAACAGCAAAGTCATTTATATTATTATTCATTTCATCTAGCACCTCTCTTTGAGATTTAGCAACTTGTTCTAGTTGAGTTTGAACCATAGAAGCATGTTTTCCTACACCTCTAACATCATTGGAGATTCTAAATAACAAGTCACTCAAGCGAGCAATCATATTGGAATTGTATTTCAATTGTTTCATAACATTTTCATTGAAGTGATCTTGTTTTCTAATGTAGTTGTCAAACTCATAAAGGCATTGACTGGGATGTTTATTGTAAGGGATGTCACTTTCATCAAATTTCATTAAAGAGTTTACCTCTACCGCCTTTGGTGGTGGTGTGTCAAGTCCGTGTATTTCTTCAATAGGAGGTAAATTTTTAACATCCTCTGCTTTAATACCTTTCTCTTTCATACTTTTCTTTGCCTCTTGCATATCTTCAGGACTTAGATATAAGATACCCCTCTTCTTCGGAGTGGGTTTAGGAGGTGGTTCAGGAAGAGTCCAATCATCATAATTTTTCAATATATTATTCAATAATTCCTCAGCTTGTTCAACAGTTTGTTCCCTGAAAACACAACCAGCACAACTATCTAGGAAGTCCCTAGAAGCATCGGTTAGTCCATTATAGAAGATATCAAGTATTTCATTTTTATTAAGAGGATGATCAGGAAAAGCATTAAGCAATTGGAGAAGCCTCCCCCAAGCTTGTGGGAGACTCTCTTCTTCAATTTGCACAAAGTTAAATATTTCCTGTAAGGCAGCTTGTTTCTTATGAGCAGGAAAATATTTTTCAGAGAAGTCATAAATCATATCATAGGGACTACGCACACAACCAGGAGCAAGAGTATTGTACCATATCTTAGCATCACCCTTCAATGAGAAACGAAATAATTTGAGAATATAGTAGTAGCGAATCTTCTCATCATAAGCAAATAGGGTGGCTATATCATTTAATTTAGTAAGGTGTGCCACAACAGTTTCAGTCTCATAGACATGGAAAGGATCAGATTCAACCAAAGTAATTAACTCTAGGTCGACAAAGAACTCATAATCCTTATCATCAACAAAGATAGGTGAAGTAGCAAACTTAGGATCACATTTCATTCTAGCATTCAAAGATTTTTCTTTCAGTTTGCATAGTAATTTCTTAAGATCATCTCTATCATTGCAAGCAAGAAAATCTCTAGATGTCTCCTCATCCATAACATAACCTTCAGGTATCTTAGGTAATTCATATCTAGGAGAGCTAGGCCTAATAGGTCTTTCAAGATTTTCAGTTTCAAGTACTTCATCAGTTTCAATAATTTCATCAGTTTCAGCATTCTCAATATCTTTAGCTCTAGCAATTTGTTCCTCAAGAAATTCACCTAGTGGCATATTATCATCAAGCAAGGTACTAGCATCATCATGAGTAGCATTCATAGCAGAAGTAGCATCATCAATAACTTGCGACATATCAGAATTAATAGCATGTGGCGGTGTTGCAAGTCTACTCAAAATAGAAGGTGAATTAAGTGCAGAGTGTGATGGCAGTTCCTTACCTCCCCTCGTCTTAGAGGGAAAATCTTAGTCTTTGTATCCTTCAGATTCTTCATAGTGATAAATTGATAATAATCCCAAGTGACTCAACAAATATAGCTATGCTCCTCGGCAACGGTGCTAGAAAAAGGTCTTGATAACCCACAAGTATAGGGGATCGCAATAGTTTTCGAGGGTAGAGTATTCAACCCAAATTTATAGATTTGACACAAGGGGAGCCAAAGAATACTTGTAAGTATTAGCAGCTTAGTTGTCAATTCAACCACACCTGGAGATTAATTATCTAAAGCAATATGATCAGTAGCACAGTAATATGATAGTTTTGATAGCAGAGATAAATAGTAGCAGTAACAGTAACAGTGATAGCAATGATTTTGTAGCAAGTGTAACAGTAGTAGCACAGTAGTAACTTAGCAAGAACAATATATGAAAAATTCGTAGGGATTGGATCGGTGAATTCGTTGGATGATATTCATCATATAACAGTCATAACCTAGGGCGATACGGCACTAGCTCCAGTTCATAAATAAAATGTAGGCATGTATTCCGTAAATAGTCATACATGCTTATGGAAAGAACTTGCATGACATCTTTTGTCCTACCCTCCCATGGCAGCGGGGTCCATAAGGAAACTAAGGGATATTAAGGTCTCCTTTTAATAGAGAACCAGAACAAAGCATTAACACATAGTGAATACATGAACTCCTCAAACTACGGTCATCACCGGAAAGTATCCCGATTACTGTCACACCGGGGTTTATGGATCATAACACGTAATAGGTGAATATGACTTGCAAGATTGGATCTAGAACACAGATATAATGGTGAAAACATAAATGGTTCAGATCTGAAATCATGCCACCCGGGCCCAAAGTGACAAGCATTAAGCATGGCAAAGTCATAACAACATCAATCTCAGAACATAATGGATACTAGGGATCAAGCCCTAACAAAACTAACTCGATTACATGATGAATCTCATCCAACTCCTCACCGACCAGCGAGAATACGAAGGAATTACTCACTCCCGGTGGGGAGCATCATGGAATTAGCAATGGAGATGGGTTGGTGATGACAAAGATCGAAGATCCCCCTCTCCGGAGCACCAAACAGGCTCCAGATCTGGCCTCCCGATGAAGAACAAGAGGTGGCGGCGGCTCCGTATCATGAAACGCGATAATTCTTTCTCCCTAATTTTTTTCTCCAAAAATAGGATTTTATAGAGTCGGAGTCAGGGTCTACGGGGCCACCAGGTGGGCACAACCCACCTGGGCGCGCCTGGAGGGGGCGCGCCCTGGTGGGTTGTGCTCACCCAGGGGCCCCCCTCCGGTGGTTCTTGGCTCCAGTATTTTTCTTTTATTCCATAAAAATTCTCCAAAAAGTTTCGCTCCATTCCGAGAACTTTTATTTCTGCACAAAAACAACACCATGGTAGTTCTGCTGAAAACAACGTCAGTCCGGGTTAGTTTCATTCAAATCATGCAAATTAGAGTCCAAAACAAGAGCAAAAGCATTAGGAAAAGTAGATACGCCGGAGATGTATCAGACTCCTGCCTGCGTCTACTACTATTACTCCATACATCGACCGCTATCCAGCATGCATCTAGTGTATTAAGTTCAGGGAAAATGGAGTAATCCAATAAGAACGATGACATGATCTACACAAGATCTATTCATGTAGGAATAGACCCCATCTTTTTACCCTTAATGACAATGATACATGCATGTCATGTCTCCTTCTGTCACTGAGAATAAGCACCACAAAATCGAACCCATCACAAAGCACATCTTCCCATTGCAAGAAAAATCAATCTAGTTGGCCAAACCAAACCAAAGTTTCAAAGAAGAACTACGATGCTATAAAGATCATGCATAAAAGAGTTCAGAGAAGACTCAAATACTATTCATAGATAGAACTGGTCATAAACTCGCAATTCATCGGATCCCAACAAACACACCGCAAAAAGTCATTACATCAAATAGATCTCCAAGAACATCGAGGAGAACATTGTATTGAAGATCAAAGAGAGAGAAGAAGCCATCTAGCTACTGCCTACGGACCCGTAGGTCTGTGGTAAACTACTCACGCATCATCGGACGAGCACCAATGAGGATGATGAACCCCTCCGTGATCGTTTCCCCCTCTGGCAAGGTGCCGGAAAAGGGATCTTGATTGGATCTCGTGGTTCTGGAACTTGCGGCGGCTGTAGGGTTTCTAGAATATTTGGGTATTTATAGAGCCGAGAGGCGGTGGAAAGGACTCCCGTGGGCCCCACTACCCACCAGGGCGCATCTGGGGCCTCTGGCGTGCCCTGGTGCCTTGTGGGCCCCACGGGCATCCCCTCTTGCACTTCCTTGGCTCCCAAGTTGTCTTCTGAGCAAAAAAAAATCTCTGAAAACTCTCGCTCCGTTTGGACTCCGTTTGATATGGATATTCTGCGAAGCAAAAAACAACAACTGGCACTAGGCACTATGTCAATAGGTTAGTCCCAAAAAATGATATAAAGTTGCTATAAAATGAATATAAAACATCCAAGAATGATAATATAACAGCATGAAACAATCAAAAATTATAGATACGTTGGAGACGTATCAAGGCACTTTCCACTTGGGCCTTTTTGGCCCAATTTGCCTTCCACCTCTTGGCCTTTCTAGGCCCGTTGATATTTAAATTAAATATAAAATGTTCTAAATACTTCTAGACCATTATATATATATATATATATATATATATATATATATTAACATCTCCGAAAACTTTTTCCACCTATATATAATTTATCGGTAATACCCGGTATTACCCGATGCCCACTAAAACCCTTCCGGTGACCCCGAGATGCTTCCGGATCCTCTCGAAACTATTTCGAATATTCATGAAATAATTCCACAAATATATTCTCATGAATACCATACTACTAACACTCAGCAGATCGTGATTTCCTTAAGCTTGTGACCCCATAGGTTCGGTAAAGCACAGACATGGACGAAACCGTTCTTTCAATGACCGACAGTGGGACCGTGGACGTCCATATTGGTCCTTGTGAGTACACAAATGAAATTTGAGTGAAACTTCGGTTATCATGTGATGTTCCCTTTGCTTCACAATACTTCACAAAACCCGGGATTCATCGATATCCTCATGAGTCATCACCATGCTCACTATAGCGAAATCCTTGTTACCGGTTTTGTTATTCTTTATTGTTATTGTGTTCCGGCATCCCCATGACAAAGTCACGTGTGTCTGGCCAGATGATGATTGATGCCGTCACACCAAGAGGGCCCTAAGAATATCTCTCCATCATCGGAGGAGCAAATCCCACACTCGAGCTATCCGATCACTTGTCAAACTTTCTGATGAACCTGTAAGTTGTCGTGTTATTACAATTGAATGCAAACAATATTAACTAAATTCATAACAAACAAGATTGGGTCGATTCAATATGATCGTTCTTCCAATGTCATAATCTCAATGTTGTTTTAGGAATCGTTACACTTAACAATATCCTAAGATCCGGGAAACATGACCACCAACAACACTTGAGCTAGTCTTAGAGGCGAGACCAGGAACCTTTTATTTACCGTTTATCATTCCACATGTGCATATGAGTTTTTCACTGAATCACTTATTCTTGGATCATAGCAGTTGTAGCATAGAATATAAACTCTTATCTATGAATATGGAAATATAATAATACAAATATTTTTGCCTCTAGGGCATATTTCTAATAGTGCATAGTAGTAGGTTCAATCTTGCGGTGTCCTCACCTCATGACAAAAGGGGTAGCGAGGCACATTTTTGTATTGTTGCTACTAAGGGGAAAAAGATGGGTTCAATCATATTGCTTGGTTTTATTCTGTCTACATTATATCATCATGCTCCAAGCATTACTCTGTTTGTTATGAACTTAATACCTTAAGATGCATGCTGGATAGTAGTCGAGAGGTGGAGTAATAGTAGTAGATGCAGGTAGGAGTCGGTCTACTTGTCACGGGCGTAATGCATACATACATGATCATGCCATGTAAAACGTCATAACTATGCGCTTTTCTATCAATTGCCCAACAGTAATTTGTCTACCCACCGTATGCTATTTATTATGAGAGAGAAGTCTATAGAGAAAATTATGGCCCCGGGTCTATTTAATCTTATTGCTAAAACCAAAAATACCTTGCTGCAATTTTCTTTACTTTTATTTTACTTTGAAATTTATATATCTACTACTATCAGATTTGATCCTTGCAATTAACGAGTACAAGGGGATTGACAACCCTCTTGCCCACATTGGGTGCAAGTATTTGCTCCTATGTGTGTAGGTACTATCAACGGTTATTTGTGTGAATCTCCTATTGGTTTGATAACCTTGGTTCTCTACTAAGGGAAATACTATCTGCTACTATATTGCTTCACCCTTCCTCTTTGGGGAAAGTCACAACGTATCCCACAAGCAACACCAAGCATGCTTGGAAGTGTCGATTGCATGCATTGGAGGTGGAAGAACTGCCTGGTGGCTTAGGTGGGGCAATGCACCGGCCACAAACATAAACCAACTATTATGCTCAAAGTCATGGCTTCACACAATTTGTGGATTTGGCATTGCCTCTTTGGATTGCCGGGGTCTCTCAATGATATCAATGTGTTGTAACGATCTCATCTTTTTGCTCAACTAGCTAGTAGAAAAGCTACAGCTGCAACTATATCATCAATGGACATGACTATACCATGGGATACTATCTTGCTGACGGTATTTATCCTCGATGGTCAACATTTGTGAAGGTCACAAGTGACCGAAACCAAGAAGCACAATTTTTTTCCCAGGCACAAGAAGAATGCCGAAAGGATATTGAGAGGGCATTTGGTGTGTTGCAAGTCCGGTTTGCCATTGTTCGAGGTCCAGCTCACTTCTGGTATAAAAAATCCTTCATAAACATCATGACTACATGTGTAATTCTACACAACATGATCATCGAGGATGAGAGGGATTTAAACCTAGATTTACTACAATAATGATGGTAGCCATGTGAAGCCTGCTAGGGGCACAGATGAAACCAATTCATTTCTTGATACCTACGGACTGATTGAGAACAGTGCTTCACATTACCAGCTTCGTGATGATCTTGTTGAGCATCAATGGCAACTCTATGGGAGATAGAGTCCCATTTCATTTTAATAAATTTCATATTTATTTGTGTGTGATCTAAATAATTATTTTCCTTCCGAACCATTTGTTCTTGTATTATTTATTTGAGTTAAAACATTTATTGTAATGAAGACGATTGTTGTATTGTGATTTGCCTTCTGGACCATTTATAATAAGTTTGATTTATATTGTGATTCTATGAAGTTTTCCTGACGAGTGGGCGGTACTACTGCTGGGTCACGGCCGGTACTACCGCTCGTGTCCAGCGGTACTGCCGCTTGCCCTTCAGCAGTACTACCGCTGCTGGGCACGGTACTACTGCTGTGACCCAGTTTTTCAGAATTTTTGCACTAATTGCTATTCTCACTTTTTATCTCTTGGCTTATGCAATGGGTTTACACCTGCTTTTCCCTCGCTCTAGGTTTGTGGGTTCTAGGTGATGTTAGATCCGTTCATCATGCTCATCGCAAGAACCCAGAGCGTTCTGGTGGTTCCAAGCGTTACCGTACCGCAGATGGCACTCCAGCCAGTTCCAGTGGTCCTCCAAGACAGAATGTGAAGAGGACTGCCACTAAGCAGAAGGAGAAGGAGAAGTACACCCCTCTAGATGAGATGACCGCCAAGGAGTTTCACGAGTTCTGTATTCGCAACCCGTACCATCATGCTCAGGTTGATGCTTTTGTTGGTCGTCCTTTCTGGACCAAGGAGCAATCATTGATCTATTGTGACATTCTGAAGGCCAAGAAGAACCTGTTTGTGAATGTCAAGTCTATTGATATCTCTCTGACGCAGAAAGATTCGGCTTACTTTGGAGAGGCTCTTGCTCTTTGTCACCAATGGGGGCCCATTCCTTTCATCACCTTCAACAAGGACTATGATGCAGAGATTGTGGCTCAATTCTATGCCACAGTTCACTTCCATGCCAATGAGGAGCACTCTATGACATGGATGATAGGTGGGAGGAGATTCAAGGTTGATTAGAAGGACTTCATGGATTGTTTGGGCATTGCTGATAAGGGAGGAGATGAGCCAATTGGTCTCCGGACTCACAAGGACTCACCGACCATGTACAAGTCAAAACTTATCCATTACTCCAGGACCATGAAGAATCTCAAGGGGCCACTCGCACGGAGCTCATTCCTTTCTTGGATATCATGCATCATATATTTCACAACACCTTGTTCTCCCGCATTGGGAACCTGGATCAGGTCCACTCAAATTTGGTGGATCTTCTGTTCATGTGCATCAAGGAGAAGGGCAGGACATCTACTTTGGACATCTCTCACATCATGTGGCGCAAGCTTTGCTCTGCTGTGCTGGATCACAAGGTGCCCATCTATGGTCCCAATCTATTTAAGCCGATTGAGGAGAAGTGGGTTGCTGAGAGTCCCAGGGAGGCTCTTCCTACTGAGCATATGATTTCTCATCCGGTACTGAACTTGCGCCAAAAGGATAACTGGGGGACTATGTCTGCTGGCCCCGGTGAGGATATTGCCCCCACTGACTCTGATGATGAGGCGGAGCCAGATTATGAGTTTGTTACCTCTCCAGAGAAGGTGCCATCTTGGGCATCTAAGCTCAAGTCGAAGATGAAGAAGCTCTTCTGCATGGAAGCCAAGGGTCAGTACAGGGCTCATGTGGCAGAGAAAGTTGCTCGCACACGTCATAAGCACATGATGAGGTACCTAGGTCAGGAGATTGCTAGTGGATCTGAGGAGAGGGTCACAGATGAGGCGACTTGGATCTCACAGCACTGCAAGTGGTCAGATTCTGAGACAGAACACCAGCATGCAGGAGCAGAGGAGTTTGAGGAGCATGAGGACTCAGATGAGCATGAGGAGTTCTGATGAGCGGGCGCTTCACCATCACCTTGGTCGTGTTTAGTGCTCTTTGCCCTTTTGGTGTCTCGATGCCAAAGGGGGAGAGAGTGTAGGGATTTGCCGAGTCACGATTGTGTCTTCTTTGTTTCTGATTTTGTTCTCTCGTGAACTCTTTATCGTCGTTTGGTTTGCTTTTAGTTTGTGTGTGGAACTTAAGTACCCTTCATATGGTGTGAGACATATGCTACCCTATCTCTATCTTTATGTCAAGTATCGTATTAGCTTGTAAAATGTTATCTATCTTATGCTCTATCTTTATGCTCACATGCTAATAACTTGGATCTTTGTTTATCTTTCTCATATTGTTGATGCAAGTATTGCCAGGCTATAAAATATAGGGGGAGTGTTGACCCTAGTGTGTGTGCTTTGCATTCCAAAGGCATACCCAATTAGTGCACACATCTAGGGGGGGCCGTCTATATTTTGGAGATGTTGGTATTGCATGTTATCTTATCATATCCTTGTGCAAATCCCGTGTTGTCATCAATCTACCAAAAAGGGGGAGATTGTTAGGGCATATTTCTCCCTTAGTGGTTTTGGTGATTGATGACAATGCTTTTGCGGACTAATCATGTGCATTCAACATTTCAGATAATCTATCATATGGCACAAAGACGATTTGAACCCCTCTAGATATTTATGAAGACGGTGTTTTTTTGCATTTCATTTTTGGTGGACTTGACTCGTAGGATCACCGTACTATTAAGAGGAGGTCCGCTTCGAAAAGGTTTGGGTGGAATCAACATGTACACTGTCACCTTGCACCCTCTTTCTTTCCTGACTCGTGAGCTTGTCCCTTCATTGTGCTTGGACCTTGTCAGAACAGCCTAAGCAGTAGTACCGCTACCCCGCGGTAGTACCGCTCCAGCAGTACTGCCGCTGTGCAGTTCGGCTCCTACTTCTGCCTGTTTTGAGTGTTCTGTAAATGAGCGGTAGTAGAGCGGCAGTTCTGCGTGGTAGTACTGTTCCAGTGGTAATACGGGCCTAACTGCCTCCCTACTACCGCGGGCTTACTGGGCACTCTCATGCTAAGCAGAAGTACCGCTGCTCGCCGTGGTAGTACCGCTCAAGCGGAGCTACCGCTGGCTTGTGCCGCGGGGAGTACCGCTTATTTATTGCGTTCTGGTCTGGTCTGTCCCACGGGCGGAAGTAGAGCGGCAGTTCCTAGCGGTAGTACCACCCCTGGCAGCACTACCGCCCTGCCTTCCTCTACTACCACAGATTCTGGCTGCTGAACAACACTGAGCGGAAGTACCGCTGGTGGGAGCAGTAGTACCGCTCCGGCGGAACTACTGCCTCCCTGACTAGCTCTGTTGTACGCAGCGGCTAGAACTACCGTGCCAGCGGAAGTACCGCTCCCTTGAGCGGTACTACCGCTTGTGCACCGGCTGTGGGGGCATAACGGTTGGATTTTATCCCCCACTATATAAGGGAGTCATCTTCCCCAAGTTGACACTGGTACAGCGAGCTGCTATACAAATGGTTTTTAACCCCTTTCCACGACGGCATTTTAAACCGTCACCAAGCGAGTGTGGGCGATAGGGGGGTCCTTCCCACACGACCCAGCAAATTTCGGGGATGGGGAGTAGTAATGCATACGTTTTCCAGAACAAAGCGTATGTGATGCCCGCACCTATCCCAAACACGATTCTTCACACAACTATTTGTGATATATCTAATATCCCAAACGCTCCATCCTTGCTACTCGTGTGTGCTTGCATTACCATCACAGTCGGGCTTCTGTGGTTTTACCTAAAACCAGGCACATTCCAAACACGGGATTTTTCCAGGCACGTACCAAACTGGCTCAACATTTACGATGCCCGGCACATCACAAATAGTTCATGATTGTAAACCGTGTATGATAGGTCAACAATCACACACATTTAGTTTTCGCGCATCGTTTGTGATATTGTCTGACATCACACACGCTTTGCAAACTGCAAATGTGTGCATGGTTACACACGTTTCCTCTCCGTGAACCGTGTCAGATTATGATGTATATCACATACACTGTGCTTTATAGACCATGTGCGCCGTAATGACCTGCAGAGCGTAATTTCACCCTAATTTAATTGCTACTATTTAAAACTGTACCTAATTTGAATTTGAAAGTAGGCTATAGCTTTATTCATATCCATTAGGTTCAAACAACCAATTACATATGTTCAAGAATTACATCAAAGAAAAGAATTACATAAGCACCAAATAAAGAATGATGAACCAGGGTTGTATACTTGTACTATTAAAGATGGTAAAGAAAGAGGTGAGAGACATTCTGGTTGCTGAACAAGGTGAAGCGGAATGACCCTATTATGCTCTCCTCGATGCAGAAGGCACGCATGACTCTAGTCCAACCCTTTGTGTTGGCTGGCCGCCAATCATGTAGTTTGAGAGGTAATCTTGAGTAAACTGCTTCAGGATACACTTCAAAGGAAAAAGATTCAGACATTGTCATCTAACACAACTCATTATGGGCAGTAAAAAGAAGGCTGCAGAGTTCTTAATTACCATCCTGCAGTTCACTGTTGTCTTGCATAAAGCGTAAACAAATAGTTCGATTGACATCTTTTGACCCATTTTAGTAACAATCTTTATCAGTTTCCTCACTTGATGCTGGTTCATGAATATCTCATTGCCCCATACGCAGAAAGGGTAGAAGTGTGGATCTTTGGCAATGACATATGTACCTAAAAGCACCAAGTTAATATTACAAGCTAAACAACAATTGCAAAATGATGTAGTACAACACTCCCTCCATCCCATTATATAAGATCTTATTACATGTATATCTAGACAACATCAGAACATTAAGGTAACACTCTTCCTCATTGCTATGTAGCCTGGGATTGCATATTTAGTCATTCAGTACAATGCATGTTGCTATGTAGCCTCAGATATATTAAATATGGCCCTAGTTAACCTACCGATAAATGGGTTACAGATATATTCAGTGAAATGTCCGATTCGACGATTAATCCCTTATCAGCCCCTAGGCTATATGGTACAGCTACCGATATCCTGAACAGTGAGTATATATAAGCAATGCGATGAAACTAACCTCGATGGAAAACATCAGCTATTCTCAATACTGTCATGTATGAGTACATATAAAGGCATGTTAAGCACAACAGGCTAAACATATCCATGGTAGACAACATAATCTACAAATGATAGCTTCAGTGTGTAGGTATAAGCACGCTGGTTCAGCAAAACAAGAAGTGGAAATGTGTGTTAACTGCAACAGGCATAACATTTAAAAACAATCAAATATAGTCATTCAAACTGGTATTGTGCAGGTCTAAAGTACACTAGTTATTGTTAAAAAATTGAAAAGCCGTGTTAACTGCAAAATCCTTGACAGCAACCAAATATCGTAATTCATAGTGGCATTGTTGAAACTGTTATTGATGAAATTGAACTGCACGGCGAATAGTTGCACATATAGAGCATCACATTGTGAATAACTGAAATAAACAAGGCATAAGACCATCTCTAGCCGATCCCCTAAAAGTTAACGGACTAAAACCCTTAGTGGAGTATATATACTCCAGCAATTTTTGGTCGTTTCTAGTCGATCCCCTAACTTCATGTTGTAAACTTCAATTTGATCAAGTTCAAAGCAGGTTCAACCAAAAGTAGCATGCATTCAAACATAAACATAGATAGTTTTACCTAACCGAACATAAAACATAAATTTAAACTAAACTAAACTACTTTCGGTCGAAGTGGAGGTCGAGCCAATCCTTCCTCGTCAGGTACGGTGTGCCGTGAGCCGGGTCCAGGCCGGTGCCATCGTCGGGGTCATTGGGGAAGACACTCCTCCACTCGTCGACATCGATCTCCTCGTCCTCGCCGCCCACCTCGACGCCCTTCGTGCCGCCGTCCTCGCTGCCTTCGACCTCGTCATTGGAGGAGAGCACGATAACCTAGCCGCCCTCCGTGCCAGCAAAGACCATCCGCTCTGCCTCCATGAGCTCTGGGTGCTGCCGGCGGAGCTCTTGCGTGTAGGCCTCGTCGGCGGCCTCGGCCTTGAGGCGCTCCCACGCCTCGCGGTCCTCCCGCACCATAGCCGAGCTCACCACCCTTGGCTCCGGCGGGATGAGGTCGACCGGACGTGTGCCGAAGGGGAAATTGAGCCTAGACGCCGCGCCGTGGTAGCAAACCTGCCAGCGGTCGTACTCCATGGCCGTGTGGAAGCTACCGAGCCACTGGCGGGTGTGGGTCTCCCGATCCGTAATCTTGGTGACACACGTCCCCCACCGTCGCTGCCGGACCCCGAGGTAGGACCTCGTCGGCGGCCGGGCCCGAGGAAGGACGGGGAAGTCCTCGAACCGGCGTAGGGGCATGGCGGCGGGCGGATCGAGCGACCAGTGACGGTGGATCAATAAAGAGCCCGCAGAGGACGACAGGGACACCTCGGCGGCCACCTCGCCGGTGTCTGGTGAAGAGGCCGTGATAAACCTCTTTTGGGCCATTGGCTCCTCAAGCTCCCCGACACACAGGCAGAGGTTGAGGATGGAGGCGGCGGTGGTGATGGCGGCGACCTACCAATGGTTTTGAGCAAGGGAGGGGTTGTGTGTGTCTGTGTGAGCGGAGGTTTTGGGGTGTGTGTGGTGCGTGTGGAGGGGGGCAAGGTGGTGTTTTAGGAAATACCGCGGCAACTTAAAATTTTACTAGGCGGGAGTAAAATGGCGGGCTACTAAAAATTTGGATCAAGGGCGAGCAGATATTTTTGAGATTGCGAGGGATGCTGAGGTGGGAGTAACATGTCGGGCTACTGAAAATTTGGATCAAGGGCGAGCAGATATTTTTGAGATTGCGAGGGATACAGAGGTGGGAGTAACAAGCCGGGGCTACTAAAAATTTGAATCTAGGGCGAGCAGATATTTTTGAGATTGCGAGGGATGCAGAGGCGGGAGTAACAAGCCGGGGCTACTAAAAATTTGAATCAAGGGCGAGCAGATATTTTTGAGATTGCGAGGGATGCAGAGGTGGGAGTAAAATGTCGGGGCTACTGAAAATTTGAATCAAGGGATTGAAGTAGAGCAGGAGTAACAGACATCGCACACGGTCCGCACATACTAATCATGTGCTATCAAACATAAAAACCTTCTAGGCGGTAGATATTTTTGAGATTACGAAGCAGTAGATATTTTCGAGAGCGGGAGGCAAGCCTCGTGGAGCCCAATCTACTGTGCTGATGTGAGTGACTGTAGGAGCACAGGCATGGCACACGGGTAGTCTGAGCGAACCGTGTCTATTGTGTCCCCAATCGCAGACGGTTGCTGCATCCAACTCGTGTGCTGTTTATAAATTTGGCAAAAAGTATAACACGAGAAAGGGTCAGAACACAAACACACTTGCATGTGGACCAAATATATGTATGAAAAGGGTGGTTTGATGTTCAAATACCCAATGCACAACTTTGATGTGGCACCTGTCGCACAAAGCGCACAGTATTGCTAGTCAGCCACCCCCTGCGAACCCCACTTCGTGTCGGCGGTAAGGGAATCCTAGCTACGAATGCATGCCCCCAAATAGCTAGGTCTGAAATCTCACCCTACCGTAACACAAAACCTATAGGAGTCTATCATATATATGGTCAGACTTCCCCTTTCGCTTCCGGACAAAGGTGGACCGTGTGCCGACCCACAAATGTGTGCTTGTGGCGTGAGATGGGTGAGACCACATACGAACCACCTACGGGTGGCCCTACTATATGTATGAAAAGGGTGTGGTGTGATATTTAACTACCATTCACAACTTTGATGTGGCACGTGTGCCTCACAAATTAACCAGACTTCCCCGACCCCACGGAGGTTGCAGGTAGTGCGATGTAGCCCCCCCCCCCACCCCCCACCCCCACACACACACGTCGGGGGGGAGGGCATCTCACCAAGACGTACTGTAACACGGACCAAGCAGAATCCAACTTGGTCGTATAACCTCTCTCGCTCGTTGTTGGTCAAAGTGATGGACGTCCACACGGCCCTACAAAATGGGCTAGCTTGTCGCCGATAACCTCGCGAGGGAATACTGTCTGGAGACAAACCCACTATGTGCATGTGGCCCAATTATGTATATGTAAGTGATGTATGTGGTGTTTGAATACCCAATGCGCAAATTTGATGTGGCACCATGCTTTGGAACCGTAAAATCCCCGCACTGAGTGAGGGTTCATAGCGCGCAGCATGCGCTCAAACTTAATTAGGCCTGGAATGATCGACCTACTATACGGTAACTCGAACCAAAGAAGAAGAATCCACCCTGGCAACCTTTCTCATCGTCGGTTGAAATGATGGACGTCCACGCGGGCCCACGAATATATAAAGGCTTGCCGCCCATAACCAAGCGAGTGAGAGTGTGTCAAAAGACAACCATTGCATGCATGTGTCCCAAACATATTTATGGAGGTGTGTGATGCATGCATATGTGTTGAATACCCAATGCACAACATTGATGTGGTGCATGCGTTAAAAATCGCAGAGGTCCCCACATAGAGCAAGATGTTCATGACATGTCGTGTGCTCGCCCCCCCCCCCCCCCCCCCCCCCCCCCCCCCCCCCCTCCCATCGATCCAGCAGGATGGATTCATGTGTACACATGCGCTATTATATATGTAATCTCACATCATGAGCTATATCATGAGACAAACAAAAAATTAATCCCCTCCTAAGTCAAATTAATTAACCTATCTCGCTATCGGTGAAAGTGATGGACCAAGCGGGCTGATAGATGGAAGCATCGTTGATAACCGTGTGAGTGAGTGCCAGAGGACAACCACCATCGCTTGCATGTGTGCCAAAACATATATATGGAGAGGTGTGTGGTTGTGATGTTTTGAATACCTAATGCACAACTTTGATGTGGCATTTGCCTCAAAAACCGCAAAGTCCCCACACAGAGTGAGGTTCATGTGACACCTAGTATATGCTGGTCCCACCCCCCTTCGACACGTACTATACTCCTACCGTAACACAACCCTAAAAGAATTAATCCTCCTTGTTCGTCAAACATACCTCTCTCTAGTTGGGTCAAAGTGATGGACGACGACCTCGCGGGCCCACAGGAGCGAAGCATACATCGCACGCGAGTGAGCATCCTATATAGGACTACGTACCACCGTCTGCATGTGGCCCAAAGAGGTGTTTCTGTGATGTTTGAATATGCAATGCACAACTTTGATGTGGCACCATATATATATATATATATATACCTCGAAAACCGAAAAGTCCCCACAGAGAGCGAGGTTCATGATGTGTGTTATGTGCTACGCCCCCATTCGACGCGTGGTATATATATATATACTTCTACTGTATAGCACAAACCAAAAAAGAATCATTCCTTGATGGTCAAATTAACCTCTCTCTTGTTGGGTCAAAGTGATGGAGGACAACCTCGCGGGCCCACAGATGGAAGCGCCGCACGTGAGTGAATTCCTATAGGGCAACCACCGCCTGCATGGTATTGCGTGATGTTTGAATACCAATGCACAACTTTGATGTGGCACCTGCCTCGGGAACCGGAAAGTCCCCAAATGGAGCGAGGTTATGATGCATATATATATAGTATACATGTTTCCCCCTCTTTGACATGTACTACATACTCCTACCATGCATATATGTGTCACAAACCAAAAATGAACCATCCTTGTTGGTCAAATTAACCTCTCTCTCATTGTACGTTCAACTGATCGACGACGACCTCGCAGGCCCACAGAGAGAGTCACACGTGAGTGAGTGTCATAGGACGACCACCGCGTGCATGTGCTCGTGTGTTGTGTGATGTTTGAATACCCAATGCACAACTTTGACATGGCACATTGAAAGCACAAGTGCTCCCTGGGTGATTTTGGTAATTAATGTCAACATATCTCTTGTTGGACTAATACTTTCATCTAGTATATTTCAGATGAGTTCAACAGTGGAGTGGCAGGATAAGAGGATGTGGAACCCCTTCAAGATGCTAAGGTCACATATTGGCAAAGGCTCAAGACTCTACATTTTCATTTTTAGTGATCCAAGATCACATTGAGTCCATAGGAAAGCCAATACTATTAAAAGGGGATGAGGTGTTGCTTAATGGCTTGCTTGCTCAAAATGCTTAGTGATATGCTCCAAAAGCCCTCAACCACTTTCTCATTTCCACATATGTCCTAAACCTAAAGTCATACTCGGCCCCACAGATTTGATCTATCTGGCGCCACCGAGTTCACTTGACATAGCCACTGCCAGAAACCCTAATCAGTTCGGTCTCACCGATAGGGATCTCGGTCTCACCGAGATGGGATTGCAAACTCTCTGTTTCCCTTCGTAACGTTTCGGTCTAACCGAAATTAGCGATCGGTCCCACCGAGTTCGCAATGCAAACTCTCCGTTTCCTTTTCATAACATTTCGGTCTAACCGAAATGAGCGATCGGTCCCACCGAGTTTGCCTGACCAACTCTCTGTTTGCCTATTACTGAAATCGGTCCCACCGAGTTCATGTGATCGGTCTCACCGAGATCAAGTTATGCCCTAACCCTAGCACATCGGTCCCACCGAGTTGATCACGTCGGTCCCACCGAAAATCCTAACGTTCACATTTTGAACTGAATCAGTCTAACCGAGTTTTACTATTCGGTCCCACCGAGTTTGGTAAATTGTGTGTAACGGTTAGATTTTGTGTGGAGGCTATAAAATACCCCTCCACCCCCTTCTCCATTCGTGAGAAAGCCATCAGAACGTGCCTACACTTCCACTACTCATTTTCTGAGAGAGAACCACCTACTCATGTGTTGAGACCAAGACATTCCAATCCAATCACAAGAATCTTGATCTCTAGCCTTCCCCAAGTTGCTTTCCACTCAAATCATCTTTCCACCATATCCAAATCTGTGAGAGAGAGTTGAGTGTTGGGGAGACTATCATTTGAAGCACAAGAGCAAGGAGTTCATCATCAACACACCATCTATTACCTTTTGGAGAGTGGTGTCTCCTAGATTGGTTAGGTGTTACTTGGGAGCCTCCGTCAAGATTGTGAAGTTGAACCAAGGATTTTGTAAGGGCAAGGAGATCACCTACTTCGTGAAGATCTACCCAAGTGAGGCAAGTCCTTCGTGGGTGATGGCCATGGTGGGATAGACAAGGTTGCTTCTTCGTGGACCCTTCGTGGGTGGAGCCCTCCGTGGACTCGCGCAACCGTTACCCTTCGTGGGTTGAAGTCTCCACCAACGTGGATGTACGATAGCACCACCTATCGGAACCACGCCAAAAATCTCCGTGTCTCCAATTGTGTTTGCACACTCCAATCCCATCCCTTTACATTCTTGCAAGTTGCATGCTTTACTTTCCGCTGCTCATATACTCTTGCCATGCTTGCTTGAAGTGTATTGTGAATGTTTAAACTTGTGCCAAAACTCCACCTTAACTTGAAGAACCTAAAAAACTGCTACTTTTCTTTGTTGAGGGTCTAATCACCCCCCCCCCTCTAGACACCTCTTCTCAATCCTTTCACACATGCTTCGCAAACCGGAAACGCACTACACCACGATGCGTAGCCCCCTCACTTCGAGCCGGTGGGAGGGACCCATGTGTACGCACGTGCCCGAACTTTGATATGGAATCTCACCATGATCCACACCGCAACACACATGCCAAATGAATCCACCTTTGGTCAAATGCCTCTCGTTGTCGGTGGAAACTAAAAACCTTTGCAGGCTAACGAATGGGCACGTCGCTGATAACCGCACGAGGGAGTGTCCGAGAGGACCACCAATGCATGCATGTGGCCCGAACATGTATGTATGAAAGGGTTGTGTAATGCTTTAAATAACCAATTCACGACTTTGATGTGGCATATATGACTCAAAAAATGATCAATAATCCCACACGGAGGCTCACAACTCATAGTGTACTGCCAGACCTCCCCCCCCCCCCCCACACACACATCCCGCACCACCACCGCCACTCTGAGGCATGTCAAACTTTTTTTGCAGTGAACATGTGACCAAAGGAGTGTCGTGTTAAAATTTGAAAAAAAACAGAGATCATTCGACTCGTTTTATACATTGATTGATTTCCTAGGGATTTAATGTGCAAAAATCAAATTTGAGCTACATGTGCACCAAAATGGATTGCAAAATCATATGTGTGTCCCTGGGTACATGTTTCCCCATGAAAGAGATTTCAAAACATTGAGAATATTGATTTTTAAAATTCAGTAAATCCAAAACTTAGTTGAAATTCATGAAACTTATCGTGGTGTCATATATGGACACCAGTAGACTGTGATATTGTATTTTTTTCGTCAAATTTAAGACAAGTTTTGATATAATCTTCTTACAAATGAGAGATTGTTAATAACTGGCAACCAATATCTCATACGGATTATTCGGACCGTGTGTGTTAGACCGTGCCATGCTTCGGTTAGGCAGTAAAGCGGCAGAATGAATCATCAAAAAACAAAAAATATATACGTGCCGACACGCGCCCCGTGTGTCGTGCGAGCAGGCGTGAGTTGACGGGACGCATGCGAGCAGTCCGCTGCGCAGGCAGACCGGGAGGCGTGCGTGCAGGTGTGTGAATTGACGGGAGGCATTTTCGCTGCGTGGTGTCACCGGGAGGCGTGCGAGTAGCTGTGTGAAATGATGGTAGGAATGTCAGAAGTCCGCCGCGCAGGCTCACCGGGAGGCAAGACAGCCTTTGACCGCCGCCCGCCTCTCTCCCACTGGTCTGTATTAATGGTGCGCCCGAGCCGCTAGCCATAATAGGCGGCCACACCCCCGGTCCATAGTGGTCACCAACGTCTGGACTCTGGAGTGTATTAGGATGCCGCCCAAGCGCACCATCGGAGGGAGTGGCGACGCCGGGGCTGGTGAAGCACCCGCGCAAACGCATGAACCTGGGCACAGAGGTTGCCATCGCCACCGACGAGGTCTCGCGCGGGCAGCAGCACGACCTTGACTTCATCGGTGCCATCGTGCCCCCCCCCCAGCCGGAGCCGGAGGTCAACAGCAACTCCGGCAATGACTGCGACTCCGACGAAAAACCGGTTAGTCATCTATATACCCATTTGTGTGGCAAACATATCATGTGTTTTCTCTGGTTACTCCCCCCTCTCTAATTTTTTTGGAATACAAATCCTATGGTTATGTTCTCTCAGTCCATGAAATCAGAGTAATTAAGATCCGTTAGATGCATGTAGTGTATTGATTATTTGAATGGTATCCGTATAGGGTTAGTGATTAATTGTTTGTTCTATACAAATAATTTTTGCTAATAATCTAACTAGGGTTAGCGTGCATGCTAATAAGCCGCCACGCCCCCTGGATCTAAGGAACCCGTAGAATCTCCGGCGGACCGCATTAGCGATCTCCCGGACGCCATCCTTCGGGAGATCATCTCCCTTCTCCCCACCAAGGATGGCTACCGCACACAAGTCCTCACATCTTCGGTGGTGCACTCAGTGGCGTGCCGTGCCTCTTAATCTCGACTGTCGTCAGCTATCTGTCGATGATGATTTCGAACTCCCCGGAGCCATCATCTCCTCCCACCAGGGCTCCGTTCAATGCATTCACATCCCGGCATGCTACCTGTTGGACATACCCTGCACGGCGGGTGCCTGGCTGACATCCTGTCAATTCAAAAAACTCGAGCAGCTTGAGTTCTACCATGACTATGTATGTAACATACCACGAACCGATGTATCTGTGCCCTCACCATCGATGTCCATCTCGTGGTTTTCCTCCTCTCTCCACACCGCCACCTTCGCCCGGTGCCGTCTAGCAGACAATCTGGTACAAATGCTTCAACTCCCACTGCTAAAAAAACTTGTGCTTATGGTGGTTGATCTGTCGGAGGCCGCATTGCACAGCATCATCCACTCCAGCTGTCCTGCCCTGGAGCGCTTGCTGCTTGTTTTTGGAATAGAAATTCGTATTCGTTGTCTCAAAATAAAGTCGCCTCACCTTGTAAGCATGGGAATTTGTTTTTTTTGGACATGATCTCATCATCAAAGATGCCCCTTAACTTCAAAGGTTGCTCCTTGATTCTACTATAGTACCTTCACAAATAACTATGGTCTCTGCGCCTAAACTGGAGACCTTGGGTGCAATTCGTGATCCTTTTAGATGGTTCAAGATGGTGTTTGGCTCCAGACCTATTGAGGTACTGTATATTATTCACATAAACTTTTGTAATCTGCATTTTTCATTTGTGCGCATAAGTTAAGTATCATCTTGTAGTACACTTTTGGTACTAATATTATGTTATATGCTCAATGAAGAGCTTGTCCATCCTATCAGTGGTGGTGGATTCTATCAAGACCTTACATATCAGTATGTAGTGTTTTGATCTGAACACGATTATTGGCTTGCTGCAATGCTTTCCATGTCTGGAGAATTTGTGTATAAAGGTGATGATTTCACACACATTGAAAGCCCATATATAATGTACTATAATTAATCGTTCAGCTATCGCTCCTTCAACACTCTTTTTTAGACATTAACTGTTTTACATCTTCATCTCTATTTAGGCACTAACACAAGGAGAAAAAGGTATAACCAATCGATGGTTCAAGAAGCACCGGGATTTTCTCAGATCTCATGACATTCGTTTGACGACAGTAACACTGGAAGGATATGCATCCAACCCTTCGAACACTAGCTTTGTCAAATTCTTCATGTGGAATCCGAGGGCACTATTGTCCGTGAGGATTAAGTTTTGTAACGAAAAATTTCTCACGGCTGCAAGTGTTGAACAACATAAAAAGAAGTTTTAGGTGGACAAAAGGGCTTCTAAACGTGCTCGGCTTCTATGTACAACAACTTGTCCTCATGTACCAGTAGAATTTCTGGCCCGGGATCTTGATTTTATGGATCAGACCGATCCATTTGATTGTGGCCGCCCAAAACTTTGGTATAGTTAGGTGTTATTGCCCTGTTTAATCTGGTTTTTGTAAACCTGATGAACAATTAATCCTCGTGCTTTTGGACCATTTGTAAGCTGGAGTTAGATATTGTTGCCCTTTTCAAATCAGCTTTGACCCATATTTTCTTTCATACTGGGCCAAAGGCTTGCCATTTCTTTAATTGAGACATAAATATTATGAGCAATCACAACATAGGGAAAGAACATCACTCTCGCCGGATCCTTGAGATCATTGTTCATTACAGAACCCGCAAGTTCTTAGCGCCCGCAGCACCCACAAACTTATTTTCAGCTAGCACACCAAATGGGTTGTAATTATTAATAAGAAAAGCTGCATGGTAGTGACATATTTTGATTCTGACATTTAGGACCCACGAGGAAAAAGCCTATCCAAGGCGGTGTCGACTCGACAGTAAACATTGAGAAACCTGGTTTTAAAATTACTGTAAATCCAGAACTCGCCTGAAAATCATGAAACTTGGCATGGTATTATGACATGGGACCAACATGTTGTGGTAAAAAAATAGTCCAATTTGGGACAAGTTTTGGTATAAACTTCTTACAAACCAGAGCTTCTCTCAAAAAGGCTCATGGTTCTGAGAGGGAACTTGTCACCTATGTGTGCGAAACAACATACGCTGTCTCTTCCCACCTTGATTTATTTTACAGAGGCAACATGCAACTATAGGAGCGTCGTCCTAAAAATATGAAATTATTCAGGGTTCGTTTTGCCTTTTTATACATTATTTGAGTTTTCTAGTCATTTTGGAACATACTTTGGTGTGTGCAAAGGTCATGTGTGTACTAGCCACCTATGTAATTGGATGTTCAATCTATTTATGGAATCAAGTCCTTATAAGTTATAAGTACATATGTTGTTGTTCTGTGTGCAATGACATCGCACACGGACCATTCTAGGGAACCCGTCTGTGATGATTTCATCAATCGCTGACAATTGTATACCAGCAAGCATTTGCCCACAAAACACACGGCTTATTAGCAGCAATCGTCTGTGTTATTATCGGTCTTCACACACATTTTTGATTATGGACCTGTTTGCCACGTATCACACACATCTTGTTAAGTTGAACTGTTTTTGTTCTCTTGGCTGAACGCAAACAGTTCATTGGAATGAACTGTATGCCCTCTATCCCACACACCTTGATCTGGCTAACTGTTTCTATTGTGTTGCCTAATCAAAAATAGTTCATCCGAGTGAACTGTATGCCATATATCGCACACACCTTGATCTGGCTGACCGTTTCTGTTGTCTTTTCTCATCACAAATAGTTCATCGGGGTGAACTGTATGCCGTATATCGCACACACCTTCATTTGGCTGCCCGTTTCTGTTGTTAAGCTCATCGCAAACAGTTCATTCAAGTGAACTGTATGCCCCGCATTGCACATGCAACTAAAATCCGAACCGTGTTTGATGTATCCGCCATCGTAAATGTTTTGCATTTTTTTGATGGTTTTTTACATCATCGTTTGTGATTAATGCATCGCACACAGCTTCGTTGAAGGGTCTCTGATTGTAGTGTCGCGTTAGCAGCATCCTGCAGTAGTGTGACTCACCTCTTCCTCCCCCAAGCTCCATTGTTGCTCACAAGCTCATTCTTGCCCGATCTCTCTCCCTAGCCAATCAAACTTGTTGATTCTTTAGGGATTGCTTGAGAAGGCCTAGATCTACACTTCCACCAAGAGAAATTTGATTCCCCCCACTAATCCCTTGCGGATCTTGTTACTCTTGGGTGTTTGAGCACCCTAGACGGTTGAGGTCACCACGGAGCCACATTCCATTGTGGTGAAGCTTCGTGGTGTTGTTGGGAGCCTCCAATTCAGTTATGGAGAGAGCCCCAACCTTTTTTGTAAAGGCCCGGTCGCCGCCTTTAATGGCACCACTAGTGGAATCACGGCATCTCGCATTGTGTGAGGACGTGAGGAGAATATGGTGGCCCTAGTGGCTTCTTGGGGAGCATTGTGCCTGCACAACACTCCAACGAGGACGTACTTCCTCTCAAAGGGAAGGAACTTCGGTAACACATCCTTGTCTCCCCCGACTCCACTTGTGGTTATCTCTCACCTTTACTTTGTGATTGCTTTACTTGTGTTGCTTTTCTTGCTTACTTGTGGTGTTGTCTTTGCTAGCATCATATAGGTTGTTCACCTAGTTGCATATCTAGACAACCTATTTGTTGCTAACCCTAATTTGTTAAGAAAAGCTAAAAATGGTAGTTGTCTATTCACCCCCCTCTAGTCAACCATATCAATCCTTTCAATTGGTATCAGAGCCTCGTCTCTTTATTAAGGGTTTCACCACCCGAAGAGTATGGTTGATGGAGAGGAGGAAGTGCCCGAGGCCGTGGAGTTGAACTCGATCACCCGAGACGACTTAAATGAAGCAATGGCTTCACTTAAGATGTCTATGACGGCCGAGGTCAAGTCCATTCTAAAAGAATTACTTGAGGGGTTGAAATCTACTCCCGATCTGTTGCTTGTGGTTAATCCCACCGCATCAGAGTCGGAGGCCAATTCCGGCAAGGAAGTGGCTAAGGTACTCAAACCTCTTCCCCTCAAAACAAGAATGGGACGGGAACCTTTGCCTTGGTTCCCCCTCCCCCGATCTATGGAGGACCGGTCCCTACACCGCATATTAACAACCTTGGTCCTCCTCCTAAGCTTGTAAAGGGTGATTTCCTTAATTGGGTTTTTTGCATCAAGTCTCATTTGGATCACAACTCAACAAATCTTTGGAGAATCATCGAGCAAGGTTTCTACCCGCATGGTCCAAACAACCTCACTCCAAGAGAAGAGGCGGACAATCAATACAATCACTCTGCATTGTTCGTCCTTCAATCTGCGATGCCTCCCGAAGACTTATCTCACTTGCGTCCTTTATCCCGTGCAAAGGGTTGTTGGAAACACATCATATCTTTGTACAAGGGGAGCTCAAGCATTCAACGGTCCAACTTTGAGGTGGTTCTTGATGAGGCCTGTGAATTTGTGATGAATGAAGATGAGGACCCACGTGATCTCTACCGGAGATTGACAACTCTTGCGGTCACTCTCCAAGATCATGGGAGCAAGGATACGAATGACAATTGGTTCAAGCATAAGTTTCTCAAGGCCATCATGCCATTCAACAAGGCCATGTCCTCCGTGATTCGTCAAAGGTCGGATTTCCACAACTTTTCTTCAAGTGAAGTGTTGGATGAGTTTATTGCCATGAACATCATGAACAAGACCGCCGACAATGCTCTAGCTCATGTCCGGTCAAAGAAAGCCTCTCCCAACCTTGCCTTGAAGGCCAAGGCTATTCCAGAAGAAGAAGAGGAGGAAGAAGAAGAGTGTTGCCCCGAAGACACCAAATATGCTTACCACGAGCACATGGCTCTTGCTTTCAGGCAATTTTGGGGCACCAAAAGAAGCTCAAGGCCCAACTTCTCCAAGAACAACTCAAGTGGTTCAAAGAGCAAGCAACAAGTGAGGACTTGCTACAATTGCGGCAATGTGAGTCACTTTGTGGTGGATTGTCCCTATGAGAAAAGGGAGGAAAATGGGGACAAGCTCATCCGCAAAGACAAAGCCAAGTCCTTTCCAACTAAGAACAACCTCACCAAGAAGATACCTCAAAAGGGCTTGGTGGCACATGAAGAGTACACCTCCGATGATGATGATGATGAAGATGCAAGTGGTGAAGGAATGGCAACGGCAACCGTGGCCATTGCCACCTATTCCCTTTCCAAGGTGTCTCTCTTCGGTGCCCCCAATGGGAACCTCATTGCCAAGTGCCTCATGGCCAAAGGTATCAACAAGGCAACCCCCAACATCAAAACCACCATCACTACTACTCCCTCTTTGTTAGATTGTGTAGATGATAGTGAGGGGGTGAAAGTTGATGAGAATGAGTTTGACAAGTTCTTGAATAAGCTCTGGGGTGAAACCAAGAAGCACTTTGCTGCTCTCTTGGAACAACTCGGTGAGGCCAATGATATTATTGAGTCTCATGAGGATATGATCTCCAAGTTGGAGGGGCATAGTCGTGATTATGCCGATGAGATTGCGGATATTTCCATTGCTCTTGAGGAAGAGCGAGGACTTTGTTTGACTCTTGAGGAGTCACACAATGTTGTTCTTGCTAAATTACAAAAAGATCTTGATCATGCCAATGTTCTTACTCGTGTGCTTAAATCTGAGAAAGTTGCACTTGGGATTGGCCATGAGAGACTCAGAGAGGAGTTTGACATACTCGACAAGGCTCACAAGGCCTTGAAGGGTGCTCACACTTCCCTCAAGGAGTCTCATGATCAACTCCAAGTGAAGCTAACCAAGGAGATAGCAACGTGTCCTCCTTTTGTTTTAATTGATAATGCAAATACTACTAACCCTTGTTGTGAGCATGTGTACCTTGTGGAGGAGAATGCCAAGTTGAAAGAACAACTTGAGAAAGGCCTTGTGACTTGTATACAAGGTGATAAGAATCTTAATGACCTTTTGAGCAATCAAAAGGAGGTTGTGGCAAAGGAAGGGCTTGGGTTTGTATCTAAGTCAAAGAAGAAGAAGAAGAAGAAGAAGAAGAAGAAGAAGAAGAAGAAGAAGAAGAAGAAGACCAAGCAACCTCTCCCAATCAAAGAAGGCTTCGTAAATGTGGGAGAGGGTGCTCATGAGAAGAATAAGAAGAAGAACATGGGAATGGACCTCTCCCAATCAAAGAAGGCTTCGTAAATGTGGGAGAGGGTGCTCATGAGAAGAATAAGAAGAAGAACATGGGAATGGGTCATAATGCCAAGAAGGGCAAGACCACCCCTTTTAACAAAGCTCGCGACTTTAATCCTTCCTATGTTTTGTGTCGTGCTAGTGATGGGCATGTTTATGCAAAATTTGTAGGTTCTTCTTATGAGTACACTGAATGGTTTATTTGGGTTCCTAAGACCCTTGTTGCTAACCTCAAAGGACTCATTCAAAAATTTGTACCTAAAACCAAGCATTGATTTCGTGTAGGAGTTTGCTTCCGGTGGGGTGTCATGGTTGCTCGATAGTGGAGCAACAAATCATATGACCGGGAGCAAGGACTTGGTGGTGGATGTACAACCTATTCCATCTATGCCCACTAATGTCCAATTCGGTGATGCTTCAACTTCTAAGGTATTGGGTCTTGGCAAGGTGGTCATCTCTCAAGATTTATCTATTGAGAAGGTCATGCTTGTTAAGTCCCTTGCATACAATTTACTTTCCGTTTGTCAACTTGCACTCATGGGCTTTGCAACATTATTTGATCTTGATACCGTGGCCCTTTTGTGGAGCAAGACTCTTAAAGTAGCTTTTGTTGGGCATGTCGAGCATGGTCTCTATGTGGTTAACTTTTCAGAGCGACCCACTAAGACCGCGACTTGCCTAATGGCTAAAGTTGATGTGGGATGGCTTTGGCATCGCTAACTAGCCCATGTCAATATGAGATCTTTGCAAAGTCTCCTCAAAGGGGATCACGTTCGTGGTCTAACAAATGTGAGTTTTGCCAAAGATTGTGCTTGCAATGCTTGTATCAAAGGAAAGCTTCATGAGACGGCTCACCGACCCATGACTATCATCTACTCGAAGAGGCCCTTGGAGCTCCTCCACATGGATCTCTTTGGTCCTCCATCATTCGATGGTCTTGGGGGAAGAAAGTGTTGCTTGGTGATTGTAGATGATTTCTCAAGATACACTTGGGTATACTTCTTCAAGATGAGGAGTGAGAATCAACAAACCGTCATCGACTTTGCAAACGAAGCTCAACGTCAATATGAAGCAAAGATTTTGATGATCCATAGTGACAACGGCACCGAGTTCAAGAACTACACCTTAGATGAGTTTCTTAGTGATGAGGGGATCAAGCATCAATATTCCACACCTTATACCCCTCAACAAAATGGTGTTGAAGAGAGGAAGAACCGGACGTTGATGGATGCGGCAAGGACCATGATGGCAGAGTTCAAATCTCCGTACAACTTTTGGGCCAAAGCCATCAACACCGCTTGTCATGCATCCAATCGGCTCTACCTCCGCAAAGGCTTCAACAAGACTCCTTAAGAGATTCTTATTGGTAATAAGCCCAACCTCAAGTATTTACGGGTGTTCGGTTGTAAGTGTTTCATTCTCAACAAAGGTGTTCGTTTGTCTAAATTTGAAACTAGAGCTCAAGAGGGCATATTTGTTGGTTATGCCACAAACTCTCATGCTTACCGTGTGCTCAACAAGTCCAATGGACTCATTGAGGAGACGTGTAACATGGAGTTTGATGAAAATAATGGCTCCCAAGTGGAGCAAAGTGGTCTTTGTGATGTAGGTGATGAAATTCCTCCTCAAGCCATAAGAAGAATGGGGATTGGTCAAATACTCCCCATTGAGGAACCCCTTGTTGCCGAAGGAGAAGGACAATGCTCTACTTAAGAGGAGCCATCACCGACGCTAGACCCACACACTTTCGAAGAACAAAGTGAAGGCCCTCAACCAAGTGAACAAGATCAAGGGCAAGATCACCCTCATGATGACGGTGGTTCACCAAGTGATGCCCAAGATCAAGTTCACGACTCCGAGCAAGCTCAAGATGATCAAGATGATGAACCTCAAATTCCTATAGAGGAACTTTTGGAGCGACGTGCTGCCAAGGTGGCTTCCAAGCTCAAGCATTAACAACATGTCATGGAGAATGTGCTTGGAAACTTGAGAAAAGGGGTAACTACTCATAAACAATTATCAAACTTTTGTGAGCATCACACGTTTGTTTCGTGTATTGAACCACAAAAGGTACATGAGGCACTCGATGACACGGATTGGCTTGAAGCCATGCATGATGAACTCAACAACTTCGAGCGCAACAAGGTTTTGGGAATTAGTGCCAAGGCCAACGGAGGACCACAATGTCATTGGAACCAAATGGATCTTCAAGAACAAGCAAGATGCGAATGGTGTGGTAGTTCGAAACAAGGCAAGATTGGTGGCACAAGGCTACTCCCAAGTCGACGGTTGATGTCGCTTGAACTACGTCGGTATTTCCCCAAAGAGGAAGGGATGATGCAGCACAGCTATGGTAGGTATTTCCCTCAGTTATGAAACCAAGGTATCAATCCAGTAGGAGAACCAAGCAACACTATGTAAACGGTACCTGCACACAAAGAACAAATACTTGCAACCCGACGCTTATGAGGGGTTGTCAATCCCTCTACGGGTAACGGCGCCAGAAATTGTCAAGTTGACGAAATAAAATTTGTGTAGATTGGATAAATAGATCTCGATAAAACATGAAATAAAATAAGTAACAAAAAAGTGCAGCAAGGTATTTTTGGGTTTTTGGAATAATAGATATGAAAACAAAAGCGAATAAAAATAGATCTCAAAGCAAATATGATAACGAATAGACCCGGGGGTCGTAGATTTCACTAGTAGCTTCTCTCAAGAAAATATCACATGGTGGGTAAACAAATTACTGTTGGGCAATTGATAGAAGATCAAATAATTATGACGATATGACGGCAAGAAAAATTGATCTAGTTGGCCTAACTAAACCAAAGATTCGAAGAAGAAATACGAGGCTATAAATAAGCATGCATATAAGAGATCAAAAGAAGACTCAAATAATATTCATGGATATAGATCAGATCATAAACTCAAAGTTCATTGGATCCCAACAAACACACTGCAAAAAAGAGTGACATCAAATAGATCTCCAAGAGACCATTGTATTGAGAATCAAAAGAGAGAGAGGAAGCCATCTAGCAACTGGCACTGGGCACTATGTCAATAGGTTAGTCCCAAAAATGATATAAAGTTGCTATAAAATGATTGTAAAACATCCAAGAATGATAATATAACAGCATGGAACAGGCAAAAAGTATAGATACGTTGGAGACGTATCAGCATCCCCAAGCTTAATTCTTACTCATCCTCGAGTAGGTAAATGATTAAAACAGAATTTTTGATGTGGAATGCTGCCTAACATGTTCATCACATATTCTTTTATTTTGTAGCATGGACATTTGGACTCTTATATGGTTCAAAGCATTAGTCTAGTTTTGACATGAAGATTTCAATACTCAAGCATATCAACAAGCAACCATGCGTCTTTCAAAATATCAACACTAAAGAAAGTTATCCCTAGCCCATCATGCTCAATAATTGATCCATTCATGAAACACACTCGCATATTAGCTACATCCAATGCTCAAGTATGATCATAGTGCCCCTTAGTTGGTGCTTTATAAGAGAAGATGGAGACTCAAATAAAAATAAAAATTGCATAAAGTAAATAGATAGTACCTTCGCAGAGGGAAGTAAGGATTTGTAGAGGTGCGAGAGCTCAAAGCTTAAATTGAGAGATAAAAATTTTGAGAGACATACTTTTCCCGTCAACAAAACCAACCGAGTAGTTCCCAACACTTTCCATGCTAGATATATCATAGGCAGTTCCCAAACAGAAAATAAAGTTTATTCCATTTTCCACCATTCTTTCACATTCCAAGGCTAGCCGTATCCACGAGTACCGTCCATACCAACACTTCCCAAGGAATTTATTATTTGACAACATAAAGCAAATTTCTTTTTCATTTCGGGACTGGGCATCCCTATTACCGCCGCACTCTCGTGCAATGACAAGTGAATAAACACTCATCTTGAGAATAACACATCTAACATGGAAAATATTGGCCACCCCCTGCCGCTTCATGAGCGGTACGAGCACACAAAAAGGAAACTCATTTTGAAAATTAGAGATGGCACATACAAATTTGCTTAGAACGGCATGGAAATACCGCATATAGGTAGGTATGGTTGACTCATATGGCAAAACTGGGTTTAAAGATGTTGTATGCACAAGTAGTATTTCTACTTGGTACAAGTGGAGGCTAGCAAAAAGATTGAGAAGCAACCAACCAAGAAACAAAAAATCACATAAGCGAGCATTAAGCATAACTACACCGAATAATGCACCACAAGTAGGATATAATTTCATTGCATAACTATTGACTTTCGTGCTTGCATAGGGAATCACAAACCTTAACACCAATATTCTTACTAAAGCATAATTACTCACCAACATGACTCACATATTACTGTCATCATATCTCAAAACTATTACAAAGAATCAAGTTTATTTTGTCCAATGATCTTCATGAAAGTTTTTATTATATCCCTCTTGGATATCTATCACTTTGGGACTAGTTTCATATATTGCAATTGCTTTTGACAAGCTCAAACAAATCTAAGCGAAGAACATGAGCATAAAATTTTTCGTCTCTCAAAATAATATAAGCGAAGCATGAGAGAATTTCTTCAAAAATTTACTAACTCTCAAATTAATCTAAGTGAAGCATGAGAGCATTTCTTCAAAAATATTAAAGCACACCGTGCTCAAAAAGATACAAGTGAAGCACTAGAGCAATTCCATAGCTCAAAAAAATTAAGTGAAGCATAAAGAGCAATTCTTACAAATCATAGCATAATTTTGGATCTCTCAAATAGGTGTGTCCAGCAAGGATACTTGTGACAAACTAAAAAGCAAAACAAGCAAAGACTCATATAATACAAAACACTCCAAGCAAAACTCATGATATGTGACGAATAAAAATATAGCTCCAAGTAAAATACCGATGGTCGTTAGAAGAAAGAGGGGATGCCTTCCGGGGCATCCCCAAGCTTAGTTGCTTGGTTCTCCTTGAATATTAACTTGGGGTGACATGGGGCATCCCCAATCTTAGGCTATTTTCACTCCTTATTCCTTCATCCATCGTGATCTCACCCAAAACTTGAAAACTTCAATCACACAAAACTTAACAAAACATTCGTGAGATCCGTTAGTATAAGAAAACCAATCTTTACTTTAAGTACTATAGAAAACCCATTCAAATTTTGTTATTGCATTATATCTACTATATTCTAACTTTACCATGGCTTATACCCCCCGATACAATCCATAGATTCATCAAAATAAGCACACAATGCAAAGAAAACAGAATCTGTCAAAAACAGAATAGTCTGTAAATATGCAAATTGTGCTCATACTTCTATAACTCCAAAAGTTCTGAAAATTTAGGAAAACATATTAAATTTGTATATAAATCTTGTGTAAAAAATTGAGAATTTTTTGTCGCTTCTGTGAATTTAAACAATTCTATTACTGGACGCATAAGTTTCTGTTTTTCAACGGAATCAAATCAACTATCACCAAAGCTATCCCAAAGGCTTTACTTGGCACAGATACTAATTAAAACATAAAAAACACAATCATAACAGAGACATAATTATGTGAACACTCAATAACATAAATAAAAAAGTAAAAATAAATTTTATTCATTGGGTTGCCTCCCAACAAGCGCTTTTCTTTAAAGCCTCTTAGCTAGGCATTGATAATTTTGATGATGCTCGCATGAAAGACAAGAATTGAAACACAAAGAGAGCATCATAATACATGTGACAAACACATTTAAGTCTAACATACTTCTGATGCATAGGGATTTTATAAGCAAACAAATTATCAAGACAAGAAATATATAACATATGCAAGGAAGAAGAAAGAAACAATAGCAATCTGAACATAACGAGGGGTAAATTAGTAACATGAAAATTTCTACAACCATATTTTCCTCTCTCATAATAATTACATGTAGGATCATAATCAAATTCAACAATATAGCTATCATATAAATTTTTCTCTTCATGATCCACATGCATAAAAGTTATATAATCTTCCAAGATAGTGGGATTAACATCAACTGAAGTCATGACCTCTCCAAACCCACTTTCATCTAAAAAATTGTAAGATTGAACACTCTCCAAATATGTGGGATTATTTTTACCTAAAGTTGACGCTCTTCCAAACCCACTTTCAATATTATTGCAAACATTATTATCAATATCATATTCATCATGAGGCTTAAATAAATTTTCAAGATCATAAGAAGAATCACCCCAATCACGATTATTGCAATAAGTAGTGGACATAGCAAAATTAGAATCCCCAAGATTGTGGTTTTGCATATTATTAGCACTATTGACATTAATAGAATTTATAGTAAAATCATTGCAATCATGATTTTCATTCAAGGAGCTATCATGAATCACTTCATAAATTTCTTCATCACAATTTTCAGATTCACGAATCTCAAGCAAAACTTCATAAAGATAATCTAGTGCACTCAACTCACTAGCAATTGGTTCATCATGATTGGATCTTTTAAAAAGATTAGCAAGTGGATGGGGATCCATATCAATAGATTTTTAGCAAGCGAAGATGCAAGCATATAGAAGGCACATGGCAACACAAGCAAACAAAAGATCAAACAAGAAAAAGGCAAACAGAAAGAAGGCGAATAAAAAGGCAAATATTGTGAAGTGGGGGAGCTGAAAACGAGAGGCAAATGGCAAATAATGTAAATTGCAAGGTGATGAGATTTGTGATAAGGAATCTGATAGATGTTGATGATGTCTCCCCAGCAACGGCGCCAGAAATTCCTTTTGATGTCGCTTGAACTATGTCGGTATTTCCCCAAAGAGGAAGGAATGATGCAGCATAGCTATGGTAGGTATTTCCCTCTGTTATGAAACCAAGGTATCAATCCAGTAGGAGAAACAAGCAACACTATGTAAACGGTACTTGCACACAAAGAACAAATACATGCAACCCGACGCTTATGAGGGGTTGTCAATCCCTCTACGGGTAATGGCGCCAGAAATTGTCAAGTTGACGGGATAAAATTTGTGTAGATTGGATAAATAGATCTTGATAAAACACGAAATAAAATAAGTAACAAAAAAGTGCAGCAAGGTATTTTTGGGTTTTTGGAATAATAGATCTGAAAACAAAAGCGAATAAAAATAGATCTCAAAGCAAATATGATAAAGAATAGACCCGGGGGCCGTAGATTTCACTAGTGGCTTCTCTCAAGAAAATAGCACACGGTGGGTAAACAAATTACTGTTGGGCAATTGATAGAAGATCGAATAATTATGACGATATCCAAGGAAATGATCAATATATAGGCATCACGTCCAAGATTAGTAGACCGACTCCTGCCTGCATCTACTACTATTACTCCACACATCGACCGCTATCCAGCATGCATCTAGTGTATTAAGTTCATGGAGAAATGGAGTAATGCAATAAGAACGATGAAATGATGTAGATGAGATCTATTCATGTAGGAATAGCCCCCATCTTGTTATCCTTAATAGCAACGATACATGCGTGTCTTGCTGCCCCTTCTGTCACTGGGAAAGAACACCGCACGATCGAACCCATCACAAAGCACCTCTTCCCATGGCAAGAAAAATTGATATTGTTGGCCTAACTAAAACAAAGATTCAAAGAAGAAATGCGAGGCTATAAATAATCATGCATATAAGAGATCAAAAGAAGACTCAAATAATATTCATGGATATAGAACTGATCGTAAACTCAAAGTTCATCGGATCCCAACAAACACACCGCAGAAAAGAGTTACATCAAATAGATCTCCAAGAGACCATTGTATTGAGAATCAAAAGAGAGAGAGGAAGCCATCTAGCTACTGCCTACGGACCCATAGGTCTATGATGAACTACTCACGCATCATCGGAGAGGCACCAATGAGGATGATGAACCCCTCCGTGATGGTGTCTAGATTGGATCTCGTTGTTCTGGAACTTGTGGCGGCTGGAATTGTGTTTCATCGAATCCCCTAGGGTTTCTAGAATATTTGGGCATTTATAGGGCGAAGAGGTGGCGCGAGAGGCCACCGAGGGGGGCACAACCCCCCTGGGCGCGCCTGGGCTCCTGGGCGCACCCTAGTGGGTTGTGCCCACCTCGGGCCTCCCCTCTGGTACTTCTTTGGCCCATGTGGTGTCTTCTGGTCCAAAAAAATCTCTAGAAAGTTTTGCTGTGTTTGGACTCTGTTTGGTACTGATATTCTGCAAAGTAAAAAACAAGCAAAAAAACAGCAACTCGCACTGGGCACTATGTCAATAGGTTAGTCCCAAAAAATGATATAAAGTTGCTATAAAATGATTGTAAATCATCCAAGAATGATAATATAACAGCATGGAACAAGCAAAAATTATAGATACATGGAGACGTATCAAGGGTATCGACTACGGTGAAACCTTTGCCCCCGTTGCTCGTCTTGAATCTATTTGCATGTTGCTTGCATATGCATCTCATCATGATTTTAAATTGCAACAAATGGATGTGAAGAGTGCATTTCTTAATGGTCCGTTGAATGAGTTGGTATATGTCAAACAACCCCCAGGATTTGAGGATCCCAAGCTCCCCAATCATGTATACAAACTCAACAAGGCACTCTATGGCCTTAAACAAGCCCCACGTGCGTGGTATGAGCACCTTACCGAGTTGTTACAAGATCGTGGGTTTGAAATTGGGGAAATCGATCCCACTCTTTTTACTAAGAGGGTCAAAGGGGATTTGTTCATATGCCAACTATATGTAGATGATATTATATTTGGTTCACCTAACAAATCTTTCAATGATGAGTTTGCGATTCTAATGACCGAGAAGTTTGAGATGTCTATGATGGGAGAGTTGAAGTTCTTTCTTGGGTTTGAAGTCAAGCAAAGAAGAAAAGGAACCTTCATCAACCAAGCCAAATATACACAAGACATGCTCAAGAGATTCAAGCTAGATGATGTCAAGCCGGTCAAGTTTCCTATTCCTACCAAATGCAAGCTTGACATTGATCCCAATGGTAAAGCGGTGGATCAAAAGGTATATCGCTCCATGATTGGATCCTTGCTTTACCTTTGTGCATCTAGATCGGATATTATGTTGAGTGTGGGAATGAGTGCAAGGTTCCAAGTCACGCCTAAGGAAAGTCACTATGTGGCGGTCAAGCGAATCTTTCGATATTTGGCTCATACCCCAAACTTTGGCCTATGGTACCTAAAGGAGCAAGCTTTGATCTCATGGGTTATTCGGACTCGGATTGGGCGGGAGATGTTGTGGATAGGAAGTCAACCTCCGGAGGGTGCCAATTCCTTGGTCGCTCTTTAGTGACTTGGTCTTCAAAGAAGCAAAATTGTGTGTCTCTCTCATCCACCGAGGCCGAGTATATAGCCACCACAAGTTGTTGTGCACAATTGCTATGGATGAGGCAAACTTTAAAGTATTACGATGTCACTTGTGACAAACTGCCTCTTCTATGTGACAATGAAAGTGCAATCAAGATTTCCCGCAACCCGGTGCTATAGAGCAAGACGAAACACATTGAGATTCGTCATCATTTCATCCGGGATCATATCAAGCGTGGGGAGATTGAGATTATCTACGTCAACACTCAAGAGCAACTAGCAGACATTTTCACGAAGCCCTTGGATGAAGCACGATTTTGCGAGTTAAGGAATGAGCTAAATATCATTGATTCGAGCAATGCGGCTTGACTCTAGGCACACCCCACCGCATTCATCAAATTATCTTGTTCTATATGTAGGCATGGACATAGGGGGAGTGTTGTTCTCTCAATGAGCTCTCCCCCCCCCCCCATTATGCATAAATTGATCAAGTCTTTCACATTAGCCATTTTTTATGGTACCTGTGCTTCAAAGACGAGTTTTGGTCATGGGCCCAAGGTTAAAATCTTCGTGGTGCCATACCAATTGACTCAAACATAGGTGACTCCGGTCACCACCGTCTCGTTGAGAGGTTTGACTCCGTGTGGTTTGAGTTGTTTTTTCTTTTCTTGTCCTAGGCCTTTTGGGTGTTGGTGTACTCTGATATGTCTCCAACGTATCTATAATTTTTTATTGTTCCATGCTATTATATTTTCTGTTTTGGATGTTTTATATGCATTAATATGCTATTTTATATTATTTCTGGGACTAACCTATTAACCTAGAGCCCAGTGCCAGTTTCTGTTTTTTCCTTGTTTTTGAGTTTTACAGAAAAGGAATATCAAACGGAGTCCAAACGGAATAAAACTTTATGATAATTTTTCTTGGACCAGAAGACATCCACGGAGCTTGGAGAGGGGGTCAGAAGAGTCTCGAGGGACCCACAAGCCCTCAGGCCACGCCCTAGGGGGCGCCTCCCTGGCTTGTGGGCTCCTCGGGAGTCCCCCAACCCTAATTCTTGCTCTATAAAATCCCAAATATTCCCAAACCAACAGAAGCGTCCACCAAAATACTTTTCTGCCGCCGCAATCCTCTGTTCCCGTGAGATCCCATCTTGGGGCCTTTTTCGGCACCCTGTCGGAGGGGCATTCGATCACGGAGGGCCTCTACATCAACCTTTTTGCCCTTCCGATGAAGCGTGAGTAGTTTACCATAAACCTACGGGTCCATAGCTAGTAGCTGGATGGCTTTTTCTCTCTCTTTGATCTTCAATATGATGTTCTCCTTGATGTTCTTGGAGATCTATCCGATGTAATATTCTTTTGCGGTGTGTTTGTCGAGATCCGATGAATTGTGGATTTATGATCAGATTATCTATGAATATTATTTGAGTCTTTTCTGAACTCTTTTATGCATGATTAAATATTTTTGTATTTCTCTTTGAATTATCGGTTTGGTTTGGCCACCTAGATTGGTTTTTCTTGCAATGGGAGAGGTGCTTAGTTTTGGGTTCAATCTTGCGGTGTCCTCACCCAGTGACATAGTAGGGGTAGCGAGGCACGTATTGTATTGTTGCCATCAAGGGTAAAAGGATGGGGTTTTAATCATATTGCTTGAGTTTATCCCTCTACATCATGTCATCTTACTCAAAGCGTTGCTCTGTTCTTATGAACTTAATACTCTAGATGCAGGCAGGAGTCAGTCGATGTGTGGAGTAATAGTAGTAGATGCAGAATCGTTTCGGTCTACTTGACACGGACGTGATGCCTATATTCATAATCATTGCTGTGACGCCCCCGGTTCAATCGTACACTAGTCATACACGCAAACGTGTACGATCAAGCCCAGGGACTCACGGGAAGATATCACAACACAACTCTAAACACAAATAAATGGAGGTCCACAATATTACAGACCAGGGATCCGAAGATCCGAATACATAAGTCAGTCATACAGATAATATCTGGGTACAGACATAGTTAGACAAGTTTTGCCTTAAGAAGGCTAGCACAAACAGCGACACTAGATCGAAAGGCGTTGGCCTCCTGCCTGGGAGCCTCCGATCCTACTCCTGGTCAGCTGGCTCGATCCAGTAGTACGTGCCCTCTGGACCCGCCTGGTAGTAGGCTCCGGTGGTGGCGTCTGGCTCCTGGACTCCATCGTCTGGTGTATCATCAAGGTGGGGTATATGGGGGAAAAGAGAAAATAAAGCAACCGTGAGTACTCATCCGAAGTACTCAGCAAGCAAGGATCTATACTACATATGCAACATTATCAAGGGAGAAAAGGCTGTATATGTGGACTGGGCTGCAGAAATGCCAGAATAGAGAGAAAGGCCTAGTCCTATCGAAGACTAGCATCTTCAAACATCTTCTCAAAGCCATCATCTTGCAGCAGTAGAAGAGAGTAGAATAGCATTTTATTTAGCAAACATGTTGAAGTACAGCTCAAAGATCCTTCCTCGACTCCCAGCGAGAAAGTAATCCCGAAGCTTCAATTAAGTAACAAGTATCCAGTTTAAGTAGGTAGATCGGGATACACAAACTGAGCGTCCTTTACCGTAGGAACGGCTATCGATAGAAGATTCATCCCTGCAGGGGTGCACTACTGTTACCCAACACGCTCGATCAACTCTGGCCGGACATACTTGCTGGGTAATGCCCGTCCTCGGAAGATCAACACGAAGCAGCGCTCTACCTAGGCTCAGCAGAGAGGTCAGCACGCCGGACTAACCTATGCACCCAGGGGTCTCGGGCCATCGCCCTGGGCACCCTGCGCGTTGCGTGGCTGGCCGGGGTGCAGGCGCGACACTGAACTTGCCAGTGAAGTATCCAGCCCAATCCCGACGATCAGCCCGCACGGTGAATCGTGACGTCTGATAAGCTTTCGGAGAAACGTACATCGCAGAGGGCCCCATAACCATAATCCCGCGTGGTGGTAGTGCGTATAGGGCACGTCGACCCACTCAGATCACACACCCAAATCCAATAGGCTCAATTAGTATCAAGCGGAGACAATCAGAGTCTCTGATGCTCCGCCACAATGTCACACTCGAGTGCCCTTCCGGCACACTCGACAACATAGATCCCCAGCGGGTACCCACCAGGGTGGACCCGCCTGTGACAAAGGTCAAGTAACCGTGTGGTCATAATCATCAGGGTGAACGTATGAGGTATCACCCTCGAGGTTCACACTGAGGGGTTGCACGACAGAGTCGTATCGGACATGGAGAAGGAGGAATCACCCTCGATGACCACGACCGAACAGCTATGCTGCAGAGTATTCATCAGGAGTGCGTTACGAGGTATCACGCTCGGCACTCGATAGTAACTAAGCAGAGTCGTACAACTAAGGGGGGATGTGAAGTGAGGCGTCTGTCTCTGATCGACGATCACGTTGATCGAGTCGTCGATGAACAAGCAGGGGCGACAAAGTAAGGTGGTGGGGTCACAGATGGTTCATACCAACCTATACTAAACAGTTTATCATAGGCAGGTAGGGTAGCAATGAACAGGTTACAACAGCAGGCTATGCATCAGAATAGGAGCATACATTAACAGTAGCGAAATTCTAATGCAAGCAGGAGAATAGAATGGGCGATATCTGGAATGCTCAAGGGGGGGGGGCTTGCCTGGTTGCTCTGGCAAGAGGGGAAGGTCGTCAACGGGCTGCTCGTCGGTAGAGTAGTCGTATCCTGGTGCAGCGCCGTCGGTCTCGGCGTCTATCGAGAGAGAAGGAGGGGGAGAGAAACAATAAATTTCACGGCAATAATGCAAACAATATGTATGACATGCCTAAATGATATGCCGGGGTGTTCTACTGCCTAACTAAACGATTTAGTTAATTTAGGAATTTATTCGGATTTATTTAATTAGGGTTGGACACTATTCATTTATCGAAATCGGTCTAATTGTTCAACGTTCTTATAGTTGCGGGCGTCTGACGGGAATACAGAGGGCGTATCCGGGTTCGTATCGTCGTTCTGAGCAAGTTTCATGTATAAAATATTTTCATCGGAGTTACGGTTTATTTAATATGATTTTCTAAAG